>CP106722.1:104641868-105841868 GCA_025506655.1 Gossypium rotundifolium | reverse complement strand
AGTTCACTGGTATCTTGAAGCAAGTTGTCCTAATTGTGCCTCCAACGCCTGAATAGAAGATGAATTCCCTTACACAATAGCTTTTGTGCAAGTCATATGCTCCCGGATTAATGCATTAAGAGCTGTGAACGGGTCAGAAGGAGAAGCTTGATATATTGTTGTTGTCGATGTTCTTGAACATGCTGATTCGACATTGAAGAGTGTTGTGGTTGCATCTGGTTCTGGTGTGTATGCATCTGAGTGCGTTGATTGCAGTTCTGCTGTTGTTGATTGTAATTCCCTTGTCTTGAATTATAATTGCCTTGAGTAAATATATTCACATATCGAAATGCCACAGCATTTTATCAGCATTCCGAGTTCCCTAAGACTGTTGATTGCATGAAGAATTATTATAAGAGATGCCATAGGAATTGTTGCAGATGTTACTGACATAAAAGGCATTCTCTGCATGTTGTGGACAATCTTCATAACTGTGGCTGTCACTGCAAATCTCACAACAAAAGGTAGGAACATCAACTTGTTGAGTGACTTGTATAGGTGCAATGTCAATAGTCCCTTACATATTTTTTTATCATATTTGCAGGAGAAGAAACTTGAGCACTAAGTGCATATATTGCATACAATTCAATAACTCCATGAGTAACTTTTGCTTGTGTAGCTCTAGAGATAGGATATTAATAATCATTTTGAGCAATTCTCTCAAGAATTACAATAGCATCATTATAAGTACAATCCAACAAAAGACCATTGGTTGATGAGTCGACAAGATTCCTCGTGTGTGAATTCAGCCTATTATAGAAAATCTAAATTTGTGTTTCCTGTTGAATGTCGTGCATGGGACAACGTCAAAGCAAAGATTTATAATGTTCCCATGTGGTGTAAAGATTCTCATCATCCAGTTGATGATGAACCATAATATAATTTCCAAGAGGGCATTCATTGTCGGTGGGTTAAAATGCAAACTAAAATGTTTTGCTAGTGCATTCCAAGAAGTAATTAATTTGGCATATGTAACACCCCTATCTCGTGGCCGTCGCCGAATTAGGGTTAGAAGTGTTACCAGACAGATCGGAAACATTTACAGAATATCACACAATCATTCGTCAATATCATTCATAATGTCCCTTAAATAGGTCAACGAGACCTTAAACATGCTTATGAACCGAGTCGGGACTAAATCGAAACACATACAAAATTTCATGGAAAAATTAAAAACTTTTCTAAATTCAGGGGATACACGCCCGTGGGGGTAGGCCGTGCCTCACCCACGGCTACTTGACACACCCGTGTGCCCTCTCCGTGGTCATATATTGCCAAAACCAACACGGCTACCAAGCACGCCCGTGTGCTAAGGCCGTGTCCTACAAGGTCATATACTGCCATTTCTCACACGACCTCTAGGCACGCCCGTGTCATGACCGTGTACTTCTTAAGCTAGCTACTGATTTTACTCCACAGTTATTAGGCACACCCATGTGCCAAGACTTTGTGACATTATAGGTCATGAGAAGACCAAAATGCCACTCAAATGGGTCATACCTACAAGTAACCATTCTCATCACATGTCATGCATATATGGCAACCAAATACATACCGAAATGACCATTTCATATGCATCGAGCCATACCAAAACATAAATCATATGAATAATTCATTCAAACCTTAAAACAACCCAAAACTTGCCAAAACACATGGCTAAGTTCACTTCTTAAACATATATACATATCTAGCCTATACATGCCATAATTAGCTATATACATTTTCAAAAGGGTACCAAAATGAGGTTAGTAGTGTGATGACGGTCCTTGACGGTCCTGAGCCATCAGTAGCTTTGAAGACCTATAAAACAGAGAAAAACACACACATGGAGTAAGCTTTACAAAACTTAGTAAGTCATAATACAAATAAGCTTAGCATAAAGGCATATACGCATAAATTACATTGACACATAACATTTACTTAGCAAACTATCACATATTGCTTTGGTTCATATACTTGGACACAATTGCCACATTCATTCATACGAGAATGATATGTATATATATATACAACTCTTTCTTAAACATTCTTGCATCTCATTCTCGTTCTAATATTCAATTATACCTTTCTTCAAATCAAAGTTATATAGGTACTTACCTTTCATACACACTTAATGTACATGCCAAACGTATCTGAAATGAATATACATTCTCGTAATTGTTCATAGCTCAGATTTACTCATTGAACAGTTTGGAATCAAATAAGATACTCAGAAACTCAGAATGATTGTATAATACCAATGTCCCAGACATAGCTAAAATACTCATTCACTCGTTCATAGCTTGTTTATAACTCATCAACCACAAAGGTTCAATACATACCTTATCTAACACATAATTATTCAACTTCCAAGCTATTCAATGCTCAGTATTACATGTCGATCGTCCTTTAATATTCATTCAACTTAATCGCTTTTTCGATTGCTATATACATAATTGAAGCATATTAATCATCGCACACTTAGTGCCTATTCTTTTAATAGACTTGTCTCGATGTCGCACACACAGTGCCAATTCAATAAGCTGAAACTTTCATATCATCGAACACACAGTGCCAATTCAATAAGCCAAAGATTTCATATCATCGAACACACAGTGTTATTCCTTTCTTATAATCGTACACTTAGTGCCGTGATTCGTTGTCGAAACTTAAATGACATCGCACACTTAGTGCATTAATACAAAACCAAACTTAATTAACATCGCACACTTAGTGCCTTTATTTTAAATGGAGCTTATCTCGGTATCGCACACATAGTGCCAACTCATTAAGTCGAAGCTTTTATTGTTTCACACACACAGTGCTAATCGTCTCTGTCTTGTTTCTAAATTCGCACACTTAGTGCCTCAATACTCAAACTCATACATAACACATTTCTATTTCATTAATATACATTCATTCATTTTCATCACATAGATACAAATTTAATGGCAAGTATTATATCCGAACTTACTTACTAGATTAAACTTATCACGGAATTTATATGCATATTCCTCTCATAAGCATCCATTATCAACATTAGTCATATAAACAATTACAATTTCATACAAGTACGTTTATTTGCATAGTGACTTACCTAGGTTTCAGTTTATCGAAATGAAAATGGCTACTCGGTTACTTTCGCTTTCCCGCGATCTAAATCTGTTATCCTCGGTTCTTGATCTAAACATATTCAGAATTAACGCTTTTATTCACTTATTCATACAATTCAATCCATGGACACAAATTTAGGGCTATTTGCAAATTAACCCTCATTTTTGCATACTTTATCAATTTAGTCCATTTTTCTGAAAACATCAAATTCACAAAATCCACACATACACATGCTTAGCCGAATGCATATACATCTCATACAAGTCCATATTTTCCATCAAATTTGCTATATTGTCCTTCAAAATACCATTTTCTCAATTTAGCCCTATTTAGCTAAATTCATCAAAAATTCAAGAACAAAGTATGTTCATCTAATTCATATCTTTCATTTAACACAAAAAATCACCAAAAAGCTTAACATATCATCAATGAAATCTCACACAAACTTTTTCAATTCATCAAATTGAGACATGGGTTTGATAGCTCTCAAAGCAACGATTACAAAAACGTAGAAATTATCGAAAACTGATCAAAAACTAACCTTGAATTCAAGCTTGAAACAAACCAAACCCTTAAGCTTTTATTATTTCTTTTTCTTTAAAATATTTGGCCAAATGGTGATAATAACCAAGTCACTTTCTTTTATTTTTTTATTGATATAATATTATAACTTATAAATTAATATATTAATTTAACATATATTATAAACTTATGAAAACATATAATTTAAATGAACATATAATATATATATATATATATATAAGACCACATTTAATGCCTTCCACTTCCTATAGTAATGGCTTAATTGCCATTTAAGGCCTTCAACTTTACAAAGCCACAACACTTAGGTACTTTAACAAATAGCATACAAGTTTCACATTTAATGCATTTTCATCCTTTTGTCAAATTAAACACACAGACGGACAAATTAGTTCACGGAAATTTCCAACAGGCTTAATCACATATCAACGGCACTGAAAATAATATTAAAATATTTTATGGACTCAGATTTGTGGTCTCGAAACCACTATTCCGACTATGGTATAAACTGGACTGTTACAATTCTCCCCCTTAGGGATTTTCATCCCCGAAAATCTTATCATTAAACAAAGTTGAATTTCAATATCAAATTAAATATCTTTTCTTTTCAAGTATGCATAGGACTTCTGACGATCAGATGATGCTTTCAAACAATCTCGGATCTGTTTCACTTTTTGTTCTGAGTCTTTTATCAAATCAACCCCAAGTAACTTATTTTCACTGAGTTCAGTTCAATACAGAGGTGTACGATATTTACGTCCTTGCAAAGCTTCATATGGTGCCATTTTGATGCTCGTCTGAAAACTATTATTATACGCAAATTCGATCAATGGCAGATATTGTTCTCATGAACCATCAAACTCAAGTATACAACATCTTAGCATGCCTTCTAGAATCTGTATGATCCATTTAAACTGACCATCTGTTTGCGGATGAAAAGCTGTACTGAAGTGCAATTTTGTGCCCAAAGCTTCTTGCAACCTCTTCTAGAATCTCGATGTAAACCTCAGATCTCTACCTAACACAATAGATAGTGACACCCCATGCAATCTCACAACCTCGAAAATATAAAGCTCGGCTAATTTTTCAAGTGGATAATCAGATCTTCCCAGAATAAAATGGGAAGATTCATCAATCGATTAACTATGACCCAAATTATATCTTTCTTTCTCAGAATCTTAGGCAAAACTGAAACAACATCCATTATAACTCTATCCCATTCCCATTTAGGAATCAAAATCGGTTATAGCAAACCAAGCAGAACTTGATGTTCAGCTTTCACTTGTTGCCAGACTAAACATTTTAACACAAAGTTAGATATGTCTTGTTTCATTTCAGACCACCAACAATGTTGCTTCAGATCATAATACAGTAGCTCCTTTCTAACTGATCAAATAAGTCATCAATTCTGAGCAACAGATATTTGTTATTTATTGTCACCTTATTCAACCGTCAATAATTAATACAGTAGATATGGTCTACCCTTGTGGCTACAAGTCCAAACTTTCTATAATGGTGTAAACCCCTCAATAAGGCAACTAATCGATTCAGCCACCGGTGGAACCCTGAACAACAAAACTTTTCAAGCAGCTTACGAGTTCATTGAAGAGATGTCACTGTATAACTATCAGTGGCAAGTTACAAGGACAAAACTGACAAAATCAGCTAGATTTTACAACCTCGATGCAGTGGCCATGTTGTCAAATCAGGTAGAGTTGATGAATAAAAAGCTTGACAGTTTATGTTCCTCGCAGGTACGCCCAGTCATGCAGAGCAACGCAAGTAAAACTGTGTCAAATCCTAAGTACCCACCCTACCAACCGGACATAGAAGCCAAACAGACAAACTATATAGGTAATAATTTCAGATCCAATAACAATCCTTATAGTAACACTTACAATCCAGGTTGGAGGAACCACCAAAAATTTTCATGGGGAGGCCAAGGAAATCAATGAAATCAGAAACAGCAACCTCCTCTAAATTTCCAAAATCAGCCATATCCGTAAGAGAAGAAGCCGAACCTTGAAGAGATGCTGACAAAATTCACGTTAGACACAAAAAAGCGCTTCCAAGAAATTGGGAAAACAATTAAAAGTAACGAGAGCCAAATCGGGGAACTTACTAAGTGAGTTAAGGAAGCCACTAATACAGTCGAACAAATCGTAAAGCTAATGTCAGAATGACCGCTAGGACGTCTACCAAGATTAACCCAAATGAGCAAATTCAAGCCATCTCAGCTCAAGATAGTAAGGGGTTAGAGGAACCTATTCCAATACAAGAAAATAAGGTAGACGAAGGTAAGGTAGAGGTAATACAAGACAAGCCAAAACCAGTAATCAAGGAATACCAACCTTGCATACCTTATCCCGACGCGATAAAAAGAGATGATTTAGAAGAACAGTTTGGTAAGTTTCTTAAACTCTTAAAGAAATTACATATTAACTTACCCCTTCTTGAAGCTCTTTTTCAAATGCCAAACTCGAGGAAATTTTTAAAATAGCTATTGACTAACAAACGTAAATTAGACGAAGAGCACCATGATCGTGTCAAACAATCGAGTTTTAATATTTATAAAAGAATGATCGAACCTGTAGACTAACTATGATAATGATAGAGGCAAGTGCACCTATCGAACAGTAGTATAGTTTAGGCAAGAGTATCTTATCGAACCCAAGGGAACATAAAAGTACTATTACTCACTTTCTTTCTATTATTTATCCTGAAATATGGAGTGATTGGTTTATTAATCTAAAACTAAACTAGTTGCAAAGACAAAAGAATGAAACTTTGGGAAAAGACTGTGGAAAAACTCAATTGATTTTAGATGATACCTTCAGGAAGAATCCACCTATGACTTCTCTTGTTATCTAACTTTTAATTCATATGACTTCTTTACTTAGCTTGATCCGTGAGACTCCCTAACCTCTATTAAACCCTCTCACGAGGTGAATAATGTCTAACCTTAGGTTACTTAATGGAACTCTTGTTCTCTTACAATAAACCCCTAAGGAAGCAATAAATCGATTAATGGACTCCCACATTAGGTTTCATCATCATCTTGTAAAATCTCGTAACCCTATCTCTAGGCACTCGATCAACTCCACTTAATTATGTTAGATCTTCTCTTAGGCAGGGTGTATTCCTCCTCCACTTAAGCACATCAGAATTTTGATTAAACATGCACAATTAAGAACAAACTAAGTATTTATCATATAATTTAGAAAACGATAACAAGATTCATCTAGGTTTCATCCCCTTCAGGTATCTGAAGGGTTTAGTTCATGACAAAATAAGAAAACATCTCAAGAGAAAAGTTAAAACAAAACATAAGAAATCCCTAAAACCCCCTAAAGGAATTGAAGAGGAGATCCTCTATCTTGAGTAGAACATCGACTTCTTGAGATAGATCAACAGGCTATCTTCGAGTAATTCCCTGAATAAAAGCTCTGGCAGAAAACCCTTCCCAAAAACTCCTTTCTCTAGAACGGCTGCCTTGGGTTGTTTATATAGGCTCCTTAGATGCTTTACTTGGCTCCTAAGTACCTCTTTCAAGTAGAATTACTATTAAGGTGTTTAAGTAGACTTAAGAATATGTTTCTTTAGCTTCAAACATCCAAATCTGAGTGAAATTGCTTATTCCCATTGTAGGGGCACGACCATGGCACACGCCAGTGTAAGTCGACTTCAGGCCGTGTGTCGATTCTGTTGATTGAGGCACGATCACGGCACGACCGTGTAAGTCGGGACTCAGGCCGTGCTTCAGTTCTATCGATTGGGACACGGCCATGCAAATCGTGCTTGGGGCATGTCTTTGAATGATTGGCGAGGCACGGCCGTGTGACTTGAAGTCCAAGCTGTGCCAATTTCTTGGGTTGGCCCAATTTGGTCTGTTTTAAGCCTGTTTCTCACTATTTTCGTTCTCGGGTGCTTTCCTGAGTATAAGACAATAAAAGAAAGGATTAAGAGCACCTTTTTACATAAATTGAGAGCTAAGTCATCCAAAAGTATACTAAATGTGGGATTAAAATATGTTACTTTTACGGTTTATCAAATACCCCCACACTTAAGCTTTTGCTTGTCCTCAAACAAAATTCTCAACTTACAAGTAAAATGAACTTTCCATAATTCATAATTCCTATCAAAAATGTCACATCATAATTCATAAATAATTTATACATGGATAATTCAACTCAAAGAGTCCTAAAGATTCAAACATGATAAGTCATACCTTTGTAGTACGAAAACATAGTTGTCTCCCCTTATTTAAGTAGTTACCTTTAATTCAAAACTGACAAGGATTGACATCCTCACAAAAGATTCACTCAAATAACTCAAAGTGTTTAAGGTTCAAGAATTTGCACTCTAAGTCAAACCTAAAAAGTTAATCCCATAGGCTTGCCTGAAAATCAAATCTCCACCACTGTATATGAGATGATACACAAATCAAAAGGTCTTTAATCAGGGTTGTAACGGGGCTTGGATTAAAAGGTGTGGATAAAGGCTAAATTATAAGGTTAGAATCGAGACTGACTTGACAAATTACCTAACTAGAAACAATGAACTAAAATGAATATGTACATCGAATGAAAACTAACCATACCTACTTTTGATAATTACTCTATAATATATAATATTTTCATCACTTGAAATTTAATACAAACTTTTTCTTCAACAATTGGAGTTTAAATGCTCTAAGCTCTTTTATATACTACTAATATTGAAAAAACTTAGATTTTTTTAAGAAGAAACTAAAATATTACATCATAAATGATAAATGTAACTATTGAACTAATATAATTCGGTAATTTAATCAAATCAAACCTCGATTAAAGTGTAGTCAAAAGAATGGTGATAACAAATTCAAAGGAATTTTGGGTTAATATTAGTGGGTGAGTCAATAAAAAGGTTGTTAGGATTCAACGGAGTTCACTAGGCGTTAATTTGTGAATGTAGGCTTTTTATGGAGTAAGTTGGTTAAACCTAGGTGCCTTTATCATCTTAGTATATCAAATCATTAATGTGGTCTCGACATGTATAAATGAGGCAAGTTCTAGAATAACAGTTCAAAGTTGACACACCCATAATTAAAAAAGTGAGCACTAAAAAGAATATATGCTCTATAAGGCTCAAAATATCACAAAAGTTATGGGTGTTTTTGACATCAATCCTTATAAATTCCAAATTCCAGGGTAGTACTCAAATTTAGTTCAACGACCTATTAATTTTTAATTTTTAGAAAGTAGACTTATCATGCTCGATTCTCTAGTATTCTTCAAATTTAATCATCAATGCAAAATTAACTATGACTTACTCTAAAACATATCAATAATAATCATAAATCATTAGAAATTTCATCCTAATTAGTAATATGAGAAAAATACTTTTGAACAAGTTTAAAATTCAAGATTTTGATAACAATGAAAAATTAAGCATTAATTTGAGAATTATGCAAAAAGTTAGGCACTTTTATCCCCCCACACTTAAGATGTACATTGCCCTCAATGTACAAAGATAGGTAATAATAATTAATATAAGATCAAAAGAGAGGGATAGAGTGCCACTTCCTGAATTTTGGGTGATTTCTGGGAGGATGCGTCTTTGGTGGCGGTGATGGTGTGTTCTATAGGCGCAGTGGGGTGGCTACCGAAAAGCATTTTCCTAGATGAAGAAATTGGGTAGCCTAGGAAGATATAGCCATGAAATCTAAAGAAACATTAAGAATATACTAATAATATAATTAAGGACAAGAAAAATAAAGAGAATGAGACTAAGAAGAAAACTAAAGTTAAAATAGAATACTAATGGATTGAATAGTTCTTATTGACAGATGGTTTGCGAAGTGGGAGTGATTTCTAAGGCTGCGGATTATTGGTGATAGTGGAAGTGGCATGATTCCCTAGTAGCCTTTAGAACCTAAAACCAAGAAACTAGGATGAAAGGAATTAAATTAAGCAGAAGAGAAGTACAGATAAAGAAAATAAAGGAGAAGAGAAAAGAAAAATAGAACCGAAATGGTTTCGAAAACCCTTGGCGTGTCGAATAGCTGAAGCTACCGGCATGTCCTTATGTGTTGGGGTCTCCATTAAGGAGACAATGCTTACTTTCTTACGCATCTTCGGCATGTTTTTAGTGTAGCTCAAGAGTTTGGACACTATCTTAAAGAAATAAGAGAAATTTGAAAGAAGAAGGAGGAAAGAATGAGGGAAGAAATTGGTAGGAAAAGAGAGGGCTGTGGGGTTTAAATAGGTGCTCAAATCAGGCTCGTTCCCACGCCCATGGACCTAGGTTTTGTTGAATTACACGATCGCATTGCACGGTCGTGTTGTAGAGTGTGTCGTTCATCTAGGCCCGTGTTTCAGCCCATCATACCCGTGTTTGTGAAGTCAGTATATGGGCACGAGTACGACTCACGGGCGTGTTGTGCCCGTGCTCAATAAGTCAGTAGCCTCACACAGTCGTGGGACACGGCCATGCTAATTTTTCGGTGCCCGTGGGGGAGGGTGGTTGGATTCATGACGTCAGAGGGTGGTTAGCTTTGATTTGTGCTGGATTTGTCTTTGTGTCGATATAGGGATTAGGTGGTCCACACGGCCACAGACACGGCTGTGTGACCTTGAAATTCTACATCATTGGTTTAGTAAAAAAAAAAGAAAGAAAGAAGAAAGGGAAAGAAACTGAAAATAAAATTGAAAATAAAAAGTGTTAGTATTTGGGTTGCCTCCCGAAAGCACTCATTTATAGTGTTAAGATAGACTTTCCTCGTATTTGAAATTTTTAGGGAGGTTTAAAGGTTTGAATATCTTCCCTCATACTTACAGTTTTAGTTTCTTGACAAAGTTTAGGTCGAGAAGCTTTTACTTTAAAAGTTTCGAATATTGATTTTCTTACCTCGACTGTTTCGTGCAGGGAGATATCGTGTACCTTAAGCGGGACTTCTCCATTCGCTCTCAGCTCTGTTGAAGAGATGTGAGGATCGACTTTGTCTAATAGTAGTTGGTCTCCTATTTTGAAGTGATTTGATGTCCCTACGAGCTTTTCTGGCGGTTCCTTTGGTTTTACTTCGTATGGATCCGGCTTTTCTTTGACTTGTAACTTCTACTCTTCAAACTTGTCAAGCCTAAGGTCTTGTCCCTTATAGGATTCTTCTTTGTTGTTTTGGGACTTATGAGTCGGATTTGGGTTGTCTTTATGTGGTGTTTCCTGTGATGAAAGTTGAACAATTTGATTATCTATTGAAGTGACTTTCTTACCTTCATCATCTGTTGTTCTGGCTGAGTCTAGAGCTTGAAGCTTAATCGATTCATCTCCTACGCGAAGTATGAGCTCGCCTATGGCAACATCAATTTTAGTCTTGGCAGTTGCTAGAAAAGATATTCCTAGAATTAAGGGGATTGAATTATCCTCATCTATGTCTAAAACAACAAAATCTACTCGGAAAACAAATTTATCGATTTTTACAAGCACATCTTCAATAATGCCCCTAGGAATTCTAACAGTTTTATTAGCTAGTTGAAAACTCATCCTAGTTTGTTTGGGCTTCCCTAGACCTAGTCGTTTAAACAATGCATAAGGCATGACATTTATACTTGCCCCTAGATCAGCTAACACATTATCAATAGTTAAACTACCAATTAAACATGGAATTGTAAAACTCCTTGGATCTTTTTGTTTCCATGGTAGTCTATTTTGTAACATTGCCGAGCATGTTGCATTTAATTCCACGTGGTGCTCTTCGTCTATTTTCCATTTGTTTGTCAAGAGTTGTCTTAAAAATTTCCTCGAGTTTGACATCTTGAAAAGAGCTTCAAGAAGGGGTAAGTTAATATGTAATTTCTTTAAGAGTTTAAGAAACTTACAAAACTATTCCTCTAAATCATCTCCTTTCAATGCTTAGGGATAAGATATGCGAGGTTTGTGTTCCTTGATTATTGGTTTTGAATTTTCGTGTGCTACCTCTATTTTACCTTTCTCTTCCTTAGTTTCTTATGTCGTGGAGGGCTCGTCTACCTTTGTACCCTCTTGAGCTGTGATGGCTTGGATCTGCTCTTTTGGGTTTATTTCTGTGTTGCTTGGTAGACGTCCTTGTTGACGTTTAGAAATCAGCTTTGTGAGATTTCCCACTATCCTAGTAAGTTCTCTAACTTTATTATCGATCTCTTTGATCGATTTTTGTTGTTCATCAAGTGCTGCTTCAGTCTTTTGGAAACGAGAATCTGTGGCTGCCATGAATTTCGTCAGCATCTCTTCGAGGTTTGATTCATTCTCTTTGGATATGGCTAATTTTGATAATTTGGAGGAGGTTGCTGCCTTTGATTTCCTTGTCCTCCCCATGAAAAATTTGGGTGGTTCCTCCAAACTACATTATAAGTGTTGCTATAAGGATTATTATTGGATCTAAAATTATTACCTATATAGTTTGTCTGCTCATGTTCTGCTCCTGGTTGGTAGGGTGGGTACTCAGGATTCGCCACATTCCCAGTTGCTTCGCATTGCATTACCGGGTGTACCTGTGAAGAACATAAATTATCAAGCTTTTTATTCATCATCTCCATCCGTGTTGACAACATTGTTACTGTGTCTATGTTAAAAACTCCAGCTGATTTTGTCGGTTTGGCCATTGTAATTTGCCATTGATAAGTATTCAACGACATCTCTTCAATAAAGTCGTAAGCCACTTCAGGAGTTTTGTTATTCAAAGTTCCACCAGCTGATGAGTCAATCATTTGCCTTGTTGAAGAATTCACACCGTTGTAAAAAATTTGGACTTGAAGCCACAAAGGTAATCCGTGGTGTGGAAATCTTCTTAGGAGATCCTTATATCTTTCCCACGCATCATATAATGTTTCTGCGTCATTCTGCACAAAAGAAGATATGTCATTCCTAAATTTGACCGTTTTGGCTGGTGGAAAGTATTTTAAAAGAAATTTTTCGGTCATTTGATCCCATGTGGTGATTGGCCCTCATGGTAACGAGTTCAACCACTGCTTTGCTTTATTACTTAATGAAAAGGGAAATAACCGAAGATGAATGGCATCATCAGAAACGCCATTTATTTTGAAGGTATCATAGAACTATAAAAAATTAGCTATATGAGTGTTCGGGTCTTCGTCCTGCAAACCATCAAATTGAACAAACTATTAAATCATTTGTATTGTATTAGGCTTTAATTCAAAGTTGTTAGCAGCTATAGCAGGCCTGACAATACTAGATTCTGCTCCTGCCAAATTAGGTTTAGCATAATCATACATAGTACGCAGAGCATTTTATTCTTACACATTTGGCGTGGGATTGTTTTCGTCCATCCCTTCGGTAGGATTGGATCTGTCTTGTTGTTCTTCTCTTTGGTAGTCTAGAACTCGTCTAATTTCTCTGCGATTTCTGCGAGCGATAGCTTCAATGTCACTTTTGTACGCTAAAGGTCCTCTCGGGTTCCTTCTAGTCATAAACTAGAGGTACCTGCTACGAGAAGAAAGAAAGAAATTTAGTGTAAATAAAAATCTAAACTAAAAATAAAAGTAAATTGTAAGAAAAAATAATAAAATAATGGCTAAAGTAATAGAAATAGAGCTTCCTTAATATTTTAGTGTTCCCCAGCAACGGCGCCAAAAACTTGATCGTGTCAAACAGCCGAGTTTTAATATTTATAAACAGAATGATTGAACATGTAGACTAACTATGACAATGATAGAGGCAAGTTCACCTATCGAACAGTAATATAGTTCAGGCAAGTGTATCTTATCGAACCCAAGGGAACCTAAAAGTACTACTACTCACTTTCTTTCTATTATTTAGCCTGAAATATGGAGTGATTGGTTTACTAATCTAAAAGCTAAACTAGATGCAAAGACAAAAGAATGAAACTTTGGGAAAAGACTGAGGAAAAACTCAGTTGATTTTAGACGATACCTTCAGGAAGAATCCACCTATGACTTCTCTTGTTATATAACTTTTAATTCATATGACTTCTTTACTTAGCTTGATCCGTGAGACTCCTTAACCTATATTAAACCCTCTCTCGAGGCGAATAACGTCTAACCTTAGGTTAATTAGTGGAACTCTCGTTCTCTTATAATAAGCCCCTAAGGAAGCAGTAAATCGATCAATAGACTCCCATATTATGTTTCACCCTAATCCGGGAAAATCTCGTTACCCTATCTCTAGGCGCTCGATCAACTCCACTAAATTATGTTAGATCTACTCTTAGGCAGGGTCTATTCCTCCTCTACCTAAGCACATCAGATTAAATTAACCACCATAATTAAGAACAAACTAAATACTTATCATATAATTTAGAAATCAAATAACAAAATCCGTCATCGGTTTCATCCCCTTCAGGTATTTGAAGGGTTTAGTTCATAACAAAATAAGAAAACATCTCACGAGAAAAGATAAAACAAAACATAAGAAATCCCTAAAACCCACTGAAGGAATTGAAGAGGAGATCATCTGTCTTGAGTAGAACACCGGCTTCTTGAGATGGATCAACTGGCTATTTTTGAGTAATTCCCTGAATAAAAGCTCTGGCAGAAAACTCTTCCCAAAAACTCCTCTCTCTAGAATGGCTGCCTTGGGTTGTTTATATAGGCTCCTTAGATGCTTTACTTGGCTCCTAAGTACCTCTTTCAAGTAGAATTACTATTAAGGTGTTTAAGTATACTTAGGAGTATGTTTCTTTGGCTTCAAGCATCAAAATCTGAGTGAAATAGCTTATACCTGTAGCAAGGGCACGGCCATGACACACGCCCATGTAAGTGGACTTGAGCCATCCGTCGATTGTGTTGATTGAGGCACAGGTGGCACGCGTAGTGTAAGTCGATTTAGGCCGTGCTTCAGTTCATCGATTGGGACACGGCCATGCAAATCGTGCTTGGGGCGTGTCTATGAATGATTGGCAAGGCACGACCGTGTGACTTGAAGTACAGGCTGTGCCAATTTTGGGTTGGCCCAATTTGGTCCGTTTTAAGCCTGTTTCTCATTCTTTTCATCCTCGAGTGCTTTTCTGAGTATAATACATGAAAAGAAAGGATTAAGAGCACATTTTTACATAAATTGAGGGCTAAATCATCCAAAAGCATACTAAATGTGGGACTAAAATGTTACTTTTACGGTTTATCACACCACGTGGAATTAAACGCAGCATGCTTAGTAATGTTACAGAATAGACTACCCCGAAAGCTAAAAGATCCAGGGAGTTTTACAATTCCATGTTTAATTGGTAGTTTAGTTATTGATAACACGTTAGCTGATTTAGGGGAAAGCATAAATGTCATGCCTTATACATTATTTAAACGACTAGGTCGATGGAAGCCCAAACAAACTAGGATGAGTATACAATTAGCTGATAAAACTATTAGAATTCCTAAGGGCATTATCGAAGATGTTCTTGTCAAAATCGATAAATTTGTTTTCCCAGTAGATTTTTTTGTTTTAGATATGGATGAGGATAATACAATCCCCCTTAATTTTAGGAAGACCTTTTCTAGCAATTGCCAAGACTAAAATTAATGTTGCATAGGAGAACCCATACTTTGTGTACGTGGCGAATCAATCAGTCTTCAAGCTATTGACTCGGCCAGGACAACAATCGATGAAGATAAGAAAGTGAATACAAATGATAATCAAATTGTTCAACCTTTATCGCAGGAAACACCACAAAGGCACAACCCTGAGCCGACTCACAGATCCCAAAGTGACAAAGAAGAATCACACAAGGAACAAGACCTTAGGATCGACAATTTAGAAGAGCAGAGGACACAAGTCAAAGAACAACCGGACCCACACGAAGTAACACTAGAAGAACCACCAGAAGAACTCGTAGGAACATCAAATCACTTCAAAATAGGAGACCAGGTGCTGCTCGACAAAGCCGATCCTCGCATCATCACAACAGACCTGAACGTAAGCAAGTAAATTCCTCTTAAGGGACACAATATCTTCCCCCATGGAACAGTCGAGGTAAGCAACACAACATTCGACACCTCTAAGGTAAAAGCTTCTCGACTTGAACATTGTCAATAAAATAAAACTATAAGCATAAGAGAAGATGTTCAAACCTTTAAACCTCCCTGATCTTTTTCAAATGTCAAGAAAAGTCTAGCTTAAGACTTTAAAGGAGCACTTCTCGGGAGGTTATGACCATGTGGGTACTCCAAAATGCTGTGCTAACATAGCAGAGGCAGTACAAATCCTGCCCCAACCAACTTTCGGAAGTTACGGGACTACCTACCCCACCACGACCGTGCATGGTGTCTGTGGGCTGATACTGCCATTTCAGGAATGGGAGTGGCAATGGAGGAACCGGCGTGGCATACCAACACGCCTAGCACACAGCCGTGCGATGCAATCGTGTCCAGACAATGACTTATCACCCACGGGCGTGGCAATATGAACACGGGTGTTTGAAATACAATACACTATTAAACACGACCGTGCGAGACGGCCGTGTAAAACAACATGCCTTGAATACATGGGGGTGGGAAGGTGCTAGAAACCAAAATTCTATTTAAACCCACTCTTTCCCCCTCTTCCCACCCACCTTCATTCCCCACAGCCCTTGTCCTTCTCCTCTCATTCTTTCTTCCTTCCTTTTCTCTAAAAAATTTCTCTTATTCCTTTAAGAAAAGTGTTTAGACCCTTGAACTACACCAAGAAAATGCCGAAGTAGCGGAAGAGTCAAATCACAGTCTCTTCAATGGAGACAGTACACATAAGTTCATGCCTGCCACTTCATCCAAACACCAAGCCAAGGGCCTTTGAGACCCTTTCGATTTTATTTTTCTTTTCCCTTTTGCTTCAATTTCCTTCCCTTTAACTCTCTTATGCTAAATCTAGTTTATTTGGTTTTAATTTCTTTGTTTTAGGTTCTAAAGGCTACTTGGGAATCACGCACCACAGCCTTAGAGGCTACCCAAATTCTTTATCTAGCATAAAGCTCATAGGTAATCACCTCATCAGGCCCTTAGAAAATGCTACCACGACCTCTGCCAGCTCCCAGAATCATCCAAAATTTAAGAAGGGTCACTTCTCCCCTCATCTTTTGATTACATTATTAGTTATCTATCTTTGTACATTGAGGACAATGTACATCTTAAGTGTGGGGGGTAAAAGTACCTAACTTTTTGCATTATTATCAAAATCTTAAATTTTAGTCTTATTCCTAAGTAAGTTTCTCATATTATTATTTAAGGTGAAATTTCTAATGATTTATGATTTTTATTGATAAGCTCTTGAATAAGTCATTGATAATTGTGCATTGATGATCGATACGTGAAGAATACTAGAGCATCAAGCATGATTAGTCTATTTTTTTTCAAAAATAAAAAATTTTATAGGTTGTTGAACTGAATTTGAATATTACCTTGAAGTTTGAAACTTACAGGATTGCTGCCAAATACCCATAATTTTTGTGAGATTTTAAGCCTTATAGAGCATATATTCTTTTCGTGCCCACTTTATTGATTATGAGTGTGTCAACACTGAATTGTTATTCTAGAACTTGCCTAGATTATACATATCTAGACCAAATTAATGATTTGATATACTGAGATGATAAAGGCACCTAGGTTTTAACCCATTCACTCCACTAAAAAGCCTACCTTCACAAATTAACCCTTAGTTGACCCATTTGATCCTAACAACCCTTTTATTGATTTACCAGCTAAATTTGAACCCAAAACCCTTTGTATTTGTTATCATCATTCTTTTTGACTACCCTTCTATCGAGAATTGATTTGATCAGTTACTGAATTAGTTTATTTCAGTTGATAAAGTTCTTTCCTTATTATGTATTTACTTAGTTTGTTCTAAAAAAAACAAAGTATATTCAAGCATTAGTATATGATTAAAGGAGCTTATGCGTTTAAATTCCAATTGTTGAAGAAAAGCTCGTATTAAAAGTATTATCAATAGTAGTATTACTAGTTTCAAAGCAATTAGTTATTTTCTAGTTCATTATTCTTGTTAGGTAATTGGTCAGGTTAATCTTGTTTTCAAACCTTCTAATTCAGCCTTTATCCACACCTTCAACCTAAGCCCCATTTCAACCCTGTCAAAGACCTTTTGATTAGTGTATCATCTCATATTACAGTGGTGGAGATTTGATTTTCAGGCAAGCCTATGGAATTAACATTACAGGTTTGACTTATGAGTGTTTTTTCTTGAAACTTAAACACTTCGAGTGCTTTGACTGAATCGTTAGTGAGGATGTCAATCCTGTAACATATTTTAGGCCCACATTTAGTATGCTTTTGGATGATTTAGCCCTTGATTTATGTAAAAAGGTGCTTTTAATCCTTTCTTTTCATGTTTATACTCAAGAAAGCACCGAGGACGAAAAGGACAAGAAGCGGGCTTAAAAGGCCAATTTGGGCTAAAGAGGAAATTGACACGGCCTCAACTTCAAGCTACAAGGTCGTGCCTTTTCAATTTACTTCACACGGCCTGGACCATGATTTGCACGGTCGTGGCACTCAAACAACAGAATCGAAACACGGCCTAAAGTCGATTTGCACGGGCGTGTACCATAGCCGTGCCCTTGTCGTGGAAAAGAGGAATTGTACTTGGATTTGGATACTTTGAGTCAAAGAAACACATTCCAAAGCTTATGCAAACACCGAGTAGGAACTATATTTGAATTAGGACACTTAGGGACCAAGTAAAGCATCCCAAAAGACTATATAAACATGATAAACCGTAAAAGTAACATATTTTAATCCCACATTTAGTATGCTTTTGGATGATTTAGCCCTCAATTTATGTAAAAAAGTGCTCTTAATCCTTTCTTTTCATGTCTTATACTCAGGAAAGCACCCGAGAATGAAAAGAATGAGAAACGGGCTTAAAATGGACCAAATTGGGCCAACCTAAGAAATTGGCACGGCCTGGACTTCAAGTCACATAGCCGTGCCTCGCTAATCATTCAAAGACACGCCTCAAGCATGATTTGTATGGCCTTGTCCCAATCGACAGACCTAAAGCACAGCCTGAATCCAAACTTACACGGTCGTTCCATGTCCGTGCCTCAATCAACAGAATCGACACATGGCTTGAAGTCGACTTACACGGACGTGTGCCATGGCCGTGCCCCTGCTACGAGA
Organism: Gossypium rotundifolium; assembly: GCA_025506655.1. NCBI lineage: Eukaryota > Viridiplantae > Streptophyta > Magnoliopsida > Malvales > Malvaceae > Gossypium > Gossypium rotundifolium. Next base: position 105,823,101 of record CP106722.1, on the reverse strand, counting down.
ATAAGCAATTGCACTCAGATTTGGATGCTTGAAGCCAAAGAAACATACTCCTAAGTCTACTTAAACACCTTGATAATAATTCTACTTGAAAGAGGTACTTAGGAGCCAAGTAAAGCATCTAAGGAGCCTATATAAACAACCCAAGGTAGCCATTCTAAAAGAAGGTAGTTTTTAGGCAGAGTTTTCTGTCAGAGCTTTTATTGAGGGAATTACTCGAAGATAGCTAGTTGATCCATCTCAAGAAGCCAGAGTTCTACTCAAGACGGAGGATCTCCTCTTCAATTCCTTCAGGGGGTTTTAGGGATTTATGTTTTGTTTTATCTTTTCTATTGAGATGTTTTCTTATTTTGTTATGAACTAAACCCTTTAGATACCTGAAGGGGATGAAACCTATGACGAATTTTGTTATTTGAATTCTAAATTATATGATAAGTACTTAGTTTGTTCTTAATTATGTTGCTTAATTTAATCGATGTGTTTAGGTGGAGGAGGAATAGAATACGCCTAAGAGTAGATCTAACATAATTAGCGAGTTGACCAAGCGCCTAGAAATAGAATTACGAGATTTTTGGGATTAGGGTGAAACCTAATTTGGGAGTCCATTGATTGATTTACTGCTTCTTTAGGTGGTTATTATAAGAGAACGAGAGTTCTACTAATTAACCTAAGGTTAGATGTTATTCGCCTCGAGAGAGGGTTTAATATAGGTTAGGGAGTCTCACGGATCAAGCTAAGTAAAGAAGTCATATGAATTAAAAGTTTGATAACAAGAGAAGTCATAGGTGGATTTTTCCTGAGGGTATCGTCGTAATCAACTGAGTTTTTCCACAGTCTTTTCCCAAAGTTTCGTTCTTTTATCTTTGCATTTAGTTTAAGTATTTCATTAGTTTTTAGATTAATAAACCAATCACTCCATATTTTAGGCTAAATAATAGAAAGAAAGTGTGTAGTAGTACTTTTAGGTTCCCTTGGGTTCGATAAGGTACTCTTGCCTAAACTATACTACTATTCGATAGGTGTAGTTGCCTCTATCGTTGTCATAGTTAGTCTATAGGTTCGATCATTCTTTTTATAAATATTAAAACTTGAATGTTTGACACGATCATGTTTTTGGCGCCATTGCCGAGGACACTGAAATATTAAGAAAGCTCTATTTCTATTTCTTTAGCCATTATTTTTTTTCGCAATTTACTTTTATTTTTAGTTTAGATTTTTATTTACACTAAATTTCTTTCTTTCTTCTCCTAGCAGGTACCTCTAGTTTATGACTTGAAGGAACCCGAGATGACCTTTAGCGTACGAAAGTGACATTGAAGCTACAGCTCCTTGAAATCGCAGAGAAATTAGACAAGCTCTAGACTACCAAAGAGAAGAACAAGACAGATCCACTCCTACTGAAGGGATGGACGAAAACAATCCACCGCCAAATGTGCAAGAACAGAATGCTCCGCATACTATGTATGATTATGATAAACCTAATTTAACAGGAGGAGGATCTAGTATTGTTAGGCCCGCTATAACTGCTAATAATTTTGAATTAAAGCCTAATACAATACAAATTCTTCAACAGTTTGTTCAATTTGATGGTTTGCAGAACAAAGATCCAAATACTCATATAGCTAATTTCTTAGAGTTCAGTGATACCTTCAAAATAAATGGCGTTTTTTGATGATGCCATATGTCTTCGATTATTTCCCTTTTCATTAAGGAATAAAGCAAAGCAGTGGTTGAACTCGTTACCACGAGGGTCAATCACCACATGGGATCAAATGACTGAAAAATTTCTTTTAAAATACTTTCCACCAGCCAAAACTGCCAAATTTAGGAATGACATATCTTCTTTTGTGCAGAATGACGCAGAAACATTATATGATGCATGGGAAAGATATAAGGATCTCCTGAGAAGATGTCCACACCACGGATTACCTTTGTGGCTTCAAGTCCAAAATTTTTACAATGGTGTGAATTCTTCAACGAGGCAAATAATTGACTCATCAGCTGGTGGAACTTTGAATAACAAAACTCCTGAAGCGGCTTACGATTTTATTGAGGAAATGTCATTGGACAATTATCAATGGAAAATTACAAGGGCCAAACCGACAAAATCAGTCGGAGTTTTTAACATAGATGCAATAACAATGCTGTCAACACGGTGGAGATGATGAATAAAAAGCTTGATAATCTATGTTCTTTACAGGTACACCCAGTAATGCAATGCGAAGTGAGTGGGAATGTGGCGAATCCTGAGTACCCACCCTGCCAACCAGGAGCAGAACATGAGCAGACAAGATCCACTTAATTATGTTAGATCTACTCTTAGGCAGGGTCTATTCCTCCTCTATCTAAGCACATCAGATTAAATTAACCACCATAATTAAGAACAAACTAAATACTTATCATATAATTTAGAAATCAAATAACAAAATCCGTCATCGGTTTCATCCCCTTCAGGTATCTGAAGGGTTTAGTTCATAACAAAATAAGAAAACATCTCACGAGAAAAGATAAAACAAAACATAAGAAATCCCTAAAACCCACTGAAGGAATTGAATAGGAGATCATCTGTCTTGAGTAGAACACCGGCTTCTTGAGATGGATCAACGGGCTATTTTTGAGTAATTCCCTGAATAAAAGCTCTGGCAGAAAACTCTTCCCAAAAACTCCTCTCTCTAGAATGGCTGCCTTGGGTTGTTTATATAGGCACCTTAGATGCTTTACTTGGATCCTAAGTACCTCTTTCAAGTAGAATTACTATTAAGGTGTTTAAGTATACTTAGGAGTATTTTTCTTTGGCTTCAAGCATCCAAATCTGAGTGAAATTGCTTATACCTGTAGCAGGGGCACGGCCATGGCACACGCCCATGTAAGTGGACTTCAGGCCATCTGTCGATTGTGTTGATTGAGGCACGACCGTGGCACGGCCGTGTAAGTCAGGATTTAGGCCGTGCTTCAGGTCTGTCGATTGGGACACGGCCATGCAAATCATGCTTGGGGCGTGTCTATGAATGATTGGCAAGGAACGACCGTGTGACTTGATGTACAGGCTGTGCCAATTTTGGGTTGGCCCAATTTGGTCCGTTTTAAGCCTGTTTCTCATTCTTTTCATTCTCGAGTGCTTTTCTGAGTATAATACATGAAAAGAAAGGATTAAGAGCACATTTTTACATAAATTGAGGGCTAAATCATCCAAAAGCATACTAAATGTGGGACTAAAATGTTACTTTTACGGTTTATCACACCACGTGGAATTAAACGCAGCATGCTTAGTAATGTTACAGAATAGACTACCCCGAAAGCTAAAAGATCCAGGGAGTTTTACAATTCCATGTTTAATTGGTAGTTTAGTTATTGATAACACGTTAGCTGATTTAGGGGAAAGCATAAATGTCATGCCTTATACATTATTTAAACGACTAGGTCGATGGAAGCCCAAACAAACTAGGATGAGTATACAATTAGCTGATAAAACTATTAGAATTCCTAAGGGCATTATCGAAGATGTTCTTGTCAAAATCGATAAATTTGTTTTCCCAGTAGATTTTTTTGTTTTAGATATGGATGAGGATAATACAATCCCCCTTAATTTTAGGAAGACCTTTTCTAGCAACTGCCAAGACTAAAATTAATGTTGCATAGGAGAACCCATACTTTGTGTAGGTGGCGAATCAATCAGTCTTCAAGCTATTGACTCGGCCAGGACAACAATCGATGAAGATAAGAAAGTGAATACAGATGATAATCAAATTGTTCAACCTTTATCGCAGGAAACACCACAAAGGCACAACCCTGAGCTGACTCACAGATCCCAAAGTGACAATGAAGAATCACACAAGGAACAAGACCTTAGGATCGACAATTTAGAAGAGCAGAGGACACAAGTCAAAGAACAACCGGACCCACACGAAGTAACACCAGAAGAACCACCAGAAGAACTCGTAGGAACATCAAATCACTTCAAAATAGGAGACCAGGTGCTGCTCGACAAAGCCGATCCTCGCATCATCACAACAGACCTGAACGTAAGCAAGTAAATTCCTCTTAAGGGACACAATATCTTCCCCTATGGAACAGTCGAGGTAAGCAACCCAACATTCGACACCTCTAAGGTAAAAGCTTCTCGACTTGAACTTTGTCAAGAAAATAAAACTATAAGCATAAGAGAAGATGTTCAAACCTTTAAACCTCCCTGATCTTTTTCAAATGTCAAGAAAAGTCTAGCTTAAGACTTTAAAGGAGCGCTTCTCGGGAGGCCATGACCGTGTGGGTACTCCAAAATGCTGTACTAACATAGCAGAGGTGGTACAAATCCTACCCCAACCAACTTTCGAAAGTTACGGGACTACCTACCCCACCACGACCGTGCATGGTGTCCGTGGGCCGATACTGCCATTTCAGGAATGGGAGTGGCAATGGAGGAACGGGCGTGGAATACCAACATGCCTAGCACACGGCCGTGCGATGTAATCGTGTCCAGACAATGACTTATCACCCACGGGCGTGGCAATATGAACACGGGTGTTTAAAATACAATACACTATTAAACACGACCGTGCGAGACGTCCGTGTAAAACAACGCGCCTTGAATACACGGGGGTGGGAAGGTGCTAGAAACCAAAATTCTATTTAAACCCACTCTTTCCCCCTCTTCCCACCCACCTTCATTCCCCATAGCCCTTGTCCTTCTCCTCTCATTCTTTCTTCCTTCCTTTTCTCTAAAAAATTTCTCTTATTCCTTTAAGAAAAGTGTTCAGACCCTTGAACTACACCAAGAAAATGCCGAAGTAGCGGAAGAGTCAAATCACAGTCTCTTCAATGGAGACAGTACACATAAGTTCATGCCTGCCACTTCATCCAAACACCAAGCCAAGGGTCTTTGAGACCCTTTCGATTTTATTTTTCTTTTCCCTTTTGCTTCAATTTCCTTCCCTTTAACTCTCTTATGCTTAATCTAGTTTATTTGGTTTTAATTTCTTTGTTTTAGGTTCTAAAGGCTACTTGGGAATCACGCACCACAGCCTTAGAGGCTTACCAAATTCTTTATCTAGCACAAAGCTCATAGGTAATCAGCTCATCAGGCCCAAAGCAAATGCCACCATGACCTCTGCCAGCTCCCAGAATCATCCAAAATTTAAGAAGGGTCACTTCTCCCCTTCTCTTTTGATTACATTATTAGTTATCTATCTTTGTACATTGAGGACAAAGTACATCTTAAGTGTGGGGGGTAAAAGTACCTGACTTTTTGCATTATTATCAAAATCCTAAATTTTAGTCTTATTCCTAAGTAAGTTTCTCATATTATTATTTAAGGTGAAATTTCTAATGATTTATGATTTTTATTGATAAGCTCTTGAATAAGTCATTGATAATTGTGCATTGATGATCGATACGTGAAGAATACTAGAGCATCAAGCATGATAAGTCTATTTTTTTCAAAAATAAAAAATTTTATAGGTTGTTGAACTGAATTTGAATATTACCTTGAAGTTTGAAACTTACAGGATTGATGCCAAATGCCCATAATTTTTGTGAGATTTTGAGCCTTATAGAGCATATATTCTTTTTCGTGCCCACTTTATTGATTATGAGTGTGTCAACACTGAATTGTTATTCTAGAACTTGCCTAGATTATACATATCTAGACCAAATTAATGATTTGATATACTGAGATGATAAAGGCACCTAGGTTTTAACCCATTCACTCCACTAAAAAGTCTACCTTCACAAATTAACCCTTAGTTGACCCATTTGATCCTAACAACCCTTTTATTGATTTTCCAGCTAAATTTTAACCCAAAACCCTTTGTATTTGTTATCATCATTCTTTTTGACTACCCTTCTATCGAGAATTGATTTGATCAGTTACCGAATTAATTTATTTCAGTTGATAAAGTTCTTTCCTTATTATGTATTTACTTAGTTTATTCTAAAAAAAACCAAAGTATATTCAAGCATTAGTATATGATTAAAGGAGCTTATGCGTTTAAATTCCAATTGTTGAAGAAAAGCTCGTATTAAAAGTATTATCAATAGTAGTATTACTAGTTTCAAAGCAATCAGTTATTTTCTAGTTCATTATTCTTGTTAGGTAATTGGTCAGGTTAATCTTGTTTTCAAACCTTCTAATTCAGCCTTTATCCACACCTTCAACCTAAGCCCCATTTCAACCCTGTCAAAGACCTTATGATTAGTGTATCATCTCATATTACAGTGGTGGAGATTTGATTTTCAGGCAAGCCTATTGAATTAACTTTTCAGGTTTGACTTATGAGTGTTTTTTCTTAAAACTTAAACACTTCGAGTGCTTTGACTGAATCGTTAGTGAGGATGTCAATCCTGTAACATATTTTAGGCCCACATTTAGTATGCTTTTGGATGATTTAGCCCTTGATTTATGTAAAAAGGTGCTTTTAATCCTTTCTTTTCATGTTTATACTTAAGAAAGCACCTGAGGACGAAAAGGACAAGAAACGGGCTTAAAAAGGCCAATTTGGGCTAAAGAGGAAATTGACACGGCCTCAACTTCAAGCTACAAGGTCGTGCCTTTTCAATTTACTTCACACGGCCTGGACCATGATTTGCACGGTCGTGGCACTCAAACAACAAAATCGAAACACGGCCTAAAGTTGATTTGCACGGGCGTGTACCATGGCCGTGCCCTTGTCGTGGAAAAGAGGAATTGTACATGGATTTGGATACTTTGAGTCAAAGAAACACATTCCAAAGCTTATGCAAACACCGAGTAGGAACTATATTTGAATTAGGACACTTAGGGACCAAGTAAAGCATCCCAAAAGACTATATAAACATGATAAACCGTAAAAGTAACATATTTTAATCCCACATTTAGTATGCTTTTGGATGATTTAGCCCTCAATTTATGTAAAAAAGTGCACTTAATCCTTTCTTTTCATGTCTTATACTCAGGAAAGCACCCGAGAATGAAAAGAATGAGAAACGGGCTTAAAATAGACCAAATTGGGCCAACCTAAGAAATTGGCACGGCCTGGACTTCAAGTCACATAGCCGTGCCTCGCTAATCATTCAAAGACACGCCTCAAGCATGATTTGTATGGCCTTGTCCCAATCGACAGACCTAAAGCATAGCCTGAAGCCAAACTTACACGGTCGTTCCATAGCCGTGCCTCAATCATCAGAATCAACACACGGCTTGAAGTCAACTTACACGGGCGTGTGCCATGGCCGTGCCCCTGCTACGAGAATAAGCAATTGTACTCGGATTTGGATGCTTGAAGCCAAAGAAACATACTCCTAAGTCTACTTAAACACCTTGATAATAATTCTACTTGAAAGAGGTACTTAGGAGCCAAGTAAAGCATCCAAGGAGCCTATATAAACAACCCAAGGTAGCCATTCTAAAAGAAGGTAGTTTTTAGGCAAAGTTTTCTGCCAGAGCTTTTATTGAGGGAATTACTCGAAGATAGCTAGTTGATTCATCTCAAGAAGCCAGAGTTCTACTCAAGATAGAGGATCTCCTCTTCAATTCCTTCAGGGGGTTTTAGGGATTTATGTTTTCTTTTATCTTTTCTATTGAGATGTTTTCTTATTTTGTTATGAACTAAACCCTTTAGATACCTGAAGGGGATGAAACCTATGACGAATTTTGTTATTTGATTTCTAAATTATATGATAAGTACTTAGTTTGTTCTTAATTATGTTGCTTAATTTAATCTGATGTGCTTGGGTGGAGGAGGAATAGACCCTGCCTAAGAGTAGATCTAACATAATTAAGCAGAGTTGACCAAGCGCCTAGAAATAGAATTACGAGATTTTGCCGGATTAGGGTGAAACCTAATTTGGGAGTCCATTGATTGATTTACTGCTTCTTTAGGTGGTTATTATAAGAGAACAAGAGTTCTACTAATTAACCTAAGGTTAGATGTTATTCGCCTCGAGAGAGGCTTTAATATAGGTTAGGGAGTCTCACGGATCAAGCTAAGTAAAGAAGTCATATGAATTAAAAGTTTGATAACAAGAGAAGTCATAGGTGGATTCTTCCTGAGGGTATCGTCGTAATCAACTGAGTTTTTCCACAGTCTTTTCCCAAAGTTTCGTTCTTTTGTCTTTGCATTTAGTTTAAGTATTCCATTAGTTTTTAGATTAATAAACCAATCACTCCATATTTTAGGCTAAATAATAGAAAGAAAGTGAGTAGTAGTACTTTTAGGTTCCCTTGGGTTCGATAAGATACTCTTGCCTAAACTATACTACTGTTCGATGGGTGCAGTTGCCTCTATCGTTGTCATAGTTAGTCTATAGGTTCGATCATTCTTGTTATAAATATTAAAACTTGAATGTTTGACACGATCATGTTTTTGTTGCCGTTGCCGAGGACACTGAAATATTAAGAAAGCTCTATTTCTATTTCTTTAGCCATTATTTTTTTTCGCAATTTACTTTTATTTTTAGTTTAGATTTTTATTTACACTAAATTTCTTTCTTTCTTCTCCTAGCAGGTACCTCTAGTTTATGACTTGAAGGAACCCGAGAGGACTTTTAGCGTACGAAAGTGACATTGAAGCTACAGCTCCCAGAAATCGCAGAGAAATTAGACGAGCTCTAGACTACCAAAGAGAAGAACAAGATAGATCCACTCCTACTGAAGGGATGGACGAAAACAATCCACCGCCAAATGTGCAAAAACAGAATGCTCCGCATACTATGTATGATTATGATAAACCTAATTTTACAGGAGCAGGATCTAGTATTGTTAAGCCCGCTATAACTGCTAATAATTTTGAATTAAAGCCTAATACAATACAAATTCTTCAACAGTTTGTTCAATTTGATCGTTTGCAGAGCAAAGATCCAAATACTCATATAGATAATTTCTTAGAGTTCAGTGATACCTTCAAAATAAATGGCGTTTTTTATGATGCCATATGTCTTCGATTATTTCCCTTTTCATTAAGGAATAAAGCAAAGCAGTGGTTGAACTCGTTACCACGAGGGTCAATCACCACAGGGAATCAAATGACTGAAAAATTTCTTTTAAAATACTTTCCACCAGCCAAAACTGCCAAATTTAGGAATGACATATCTTCTTTTGTGCAGAATGATGCAGAAACATTATATTATGCATGGGAAAGATATAAGGATCTCCTGAGAAGATGTCCACACCACGGATTACCTTTGTGGCTTCAAGTCCAAGATTTTTACAATGGTGTGAATTCTTCAACGAGGCAAATAATTGACTCATCAGTCGGTGGAACTTTGAATAACAAAACTCCTGAAGCGGCTTACGATTTTATTGAGGAAATGTCATTGGACAATTATCAATGGAAAATTACAAGGCCAAACCGACAAAATCGGTGGAGTTTTTAACATAGGTGCGAGAATAATGTCACAACACAGTGGAGATGATGAATAAAAGCTTGATAATCTATGTTCTTACTGGTACACCCAAGAATGCAATGCGAAGCGAGTGGGAATGTGGCGAATCCTGAGTACCCACCCTGCCAACCAGGAGCAGAACATGAGCAGACAAACTATATAGGTAACAATTTCAGATCCAATAATAATCTTTATAGTAACACTTACAAAGCAGGTTGGAGGAACCACCCAAATTTTTCATGGGGAGGACAAGGAAATGAAAGGCAGCAACCTCCTCCAAATTATCAAAATCAGCAATATCCACAAGAGAAGCAATCAAATCTCGAACAGATGCTGACGAAATTCATGGCAGCCATAGATTCTCATTTCCAAAAGACTGAAGCAGCACTTGGTGAACAACAAAAATCGAACAAAGGGATCGAGAATAAAGCTGGAGAACTTACTAGGTCAGTAGGACATCTCACAAAGCTGATTTCTGAACATCAACGAGGACATCTACCAAGCAATATAGAAATAAACCCAAAAGAATAGATCCAAGTCATCACAACTCAAGAAAGTACAAAGGTAGACACTCCCACCGCAGCACAATAAACCAAGGAAGAAAAAGGTAAAATAGAGGTAGCACAACAAAAGTCGGTAGTTAAAGAGTACCGACCTCGCATACCTTATCCCGAAGCCTTGAAAAGAGAAGACTCAGAAGAACAGTTCGGTAAGTTTCTTAAACTTTTAAAGAAATTACATATTAACTTACCCCTTCTTGAAGCTCTTTTCTAGATGCCAGACTCGAGGAAATTTCTAAGATAGCTCTTGACAAACAAACGCAAAATAGATGAGGAGCACCACGTGGAACTCAACGCAGCATGCTTAGCAATGTTACAGAATAGACTACCACGAAAGTTAAAAGATCCAGGGAGTTTTACAATTCCATGTTTAATTGGTAGTTTAACTATTGATAATGCGTTAGCTAATTTAGGGGCAAGTATAAATGTCATGCCTTATGCATTGTTTAAACGACTAGGTCCAGAGAAGCCCAAACAAACTAGGATGAGTATTCAACTAGCTGATAAAACTGTTAGAATTCCTAGGGGCATTATTGAAGATGTTCTTGTAAAAATCGATAAATTTGTGTTCCCAGTAGATTTTGTTATTTTAGACATGGATGAGGATAATTCAATCCCCTTAATTCTAGGAGGACCTTTTCTAGCAACTGCCAAGACTAAAATTGATGTTGCCATAGGCGAGCTCATACTTCGCTAGGAGATGAATCAATTAAGCTTCAAGCTCTCGACTCAGCCAGAACAACATATGATGAAGGTAAGAAAGTCACTTCAATAAATAATCAAATTGTTCAACTTTCATCACAGGAAACACCACATAAAGACAACCCTAATCTGACTCATAAGTCCCAAAACAACAAAGAAGAATCCTACAAGGGACAAGACCTTAGGCTTGACAACTTTGACGAGTAGAAGATACAAGTCAAAGAAAAGCCAGATCCACACGAAGTAAAACCAAAAGAACCGCCAGAAAAGCTCATATGGACATCAAATCACTTCAAAATAGGAGACTAGGTACTATTAGACAAAGCCGATCCTCACATCTCTTCAACAGACCTAAGAGCGAAGGGAGAAGTCCCGCTTAAGGTACACGATATCTCCCCCCACGGAACAGTCGAGGTAAGCAAATCAATATTCAGAACTTTTAAGGTAAAAGCTTCTCGACCTAAACTTTGTCAAGAAACTAAAACTGTAAGTATGAGCGAAGATATTCAAACCTTTAAACCTCCTTAAAAATTTCAAATACGGGAAAGTCTAGCTTAAGACTATAAATGAGCGCTTTCAGGAGGCAACCCGAATACTAACACTTTTTATTTTAAATTTTATTTTCATTTTCTTTCCCTTTCTTTTTTCTTTCTTATTTTTACTAAACCAAGGATGCAGAATTTCAAGGTCACATGGCCTTACACACGGCTGTGTCCATGGCCGTGTGAACCACGGGAATCCCTGTATTGACATAGCAGAGTTAGTGCAAATCAGGCCAACCACCCTCCGACGTCACGGATCCAACCACCATCCCCCTCGAGCACCGACAATTTCGCACGACCGTGCCCCACGACTGTGCGAGGCTACTGACTTATCTAGCACGGGCACAACACCCCCGTGCGGCACACTCGTGCCCATATACTGACTTCACAAACACAGGCATGATAGGCTGAAACATGGGCGTGGATGAATGACACACTCCACAACAAGGTCGTACGATGCTGCCGTGTAATTCAACACACCCTCGGTCCACGCGCGTGGGAACGAGCTAGATTTGAGAACCTATTTAAACTCTACAGCCCTCTCATTTCCTACCAATTTCTTCTCTCATTCTTTCATCCTTCTTCTTTCAAATTTCTCTTATTTCTTTAAGATAGTGTCCAAACTCTTGAGCTACACTAAAATCATGCCGAAGAAGCATAAGAAGGTAAGCATTGTCTCCTTAAAGGAGATCCCAACACATAAGTACATGTTGGCAGCTTCAGCTATTCGACACGCCAAGGGTCTCCAAAACCATTTCGGTTCTATTTTTCTTTTATCTTCTCCTTTATTTTCCTTATCTATACTTCACTTCTGCTTAATTTAATTCCCTTCATCCTAGTTTCTTGGTTTTAGGTTCTAAAGGCTGCTAGGGAATCATGCCACTTCCACCATCACCAACAATCCGCAGCCTTAGAAATCACTCCTATTTCGCAAACCATCTGTCAATAAGAACTATTCAGTCCATTAGTATTCTATTTTAACTTTAGTTTTCTTCTTAGTCTCCTTCTCTTTATTTTTCTTGTCCTTAATTATATTATTAGTACATTCTTAATTTTTCTTTGGATTTCTTAGCTATATCTTTGCAGGCTACCCAATTTCTTTATCTAGTACAAAGATCATCGATAGACATCCCACCAGACTGGCCCCTCCAACTTATATTTCTCTGCCATCCTACCAAAAATCACCCAAAATTCATGAAGTGGCACTCTATCCCTCTCTTTTGATCTTATATTAATTGTTATTACCTATCTTTGTACATTGAGGGCAATGTACATCTTAAGTGTGGGGGGATAAAAGTGCCTAACTTATTGCATAATTCTCAATTTAATGCCTAATTTTTCATTGTTCTCAAAAATCCTGAATTTTTTCATATTACTAATTAGGATAAAATTTCTAATGATTTATGATTATTATTTATATGTTTTAGAGTAAGTCATACTTAATTGTGCATTGATGATTAAATTTGAAGAATACTAGAGAATCGAGCATGATAAGTCTACTTTCTAAAAATTAAAAATTAATAGGTCGTTGAATTGAATTTGAGTACTACCTTGAAATTTGGAATTTATAAGGATTGATGTCAAAAACACCCATAATTTTTGTGAGATTTTGAGCCTTATAGAGCATATATTCCTTTTTGTGCTCACTTTATTAATAATGAGTGTGTCCACTTTGAACTGTTATTCTAGAACTTGCCTCGTTTATACATGTCGAGACCATATTAATGATTTGATATACTGAGATGGTAAAGACACCTAGGTTTAACCCACTTACTCCATAAAAAGCCTACCTTCACAAATTAACCCCTAGTGAACCCTGTTGAATCCTAACAACCTTTTATTGACTCACCTACTAATATTAACCCAAAATCCCTTTGAATTTGTTACCACCAATCTTTTGACTACCCTTTAATCGAGGTTTGATTTGATTAAGTTACCAAATTATATTAGTTCAGTAGTTACATTTATCATTTATGATGTAATATTTTAGTTCATTCTTAAAAAAAAATCCAAGTTTATTCAAATATTAGTAGTATACAAAAGAGCTTAGAGCATTTAAACTCCAATTGTTGAAGAAAAAGATCGTATTAAAGTATTATCAAATTTTAAGTGATAAAAACACTCTTTATTATAGAATAATTATCAATAGTGGTATTATTAGTTTTCATTCAATGTAAATATTCATATTTAGTTTATTGTTTCTAGTTCGGTAAGTTGTCAAGTTAGTCTCGATTCTAACCCTTTAATTCAGCCTATATCCACACCCTTAACCATAGCCCCGTCACAACCCTGATAAAGACCTTTTGATCTGTGTATCATCTCATATACAGTGGTGGAGATTTGATTTTCAGGCAAGCCTATGGGATTAACTTTTCAGGTTCGACTTAGAATGTTTATTCTTGAACCTTAAACACTTCGAGTGATTTGAGTGAATCTTTTGTGAGGATGTCAATCCTTGCCGGTTTTGAATTAAATGTAATTACTTTGATAAGGGGAGACACGTATGTTTTCGTACTAGAAATGTATGACTTATCATGATTGAATCTTTAAGACTCTTTGAGTTGAATGATCCATGTATAAATTATCAATGAATTATGATGAGACATTGTCGATAGGAGTTATGAATTATCGAAAGTTCATTTTAATTGTTAGTTGAGAATTTTGCTTGAGGACAAGCAAAAGCTTAAGTGTGGGGGTATTTGATAAACCGTAAAAGTAACATATTTTAATCCCACATTTAGTATGCTTTTGGATGATTTAGCCCTCAATTTATGTAAAAAGGTGTTCTTAACCCTTTCTTTTCATGTCTTATACTCAGGAAAGCACCCGAGAACGAAAAGAATGAGAAATGGGCTTAAAACGGACCAAATTGGGCCAACCCAAGAAATTGGCACGGCCTAGACTTCAAGTCACACGGCCGTGCCTCACCAATCATTCAAAGACATGCCCCAAGCACGATTTGCATGGATGTGTCCCAATCGACGGACACAAGCATGACCTAAATCTCGACTTACACGACCATGCCTCAATCAATGAGAATCGACACGGCTGAAGTCAACTTACAGGCGTGTGCCAAGGTCGTGTCTTGACCACTAAATAAGCAATTTCACTCGGATTTGGATGCTTGAAGCCAAAGAAACATACTACTAAGTCTACTTAAACACCTTAATAATAATTCTACTTGAAAGAGGTACTTAGGAACCAAGTAAAGCATTTAAGGAGCCTATATAAACACCAAGGCAACCGTTCTAAAAGAATGTGGTTTTTAGGTAGAGTTTTTTGCCAGAGCTTTTATTGAGGGAATTACTCGAAGATAGCTAGTTGATCAATCTTAAGAAGCCTGAGTTGTACTCGAGATAGAGGATCTCCTCTTTAATTCCTTTAGGGGGTTTTAAGGATTTCTTATGTTTTGTTTTATCTTTTCAATTGAGATGTTTTCTTATTTTGTTATGAACTAAACCCTTCAGATACCTGAAGGGGATGAAACCTATGACGGATTTTTTTATTTAATTTTTAAATTATATGATAAGTACTTAGTTTGTTCTTAATTATGTTGCTTAATTTAATCTGATGTGCTTAGGTGGAGGAGGAATAGACCTTGCCTAAGTGTAAATCTAACATAATTAAGTGGAGTTTATCAAGCGCCTAGAGATAGGGTTACGAGATTTTGCTGGATTAGGGTGAAACCTAATATGGGAGTCTATTGATTGATTTACTACTTATTTAAGGGGTTATTATAAGAGAATGAGAGTTCCACTAATTAACCTAAGGTTAGACGTTATTCGCCTCGAGAGAGGGTTTAATATAGGTTAGGGAGTCTCACGGATCAAGCTAAGTAAAGAAGTCATATGAATTAAAAGTTTGATAACAAGAGAAGTCATAGGTGGATTCTTCCTGAGGGTATCATCATAATCAACTGAGTTTTTCCACAGTCTTTTCCCAAAGTTTCGTTCTTTTGTGTTTACATTTAGTTTAAGTGTTTCATTAGTTTTTAGATTAATAAACCAATCACTCCATCTTTCAAACTAAATAATAGAAAGAAAGTGAGAAGTGGTACTTTTAGGTTCCCTTGGGTTCGATAAGATACTCTTGCCTAAACTATACTACTGTTCGATAGGTGCACTTGCCTCTATCGTTGTCATAGTTAGTCTACATGTTCAATAATTCTTTTTATAAATATTAAAACTCGATTGTTTGACACGATCAAAACACCCTAAGGGTATCCTGAAAGGGGGGTTAGCTAGGACAAGGAGCCAAGCCAGAAGGTCAGATTTGTGGGAGTTACTCGAAGATAGCCAGTTGATCCATCTCAAGGAGCCAAAATTCTACTCAAGACGATGGATTTCTCCGTCAATTCCTTCAGGGGGTTTTAGGGATTTCTTATGCTTTATTTTATCTTTTCTCTTGAGATGTTTTCTTTATTCATTATGAACTAAACCCTTCAGATACCTGAAGGGGATGAAACCTAGATGAATCTTGTTATTGTTTTCTGAATTATATGATAAATACTTAGTTTTTTCTTAATTATGCGTGCTTAATCCAAATCTGATGTGCTTAGGTGGAGGAGGAATAGACCCTACTTAAGAATTAATCTAGCATAATTAAGCAGAGTTGATCGTACACCTAGAGATAGGGTGACAAGATTTTGTCAGATTAGGGTGAAACCTAATATGGGAGTCCACAGATTGATTTACTGCTATTCTAGGGGGTTATTATTCGAGAAAGAGATTTTTGTTAATTAACCTAGGTTAGACGTTATTCGCCTAGAGAGAGGGTTTAATATACGTTAGGGAGTCTTACGGATCAAACTAAGTGAATAAATCGTGTGGTTCAGTGTTAAAGAATATGTGAAGTCTAAGTGGATTCTTCCTGAGGATATCGTCATGATGAACTTAGTTTCTCTTCAAGTTATTTCCCAATTCGTTCTTTTTGTCTTTACGTCTTTAGTTTAGTAGTCGTTAATTTAGATTAATGCAACTTCACTTATTTTAGGCTAAATAATAAAAAGAAATTTAGTATTAGTACTTTTAGTTCCTTTGGGTTCGACAATTAGGTCTTTCCTAAGCTATACTACTGTTCGATTGGTACACTTGCCTTTAATCATTGTCAGACTTTGTAACACCCTAAACCCGGGCTAAAAGTTAGGCCCGAATCTGGCGTGTCACATTGAAAGAAGTTGAAAAGCTAAGCAATTGATTAGAAAAGTTTTATCGGATTTTTGAACTCCGAGTTCGTTGTTTGTTTGAGAAAAATGTGATTTGCTAAATGACCGTAAAAGTTGTTATTATTTTGAAAAACTGTTTTCTTATGAAAGTTGAACTTGCATCATTGAGTAAACATGATATTTTAGAAAACGATTGCTAATGTTTTAAGAAAACCTCGTATTTATAAGTTTAACAGTTATAAATGAAAACTTTAAAAAATAAACTAATGGCCTTATTACAAAATATTAACCCAAAATAAATAATCTAAAAGAAAAGGTAAAAATTGAAATTACTAAAGTTCACGAGTAGTATCTTCGTTGTATAACCACCCTGAGTCCTCCACGGCTCCCAATCCTCTATCGTTGGAAATTACCTGAAACATTTAATAAAAAGAGGGGATGATTTACGAAAATTCAATGTGTACAACCCTCATCGGTAAGAACATGCATCAAAATATTCTGAGCCAAAGCCCATATCATATGTCATAGTAGATACTGTATGCAATGCGATGCAAACCCAGCCCAACCTAGATTTCCATCCTCTACACACCACCCGTACCAGCCAATCACACCGTGGGGATTTCTACAATCAATCCTCCATCCGCTACACTCCATATGTGGCACCTACCCACTGGTGACAGAGTCACAAAATATCATATGTGGGGCCAACCCACTTGTGTTACCAAACCACTAGTGACAATCCCGAATAATCATATATGTAGGGCCAACCCACTGTGGTACCAAACCGTTAGGATGAGTCACGAAATCATCAATATGTGGTACCAAACCACTGGTGGTTCCAAACCATTGAGACTTAGTCACGAATCAAGAATGTGGGGCTAACCCACGTGTGGTACCAAACCACTAGGGACAGTCTTACACTTCCCCTTAAAATATCATATCCAACCCATGCATACAAGTGCCAAATGAATGCAACAAGCTGTCAAGTACACAATATCATTATGGCATTCAATCATTAGCGTATACATAAACAATAGGGTACTTACCTGGTATTTCGGTCATGCCCATTGTGGCCTAATGTCGATCCCTCTAACCATTTCAGCTTTTCAGCCCAAATATTTAATAACACATAATAATATTTAAGTGTAAATTTTACACACAATCACGCTAATCAAACCCTAAGGGTATAACGATAATTTAACCCACCGAGGGTATTCCAGTAATTTACCTACCAAGGGTAATTTGATAATTCTACTCATAACTAATCCATGTATGCAGTGCATCTCGAACATAATCAATCATACAATTAACACAGACAACATTAGTACTACCACGAGGGTACAACGATCATTTGTCGTTTAGGGGTAACGCGATAATTACACACAAAGGGTATTTCAATAATTTTGTAATCCGGGGGTAATTCGATAATTTCGCAAACTAGGGGCAATTCAGTAATTTACAAATTAGGGGTAATTCAGTAATTTTGCAAACCAGGGATAATTTAGTAATTTCACAAACCAGGGGTAATTCGGTAATTTTACAAACTAGTGGTAATTTAGTAATTTCACAAACTAGGGGTAATTCGGTAATTTACAAACTAGGGGTAATTCGGTAATTTTGCAAACCAGGGGTAATTAAGTAATTTCTCAAACCAGGGGTAATTTGATAATTTACAAACCAGGGGTAATTCAATAATTTCGCAAACCAGGGGTAATTCGATAATTTTGCAAACCAGGGGTAATTCGAAAATTTACAAACCAGGGGTAATTCGGTAATTTCACAAATCAGGGGTCATTTAGTAATTTTGCAAACCAGGGGTAATTCAGTAATTTACAAACTAGGGGTAATTCAGTAATTTTGTAAACCAGGGATAATTCGATAATTTTGCAAACCAGGGGTAATTCAGTAATTTCGCAAACTAGGGGTAATTCGGTAATTTTGCAAACCAGGGGTAATTCGGTAATTTTGCAAACCAGGGGTAATTCGGTAATTTCGCAAACTAGGGGTAATTCGGTAATTTTACAAATTAGGGGTAATTCGGTAATTTACAAACCAGGGTGTTAACGGCTGAACAGAAGGTTCACTATCGCCTCGAACGACTCAAGTATTCTAAACAGAGATAATGAAGCGAATGGGCCTAAAGCCCATTCTTGGCCCAAGTGGGCCCACACACTCATATGGCCCTTTCAGCCCAAATCTAGCCACATATATGGGATTCACATAGTCTAGTTCACTATTTACTACTCAATCATACAATTTACTCATATGGGCCCCTGGGCCCATTGGGCCCATTTGGCCCCTTTCGGGCCACTATGGCCCAACAGCCCACACCTACAAGAATACTCATGGTGGCCTCGACTATCGCGTCGAAGCTTCCACACATGCGCTTGCATGGTCGTGTGGCTACTATCGCCGTGTGACCGACATTTCGGTATTTGCCGCTCTACAGCTAGAGAGAAAACCAAAATGCAAGAGCCAAGACTTGAACCTTGGACCTCCTTCCTTCCTTGTGGCATCACCCCCTTGTCTCTTATGTGGCGTCACTTTGCCACTACACCACACACTCTATTTGTGTCATTCTCTCCACATTTTATTCTTAAAGCCTACCTACTAACTCCCAGGGTTTTATTCACCTAAAACCAAAATTCCCCTAAAGCCAAAGTTTGAACCCGGGACTTCATAGAAGCCCCCTAACCTTCCAAAATCACTCACCTAATAGATCCAACTTGCACTAATGCCGTTCTCTTATTCCCAAAAATTTTAAACGCTCCTATATCTAAGGCCCAATGGGCCCAATCCTACTAGGCCCAACTTTGGGGTGTAATAGAGTTAGCTTCCAAGTTCGATCTCATTCATTATAAATTTTAAAACTCGACAAAACAATGATCAACATCATATAACATGGCTACTGATTCATAACACAACCATTTATCTAGCCATATCACATGGCTATATACATATCTCAAACATATTCCAAAACTACTAGTCTATACATGCCATATTTAACTATATACACATTCAAAAGTACCAAAGTAGAGATTGATAGTGAGGTGATGATCCTCGACGATTCCCCAGCCTTTCATAGCTTCGACGATCTATAAAACAAAGCCAACACACACACAAAGTAAGCTTTAAAAAGCTTAGTAAGCCATATACAAATAAATTTATCAAATAATTATTTATAAGCATAACAAATCAAGTTCATTAACATATCTTCATTTCAAACTCATAAATTTCTCTTCGGCTAATTCAATTTGTCATTTCTTACCAACATATCATATTTCAAACAACTCTTTTGCTCATAACTCAAATATACATATATCATATTTTATTCAATGTATCTATGTACATATTTACTCACCTTTCATGCTTATACAAAGCATACCCATCAAACGTACCTGAAACAATCATACATTTCACATAGTCATTCATTTCTCAGACTTGCCCGTTGAACCGTTCAGAATCAAATAGGATACTCAGAATGCTCGGAATAGTCGTACAATGCCAACGTCTCAAACGTGGTCTTATATGTACTCAGATATCATTGTCACTGTCCCAAACAAGGTCTTACACAAATCAAATACGATGCCAATGTCCCAGACATGGTCTTACACGTGCATCCCAAATCGATGCCAATGTCCCAGACGTGGTCTTACACGATATCACATATCGAAGACCTATGTCATGACATATGTAATCCTATCTATTCCTAGGTTCGTACGGGACTTCCCAAACATTGATACCTTGTCGATACTTCTTCGGATTTCATGTACATAACATCTCGAGCATATTCATCGCATTCTAAATTTCATAGATGCATAAATAATCCAATTCAAATGTATTTATTTGTATATCGACTTAGCTCGAATTCGAGTAAACAAACGGATTTGGCTATTCAATTACTTTCGACTTTCCTCGATCTAAATCTGTTTTCTTCGGTTATTAATCTATACATATTCAAATTTAACCCATTTATTCACTAAATCATTCAATTCAATCCAAAAACACATATTTAGGGAAATTTACAATTTAACCCCTATATTTTCACATTTTGACATTTTAGTCCTTATTTCACAAAATCACAAAATACACAAAATTTGCACACACCATGCGTAGGCCCAATATTACACATGTTCATACAACTCCACACATTTCATTTCTTTCACATTTTAGTCCCTCAAAACATTATTTTCTCAATTTAATCCAAATTACTCAAATTCATCAAAAATTCAAAGACTAACTATGCTAATCTATCACATATCTTTCATATTTCATCCTCAAACATCACAAAGCTTGCAAAATCATCAATGGCATATTTCACATTCATCATCAATTAACAAAATTAAGGCATGGGTTTTGAAGAACACTAAGCAACGATTACAAAAACGTAGAAATTATCAAAAACTGAAGCCAAAACATACCTTAATTTGCTTGAACAAGAGCCGAATACCCTAAATTGGTTTTCTTCTTTTATTTTCTTATGAGTTTTGGCCAACAAGATGATAATGGCCTTAATTTATGCCTTTGTTTTATGTAATTAACTTTATTTACTAATTTAGAATTTTAACCTTTAATTATTAACATATAAAGCTTATAATATTAAGGCCATTAATGTCCATTATCCATCATAATGGTTTAATTACTTCATAAGGCCATTACATTATAAAGACATAACACATAGGTGTTTTTAGCATATGACATGTTAGTTTAGCATCTTTCGCAATTAGGTCCTTTTATCAAATTAAACACACAAACGGATAAATTAATTCACGAAAATTTCACACATGCTAATTCACATACTATAAACATGGAAAATAATATTTATATTTTTTGACTCAGATTTGTGATCCCGAAACTACTATTTCGTCTAGGGTCTAAACCAGATTGTTACAAATGTTAGGTGGTGTAAAGGAGGTAATTGGAGGAGGATTTGAGAAATAAAATTATGGAAAGGTATTTACCGTAACGGCAATATTGACTGGTCCTTCGAGGTGACACTGTGACGATGGTATATGGTGTAAGACCATATATAAAAAAAGACAATGGCATTTTGGCATGAGGCATGTAGCGTAAGACCATGGATGAAAGATGCCATGGTAGCATGGTACAAGGTATTAGGTATATGGTATAAGACCACAGATGAAAGAGGCTATGGTAGCCAGGTATAATGAGTAAGACTATGGATGAAAGACTCTAAGACATCATATGATAGTACGCTAAGATGGTGAATCATTGTAAGACTATAGATGAAAGACTCCATGGAATCCATAGAGATAGCTTGCTGGGATAGTAAACATAGAATAAATAGTCCCCCGGGATAGTAAACACGTGTGGTCTGCTAAGACCAGGGAATATGTGGTGAGAAGGGTGTAAGACCTCAGCTCAGATAAGGCAACCAATAGAGTCCGCTAGTATGTTAGTGCAAGTGGTTCACTAGAACATTAAACATGGGGATTACGTTGAGTCAGACCATGGTGATATGGCGTTACGACATTACGGAAAGTCCGTTAAGACCATGCAAAAAGAATAGCCAATATGAAAGATGTGGGACCCTCATAAGGGAGTTCATGACACAGGTGGTACGTCATAGGCTAAGATAGAAAGCACAAGGTGAATGACACGATAAATTTGTATGTACACATAAGCAAGGTATGCCCGATAGGCATAGACCATAAGGAAAATAAAGAACTCGCCGAAGGTGGAATGGAATGGGATCTTGGGAATGCCAAATGAGTTCGCCAAGGGAAATCCTGAGGAAGAGTTAGTTGTTGGGTACTATCTGACACCTCGGGGATGTCATGGAAGGATAACCAGATGTAGGAAAGGTCCTATTAGATCATTATGAGAGTATGAAATTGCAAGGAATGGGGAGTTGCATATGTATTGCCTTCAACTTGACTTGATTCTCCGAGTCCGGATCTTGGATGTTACTACACAATACTTAACAAAATAACATTTGGCAAATTCACTTTAATAAAAACATTATTCTTATTATTCTAACGGAAAGACTTAATAACTAAAACAAAGGAAAGTATTAAAATAAAATAAAATATTACATCAGCACTTTCTCAAAACCTTTAGAATACAACATTTATTAAAAATAGACTCTTAGGGTGAAAGCCCACAATACGTCACTTTTCCACTATATGCATAAAAACCCACTTCGTCGCTACTTTGGTGATATTCCATGAATTATACTATTATTTACATCATTTTTACACATAAATTTAGCTTGTTTAATAGCCAAATCAAAGCCTCCTAGTATATATTTAGGTTTTCATAATTATAGTAATTTATGTTTTCTAGAAGTTTTTATTACATTTTATATATCTAAATAAGGTTACATGGTCTTGTAGGCCATGTTGGGAGCTAAGGATGCATATTCGGGCCACAACTGATGCCTATGTCACAACACCAAGACATTGATGTGTCAACATCGAAGATTGAAGCCAAAAATAAGTTCTGGAGCAAAATTGCCCTTGATGTAATGACATGGCCCTCCTGTGTTGCGACGTCGGACTCCGATGTTGCAACACTACAGGCCTGTGTTGCAACTTGCCCCAGCGTAGCCCAAAAAGTCCCTGAACATAATAGTTGCGTTTTTTAAGCAAATTTGGAGTATCTAATCTAGTCGAACTCTAAAGATTTCAAGAATATTTTAGACACTTTACTATTCCAAGTTTAGCTTATATAAAGGCCATTGTAATCAGTTTAAATGCACAATTTGGAGCGAGGTGTAAACGGAAAAATATATAGGATTTTTCCTATGTAATTTATCATCTTTTAATTAAATTCATTTTAAACTAAGTAATTGTTTAATAAATAAACGAAATATGTGAAAATATGAAATTATGATATAGAAATTATTAAAATGTGATTTTATGCTTTATTATATAGTTTTATGCAATAAATTGTTTATTTTATATAAATTTGAATATATTATTTTTTAAGACATAAAGTGGGTCATGCATGATTAAATTAACTAATAAAATATAAAATATATTTAATAATTCATTTTAAACTATTTTATTAATAATTTGGGTTTTAATTAATTAATTAAATTGGATAAATTTTATTCTTTGGTCCTCTAACTTGTTGATTTATTCTTGACAGCTCTGATAGCTTTGCTGGATTACAAAACCGTGCAAATTGGAAACCAAGTCAACCCAATATTCGGCTACACATGGCTCTCCATTTAAACCAGTCTTTGATTTAATTACACAAGGTCCTTGCAGTGTTGAAGAAATTAGATATTTGCCTGAAGATTTATGATTGACAGAGTCTCAGTCCTAAGTTGTGTGGCATCCAAAATTGCTTAAAAATTAAGAAAAAAACAAGTCAAAAGCCACTAACATGGCCGAACACAATTTGAGGAGATTTGAAGAGGTTAACATCCACTATTTTTAGCAAACTATCCCCCTCATAAGACCATCTCATTCCCTCATTCATCATCCCTCAGGCATCTCTCGATTATTCCTCATTCATTCTCATCATTCATCATTCTCTCTTCTCTCCAAATTCTCATAGCCTTTTCTATTACCACGCCTAGCATCATCTCTTAATAGAGATTTTAGCAATTAATCCTCTTAAAGAATCCTTGGTCGGCCACCTTGGAGAGCCATCAACAGAGGAGCAAAGCAAAGGAATGAAGGAGCCTAGTCAGTCAGAGTCTTGGGTGACAGCCACTCTGAATTGGGTTTAATCTTTCTTTTCTTTAATTTAATCTAAAGATGTTTGCTATGTGTTCTTTGTTCTTATTTACAACTATGTTAGCTTAATTTTATTTAAGCTAGGATGATTGCTTTGATTAAATAATATTTATTTGATTCATGCTTATAATGTTTGTGCCTCAATCGATCATGTTTCCAATTAAAATCAAGTCTTTATTTCGTTCATACATGATTGAAATGCACCTAAATTAGCTGAGTGATCTTGACCAGAAGACAGCTAATGGACACATAATTGAAATGTGCATGCTCAATTTAGATCCTGACCTAATTAAATTGTAGGTTGCATAACAACTCTGACCAAGCTCTGTTATCTGCATGGTTTTTAGATTTGTGTGATTAAATTGTTTCAAACCTGACACGTCCCTGTTACCTCACACAAATGCTAAGAAACCCTTAGTAGATATGGATTAGTAAGATGTGTATTTACTAAGTAAAGGATTCTGAAAGACCTAATATGGTTTCCAAACTCATGAAAGATCGAGTTGCCATGAAATGTCTTTCCGAATGTTATTAAGCATGTTCATAATAAATTGAGTTTAATTAAAGTAATTGTCCTAGTTTATTGATGTGTCTCTAACTAACTATATCACAATAAAGGCAAGCGTACCTATCGTTTATTAGTATAGTTATGGTAAGACCGGAAGTATCGTATCCACAAGGACCAAGAGTACTAGTTGTTACTATCATCTTATTATCTAGCCTAATGACTGAAGTGATTTATTTTAAACTAAAATTAATTAAAAACACGACAGAAAATGAATTGGGAAAATACTTTTAAACAACTTATATGATAAAGGCAATACCCAAGGAAGAATTCACCTAGACTTCACTTAATACTTTTGTTTCATATGATTTATTCACTTGACTTAATCCTTAGAAATCCCTTATTTATGTTAATATCTTTTTTTAAGACTAAAAACAACTAACTCTAGGTTGATTTATTGAAATCTCTTTCTAATTACAACCCCTATTGTCGCATTAACTCGATCTATAGATTCCCTTATTAGATTTAACTCTAAGTCGACAGATTTTTTGTCACCCTATTTCTAGGGTTGCAATCAACTCCACTTAATTGTATTGATCTACTCTTAAACAGAGACTTTTGCTCCTTTGAATAAGCACATTCGACTTGAATCAATAACCTGAATTATCAAAACAAGAATAAAAACTCACAATTAAGAATAAGAACAAGTATTTATCTTATAAATCAAATAATAATAAGATTCGTCTTAGGTTTCATCCCCTTAGGTATCTAAGGAATTTAGTTCATACTAATAAAGGGAAACATCTTAAAATAAGGAAAACAACAAAACATAAGAAAACCCAAAAACTTCTAAAGAACTTGATGGGAGATGTTCAGTCTTGATGGAGATCCTTCTTCTGAGCTACTCCGATGGCTGCTTTCGAGTATTTTCTGCCTTCTTCGACGTCCTCTTTTAAGTTTCCCCCTAGGGTGTTTATATAGGATTTGGAATGCCTCTCTTGGGCGACAAGTGGCCTATTCCGAATAAAAATAAACTTTGATATGGCAAGGACACGCCCGTGTTCGACTTCTTAGACCGTGCTCGCTTCTGCTCGCCACACACAGTCGTGTGGTCTTTCGTGTATGTTGATCCAGTCGTTTTTGATTCTGCTCGTAACACACGGCCGTGTTTGGTAGCCCAGGCCATTTTGATTCCTAAGGTAGGCCCATTTTGTCCCGTTTTGGCCCATTTATCATTCTTTTCGACTCCTTAAGTATGGGATTAGGAGCATCGAATTCATCAAATCTAATGAAAATTTATCAAAAAATAAGCCAAGCATGGGGATAAAATATGTATAAATTATGGTTTATCAAATATCCCCACACTTAAACATTTGCTTGTCCTCAAGAAAAAAAAATCATAATTAAAATTAACTTCCTCAAATCATAATTCTCATCAATAATGTCTCATCATAATTCATAAATAATTCATGCATGGAAAATTTAACTTAAAGAGTCCTAAAGATTAAAACAATCAAAGTCACAAATTTTTGTAGCGCAAAAACATAGGTGTTTCCCCTTATCTAAATAATTACCTTTGATTCAAAACTAACAAGAATTGACATCCTCACAAAGGATTCACTCAAATCACTCAAAGTCTTTAAGACTCAAATTAAGCATTCAAAAGTCAAACATGAAAAGTTAATCCCATAGGCTTGCAAGAAAAATCAAATCTCCACCACTATAAAATGGGATGATACACAAATCAAAAGGTCTTTTAAAAGGGTTGTAATGGGGCTTGGGTTAAAGGTGTGGATAAAGGCTGAATTAGAGGGTTAGAATCGAGATCTAATTAACAATTTACCTAACTAGAAAATAACTAATATTGAAAAATTACAATAATTGAAAATCTATCAATAGTAGCACTAATAATGAATATACCTCCAACTTTTTTTTTCTACGAATAATAATAAGAACTTACAATAATAAGAGAATTTAACAACCGAAATAAAGAACATAGTTAGGCAACTGCTCAAATCAAATCTCGACAAAAAGAGGCTAATTCCATAGGGAAAATTATTAATGAATAAAAAAGAGTGAGTTTTTGTTTAATATTAAGGGTAAATCAAGAAACGGTTTATTAGGATTTAAAGGGGTTCACTAGGGGTTAATTATAAAGGTAGACTTTTTATGGAGTGAGGGGGTTAAACCCTAGGTGCCTTTATCATCTCAGTATATCAAATCAAAGGTGTTGTCTCGGCATGCATATTCGAAGCAAGTTCTAGAATAACAAATCAATATTGACACACTCATAACCAATAAAAAAGTGAACACGAAAAAATGTATGCTCTAAAAGGCTCAAATGTCTCACAAAAATTATCATTTTTTATGTCAACCTTGCAAATTTCAAACTTCAAAGTAATATTTAAATTTAGGGAAATAACCTAACAAAATTTTTAATTCTTGAAAATAGACTTATCATGATTGATTCTCTAATATCTCAAAGTTTAAACCATTAATGCATAATTACCTAAGACTTAATCCAAAACATATCAATGAAAATCATAAGTCAATAAAATTTTCATTCTAATTAGTAATATGAGAAAATTTTACTTAAGAACAAGACAACATTCAGGGATTCTTTGGTAATGATATCAATAACCTCCCCATACTTAAGATGTACATTATCCTCAATGTACAAAGATTGATAATGACAATATAATAAGAAAATCATAAGATAGGGAGAGAAGTGAAACTTCCTAAATTTTGGATGGAGTCAAAGAAAAGAAACGGTGTAAAGTTGGGTAGAGGTGGGGGAGGATACTCTGGTGGTGTGGCCGTTCCTTAATAAAAAATAGCCACAGATAAAAAGAAATAAAAAATACTAATATAAATTTAAAAAAGAAAGATAAAGGGAAATACATTTAAAATGAAGATAAAATAAAAAGAAAAAATGAATGGACTTAAATGTCCTTGTCTTGTTGAGGAAATAAAGTAGCTGGAATGAACTTATGTAGAGTAGTTGTGAACGGGGAGACCGTGCCAGGACCCTTTCGCTTTTTCGACACGGGGATGGTGGCCTTGGTCTTGCTTCTAGTACTAGTCATTGTGTATGGTGGCAAGAATGGTGGTTGTTGAGGTGGCGAAAGATTAAGAGAAAGGGAAAAGAGGGAGAAAAAGAGGGAAAGTAGAAGGAAAGGGAAAGGGAAAGGGAAAGAGTTTCGAGTTGAGAGAGAAAGAAAAAGGAAGAAGTTGGGCGAGGAGAGCGGTGGTCGGAAAGGGTTTGGGGGAAGAAGATTTGGGGGAGAAAGTGAACAGAAGAAGGGGGTTCAAATAGAAATTGGGGCACCTGGTCGCTGCCCATGCCCGTGTTCCCTGGGTGTGTTAGGTCACACGGCCAAATCGTACGGCCATGTAATGCTTCGTTTGTTTCTCCCACGCCTGTGTAGAGGTTTCGCACCCCCGTGTTACTTAATCAGCGTCGACCATGGCTTCTCGGCACGGGCATGTCGCACGCCCATGTAGCTTTCTCAGTTTCAACCACGGTTTCTAAGCACAGACGTCTCACATGCCCGTGTCATTTACTCAGTATCGACCACGGTTGTATCGCTCGGCCGTGGCATCTTATCGCAGCCCGTGTTCTGTGCTCAATTTTAACCACGGCCACATCGCACGACCGTGGCATTTAGTCAGAGCCCGTGTTTTGGAGAAAAATTCCATCCTGTTTTCGTATGATCTCCGCAACGCCTATGTATCTACCCATGGTATCCACATGGCCACGGCCACGCCCGTGTACAAGGCCGTGTGGGGTGGAAAACCTACACCTGTTAATTAGGTTAGTATTTTTAGTTAGTGCTAAAAATAAAAAATATGAACATTAAAAAAAATCATGCTTGGGTTGCCTCCCGAGAAGCGTTTATTTAGAGTTTTAAGCTAGACTTACCTTTCATTCGCATAATCATGGTGGTTTGAGGAGTTTATACTCCTCTCTCTTGCTATCAGTTCTATTATATGGTTTGAGTCGAGTAATATTTACCTTAAAAGTACCTAGATTAGGGTGAGTTACCTCGACCGTTCCATATGGAAATACCTTGAGTATCGTAAAAGGAGTTGCTCTGTTCGTATTTCAGCTCTGACGAGGTTGTTCGGGGATCTGTTTCATCTAATCTTACCTAGTCTCCAACTTTCAAGTGATTTGTTCCACCCTTAAGCTCGTCATGAAGTTGCTTTGGTTCATCGTGTTTTCTTTATCTGTCCTTGGCATGTGTCCTCCATTGGTCTAATTCATCGATCTGAAGCCTTCGCTCCTCATGAATTATTTCATTGTTGGCACGAGAAATATGACGTGGCTCAATTGAGTATTTTCGAGGTGCTTCCTAAATAGAGGGTTGAACCAAATAGTCTTTAATAGAATTTATGTACTCACCTTTATTACTCGATGTTCTAATCGAATCACGAGCCTGAAGAGTGATCGTTTCGTCACCTACATGAAGTGTGAGGTCACCTGTACCAATATCAATTCTAGTTTTAGCAGTTGCTAAAAAGAGTTGCCCTAAGATTAAAGGTGCTTTACTGTTCTCATCCATGTCTAGAACAACAAAGTCAACTAGGAAAATAAATTTATTAATTTTTATAAGAACATCCTCAACAATTCCCCTAGGAAATCTAATGGTTTTTTCTATGAGTTGAATATTAATCCTAGTTTGTTTAGGTTTCCCAATACCTAGCTACTTAAACATTTTATAGGGCATGACGTTAATACTTGCCCCTAAATCAACTAAAGCATTATTAATATCTAGACTACTAATTAAACAAAGAATAGTAAAACTCCCTAGATCCCTTTATTTATAGGGTAGTTTATTCTGTAAAATAGCTGAGCAGACTGCATTTAGCTTCACATGCGACGCATCGTCTAACTTTCGTTTGTTTTTCAAAAGCTCTTTTAACTTTTTTTTTTTGAATTGGGCATTTGCGAAAGAGCTTCAATAAATGGTAAGTTAATATGTAATTTATTTAAAAGTTTATGAAATTTACCAAATTGTTCATCTGTGCGGTCCTTCTTTGTCGCGTTAGGATATGGCACTCGAGGTATATACTTTTTACTTACCGATTTCTATGTATTGTGGTTTACCCTATCCTCACCTTTACTTACCACAAGTTGTTGCCTCAGTACAGATTTAGATTCTACCACCCCTCTTTCATCGCACATAGTGATGGCATAGAGTTACTCCCTTAGGTTAGGTTCGGTATTGCTTGGAAAGCTACCTTGTGGTCGTTCTGAGATCAACTTAGCAAGTTGTCCTATTTGGTTCTCGAGCCGTTAAATTGATGCTTGCTAATTATTGAGTGCTTTTCGGTGTTTTGGAAATGAATTTCTGACACCGCGATGAATTTTGTTAGCATCTCCTCAAGGTTCGGCTTCTTCTCTTGTGGGTAAGGTTGCTGTTGAAAGCCTGGAGGGGATTGTTATCTTTGGTTTCCTTGTCCACCCCATGAAAATTTTTGGTGGTTCCTCCAACCTAGATTATAAGTGTTACTATAGGGATTATTCTGAGGTCTAGAATTATTACCCACATAATTCATCTGTTTGCTTTCTGTGCCAGCACTGTAGGATGGATATTCTATATTACTCATTCCTCCTCCATTCATATCGCATGACATTACTGGATGTACCTACGAATAACCACACAAGCCATCAATCTTTTTGCTTAAAAGCTCTACCTGGTTTGATAGCATGGTAACAACATCGAGGTTGAAAACACTGGCAGCTTTTGTTGGCTTCGTCCTCATAACTTGCCACTGATAGTTATTCAGCTACATCTTTTCAATGAATTCGTAAGCAGCCTCAAGTGTTTTTTTGTTTAGTGTACCGCCGGCAGTTGCATCAATCAACTGCCTAGCTGAGGGATTCACACCATTGTAAAAGGTTTAAACCTGTAACCATAATGGTAACCCATAGTGAGGGCACCTTCTCAGTAAGTCCTTGTATCTCTCCCATGCACTGTAAAGTGTTTCTAAACCCATCTACACAAAAGAAGAAATATCATTCCTCAACTTAGCCATTTTAGTCGGTAGGAAATATTTAAGTAAAAATTTTTCGGTCATTTATTCCCATGTAGTGATTGATCCTCGTGGTAACGAGTTCAACCACTGTTTAGCTTTGTTCCTCAACGAGAAGGGAAACAACCGAAGGTGAATGGCATCTTTAGAAACGCCATTTATTTTGAAAGTGTCGCAGAATTCTATAAAATTTGCCAAGTGATTGTTTGGATCCTCATCCTGCAAACCATCAAACTGAACAAATTACTAAATCATCTGAATAGTGTTAGGTTTCAGTTCAAAATTATTTGCAGCAACAGCAGGTCTAACAATACATGATTCAGTTTCTGTTAATTTAGGTTTAGCATAATCATACATAGTATGAGGAGCAAGATTTTGATTCACCGGGTTTTCGGCCACCACAAGAGGTAGCGGATTATTTTTAGCCATCTCTTCGGTAGTATTGGTTTCGTTTTCTTGCTCTTCTTCTATGTATTATAGACTTCTCTTTATTTCTCTTTAGTTTCTGCGAGCAGTACTGTAACACCCCAAACCCGGCCCATACGTCATGACCGGATCTGGTATGTTACGGGTTGAATGTTGAAAACTTTGCTTGAAGGGTTTTGAAGAATCTCAGTTTATTTTAACCAATTAATCATTAATTGTGATATTTTGAAGGAACTTTAACATTTGCGTTGGACACATTTGGAAAACCCATTTGGTTTCACTTTATAATTAAGACTTTGGAAATATAGGTTTGCAAGACGTATATAATAAATAAAGGAAAAAAATGTAAAATGATAACCTAAGTTATGGGGGCCTTATTACAAAAATAATCCCAAATTTAAACTTAAAGAAAAAAACAGAAATAGTCTATAAAGATAAAAAAAAAAAACTTGATGGCCCTCGAGTGCGCTTTCGGCTCCCATGTCCACGATCTATCGCTCATCCGGAAAGTTGGGAAAAAATAAAAGGTGAGTCACCAAGACTCGGCAGTGCACATCCCGAAAACACATAAACGCCTTGGGCCCACAAACACATTATGGGCCTAGGCCCATTCATAATGGCAAAGAATATATATTACATGCAACATGGCCCATCCCAAACCTAAAAGTCCATCCTCTATACACCCCCATACCAACCATCACACCATGCGGATTTCTACAATCAACCCTCCATCCGCTACACACTATATCGACAGCTGTGCTGTCTGTCATAAAGGCCGATCACTATGTGACCTATGTGGCAAAGCCACTGATCGCTATGCGACCTTAATAATATATATCGACAGCTGTGCTGCCTGT
Source organism: Gossypium rotundifolium (assembly GCA_025506655.1). Taxonomy (NCBI): domain Eukaryota; kingdom Viridiplantae; phylum Streptophyta; class Magnoliopsida; order Malvales; family Malvaceae; genus Gossypium; species Gossypium rotundifolium. The sequence continues at coordinate 105,791,246 of CP106722.1, read as the reverse complement.
CATAAAGACCGATCACTATGTGACCTATGTGGCAAAGCCACCGATCGCCTCGCGACCTGCTCCCCTTCATCATATCAATCCCATCCCATGCATACATACATGCAAGAATCAAAACATTAAACTATCTAAACAGATCACATACTTTCACATACTTCGATATACATAGAGCAGTTTATATGATTACGTACCTGGCATCCCTTGCCTACCCTTTTTGGGTATTACAACTGTTCATACAACCTCAATTTCTGGCCTTTAGCCCATAACATATACATAGTACAGTTTAACTAGTGTGATAGAGATCTACACACCTAATTACCGACAGGACAGTACTTTCTATGTCGACACTATCAGAAGTCGATACGACTGCTAACTGCCTAAGGTTTTGCTCCGAAGCCCGTCCACAACCCAGCGGCAAATCCCAAACCACTGACACCACACATTTCTTAAACTTTGGGGCTGAAACTACAGATCCAACCCCTACCTTTGATTTGCTGACATTCGAGTCCATGAGTGATCTTTGGTCAGAAGATACTATGATGATTGCTTAACGCAACATTAGGTTAAGGCACGAATAATGAAAAAGAACCTGATTAAACAACATAGGAAGAATTGAACCCTTACCTAGAAATCCTGAAAAAGAGATTGAGACTCCGAGACTAGCATTTTTTGCTTTTAAATCTAGGCTATCTACCTAAATGCCCAACACAAAATTATATAAAACCATTAAACCATTAGCTTTTCGGCTTTGTCTTCCAAAAATCGAAAGAGAAAGTGAAGAAATAGGAAAATCGGCACTCACCTTAACACAAAGAATTCGATTACCCCTTAGAGATTCTAGCTTTTGAGAAGATCATAAGAAAAGATGATAGGAAGAAGTCTATGCAGATCCGGCTTTAGAGAAGAAATTGGCAAAAAGGGAATAGGAAGTATTCGGCTATGGGGATGAGAAGAGAGTTCAGAGTTTCAGCTTTTGAAAGAAAAGATGTTGAGAACAATTGGAGGTTTTGGCTTTTGAAAGAAAAAAGAAAAAGAAAAGAGAACAGAATAATGGACTTCCTGTTGGAACACCGGCACCCCCATGGCACAGCGAAATAAAATTAATCCTGGTGATCCAAACCATGAATCCATGTGTGAGGAACGAATCGGGGTGAAATAAAGGTTTTGAAATTACTGAAATTTCAATCTCAGTAGACAGCGACGCCTCGGCAACAAGAGTTCTGATCTACTGTCGAACCAAGCCGCAACCTTTACGATGTCGGCCTCTACGTAATCCACCCGGTTTGACTATGAACGGCAAAAATCTCCAAAAACTATTTTCAGAGGTTTTATTTGCTTGACGGCTGCTAGACTTTTCTAAGCAAATTCTTAGGGCTTCTCTTCACTTATTACCTTTTATAATCGGTATTTCATTTATGAATTATAAAATTAAATAAATATAATAATGTTTTAATTGAAAATTATAATTACATTAATTATACCAAAAAGTTATAATTACATTAATTATAACATGGATTTGATAAACAATATTTATTTAAATTTATATACTGAACCAAATTCATATATTAATTCTCATTATGTGTACAACATCCTTGTACATATAATATATTCAATATTTGATTGCCCAATTAAATTAATTCTTTAATTAATTTAATTCATGTGACAATCAAACACAATACCAACTATGTTTCATTCCGTTCATTTCAACCATAGGGTGTGACCTCAGAGGTTCTTGTAACGTTAGTAGTAATACTAGAACGATTCTAATGTCACAAACAATGAGTGGCATCTAGCAATGCATCATTGCTACCTAAGTTACAAGAAGTCATGATTCGACATAACTTTTTGTGATTAACTTTTCATGCATTAATCTTTAAGTCCTTTATCTCTGGAATAGATACAAGTCATGGAATAGTCACACTTGTATAGTCCATCCCATGTTTCTTGATATCTTGAGTAGACTATGATATACAAATTAGTATAACATCTCATGTCAACTTATTTGAGCATGGCAATGCATTTCTAGTCGCACCCAATCAAGTGGCCTAAGATATTACTCCCATTATGTGGGAGGGACTTATCCTATATTGATCAACAACATCCCTCTACATAGATTGTGGTATATCCAACATCAGCCTTTATAGAACAACCAGTTACCGTGTACGTTTGACTGTATCAAAATATACGACTCACGATGTTGGGATAATGATTATCTTAAGTCTAAGGATCATACATATTAATCACTATGAGTAATGTTGTGACAATTACATAATAATCCAAGAAACATACTCATAGCAGGTCAGTCCAATATGTTGCTCTTTAACACACATATTCATGTATTGATTTTGACACTCCATATCAATGACAACTCTTTATCATCAATCAACTACATGTTAGTCTTAATGCATTATTGTTGTCCTAGTCAACAATAATACTTGACTAAGGATATTTTAAGAATAATCATATTATTCTTAGGACATTATTATAAAATAGTTTATTTGTACACACAGAAGGAAAAACTGAAATAATAATGACAACGCTTTATATTAATAAACATGGTAAATCAAGTATGTTATTACAACCATCTCATTATTGATCTTTGGGCATACTCTTGCAATCTCCCACTAGCACTAAGACCAATAAATCATATATCTAATACCAAGCGACTTAGTGTGACGATCATGCTTCTGCTGTGTCAGAGGCTTGGTCAGGGGATCAGCAATGTTATCATCTGTAGGTACTCTGCATATCTCAACATCTTCTCGATCGATAATCTCTCGAATAAGATGATAGCGCCTAAGTATATGTTTGGATTGCTGGTGAGATCTGGGTTCTTTAGCTTGTACAATAGCTCCATTGTTATCACATCGGAGTTCTATAGCATCCGATATGCTAGGCACAACCCCTAGTCCAAGAATGAACTTCTTGATCCAAACCGCTTTTTTCTTTGCCTCACTTGGCTACAATATACTCGGCCTCTGTTGTAGAATCGCACATCGTACTTTGCTTTGAACTCTTCCACTCACAAAGACCACCATTAAGGCAAAACACAAATCCTGATTGCGATCGAGAATCGTCCTTGTCAGTTTGGAAGCTGGCATTAGTGTAACCTTTTACACTCACTCTTCCTCACCTCTATATATTAGGAACGTATCCTTAGTTCTTCTTAAGTACTTAAGGATATTCTTGATTGTGGTCCAGTGACCTTCACTGGGATCCACTTGGTACTTGCTCGTCATAGTTAAGGCATACGAGACATCTGGACGGGTACATAACATGGCATACATGATAGATCCAATAGCAGAAGCATATGGAATTTTACTCATGCGTTCTCTCTCTTGTGGAGTTGAAGGACACATTTCCTTCGAGAGTGAAATACCATGTCTCATAGGTAGAAATCCTCTTTTAGATTCTTCCATACTGAACCTTTTCAGAACTTTATCTATGTATGTACTTTGGCTTAGACCTAGTAGTCGTCTTGATCTATCTCTATAGATCTTGACTCCTAAGATGTAAGTAGCTTCGCCCAAGTCCTTCACAGAAAAACAACTTCCTAACCAAGTCTTAATAGACTGCAAGGTAGGTGTGTCATTTCCCATGATAAGCATGTCATCCACATACAGTACCAAGAATGTGATAGTGCTCCCACTAACTTTCTTGTAAACACATGGTTCATCTTCATTTTTGATAAAACCAAACTCTTTGATTGCATTGTTAAAACGAAGATTCCAACTTCGAGAGGCTTGCTTTAATCCATAAATGGATCTTTGTAGCTTACAAATCTTTCTAGCATCCTTTGGATTGACAAAACCTTCAGGTTGTGTCATGTACACATCCTCTTCAAGTTTCCCGTTAAGGAAAGCTATTTTGACGTCCATCTGCCAGATTTCATAATCATGAAATGCAGCTATGGGGAGTAAGATCCTGATGGATTTAAACATAGCTACAGGAGAAAAGGTTTCATCATAGTCAACACCATGAATTTGGTGAAAACCTTTAGCGACTAATCGTCCCTTGTATGTTTGTACATTACCATCCATGTCGGTTTTCTTTTTGAAAATCCACTTGCACCTTATAGGTTTAACCCCTTCGGGTGGGTCAATCAAAGTCCATACTTGATTTTCATACATGGAATCCATCTTAGATCTCATGACCTCAAGCCATTTCTCAGTGTCTGGGCTCGTCACTGCTTCTTGATAAGTCCTGGGCTCATCTTGATCTATAAGAAGAACGTCGCCATGCGTTGTAATGAGAAATCCATATCTCTCAGGTGCATGGCATTCTCTTAAAGATCTTCACGGTGGTTGTGTTTCTACAGCAGTTACTTGTTCCTCAATTTTTTACGGAATTTATTGTTGTTCTATCTCTGGTTCAGTGGTATCTTGTAATTCTCGGATTTCTTCAAGTTCAATCTTTCTCCCACTTCCTTTTCTAAAAATAAATTCTCTCTCTATGAAGACACCAGTCCGAGCAACAAACATTTTATTCTCAGTGTGATTAAAGAAATAATAACCTTTGGTTTCTTTCGGATACCCCACAAGAATACACCTTTCAGATTTGGGTTCAAGCTTAGTAGACGTCTGACGTTTAACATAAGCTTCACAACCCCAAATTTTCATAAAAGACATATTGGGACATTTCCCAGTCAACATCTCATATGGCGTCTTTTGAACTGATTTAGATGGAACATGATTTAGTGTGAAAGCAGCTGTCTCAGGTGCATGTCCCTAAAAGGAAGTCAGTAGATTAGCATGACTCATCATGGATCGAACCATGTCTAATAGAGTTCAATTTCTTCTCTCAGAAACTCCATTCCATTGAGGAGTAGCAGGAGGAGTAAGTTGTGAGACAATCCCACATTCCTTCAATAGATCATCAAACTTTAGGCTCAAATACTCTCCACCTCGATCAGATCGAAGTGACTTGATAGTTTTGCCTAGTTGATTTTGTACTTCATTTTTGAATTCCTTGAACTTTTCAAGAGACTCAGACTTATGGCGCATGAGATAAACATACCCATATCTACTGGAATCATTAGTGAAAGTAATGAAGTATTGAAATCCACCTCTGGCCTGTGTATTTATTGGTCTACATACATCAGAATGTATTAGGCCCAATAAATCACTAGCTCATTCACTTTTACCAGTAAAAGGAGATTTAGTCATTTTTCCCAATAAGCAAGATTCACATACTTCAAATTGTTTAAAAACAAATGAATCTAAGAAACCATCTTTATGGAGTATGGATATACGTCTCTCACTTACGTGGCCCAAACAATAATGCCAAAGATAAGTTTGATTTGAGTCATTTATTTTAGATCTTTTAGTATTTATGTTGTAAATAGGGTTCATTTGATCTAAAATATAGAGGCTATTAATCAATTGTGTCGAACCATAGAAAACATTATTGAGACAAAAGGAACAACAATTATTCTTAATAATTATCTCAAAACCAATTTTGTCTAAACAAGAAACTGAAATAATGTTTTTAGTCAAACTGGGCACAAAATAATAATCCTCTAAAATAAATCAAGTCCACTAGGAAAGATAAAGTATATGTTCCCACGACTAATGCAAAGAACCTTTGCTCCATTTTCAACTCGCAGTCCACATCTCCTCTAGCCAACGTCCAACTCCTTTGTAGTCCCCTGCATGTAAGTACAAATATGAGAACCACAACCAAGATTCTAATACCCAAGAAGTAGTAGTTGATAAATTAATATCAATAACATAAATACCTGAAGTAGATGTTCCGCTTGTTTTGGCCTTCTTGACTTCCTCAAGATAGATAGGGAAGTTTTGCTTCCAATGTCTAGTCACACCACAATGAAAGCAGTTTCTTTCCTTAGACACTCCACCTTTAGGTTTCATTGCAGCCTTTCCTTTGCCAGGCTTGGGCTTACCTTTGCCCTTGGGCTTTGTCTGAACTTTGGCCTTTCCCTTGCCCTTGTTGTTACGGACCATCAATATGGGCTTGGGTCCAACCTTTTTCATGGTACCTTCAGCAGTTCGTAACATACTGAGCAACTGTGGCAGAGTCTTGTCAATTTCATTCATATTGAATGAAACACCCCAAACCCGACCCAAAAAGCCTAATCGGATTTGGTATGTTCCTCGAGTAAGACTTTAGCGAAATCAAATTTTACAGTAATTTTTGTCTTTTAAAACATTATTTTTAGAAGGAATTAAATAAATCAAAAAGGAAACCAACTTTAAGAAAATTTCTTTAAAACAGTTATATATTAGTGACAAACACATTTTAAATTATTTATCAAAACCATTTAGTTATTTAATGATATTTGTTCATGGCAAAATAAAATAAATCCAAACACAAAATTAAAGATAGTTTATAGTGGCCTTATTACATAAAATTGGCAAATCCATAATAAAGTCTAAATAATAATAAAATTAATAAGTTTAAGTAGGAAAATTTCCAAACTTCATTGTTTGAGCAATGGCCACCTCGAAATTTTTGGTGCCCGATCCATCGCACTACTTAATTATCTCGAAAAGTTGTCCCACAAAATGGGTGAGTTATAAACTCAATGTGTAACACATACATCAAAAAGCCCATTTTATCACATGCTTTAAAGCCCAAAAGTTTCACATATGGCCATAGGCCCATTTAACTCATATTTAGCCCAAAGGCCCACTTAGCTCATAATTAGCCCAAAAGTCCATTTTCATAGTAGATTAAAAGATAATCAATTAAATAACATGGATATGTATAAATAATGAAATGCAAGCCCGGCCCAACCTAAATATCCATCCGCTACACACCACCCGTACCAACCAACACACCGTGGGGATTACTAAATCGACCCTCCATCCGCTACACACCATCGAAGGCAGTTGCTGCAGTCAACATGCACATCGCCTTATAATATTGTGGCAAAGCCACCAAGCAGATGTGACCAAGTCACCGATCAAGTCCAATTTCAAATACGTGACCAAGTCACTAGATTCACATATGTGACCAAGTCACCGAAGTCAAATATGTGACTAAAGTCACCGAGCCAAATATAGGTGACCAAGTCACAGAGTCAAATATGTGACCAAGTCACCGTAAATGTGGTAAAACCACCGAATACTTCCTCCATTATCAAAAATACCCATATGCCCATGCACATACATATCAAATCGATTTCATGCTATTTACCCCACGATCATAATATAGTCATGCTTATTTCACTTTTATGCAAATAGCAAAATGAACAAAATATTGGGGTAAACATACCTGAATATCGTATATCACTGAATGGTATCCAAAATCACAATCATATACATGGTCATATAGTCACATTTAAATATATGTAAATCTTATGAGATTTTTAATGTAAGGTTACACACCTAGTGACAATGAGAACAATATTCTCTCGCTCGTCAACACCTATTTAATTAACACACTTGGTTAGTATACACGATTGCTAAAAAAAATTGTACTTATTGATGAGGGATCTAAATCCTTACCTTCGGATTCTCGAACGACAGTTATTTGTGGTTTTTCTGCACTAGATGGATCAAAACTCGCTGATATTCCACCAACGTAAAGTGGTTCGGTTGTACGCACTACTTGAAATAACTGATCCTCGTTAGCAGAGGGTCCACAACCCGGTGGAAAGTCTCTAACCGCCGATACTGTCCTTCGTTTGAAGTTTGATGGTAAAGGAATGCCTCCTCTCTTCCAAACACTCCGTACGGCCCTTTTCTTACCTATCTTGTTAGTCTTAAATCGCCCCTAAAAATACGATTGATTAGTAGTCTATCTAAAGAAATCGATATGATCTAAATTAATAACCTTACTTGATGATTTCGACTGGTCACTTCTTAAGAGTTGTCTTCAACAAAGATCTTTGAAAAATCTTTTCAATAGATTCGGCCTAGGAGAGAAAATAAGAGATCATAATTCTAAATTTGCTAAAGTAAAAAGAATTGATGAAATGATTGACAAAACCTTATTTTGAGTTCTTCAAGATTCTACCTTGAATAAGAAGAAAAGAAGGATTGATGATTCGCTTGGACAAAAGATAAAAGAAAAGATAGTGATTTTTAGCATATAATAGTTTGGTTTTCAATAAAAGAAAAGGAGAAAGGAGATTGAAAAGAATATGATTCGGCTTGAAGAAAAATAAGAAAAGGATTGATGATTCTTGGTTTTAGTAGAAAATAGTTTCTATTGAGAGAAGAAAGAAAGAAAATAAAATGAGAAGGAAAGAGAAAAAGGAAGAAAAAGAGAAGGATCAAAGAGAAAAGAGATAGGTTTTGGGGCTTAGGTGCATTCGGCCAAGAGGGAGAAATGAAGAAGAAAATGGTGCTTGAACTTTGGTACTTTCGGCAATGAGAGAAAAGAAAGAAAAGAAGAAAGGCTTTCCAACTTTTGAGGCTTTTGACAAGAATTTTGAGAGAAAGGAATTTTAACCAAATGGTCAAAATAAGAACCAAAACAAAGAGAAATTTTTAACTAATGTTCAAAGCAAGATTCGGCTAAGAGAAGAGTTTTTGGAGAAATGAGAAAAGATGCACAATTGCTAGAACTTTTGGCCAACTTTCATCCCCCTAACTCAAGTCAAAATTTGGCCAACAAGGAAACCAACACAATCCCCCTTTTCCCTCCACAATTCTTCCCTATCAACACCATAATTTGCAACACAATTAAACCACTCTCTAGCCCCTTATGCCATCTAGGTTCATGGTCAAATGACCATGAACAAACTCCCAAAACATTGCCCAATATCATGCCTTTTGTCCTCCCTTTCTTATCATCTTCTTATGATTCCTTGCCATAAGTTCCTAGCTTCCTTTTTCATATGGTCAAATAGCCAAAATAAAAGAATACTCATCCACTCTAGAACATTCTTGGCCGACACTATAGGAAGAAAACATAAAATTAAAATTTTTCCCATTTGCTAGCTAGGGATTCAACCTCTCCCTCAAGCACTAATCCATGCATTCTAACCACTTTGCCAATTACTCAACTTATGCTTAAAACTCCTTGTCATTAATTCTTAAGGCCTAACTTGCTTAGCTCTCTCTTAATTAATAGAAATTAACAGTTTCACTAAGCATTCACTTAATTAATGAAGCTCAAAATAATTTCCAAAATACACTCAATAATAATTAAGCATGTAACATCAGTCAATTAAGTAGAAAATGCATAACCCCTAATTATCAGGATGTTACAGTTCTACCCCCTTAAAATAATTTCGCCCTCGAAATTACCTGGCCGGAATAAGTGAGGGTATTGTTGTCGCATCGCTTCCTCCGGTTCCCACGAAGCTTCTTCTGATCCATGATTACGCCATAATACTTTGACAAGAGGAATCGACTTTCTCCGTAAAACCTTTACATCTCGTTCCAGAATTTGAATTGGCTCCTTTTCATATGAAAAATCTGATCTTAATTCCACCTCCTCAACTGGCACTACATGAGATGGATCTGACCGGTAACGGCGTAACATTGAAACATGAAACACATCGTGCATTTGCTTCAATTCTGAAGGCAAATCTAACTGATATGCCACAGATCCGACCCGCTTCACAATCTGATAAGGTCTAATGAATCTGGGACTTAGCTTTCCTTTGCGACCAAATCTCATCACTTTTTTCCAAGGTGAAACCTTTAGGAAAACTTGGTCCCCCACAGCAAACTCTATTTCTTTCCGCTTAAGATCGGCGTACGATTTTTGTCTGTCAGATGCTTCTTTTAACCGAGCCCAGATTACCTTAGCCTTTTCTTCCGATTCAGCCACTATCTCTAGACCCAAAATCGACGTTCCCTAATTACATCCAACACGTAGGAGTGCGACACTTAGTCCATATAGTGCTTCATATGGTGCCATCCAGTATCTTTGGATTGAAACTGTTGTTGTACGCAAATTTCGCCAACAGTAAGAATTCCTCCCAACTTCCCTTGAAATCTATCACACATCCCCTTAACATATCTTCTAAGATTTGATTACTCTTTCGGACTAACCGTCGACCGAGGATGAAATGCCGATCGAATCCAATCTGGTGCCCAAAGCTTCGATGCAATGCTTTCCAAAATCGTGACGTAAATCTCAGATCTCTGTCTGAAATAATCGACAATGGCGCTCCATGCAATCTCACAATCTCAGCCACATATAACTTCACCAATTTCTGCAAAGAGTAATCAATCCGAACTGGGATAAAAGGTGCAGATTTCGTCAATCGGTCCACTATCACCCAAATGGAGTCTTTCTTAGTAGGCGTAAGAGGAAGCCCACTAACAAAGTCCATGGTGATTCTCTTCCACTTCCACTGTGGAATCTTTATTGGCTGAAGCAATCCCGAAGGTACTTGATGTTTAGCCTTGACTTGCTGACACGTCAAACACTTTCCTACAAACTCCGTAACTTTTCGCTTAAGTCCAGGCCACCAAAATTGATCTCACAAATCTCGGTATAACTTACTTCCTCCAGGATGCATAGCATAGGGGCTACCATGCGATTCCTGAAGTATTTTTTGCCTCAACTCCTAATCCCTTGGCATACAAACTTTACCTTTAAAACACAATACCCCATCACTGTTAATACCAAAATCTTCCACTTTCCCACTCTGCACCTGTCGAAGCTTTTCACTCAGATCATCATCTACTAACTGCCTCTCTTTCACTTGACTTAACCATGTCGGCTTAACTTGAAGTTCTGCCAACAAGCTTCCATCATCGAAAAGACTAAGATGTGCAAACATCGCTCTCAAATCTGACACTACTTTTTGACTTAGAGCGTCTGCCACCACATTCGCCTTGCCCGGGTGGTACTCGATAGAACAGTCGTAGTCTTTCAACAACTTTATCCACCTTCGTTGCCTCAAATTCAGTTCTTTCTGAGTCAGTAGATATTTCAGACTTTTGTGGTCCGTGTATATCACTGACTTTTCTCCATATAAGTAATGTCTCCAAACCTTAAGAGCAAAGACTATAGCTGCCGACTCCAAGTCATGCGTCGGGTAATTAATCTCGTGCGGTCTCAACTGCCGAGACGCATATGCAACTACCTTCCCACCTTGCATCAGAACACATCCTAATCCGGTGTGAGAAGCATCACAATACACGACGAAATCCTTTCCTGCCTCAGGTTGAATCAAAATCAGAGCTTCCGTCAAAACTTTCTTGAGCTTCTCAAAACTCTCTTGCTGCTTATCAGCCCACACGAAAGGTACTTCCTTTCTCAATAATTTCGTTAAAGGTGCAGCTATTGATGAAAATCCTTCGACAAATCTTGGTAATATCCGCTAAACCCAAGAAACTGCGAACCTCGCCACGGACTTAGGTGGTTTCCAATCTAGCATGACCTCAATCTTCCGAGGATCCACCCTTATCCCTTCCGCAGATACTACATGGCCTAAAAACGCAACCTCTTTTAGCCAAAATTCACACTTGCTGAATTTGGCATACAGCTTCTTCTCCCTTAAAACTCGCAACACAATTCGGAGATGCTCGTCATGTTCCTTCTCGGACTTAGAATACACCAGGATGTCGTCTATGAATACCACGACAAATTGATCCAAGTAGGGCTGAAAAATTCGGTTCATCATATCCATGAACATAGCTGGGGCATTCGTCAATCCGAATGGCATTACCAGAAATTCATAATGCCCATATCTAGTTCGGAAAGCCGTCTTATGGATATCCGCTTCTTTCACTTTAAGCTGATGATACCCCGACCTTAGATCAATCTTTGAGAATACCGAAGCTCCCTTAAGTTGATCGAACAAGTCGTCGATCCTTGGCAAAGGATACTTGTTCTTGATGGTCAGCTTATTCAACTGCCGATAGTCTATACACATCCTCATCGATCCGTCCTTCTTCTTCACAAATAGGACCGGTGCTCCCCATGGAGACACACTAGGTCGAATAAATCCACAATCAAGCAACTCCTAAATTTGAGCCTTAAGCTCAACCAACTCCTTCGGTGCCATTCTATATGGAGCAATAGAAACTGGCGCTGTTCCAGGCAATAAATCAATCCCGAATTCTACCTCACGATCCGGAGGCAGACTTGGAAGTTCTTCCGGAAAAACATCTATAAATTCCTTCACTGTCCTGACTTCATTAGCAGTTGTCTCCTTAGCCTCCAAAGCATTCACTAACATCAGGAAGGCTTCACATCCCTTTCTAACCATCTTTTCTGCCTTAAGAGTGGATACTACATTAGATAAGTAGTTCCGTCTCTCGCACAACACTACAACCTCCTTGTCATCAAAAGTTCTTAAGGACATTCTCTTAGCAGCACAATCCACATTTGCACGGTACTTCACAAGCCAGTCTATGCCAAAGATTAGGTCAAATTCTCCGAATGGTAACTCCATTAAATCAGCCGAAAACTGTATCCCTTGAACTTCTAAAGGCACTTCCTTAAAAGTTTGTCTACAACTCTCATCATCCTAAAGGACTAAGTATACCATCTTCCTAGGTACAGCTTTGAAGTCACATGCAAAGTCCCAGATACTTCACTAGCGATATAGGAATGAGTTGACCCTATATCTATCAAATCAATAAAGGGCAACCCGTAAATCGTAAACGCACCGTGATAACATCAAAAGGCCACTATCTTCTGCGACAAACTGCATACACCAAACCTGGTTGTCTCGCCTCAGAGCTACCACTACCTCTCACTCAAGTTCCGACCTCTCATCGAACCATTGCCCTTCCATTTGGACCACGGCCTCTTATCTACCGTCGTTTGTCCATACATCGGCGTGATTAGCACCGACTTGTCGGATTCGTTCTTTTCTAAATTCATCGGGCAATCCTTGATCATATGATCCTTTGAACCGCACTTGAAACATCCGCCGGTCTTTTTCCAACATTCTCCCGAGTGCATTTTCCCACATTGAGAACAAGTACGATTTTGTCCACCCGTAGCAGTCTGTTGACCTCGCGGTCCATCATTTCTTGATTTCTTCTGAAAATTCCCAGACGACCCTGAGGACCCAAAGCTTCTCTTATTCTTGCTCGACCTCTGTCCCGATTCATCTCTCATCCGCTTAGCCTCTTGATAATTCTTGCCCTTTCCACTAAGATTGCAAAATCTCTTTCACGGTCTTGGAGAAATCATCACTCGTAGCTCATCTCTAAGTCCATCTTCAAATCGATACACGTTCATATTCCGTAGCCACTATCCTCCGGCATAACGGCTAAGTCGCAAAAATTCGCTTCATATTCACTATCGACTTGTTTCCTTGTACTAGATTCGAAATGTCTTCCTCCGGGAGTCGATGTAGCTAGCTCCAACATACTTTCCTTCAATTTCACTTTAAAATACCCCAATCCAGACGATCCATGTGGGTACTCTCCTTGATAGTGAGCCACCATTGGTAGGCTTCATCACGGAGAAGTGAAATAGCACCTTTCAATTTCTCTTCATCGGTGCGTCTATATCGTCCATGATCCTCTCGATCGCCTCCAACCAATATTCAGTGCATTAGAGCTACTCCGGATACTCCTCCGAAAACCTCGGCTCCATTTGATCTAAGTCTCTCACCATCGACTTTCGAGACCCATTTCGAACTAAGCTTCGCTACTGCTCCAAAACTCGTAGCACAGCTTGTGATACTGCGTCACCTCCTTCATTTTGTTCTTGAAAGTCCACCCCAACAGCCAGTGGCGGAGCTTCATTCTCGGAACCTTGACCAGATCGAACTGGTTCCGAAACAGTCATTCTTCCTCTTCCACGTCCACGACGACCACGTCCCCTAGAACTCATGTCTACTACGCGTATTATCTATTTTTACGAAAAAGTCTTATGTATTAGAGTCTTTTCACTTCTTATTAAAGGAAAGTTTTATGAAACAGATATTCAGTAGTTTTTCCGTAGTAGCACACAAACACCTAAGGTCCATGTCTCTAAAGTGTAGTTTATGCTTAAACTATCATACATATCACATATCAATAAAGTACATACCTGATGGATCTGGGCTGAGAACTCGAGTGCCATGCTCTTATAAAACTATTTAACTTAAGAAAACTTTCAAAAAAAATTATTTGGGCCAAATTTTGAAAACGTTGTGGGCTTCAAAACCCAAGGCCGAGAGTTTAAATCTGGGCTCTGATACCAAGCTGAAACACCCCAAACCCGGCCCAAAAAGCCTAACCGAATTTGGTATGTTCCTCGAGTAAGACTTTAGCGAAATCAAATTTTACAGTAATTTTTGTCTTTTAAAACATTATTTTTAGAAGGAATTAATTAAATCAAAAGGAAACCAACTTTAAGAAAATTTCTTTAAAACAGCTTATATATTAGTGACAAACACATTTTTAAATTATTTCTAAAACCATTTAGTTATTTAATAGATATTTGTTCATGGAAAAATAAAAATAAATCCAAACACAAAATTAAAGATAGTTTATAGTGGCCTTATTACATAAAATTGGCAAATCCATAATAAAGTCTAAATAATAATAAAATTAATAAGTTTAAGTAGGAAAATTTCCAAACTTCATTGTTTGAGCAATGGCCACCTCGAAATTTTTGGTGCCCCGATCCATCGCACTACGAATTATTTGAAAAGTTATCCCACAAAAATGGGTGAGTTATAAACTCAATGTGTAACACACACATCAAAAAGCCCATTTTATCACATGCTTTAAAGCCCAAAAGTTTCACATATGGCCATAGGCCCATTTAACTCATATTTAGCCCAAAGGCCCACTTAGCTCATAATTAGCCCAAAAGTCCATTTTCATAGTAGATTAAAAGATAATCAATTAAATAACATGGATATGTATAAATAATGAAATGCAAGCCCGGCCCAACCTAAATATCCATCCGCTACACACCACCCGTACCAACCAACACACCGTGTGGATTACTAAATCGACCCTCCATCCGCTACACACCATCGAAGGCAGTTGCTACAGTCAACATGCACATCGCCCTTATAATATTGTGGCAAAGCCACCAAACAGATGTGACCGAAGTCCAAATTTCAAATACATGACCGAAGTCACCAGATTCACATATGTGACCGAAGTCACCGGAGTCAAATATGTGACCGAAGTCACCGGAAATGTGGTAAAACCACCAGAATACTTCCTCCATTATCAAAAATACCCATATGCCCATGCACATACATATCAAATCAGATTTCATGCTATTTACCCCACAGATCATAATATAGTCATGCTTATTTCACTTTTATGCAAATAGCAAAATGAACAAAATATTGGGGTAAACATACCTGAATATCGTATATCACTGAATGGTATCCAAAATCACAATCATATACATGGTCATATAGTCACATTTAAATATATGTAAATCTTATGAGATTTTTAATGTAAGGTTACACACCTAGTGACAGTGAGAACAATACTCTCTCGCTCGTCAACACCTATTTAATTAACACACTTGGTTAGTATACACTATTGCTAAAAAAATTGTACTTATTAATGAGGGATCTAAATCCTTACCTTCGGATTCTCGAACGACAGTTATTTGTGGTTTTTCTCCACTAGATGGATCAAAACTCGCTGATATTCCACCAACGTAAAGTGGTTCGGTTGTACGCACTACTTCAAATAACCGATCCTCATTAGCAGAGGGTCCACAACCCGGTGGAAAGTCCCTAACCGCCGATACTGTCCTTCATTTGAAGTTTGATGGTAAAGGAATGCCTCCTCTCTTCCAAACACTCCGTACGACCCTTTTCTTACCTATCTTGTTAGTCTTAAATCGCCCCTAAAAATACGATCGATTAGTAGTCTATCTAAAGAAATCGATATGATCTAAATTAATAACCTTACCTTGATGATTTCGAATAGTCACTTCTTAAGAGTTGTCTTCAACAAAGATCTTTGAAAAATCTTTTCAATAGATTCGGCCTAGGAGAGAAAATAAGAGATCATAATTCTAAATTTGCTAAAGTAAAAAGAATTGATGAAATGATTGACAAAACCTTACTTTGAGTTCTTCAAGATTCGGCCTTGAATAAGAAGAAAAGAAGGATTGATGATTCGCTTGGACAAAAGATAAAAGAAAAGATAGTGATTTTTAGCATATAATAGTTTCAATTTTCAATAAAAGAAAAGAGAAAGGAGATTGAAAAGAATATGATTGACTTGAAGAAAAATAAGAAAAGGATTGATGATTCTTGGTTTTAGTAGAAAATAGTTTCTATTGAGAGAAGAAAGAAAGAAAATAAAATGAGAAGGAAAGAGAAAAAGGAAGAAAAAGAGAAGGATCAAAGAGAAAGGAGATAGGTTTTGGGGCTTAGGTGCATTCGCCAAGAGGGAGAAATGAAGAAGAAAATGGTGCTTGAACTTTGGTACTTTCTAAGAATGAGAGAAAAGAAAGAAAAGAAGAAAGGCTTTCCAACTTTTGAGGCTTTTGACAAGAATTTTGAGAGAAAGGAATTTTAACCAAATGGTTAAAATAAGAACCAAAACAAAGAGAAATTTTTAACTAATGTTCAAAGCAAGATTCGGCTAAGAGAAGAGTTTTTGGAGAAATGATAAAAGATGTGCAATTGCTAGAACTTTTGGCCAACTTTCATCCCCCTAACTCAAGTCAAAATTCGGCCAACAAGGAAGCCAACACAATCCCCCTTTTCCCTCTACAATTCTTCCCTATCAACACCATAATTTGCAACACAATTAAACCACTCTCTAGCCCCTTATGCCGTCTAGGTTCATGGTCAAATGACCATGAACAAACTCCCAAAACATTGCCCAATATCATGCCTTTTGTCCTCCCTTTCTTATCATCTTCTTATGATTCCTTGCCATAAGTTACTAGCTTCCTTTTTCATATGGTCAAATGGCCAAAAATAAAAGAATACTTATCCACTCTAGAACATTCTTGGCCGACACTATAGGGAAGAAAACATAAAAATTAAAATTTTTCCCATTTGCTAGCTAGGGGATTCGAACCTCTCCCCTCAATCACTAATCCATGCATTCTAACCATTTTGCCAATTACTCAACTTATGCTTAAAACTCCTTGTCATTAATTCTTAAGGCCTAACTTGCTTAGCTCTCTCGTAATTAATAGAAATTAACGGTTTCACTAAGCATTCACTTAATTAATGAAGCTCAAAATAACTTCCAAAATACACTCAATAATAATTAAGCATGTAACACCATTCAATTAAGTAGAAAATGCATAACCCCTAATTATCAGGATGTTACATTGAAATTAAGGACAAACTGGCGATAGCTATTCGGCAATGATTGCAGAATAACATCAGTGGCCAAGTCTTGGCCCAATGGAAAACCAAGCTTAGACAGACTTTCAATATAGCCAATCCATCTTAAGGACATGAGGTCCTACTCGGCTTCCTTCAGCCTACTTACATTGGAATAGGGCTTTAGAGATATCGAACCTCTCTTGCTGTGCTTGCCCTTGATAAAGTTCTTTCAGGTGCTCGATCATATCATAAGCAACCATGTCCTCATGTTGCTTCTGAAGCTCAGGATTTATAGTGGCAAGCATAAGACATCCAACATATACCATGTCATCGAGATACTTCTTATAAGCATCTCTATCAGTTCTCAAGGCATTAATAGGTGGTTCATTAGGAAGTGGTTGTTCAATGACATACAACTTTCGTTCTTGTTTGAGGACAATCATCAAGTTACTGAACCAGTCAAGAAAATTCAAACCATTCAATTTGTCCTTCTCAAGGACCGATCGCAATGAGAGTGTGCTAGTATTTTCAGCCATAATATATCTACAACAATTAAATATGTGTGTGAGTAAATTTACCAAGTTTATATCAATCATTAAAAAGACTTTATTAAATGATGATCCCACTATTTTATTTCAAAATTAATAACCCCCATATATTAATTTCGGAAAAAACTTTCTCCAAAGTATTTCTAGTGGGTTAAGGATCCATATTTCACCTCCTCTTAAGTCAGCTTTGGCTTTACTCTCAAGACTATGGTTATTTAGGTAAGCAACCATTGCTAATTACATCATATGTAACTCCTAATATTTGGTGAACAACTCTTGTTCTAATCATCTTATGATTTATCCAATTTAATTGCCTCTAGGTTTTTAATCCTATTAGAATAACCGAGTTAAGTCATTAACCAATTTTTAACCAGAGAATATCACTTGTTTATTCTTCTCGTTTAACCAAGATAAATACTAGTACTTCGCTTTGGCATAACCTACATAGTATTGATCGAGGCCTTAACGAGGGCAAAATTGGAAGGCCATGTTGACTTAATATTTTAATAGAGGGATTTTATTAAGGATGTTCCATCTCATCAATTATGGTCTACATTAGTCCATTTAGTCGTTTAATTGATCTCATCAATTAATTGGGTTTATTATTAAATTTTAATATATAAAATTGGCATGCTTTAGACATCCATATCATCTCATACATGAATAAATAAAGCAATAAATAAATGCAATAGTTATAGGCCATAAACTAAGGTGATTCAACCCTAGCCAATGGGAGAACCAAAAGGAAACCTAAAGGTGTAAGCAGTTTCACAAACTATCAATCCACAATAGTTGTCCCAACTTCCTTCTCGTCTGGCCCATAGTAACTCTTGCAAATTACAATATGCAGAAACTCGTTTTACATACAAGGGAGTAAGATGAGAAGAGAAATACAAGAGAATAGTAGTAAGGCACGACATGCAGGCCGTATTTATATATATAAAATTACAACCTTTTATCAAATGGGTCATCGGGCTATAACTATGCATTTCAAACACCGTGCATGTCAAAAAATAGCATACATAATTCAATGCTTTTTGATAAGGTGAATTATAAAATATCCTTTCAACCTTTTGTGGCCCATCAAGTTTATATATTTCTTTTATTAACAAAACATACTATAATAAGAAAATAGGGTCTGAGGCGGTATGGACCAGGGGTGCGGGGACGGAGCCCCTGCGGTATAAATCGCATACCCCAGTCAAATGAAACCTCACGATTTGATAACTTTTATCAATAGAATCGTATTTTCAGGATTTTAATCCTTGAGGTTCATATCAGAACAACCCTTGTTCCACTAGCCAGTTAACCCTTACTGGAAACTGTAAATACCACCATCGCAATATTACAGATTTGTTAATAGTTAATAGTAATAACATAAGATCGAATAGGCCACAACACCATGATTAACATTTAATCAATTATCGAAAGAAACAGTTATCAGGTTATGCTTAAACGATTTAAACAATCGAAAATGTTGTAAAATAAAAGCATACATCTCATACAATTGCATCACCCAAGTATTTAAACCCGAGTCTGTATCACACAAGTGGCTCTAATACCACTGTTGGAATGCCGGCACCCCATGGCGCAGTGAAATAAAATTAATCCCGGCGATCCAAACCATGAATCCATGTGTGAGGAACGAAACGGGGTGAAATAAAGGTTTCAAAATTACCAAAATTTCAATCTGAGTAGGCAGCGATGCCTCGTCAACAAGAGTTTTGTTCTACAGTCGAACCAAGCTGCAACCTTTACGATGTCAGCCTCTACGTAATCCACCCAGTTTGACTATGAACAGCAGAAATCTCCAAAACCTATTTTCAGAGAGTTTTTATCTGCTTGACGGCTGTTGACTTTTTTAAGCAAAAACTTAGGGTTTCTCTTCACTTATTACCTTTTATAATCAGTATTTCATTTCTGAATTATAAAATTAAATAAATATAATAATGTTTTAACCGAAAAGTATAATTACATTTATTATATCCAAAAGTTATAATTACATTAATTATAACATGGATTTCATAAATTATATTTATTTAAATTTATATACTGAACCAAATTCATATATTAATTCTCATTATGTGTACAACATCCTTGTACATATAATATATTCAATATTTGATTGCCCAATTAAATTAATTCTTTAGTTAATTTAATTCATGCGACAATCAAACACAATACCAACTATGTTTCATTCCGTTCATTTCAACCATAGGGTGTGACCCTATAGGTTCTTGTAATGTTAGTAGTAATACTAGAACGATTCTAATGTCACAAACAATGAGTGTCATCTAGCAATGCATCACTGCTACCTAAGTTACAAGAAGGCATGATTCAACATAACTTTTTGTGATTAACTTTTCATGCATTAATCCTTAAGTCCTTTATCTCTAGAATAGATACAAGTCATGGAATAGTCACACTTGTATAGTCCATCCCATGTTTCTTGATATCTTGAGTAGACTTGATATACAAATTAGTATGACATCTCATGTCAACTTATTTGAGCATGGCCATGCATTTCTAGTCTCACTCAATCAAGTGGCCTAAGATATTACTCCCATTATATGGGAGGGACTTATCCTATATTGATCAACAATATCCCTCTACATAGATTGTGGTATATCCAACGTCAGCCTTTATAGAACAACCAGTTACGGTGTACGTTTGACTGTATCAAAATATACGACTCACGATGTTGGGATAATGATTATCTCAAGTTTAAGGATCATATACATATTAATCACTATGAGTAATGTTGTGACAATTACATAATAATCCAAGAAACATACTCATAGCGAGTCAGTCCAATATGTTGTTCTCTAACACACATATTCATACATTGATTTTGACACTCCATATCTATGACAACTCTTTATCATCAATCAACTACATGTTAGGCTTAATGCATTATTGTTGTCCTAGTCAACAATAATACTTGACTAAGGATATTTTAAGAATAGTCATATTATTCTCAGGACATTATTATAAAATAGTTTATTTGTACACACAGAAGGAAAAACTGAAATAATAATGACAACGCTTTATATTAATGAACATGGTAAATCAAGTATGTTATTACAACCATCTCATGATTAATCTTTGGGCATACTCTTACACTTCCGAATTTTGCATAAAAGTGAGGATGAGAGAATGGAAAAAGAAAATAGGGACCAAATACCGGAATTGAAGAGATATCCCCTCTATTTAAAGAGAATTTCGGTACCCCCCTAGAGTTGGAAATTCAGCCACCACTGTGCTTAGCATATAACTCCTAAACTTCCTCCCTTATCTTTATTCGATCACTCCTTCAAAAGAGGCCTAGATAGCACCACCTCTTCCTCCCTTTATCAGCACATTATCAACTTGTTATTATCCTCCTATTTTCAAGCCCCTATGACGTCCCTCTCTATCCATTTAAAATCCAAAAATTAGCTAAAATTGTATTAAAAGAATTGAGCTTCAAGTGACTCGAACTTGGGCCCTCTTCATCTGCTAATGACGCCACCCCATGGTTCCATGTAGCGCCACTTAACCTTGGGCCACAAGCCCATTTTGGTACTTTAAATGCTGATAACATTTTAAAAGTCCTAACTGAACTGGATTTCCACTAGAGTGTCCAATAACTAATTCTGCTAAGGCCTTAGCCCAACCTCGAGCCCAATCTAGACCCCTAACACTCTAATTAACACATTACACATAACCACACATTAAACACATAGGCCCATTAATTTAGAATGTTACAAGTACCTTCAATATCACTGTCAAAAAGTAATGGCCCTGACGGGTTCCTTCTAGTCATAAACTAAAAGTTCTTGCTAGAAGCAAAGAAAGAAAAATTAGAGAAGTAAAAAAAATAAAAAGTAAAATTAAATTGCAATATTCAAACAATTTAAGTCACAAATTTTTGTAGCATGAAAACATAGGTGTTTTCCATTATCTAAATAATTACCTTTGATTCAAAACTGACAAGAAATGACATCCTTACAAAGGATTCACTCAAATCACTCAAAGTGCTTAAGGTTCAAATTAAGCACTCAAAAGTCAAACATGAAAAGTTAATCCCATAGGTTTGCAAGAAAAATCAAATCTCCACCACTATAAAATGAGATGATGCATAAATCAAAAGGTCTTTTAAAAGGGTTGTAATGGGGCTTGGGTTAAAGGTGTGGATAAAGGCTGGATTAGAGGGTAAGAATCGAGATCAAATCGATAGTTTACCTAACTAGAAAAATAACTAATACTAACAAATTAAAAAATTGAAAATCTATTAATAGTAGCACTAATAATGAATATACCTCCAACGTTTTTTTCTAAGAATAATAATAATAACTTACAATAGTAAGAGAATTTAACAACTGAAATAAAGAACATGGTTAGGCATCTGCTTAAATCAAAATTCGATAAAAAGAGGTTAATTCATTAGGGAAACTTCTTAATGAATAAAAAAGAGTGAGTTTTGGTTAATATTAAGGGTAAATCAAGAAACGATTTATTAGGAGTCAAAGGGGTTCATTAGAGGTTAATTACGAAGGTAGGCTTTTTATGGATTGAATGGGTTAAATCCTAGGTTCCTTTATCATCTCAGTATATCAAATCAAAGGTGTGGTCTCGACATGCATAATCGAAGCAAGTTCTAGAATAACAAATCAATATTGACACACTCATAACCAATAATAAAGTGGACACTGAAAAATGTATGCTCTAAAAGGCTCAAATATCTCACAAAAAATTATTGTTTTTTATGTCAACCTTGCAAATTTTAAACTTCAATGTAATATTTAAATTTAGGGAAATAACCTAACAAAATTTTTAATTCTTGAAAATAGACTTATCATGCTTGATTCTCTAATATCTCAAAGTTTAAACCATAAATACATAATTACCTAAGACTTAATCCAAAACATATCAATGAAAATCATAAGTCAATAGAAGTTTCATTCTAATTAGTAATATGACAAAATTTTACTTAAGAACAAGGCAGCATCCAGGGATTTTCTGGTAATGAAATCAATAACCTCCCCACACTTAAGATGTACATTGTCCTCAATGTACAAAGATAGATAATGACAATATAATAAAAAATCATAAGATAGGGAGAGAAGTGAAACTTCTTGAATTTTGGATGGAGTCAGAGAAAAGAAATGGTGTAATGTTGGGCAGAGGTGGGGGAGGATACTCCAGTGGTGTGGTCATTCCTTAATAAAAAATAGCCAGAGATAAAAAGAATCCAATAAATACTAATATAAATTAAAGAAAATAAAGATAAAGGGAAATACATTCAAAATGAAGATAAAAGAAAAAGAAAAAATGAATTGACTTAAAGGTCCTTGTCTTGTTGAGGAAATGAAGCGGCCGAGATGAACTTATGTAGAGTGGTTGCTCACGGGGAGACCACGCCAGGATCATTTTACTTTTTTGACACGGGGATGGTGGCCTTGGTCTTGCTTCTAGTATTAGTCATTGTGTATGGTGGCAAGGATGGTGGTTGTTGAGGTGGCAAAAGATTAAGAGAAAGGGAAAGGGGAGAGAAAAGAGAGAAAGAAGAGGGAAAGGGAAAGAGTTTCGGGTTGAGGGAGAAAGAAAAAGGAAGAAGTTGGGGGAGGAGAGCGATGGTTGGAAAGGGTTTGGGGGGGAGAAGATTTGGGGAAGACAGTGAACAGAAGAAGGGGGTTCAAATAGAAATTGGGGCACCTGGTCGCTACCCACGCCCGTGTTCCCTAGGTGTGTTAGGTTACACAGCCGAATCACACGGCCGTGTGATGCTTCCTTCATTTCTCCCATGCCTGTGTAGAGGTTTTGCACCCCCGTGTCACTTAATCTATGTCGACCATGGCTTCTTGGCACAGGCATGTCGCATGCCCGTGTAGCTTTCTCAGTTTCAACCACGATTTGACACGCCCGTGTCATTTACTCAGTATCGACCATGGTCGTATCTCTCGGCCATTGCATCTTATCGTAACCCGTGTTCTATGGTCAGTTTTGACCACGGCCACATCGCACAGCCGTGGCATTTATTCGGAGCCTGTGTTTTGGGGAAATTTTTTATCCTATTTTCGCACGATCTCTGCTATGCCCATCTACCTACTAGTGGTATCCACACCTATTAATTTGCACCTATTAATTTGGTTAGGATTTTTTGTTAGTGATAAAAATAAAAATTATGAACATAAAAAAATAAGTGCTCGGTTGCCTCCCGAGAAGCACTTTTCAGAGTCTTAAGCTAGGCTTACCTTTCATTCGCATAATCATGGTGGTTTGAGGATTTTATGCTCCTCTCTCCTGCTATCAGTTCTATTATATGGTTTGAGTCGAGCAATATTAATCTTAAAAGTACCTACATTAGGGTGAGTTACCTCGACTGTTCCATATGGAAATACCTTGAGTACCGTAAAAAGAGTTACTCTGTTCGTATTTAGCTCTGACGTGGTTAGTCAGGGATCTGTTTCATCTAATCGTGCCTGGTCTCCAACTTTCAAGTGATTTGTTCCACCCTTAAGCTCGTCATGAAGTTGCTTTGGTTCATCGTGTTTTCTTTATTTGTCCTTAGCATATGTCCTCCACTTGCCTAATTCATCGATCTGAAGTCGTAGCTCGTCATGAGTTTTTTCATTGTTGGCATGAGAAATATGACGTGGCTCAATTGAGTATTTTCGAGGTGCTTCCTGAAAAGAGGGTTGAACCGAATGGTTATTAATAGAATTTATGTACTCACCTTTATTACTCGATGTCCTAACCGAATCACGAGCCTGAAGAGTAATCGTTTCGTCACCTACACGAAGTGTGAGTTGAACTGTACCAACATTAATTATAGTTTTGGCAGTTGCCAAAAAGGGTTGCCCTAAGATTAAAGGTGCTATAATGTCCTCACCCATGACTAGAACAACAAAGTCAACTGGGAAAATAAATTTATCGATATTTACAAGCACATCCTCAACAATTCCCCTAGGAAATCTAATAGCTTTATTTGCGAGTTGAATACTCATCCTAGTTTGTTTAGGTTTCCCAAGACCTATTTGCTTAAATGTTTTATAGGGCACGACGTTAATACTCGCCCCTAAATCAGCTAGAGCATTATTAATATCTAGACTACCAATTAAACAATCAATAGTAAAACTCCTTGGATCCTTTAATTTATCGGGCAGTTTATTTTGTAAAATAGCAGAGTAGATTGCATTTAGTCGATAATTTTTTTTTTTTGAATTGGGCATCTGCGAAAGAGCTTCAATAATGGTGAGTTAATATGGAATTTCTATAGAAGTTTAAAAAATTTATCGAATTGTTCATCTGTGCAGTCTTTCTTTGTCACGTTAGGATATGGTACTCAAGGTATATACTATTTACTTAGCGATTTCTGTGTGTTGTGGCTTGCCACATCGTTACCTTTACTTACCATAGGTTCTTGCCTCGATTCAATTTCAGATTCTACCACCCCTCTTTCGTCGTACATTGTGATGGCATGGAGTTGCTCCCTTGGGTTAGGTTCGGTATTGCTTGGCAAGCTACCTTGTGGTCATTCTAAGATCAACTTAGCAAGTTGTCCTATTTGGTACTCAAGCCCTTGAATCAATGTTTGTTGATTTTTGAGTGCTGTTTCGGTGTTTTGGAAACAGGTTTCTAACACCGTGATGAATTTTTCTGCAATGAATTTTGTTAGCATCTCCTCAAGGTTCAACTTCTTCTCTTGTGGGTAAGGTTACTGTTGAAAGCCTAGAGGGGGTTGTTGTCTTTGGTTTCTTTATCCACTGCATGAAAAGATTGGGTGGTTCCTCCAACCTGGATTATAAGTGTTACTATAGGTATTATTCTGAGGTCTACAATTATTACCCACATAGTTCATCTTTTCGCTTTCTATGCCAGGATTGTAGGATGGATATTCTGTATTACTCATTCCTCCTCCATTCGTATCGCGTTGCATAACTAGATGTACTTGCGAAGAACCACACAAGCCATCAATCTTTTTACTTAAAAGCTTTACCTGGTTTGATAACATGGTAATTGCATCGAGGTTGAAAACACAAGCCACGCACCGTAAAGTATTTCTAAATCCATCTGCACAAAAGAAGAGATATCATTCCTTAACTTAGCTACTTTAGTCGACGAAAAATATTTAAGTAAAAATTTTTTGGTTATTTCTTCCCATGTAGTGATTGTTCCTCATGGTAACAAGTTCAACCAGTGTTTATATTTGTTCCGCAACAAGAAGGGAAACAATCGAAGATGAATGGCATCTTCAGAAACTCCATTTATTTTGAAAGTGTCGCAGAATTCCAGAAAATTTACCAAGTGATTATTTGGATCCTCATCCTACAAACCATCAAACTGAACAAATTGCTAAATCATCTTAATAGTGTTAGGTTTCAGTTCAAAATTATTTGTAGCAACAGCAGGTCTAACAATACTTGATTCAGTTCCTGTTAATTTAGGTTTAGCATAATCATACATAGTACGAGGAGCAGGATTTTGATTCACCGAGTTTGCAGCAACCACATGAAGTAGCAAATTATTGTTGGCCATCTCTTCAGTAGTATTGGTTTTGTTTTCGTGCTCTTCTTCTATGTATTGTAGACTTCTCCTTGTTTCTCTTCGATTTCTGCGTGCAGTACCTTCAATATCACTATAAAAAAGTAATGGTCCTGACGGGTTCCTTCTAGTCATAAAATAAAAGTTCCTGCTAGAAGCAAAGAAAGAAAAATTAGAGAAGTAAAAACAAATAAAAAGTAAAATTAAATTGCAATAAAATAATAATGGCTAAAGTAATAAAAATTTAGCGTTCTTAATATCTTAGTCCCTGGCAATAGTGCCAAAAACATGATGTGTCTCTAACTAACTATGATCACAATAAAGGCAAGCACACCTATCATTTAATAGTATAGTTATGATAAGATCGAAATTATCGTATCCACAAGGACAAAGAGTACTAGTAATTACTATCTTCTTATTATCTAGCCTAATGATTGGAGTGATTTCTTTTTAATTTTATTGATTTTCTTTTCAAGTGTTTATGAGCATAGATCGAATTATCGATTTACTCCTTATAGACCTGAAATTGAGCGAACTTTCAACCAAGAAAGATGTGAACAAATAGCTCAAAGACAAGTTGAGATGGACCTTGGAAATCAGAATCAAGACCAAGGTAAAGAAGCCGATCATGGTTGAAATACCATCCTCAATGCCGATGATAGGGATCGATGCATCAGACAATATGATGTGCCACTTTTCAGTGAGTTAAATCCAGGAATTAGAAGGCCAGATATTGAGGCAACCCAATTTGAGTTGAAACTAGTGATGTTTCAAATGCTACAAACAGTGGGCCAATTTAGTGGTATGCCCACGAACGACCCACATCTCCACCTATGAATGTTTATTAAGGTGAGTGATTCATTCAAGATAGCCGGTGTGACTGAAGACACACTGAGGTTGAACTTGTTTCTGTACTCATTGCGAGATCGAGCACGAGCATGTCTCAATTCATTGCCACCAAGTCCCATATCTACATGGCAAGAATTAGAGGGAGATTTTTGGTTAAGTATTTCCCACCTAGCAAAAATGCTAAGTTAAGGAACAAGATCACAACTTTCCAACAATTGGATGACGAGTCTTTGTATGAGGCTTGGGAGTGATTCTAGGAGTTACTTTGTAAGTGTCCTCATCATGGGATTCTTTATTGTATCTAGTTAGAGACATTCTATAATGGTCTCAATGCACATACAAGATTGATGGTAGATGCTTCCGCGAATGGTGCAAATTTGTCTAAGTTTTATAATGAGGCTTATAAGATCATCGAGAGGATCGCGAATAATAACTATCAATGGCCAACAAATCGAACAACATCAGGAAGACGTGTAGCCAGAGTTCATAAAGTTGATGACTTCACTTCGTTATCAGTTTAGGTATCGTCTATTTTTTCTATATTAAAATAGTTTACCACTAATAGTGCTAATAATTTTATAGCTCAGCCACCAAGTCCGTTTGAAGTAGTTTACTGTGTGTACTGTAGGAAAGGTCATTCTTTTGTAAGTTTTCCATCAAATCCTGAGCCAGTGTACTATATGGGGAACCAACATCAAAATAGGAGTGGACAAGGACCCCAGTCCAACTTTTACAATCCTTTATGGCGTAATCATCCTAACTTTTCTTGGAGAAACCAAGGAAATGGACTGAACCACAACTTATTGCAGCATAGACCCTACCAATCTCAAGGGTTTAATCAGCAAGCTCGAAGACCACCACAAGCTGAGGCATCAAACAGTTTGGAGAACTTGTTGAAAGCGTACATGGCAAAGAATGTCGCTTTGATCCAAAGCCAAGCAGCAACACTGAAAAATTTGGAAAACTAAATGGGTCAGTTAGCTACGAAGCTACGTAATAGACCACAAGGAACCTTGCTGAGTGATACTAAGAATCGAAGAAATTTAGGTAAAGAACATATCTAAGCAATGGCATTGCGAAGTGGTAAAATTCTAGAACCCCGATTGATTGATTTTGAAGATTAGCCCGTTGAGAAGAATCAACCAACTGTTGAAATTCCTGTACCAAAGGAATCAGAATCTGCAAAGTCTAACAATGTAAACCCTGACTTAGTGAATTCAGATATTTTAACATCTTCTTTGGATGCAGATTTACCTACTCAGAAAAGCTATCCAGTTCAACCGAAAGTTCTACCTCCATATCCGCAAAGATTGCAACAATACAAGAAGAAATAGGAGGTGCAATTCAAGAAGTTTTTGGATGTTCTGAAGCAGTTACACATCAATATTTTGTTGGTGGAGGCATTAGAAAAAATATCGAATTATGTGAAGTTTATGAAGGATATCCTGTCCAAGAAGAAACGACTGAGTGAGTATGAGACTGTTGCCTTGACAAAAGAGTGCAGTGCATTCCTGCAGAACAAACTACCACCGAAATTGAAGGACCCAGGAAGCTTTACTAGACCCTGTAACATTGGTGAATCATATTGTGGTAAAGCTTTGTATGACTTAGAAGCGAGTATTAACTTGATACCTAAGTCTATTTTCAAGATGTTAGGGATAGGTGAAGTAAGACCTACAACTGTGATGCTTTAGCTAGCAGATCAATCTTTAGCATATCCCGAAGGAAAGATCGAGGATGTTTTGGTAAGAGTTGATAAATTTATTTTTCCTGTTGATTTCATTGTCTTATATTTTGAAGCAGACAAGGAAGTGCCGATCATCTTTGGGAGACCTTTCTTAGCCACGGAAAGAATGTTAATTGATGTGCAGAAAGGTGAACTCACCATGCGAGTTCAAGACGATCAGGTAACCTTTAACATTCTGAAAGCAATAAAATTTCCCAGTTCGGCAGAAGAGTGTTCAGTTATGGAAGATATAGAAACCTTGGTTTCTATGGAAAGCAATTTTGAAGAAGATTCATTGGAGAAAGCCTTAGATCTTTACCATTTGAAGGATGAAGAAGGTGAAGAAAACATGGCTTTGATGGAAGCCATTCCGAGAAATTTTATACAATCCACATGGTTTGAACCATTGGAGTTGGAAGTCAGAGAATTTGTGCAACCTAAGTTATCAATTGAAGAACCACCTAAACACGAACTAAAGGTACTTCCTTCTGATTTGAAATACGTTTATTTAGGTGAGTTTTCTACTTTGCCTGTGATTATTTCAGTAGAACTAACGAAAGATCAAGAGGAGCAACTAATTGTTGTTCTAAAGAAATTTAAGAAAGGAATTGGTTGGACCATAGCTGATATTCGAGGTATAAGCCCTTCTTTTTGCATGCATAAAATCATTTAGAAGAAGGTGAAAGAGCTCGAATTGATGGGCAAAGGAGGCTCAATCCTATTATGAAAGAATTTGTGAGAAAGGAAGTGATCAAATGGTTAGATGTAGGAATCATCTATCCTATTTCAGATACTTCGTGGGTAAGTCTGGTGCAGTATGTGCTGAAGAAAGGTGGAATCACGATTGTTGAAAATGAGCGTAACGAGTTAATTCCAATGAGAACTATTACCAGTTGGAGAATTTGTATTGATTACAAAAAGTTGAACAAAGCCACTCTAAAGGACCATTTTTCGTTGCCTTTTATGGATCAAATGTTATATCGACTTGCAGGTAATGAATTCTATTATTTTTTAGATGGCTATTCGGGATATAACCAAATAGTTGTAGCCCCGAAAGGCCAACATAAAACAACCTTTATTTGTCCATACGGCACATTTTCTTTTAGGCGAATGCCTTTTGGTTTATGCAATGCACCTGCAACTTTTCAACGATGCATGATGGCAATATTTACTAATATGGTTGAAAAT
Source organism: Gossypium rotundifolium (assembly GCA_025506655.1). Taxonomy (NCBI): domain Eukaryota; kingdom Viridiplantae; phylum Streptophyta; class Magnoliopsida; order Malvales; family Malvaceae; genus Gossypium; species Gossypium rotundifolium. The sequence continues at coordinate 105,761,266 of CP106722.1, read as the reverse complement.
TTTGTTGAGGTTTTCATGAATGATTTTTCTATTTTTGGTAACACTTATGATATCTGTTTGAGTAATTTGGCTACGGTACTGAAGAGATGTGAAGAGACGAATCTTTTCCTTAATTGGGAAAAATGTCATTTTATGGTCAAGGAAAGGATTGTCTTAGGTCATAAGATCTCAAAGAAAGGAATTGAAGTCGATAAAGTAAAGGTGAATGTAATTGAAATATTATCAGCCCCAATGAATGTGAAAGGAGTTAGAAGTTTCTTAGGCCATGCCAGTTTTTACCAAAAGTTCATTAAAGATTTCTCAAAAACTTCTAAACCACTGTGTTTGTTGTTAGAGAAAAATACAGTGTTTGATTTCAACAAAGCACGTTTGGAAGCTTTTGAAGATATAAAGAAGCGGTTAATCTCAGCCCCAATAATCGTTACACCTAATTGGAACTCACCTTTTGAGTTGATGTACGATGCAAGTGACTATCCTATTGGAGCTATGATGGGTCAAAGAAGAAACAAAGTGTTTCACCTTATTTACTATGCAAGTAGAACTTTGACGAGAGCCCAACTCAATTATACAGTAATCGAAAAGGAACTATTCGCTATAGTTTTTGCTTTTGACAAATTTCGCTCATATCTTATAGGCACCAAAGTTACAGTATTTACTGACCATGCAGCCATTAAATACTTGCTCACGAAGAAAAATGCAAAACTAAGGCTAATTCGTTAGATACTTTTACTCCAAGAATTTGACATTGAGATCCTAGACAAAAAAGGTGTCGAAAATAAAATAGCTAATCATCTGTCGAGGTAGGAGAAAGATGAGGTAACTAAGTCATGTGTGCCTATCAAGGAGAATTTCCTAGATGAACACTTATTTGAGGTAAGTCAAATTCATGAAATACCCTGGTTTGCTGGTTTTGACAATTATCTTGCATGTGGAATAATTCCTCAAGAAATGACATACCAACAAAGGAAAAATTCCTTCATAATAGTCGGTATTATCTTTGGGAGGATCCATTTTTTATTAAACAATATGCAGATAATATAATTAGAAAGTGTTTAGCTGAAAGGGAGGTTTCTGAGATCTTGTATCATTACATTTATCTCCAAGTGGGGGACACTTTGGTGGTTCACGTACTGCAGCAAAGATTTTGCATGCAGGTTTCTTTTGGCCTACACTATTTAAAGATTCTTATGCTTATGTGAAGAACTGTAATAAATGCCAAAGGACAGGAAATATATCAAGTGTAACACCCCAAACTCGGCATAAAAGTTAGGTTCGAATCTAGCATGTCACATTGAAGTGTTTTTCAAAAACCATGTTTTCGTTGAAAACCCTTCTTAATATTAAAAAAAAATTCTTGCCATTTAAAACTTGTGCAAAGCCTCAACTTGTGTTCGTTTATTTTCAAAATGTTGTTCATTGAAAAAGTTTGTTCACTTTTAAAACGTTATTGATTTCTTTCAAAATCTCCTTCAACTGCGAAAGCTTTTTTCAAAACTTTCCAGAAATGTGATAACCGAAAATAGTTGTTGTAACGTAGTGTTTTGAAAACAGTAATCATTTTGGAAAACCGCGATTTCCTTCTAACAGATATAAATTACAATAAAAACCAAACCTAAAATTTAAAATCCAAAAACTTTAAGAGGCCTTATTACAAACCAAACCAAAATAAAGTACTTATGAATAACTTAATGGAAAAAATAGAAGCAAATGTGTGGCCATCTTCGAGTCCCTTACAGCTCCGATCCATCGAAGATTGGGGATTGCCTGTACAGTTAAAAACTAGGGTGAGTTTACGAAAACTTAGTGCATAATCCCCTAATATAAAAATAGTCATTCATATAAATAGAATTGAAGCGATGCAGGCCCGAGCCCTATTCGACATAAAGATAGCCAATGTAGCCTAAGGCCATTGCAATATCGTCTGGGTCTCGGCCCATAATAGAATCGGTTGGGCCTAGCCCATACCAGTATCGGATCTCATAAACAGAAATGGAATAGTGTAAGAATGCACCGCACCCCAATTCAACCATCACACCACCCGTACCAACCAACACACCATGTGGGGATAAAATCGACTAACCCCAGCCAGCACACCAATATTAGCACAGGTTGCGGTACTAACCTATATCGCAGTAGAGCAGCCAGAGTATAAGCAGGTTAAAGCCGTCGATAGGTCCATAATCGTCTCGAGTGATCGGTGGAACCCTAACAATCAAATCGGGGGTCCATAATCATCTAAAGCAACCCGTGCAACCCTAATAGTCAAAACGGTGGGTCCATAGCCGTCTCGGGTGACCCGTGCGACCCTAACAGATTAATCACTTCCTCCAATTCCAAAATCCCAAACCCATGCAGTATGTCATTTATACAAAGCACATATATATAAATCACATGGCATACTCTAGAAAGACAGACAAATCATAGCTCATGTCAGTCAAAACATAGCATAAAACAATCATTTTACCCTATAAGAGTATTTCGGTAACCCTATCCTTTAGGGGTATTTCGGTAATTCTACCCTACAAGGGTATTTCAATAATTTTACAAATTGGGCGTATTTCGATAATTTTGCAAACTGAGGTATTTCGATAATTTTACAAACTAGGGGTATTTCAATAATTTTTCAAATCAGGGGTATTTCGATTATTTCACAAGTTAGGGGTATTTTAGTAATTTTGCAAACTAGGGGTATTTCGATAATTTTGCAAATCGGGGGTTTTTCGATAATTTTGCAAATCAGGGGTATTTTGATAATTTTGTAAACTGGAGGTATTTCGGTAATTTTGCAAACCAGGGATATTTCAATAATTTTGCAAATCGGGGGTATTTCGATAATTTCACATGTTGGGGGTATTTCAGTAATTTTTCAAATTAGAGGTATTTTGGAAATTTTGTAAACCAGGGGTATTTTAGTGATTTTGCAAATTGGGGTTATTTCGGTAATTTCATAAGTTGGGGGTATTTCGATAATTTTGCACACTGGGGGTATTTAGGTAATTTTACAAATCGAGGGTATTTCAGTAATTTTACAAGTTAGGGGTATTTCGATAATTTTGCAAACTGAGGTCTCGGTACAGTATACGACCTCTCAAAAGGCCTACCGTCGTCTCAAATGACTCGAATAACTTATATGGACAAAACAGTGTAATTGGCCCTAAAGCCCAATACTCGGCTTAAGTGGGCCCACACGCTCGTGTCGCCCATTCAACCCAAATTCCATTACAACTATACGAATTTCACTGCCCAATCTATTATTATTCACTAACCGTGGATTTCACCCATGAGGGACCCATAAGTCGTTTGGGCCCACATGGCCCATCTCAGCCCTACGAGGCCCATTACGACCTAAGCCCACGAGAACATTCGTGGCGGCCTCTACGGTCTAACGCCAACGGTTGTGGCTTGATTTGCCCTTACGAGCATTCGCACGCTCATGAGCCCTCATATGCCGAAGTCTTGGCTTTCCAGCTTTTCGACTTTTGCCGATTCACAATTAAGTAGGGGTGTGAATACACACCTTCATCCATCGTTTTGACTGAAACAACATTGGGTGTACGATTACACACCTTTTTCCCATCTCGTACAAGCAACCCATGAATATCGAACCTACATCCATTAAAGTTTCTTGGTTAATATCAATACCTATTACTAACATTGAATCCCAAAGAGACTGGTATTGACACTCACCTTCCCCCAAGAACGCTTTCCAATCCACTTATGACGCTAACCGAGGGATATCTATACCCCTTTCCTGCCGAAATGCTGCCTTAACCAAGAGAATCCAACACAAGAGAAGGGTCCAAGAGTTAGCAACCCCAAACTGAATTATTCGACTTGTCAAAGAAGAGCCATCAATAAGGAACCAAAAACCGAATAAAAGCAAGGAATACTTACCCAAGATTAACTGATAGAAATGGTAGAATATAGTAACAATCGGCCATTTAATAGAGGTTGGCGTCACAAGAAAAGAGGACAAGAGGAGAAGAAGATGAATCAGATTCGGTCAAAGAAGAAACTAATGAAAGGAAATAGAATGCCAATCGGCAGAAAGAAGATGTGCAGAAGAAAAGAAAGGCTTAAATGGAGAATTCAGAAATTGGAAATTGGTATAGTGTTTGGCAAAAGTGAATAATAGTTGAGAGAGAAAGAAAGTTGAAGAGAGCAAGGCCCGAATGGTAAAAAATGTAGCACGAGATGCCACAAAAGAAGTAAATCCTGAAATTAAAAAAAAAGAAGAGAAAACCCGAAATTACCAGAGAAAGTTCATCACCTCTAAACTCTCACAAAGCCAAAAATGCACCCAAAATGAATGCCATAGCCGAATTTCATCTTACTCATGCTCCCTCAAACGGCCAAGACTCTCCTCACATCCCAACTCCTTCAAACTCTCCCCCAAATCCTACTTGAATTGCTCCAAGACTCCCATTCAAATTTGTTGACCAAGTCTCCAACCTCCTCTGTAGAGTTTGATTCAAAATCTACCTCTCACACCACCAAGTAATAAAATAAAAGCCTCTTATTTGCATGCTATGGGATCCGAACCCCAATTCCCTTGCCACCCTAGTGACGCCACAACCATCAAGCCACAAGCTCTCTTTGTGACATAAACTCATACATATTTAAACATAAGTCCTAACTGCTAACAATCAATTTCACTTAAGAGCAAAAATCAAAGTTTTACTATAACACCCCAAACCCGGCACAGAAGTTAGGCCCAAATTTGGAGTGTCACAATGAAGAAAACGTATAAAGGATCTTGTGATTCGTACTAAAATAGGTGTAATTGAAGAGAACAAGTTTAAATAGAAACCTTCGATAAAATACTATAAATCTCGAGAGGTTAATTGAAGATTTGATATTCAAATTCATGATATTTTAAAACCGTGACTTTTAAAAAAAAACATTGATAATTTGAAAGAAAGTCTGAGCTACATTATTTGTACAAATTTGTTATGAAATCTATTTGTTAATCAAATCAATTTTGGAAACCGTTATTTAAGATTTTAGAAAAATCCCCATTTAAAACAATTTAAGAAAAATAATAAATACGTTCAAACATAAAGCAAATTAAACTTTACCCCAGAGGCCTTATTACAACTTTAAACCCAAAATAGTAAAAAATAATAAAGTAATCGTAAATAGAAATCTAAAGTTCAATTAACACCATTTCTGAAGTATGGCCTCCACCGAGTCATCCATAGCCCAAGTCCACATTACTGAGCATTACCTGAAAGAATTATGGAAAAGGAGTGAGTTACAAGAACTCAGTGTATAATCCCCTTACCGTTATCCACTGGGCCTGAACCCGTACAGCAATATCTTGGGCCTGAGCCCATATAGCATAATCTTGGGCCTAAGCCTAGTTACATGTAACAAATAAATGATATGAATGCAACCTATCCTATCCAGCCAATCTCTCCACCCATACCAACCAATCTCTCCTGTGGGGATCAAGCAACCCACCCCGCCAGTCTATCCAATTTGCAGTCAGGCTGCCATTTATGATATTTGTGGCTGAGCCACCAGAATCATATACGGTAATGTAATTGGCATACAGCCTTAATCATGATGGCACAAAGCCATATTTAAATTGGCACATAGCCATTATCAAAATTTGTGGCAATGCCACCAGTCTACTCTTCTCTTCATTTAATTTTCCCATCCCATGCAATATGTAGAGATGCAACATATATATAATAACATAAAATATCCACATATAAATAACAACAATTATTCTATTGTATACTTTAATGAATCGACCCATAGATGCATTTCGGTAAATCGATAATTTTACCCACTAAGGGTAATTTGGTAATATCGCAACCCAGGGGTATTTCGGTAAGGGTAATTTTCGTAATTTCGCAACCCCAGACTTAACTACTAATTTGGAGCATAAAAATTGAAACTGTCCATCCGCGTCATACTGATTAAATTGATTATAACTCAAGTTAGGAAACTCGAAATATATATCTGTAAACTTTCCTTAAAACTAGACTCATATATCTTCTTACTGCAATTTTTCAGAATTTTTGGCTTAGCCATTTAATACAGTTTAATCATTAATGCTTTCCCCTGTTTCACTGACCAACGATTCTGACCTCTCTTAACCTAACTTCAAATATCCCCTTGTACAATTTTCATATGTTGCACCCACTTATTTCTATTAAAAATATACTCACTAAGGATATATATATATATATATATATATATATATATTATAACTCATAATTCACTTTTTACAATTTTGAATGATTTTTCCAAGACAAAACAGGGAACCACGAAGTCATTCAGAACCAGTCTCACAAAAATTAAAATATCACAGAATATAAAATACCTCTTCCTACTTCATTTCTTTCATATAAAAACAGACACAATAAGCTTTAATTCTATATCTTATTCACTTTCTAATTCCCTTTCTCCTATTTTTCATGATTTTTCAAAATCACATATCTGCTACTAACCAAAAATTGTTTCATTACAAAATATGGTTTCCATTATGAACATACACACGTCCGAGTGATCACAAATGTCAGTTTCTGGTTTTTCGATCTTTCGATCGAATCACAAAACATTTCATGCTAATATTCAAAGAGTTGTGGGATTACACACCATTTCAAACATGTATTCGGATAGGGTATGAGATTACACACCTTATTCAGATTTCCTAAAGAACCACTCTTCGTTGCCCCCACAATCGTGATCCTTCTCTACTAGGTTCTAAAATCCAGCCTTGCACTTGGGCTATTGCAACGAGTTCCTAAAAATAAATAAGTGATGTACCAAAGGGGCTAGCCTTCATCCAATATTTGCCCCTTTCACAAGAGCAAGAAGTTGATATCATCACCACAAAATAGAATTACATGAGCAGCGTAAAACATCGAAATAAAGAGTAACATCTTACCACCAATATCCGGCCTAATCACCCACTTACCAATTAACTTCAAAAACCAAGGCTAAGAGAATGATAAGTAGCAGCAAAGAATGGCTTGAAACTTTCAGCAAGACAAAGGATAAAGGTACAAAATTTTGGCTTTAGAGTTTCGGCAAGTGAGGGAAGAAATTGGGAAAAAGAAAACTCAAAATGCTACAAAGAAGAAAACTTTACATGTCCTAAAACTTACAAAACTCAATTGGCTCCTTTTTGGCTTTGGAGTTACTACTAAGAGGAAAAATTTGGAGAAAGAAAATGACACCAAAAAGCTAAGGAGAAAACAACCTCTCAAGCACCAAAAATTGCCAATTGCCTAAAGAATATTCAGATATCCCCTTTCCCCCTACAAACCGTGTATTACCCTTTTTCCTAAAGGAAAAATGTTGACCAGAATCCTTTCCAAAACATCTTCCTCACTTTGGCCAACATGTCCCCTACTCTTTCATTTTCTTCTTTCTTCTTTCCTTCCACTCATCCTTACCTTATTTCTTTAGCCACCTTTTCAAAATTAAAAAGTCTTCCTCACCTAAAATACCACCATGGCCGACACTATGGATGAATAGCACAAAAAAATTAATCAAAATTTGCACCAAGTGGGATTCGAAGCTCTTCCCCTAAAGCGCTTCATGTGACACCACATCCTCTTTACCATATGCTCATTTATGCTAGCAAATTACTCACTTATTTCTTTAAGTCATGGTGCCACTTACCTATCTCTCCTTAAAGTGCTTAAACATAAAAATTTTGTTAAGGCCCAATTCAACCCCAAGCCTTCTTAGGACCCCGTAATTTTCCAAAATCACCTTCCTAATAAGTCCCACTTGAAATAATGTCGTTCTCTTGTTTGTCAAAAATTTTAAACACTCCTTACATCCAAGGCCCATCGGGCCCAATTCTACTAGGCCCAATTTTGGGATGTTACAATTCTACCCTCTTTAAAGAAATTTCATCCTCAAAATTTCCAACTAACTACTAAACGCACCGCTCAAGTCACACCACTATGCTTTCGCTGTGCACTCTGATCTTAATAACACTAGTGTACTTTTAACTTAATCCTGAATCCTCTTACACACAACCAAACATCTAACCATAGAAGCAAGCAGTTATCTTCCACTTATACCTAAAATTTCTACATTCAAACATCACGTCCAACCAAAACATACCTGACTTGATGGTGATGAAATAATCTCGAGCATAAGGCTCCTTAGACCCGCATCTCAAACATGCTCTTGACCTCATCTAGCACTCACCCAGATGACGCTTTCTGCAATATTCGCAAGCCGAAGAGTTTGGACGTACCTTGACACGCTTCACAGAATGAGATTGTGACTCTAAAGAATCGCGATCCCTTTTCTTTTTATAGTCCACGCACCTAACCTGAAGTGCCTCACCGATTCCTTTAATCTCCTTTAAAACTTCCCTAACTAGCTGAGGCAACTCATCGGCTCCGGCTCCATCATGAGACCCCATCTCAGCCACTGGCGATGCTGACACCTCTCTTTCGAGCACATGCCTCGGTGCTAAGATCCAGCTCTAGCACCTCGGCCTCTACCACAACTACGTCGACCGCGACCACATCCTCTAGCGCTCATGTTCACTAAATCGACTTAATCTTATTAAGAGTCTTATGGATCAGTACACTATTCAATGTTTATTAAACAATGTTTTATGGAGTATAAGAAGTAAGGTCGATTTCGCAAAACACATCCTAAAGTCTCAATCTCTATAGTTTCAGCACCTAAAGCTAAAAGTTCTAGAATGTTTCTACAGTCATACCAAAACAATCATAAAATGAAAACATAAACTTACTTGACTTGGTGCTGGATACTCGTGGTACCATACTTTCTCTAGAACAAATATGTAACACCCAAAACCCGGCCCATGAGCCCTGACTGGATCTGGTATGTCACGGAGTAAAAACGTTTTGAAAGATTTTGATTTTCTGGTGAAAATTTGAAAATACTGTTAAGGTTATAAAACAGTGTTTGATAAAACTCAGGAGGGATTGTTTTTGAGTTGAAAACCTTGGAAAACATTTGGTCATTTAAAATTTTAAAGTCATCAGAGTTATTGTTAACTGGGTGAATTTTGCTACCCGATGGTAACATCCTTGAAAACTTGTAAAAGTTACCTAATTTGAAAATGTTGCTTTTAACCGATTCACTTAACATTTTATAATTTCATTTGTAATATAGTATAAGTAAAGTAAAAACAACTATGTAAACATCCAAAATAATAAACTAGCGGCCTTATTACAACCCAGATTAAAAAATTAGAAAATAAATAAACATGAACTGAATCAAATAAAATTCCAAATCCAAAGAACAAGCATGGCCGCCTCGAGTCCTTCCGGCTCCATCTCCGCGATCTACACATCTGCAAAATAATATGGGAAGGGGTGAGTCACCAAGACTCAGTGTATAAATCCCCCACTCGGAAGTGCAACTCATACACAAATTATTAATAGACATGCAAACATACAACCCAACTAACCATCTATACTCCTTTAACTACCCCGTGTGGTCAAAACCATTGGTGGTCAAAACCACTGGTGACTAGAGTCACAAATCAAGTGATGGGGCCAACCCATCGTGTGGTCAAAACCACTGATGACCGTAGGTCACAATTTATCAATATGTGGTCAAAACCACTGGTGGTACCAAACCACTGGGACTTAGTCACAATTTAACAACGGTGTGGTCAAAACCACTGGTGACCGAAGTCACAATTAATCTGATGGGGCCAACCCATCTTGTGGTCAAAACCACTGGTGACAGTGTCCATAGAGATCATCCCCCCTCCTCTCATCAATCCCACCATCATCATGCTTACATAACAAATATCATAATCCCATATATCATGCATTTATGTATAGCATAGCATTCAACAGCATATGATGGCATACACAAACATACATCATTGATCACGTAATAGGGGACTTACCCGGAATCCAAGCTTATGCCCACAAGGCAAAGTTACAACACGAGAGGTTATACAGCAACATAATAAACAGTCTATGCTAATAAAGTGTGTAAGAGTTTACACACCTGTTACTAACACGAATCCTAGATCCTGAAGATCCGATCTACTGTGCTAGATCCTTTGACCCTATATTCGGCCAACTTCAAAGTTAGTGACATAGGCCTTTTCGGCCATAGCCATAGATCCCGAAACCAAACAAAAGTCATTCGGCCATGTCCACTTACCCCGTACTAACCGATTGAAGAAGAAATCCCAAATTTGCCACTTGTGCCTTGAGTAGTCAAGATCCTATACACTATATGTCAGATTCGATTTTAATACATAAATCCCTATTCAAAGCCCTTGGTCGAAACTATATGTCACCTTACCTTGAAGAAGCGAAACTCGAAGGACACCTTCAAAGCCCCTTAGCGTCGGCTACACACAAAAGATACACTATTAAGACCCCACACCTATTCGGCCAACCTTACCAAGGCTAACCCAAGCTTTCGACATAACAATAGAAAAGTAGAGGAACCGAATACCAAATAGGAGCACTTACCACTCTTGGCTTACCACAACGATTATTTCCCGAAATCACCCTCTACGAAGAAACGGTTGGACTAATTTGTGACCGAAGGCACTCAAATGGTGATGAGAAAGAGAGTAGAGAATGGCTATAAGGTTCGGCTACCACCTTATTTGAAAGAAATATAAAATCAAGGTTTTAAAAGAAAGATGAGAGGAATTTCGGCAAGGCACCAAATGGTTTGAAGAATTCTCTTTACTAAAAATCGGCATACACCCCTTAATCACCTTTCAAAGCCGAAAATACTACTCCAAAGAGTCCTATAATCGGCCATTGCTCCCTAATGTGATAACTCTTATCTTTAATTATCACCCTTTTCAAATAAATAAAAAAAAACAAAGTTTATCTCTATCAAACTAAGAGTCCTTAAGCAGGCCATTAGCTCACTCCCCCTTCACGCCAGCTTGCATAAAAAAAAAAGAAACCTATTGCTGCCCATGCTACTCGAACATGGGACCTCACTACCGCAGCTCCTTACAACGCCCCAAGCCACTCTTCCACATCGACTTTCATGTCCCAAAACCTCGCCATTTATTTATAAGGCCTACCTAGCCCATCACCCTACATATAACGAAAAAAATAAAACTCCAAGCGCTAGTCCAGCAGCTCGAACCCAAGACCTGCGCCAGGCGTCACTTCCAGCCCTTAAGTGGTGCCCAACGCCACTTCTACCAACTAGCTCCTTGTGTCATGCTTCTCCCAAAATTTCCTCTTAACCCCTATCTCACCTAGCTCCCTCCTCTTAGGCACTAATAAGAAATTTCAGCCCTAAGTCAGACCTAGCCCGGGGTTATGACTAGACCCTAGAACATGTCAATTAATCATAGTATTCAATTCTTTTCAAGCAAGCACATGAAAACAATTAATTTGCAAACAACCCCTAATTCAGGATGTTACAGTTCTACCCCCTTAAAAAATAATTTCAGCCTCGAAATTACCTAGATCAGAAGAGCTGGGGGTATTGCTGCTGCATCACATCCTCAGGTTCCCATGTGGCCTCCTCCGTACCATGGTTTCGCCATAGCACTTTTACCAAAGGTATCGACTTCCTCCTCAAAACCTTGACATCTCGATCCAAGATTTGCACTGGCTCCTCCTCGAAAGATAAGTCTGAGTTTACTTCAATTTCCGCAATCGGCACGACGTGTGATGGATCTGATCCATAGCGCCTAAGCATTGACACATGAAATACGTCATGAATCTGACTTAATTTTATCGGCAATTCGAGCTGGTAAGCTACTGGTCCCACACGTTTCAACACTGTGTGCGGCCCGATGAACCTAGGGCTTAGCTTGCCCTTTCGACCAAACCTCAGCACCTTCTTCCAAGGTGATACCTTCAGGAAGACCTGATCACCCACTACATATTCAACCTCTCTGCGCTTAAGATCGGCGTAGGATTTCTGCCTGTCTGACGCCTCCTTAAGACGAGCCCAAATTACTCTAACCTTATCCTCCGTCTCTGCCACTAACTCTGGACCCAACATCTATCGCTTTCCTAGTTCCGTCCAACATGTAGGAGTACGACATTTCTGACCATACAGCGCCTCATACGGTGCCATCTGAATACTCGCTTGATAACTATTGTTATAAGCGAACTCTGCCAAAGGTAGGTACTCTTCCCAACTATCATGGAAGTCCAAAACACAGCCCCTTAGCATATCTTCCAACACTTGAATTACCCTCTCAGATTGTCCATCAGACTGCGGGTGAAAAGCCGTGCTGAAATTCAACTTCGTGCCTAACTCCTAATGTAAAGCCTTCCAGAATCTTGACGTGAACAGGGGATCCCGATCTGAGATAATGGACATCGGTACTCCATGCAACCGCACTATCTCTTCTATATACAGCTTGGCTAACCTTTGAAGCGAGTAGTTAACCCTTACTGGTATGAAATGGGTTGACTTAGTCAATCGATCCACTATCACCCAAACTACATCTTTCTTACTGGGCGTAAGGGGAAGCCCACTTACGAAATCCATAGTAATCTCCTCCCACTTCCACTGTGGATTCTTTACCACCGTAATGTATACGATGGCAATTGATGCTCACCTTAACTTGTCGGCATGTCGACACTTGTCCACTAACTTGGTTACTTCCGCTTAAGACCCGCCACCAAAATCGCTCCCTTAAATCCCGATACATCTTGTCGCTTCCTTTGCATAGCGTCATTTGATCGCTATGAGCTTCTTTAAGGATTCGCTACCTCAAATCATCATCCTTAGGCATACATACTCTCCCCTGAAAATACAATACTCCATCACTACCCAAGCTGAACCCTTCGGCTTCACCGCTCTGTACTTGCAACCTCCGAGTACTCAGAACTTCATCGATTAACTGCCTTTCTGTGACCTCATCAATCCAAGACGGCTTCACCTGCAACTCTGCCAAAAGGCTCCCATCCTCATAAAGACTTAGGTGAGCAAACATTGCTCACAAATCTACTACCACCTTACGACTCAATGCATCAGCGACCACGTTAGCCTTACCCGGATGGTATTCGATTGAGCATTCGTAGTCTTTTAGCAACTCAATCCACCTCCGCTGCCTCAGATTTAAATCCTTCTGAGTCAAGAGGTACTTCAGACTCTTGTGATCTGTGTACACTACCGACTTCTCCCCATACAGGTAGTGCCTCCAAATCTTCAAGGTAAAAACCACAGTAGCCAATTCCAAATCATGTGTCGGGTAGTTGGCTTCGTGAGGCCTCAACTACCGTGACGCATAAGCGACCACCTTCCCTTCTTGCATCAGCACACACCCTAAACTAGTATGCGATGCATCACAATACACAGTGAATTCCTTTCCTGCCTCAGGCTGAATCAAGACTGGTGCTTCTGTCAGGATCCTTTTCAGCTTATCGAAACTCTCTTGCTGCTTCTCAGACCACACAAACAGAACTCCTTTCCTCAGCAGCTTAGTCAACGGTGCTACGATTTAAGAGAAATTTTTCACGAATCTTCTATAATATCCTGCTAACCCCAGAAAACTCTAAATTTTTGTAACCGACTTTGGTGGTTTCCATTCCAAAACTGCCTCATTCTTACGGGGATCCACCCTGATTCCCTCGGCTGAAACAACATGGCCTAGAAAAGTTACCTCCTTAAGCCAAAACTCACACTTGCTGAACTTGGCGTACAACTGTTTCTCCCTTAGAACTTGCAGAACCACGTAAAGATGTGCGTCATGCTCCTCTTCTGACATCGAGTACACCAAAATGTCGTCTATGAACACCACGACGAGCCAGTCCAGATAGGGTTGGAAAACCCGGTTCATCATGTCCATAAATGCGGCTGATGCATTCGTCAAACCAAAAGGCATTACCAGAAACTCGTAGTGCCCATACCGAGTATGGAATGCTATCTTGTGGATATCAGCCTCCTTCACCTTAAGCTGATGGTACCCTGACCTAAGGTCAATCTTAGAGAACACTGATGCACCCTTGAGTTGATCGAACAAATCATCAATCCTGGGCAACGGATACCTATTCTTTATTGTCAGCTTGTTCAGCTGTCGATAGTCTATGCACATCCTCATCGTTCCATCCTTCTTCTTGACAAAAAGCACTAGAGCTCCCCAAGGCAATACAATTGGTCGGATGAACCCTCTATCCAACAATTCTTGGATCTGAGCCTTCAATTCTACCAATTCTTTCGGTGCCATCCGATACGGAGCTATAGATACTGACGCGGTTTTGGGTAACAAGTCTATACCAAATTCAACCTCACGGTCCGGAGGTAGACCCGAAAGTTCCTCTGGAAACACATCAACGTAATCTCTTACGGTCTGGACATCTCTCACAGCTGCACCCTTAGCTTCCAAAGCACAGACATGCACTACATATGCTTCACAACCCTTCCTAACCATCTTTTTCGCCTTTAATGCAGAAACCAGAGTAGATAGGTAATCTCTCCTTTTACCTATCATCACCACCTCATCACCTTCCACAGTCTTTATTACCATGCGCTTAGCCGCGCAATCCAGGCTAGCCTGATACTTTACTAGCCAATCCATCCCGAGGATTAGATCGAACTCTCGAAACGGTAGTTCCATCAAGTCAGCCAAGAACACGACCCCTTAGAGTTCTAGGGGTACGCTCCTATAGAGTTTACTTACTTCTACAGAGTGACCTAGAGGGCTTAATACAGTCATCTTCCTAGAAGTAAGCTCAGAGTCTAAGTGTAGAGTTTTCACTACGCTACTAGCAATGTACGCGTGAGTTGAGCCAATGTCAATTAAGGTACAATAGGGTACTCCAATGATCAAAAACATACCGGTTATGACGTCCGGTGCATCGCCCTCCTTCTGACACCTCATGGTATAGACCAAACCAGGTTGCCTAGCCTCAGTACCCGCGGTACCTCCCCTCGGTGGCCCACGACCTCTGCCAGCACCATTTCCTCCTCTTCCTGCACCACGACCTCTCGGTGGCTGTTGATTATCCCTCCCATTCGGTGCACGATCCTGACCCTCTGACCTTAGCCTAGCTACCTTTTTCGGACAATCTCGAACTCGATGATCCATGGACCCACATTCGAAGCATCCCCGATTACCATTCCAACACTCCCCCGTGTGAGACTTTCCACACTAAGCACACCGTGGCGGCCATTGAGGATTAGCAGTAGTGGCATGTCTAGCAGCTTGATCCGACCCACCATACCTCGTCTTCTTCTGCTGATTACCAGAAAACCTTGAAGATCCAGAGCTCCTCTTATTCCAACTCCTATCCTGATTTCGCCTAACCGACTGTCTTACCCCTTCAGCAACCTTAGACTTCTCCACTAGGACAGCGAACTCTCGTTCCTTTTGTGGAGCTATCATCATCCTTAGCTCATCTCTCAGCCCATCTTCGAGTCTGACACAGCGTTCATGCTCGATACCCACAATACCACGAGCATACCTGCTCAACCGAAAAAATTTAGCCTCATACTCTGCCACTATCTTATTACCCTGAACCAGGTTCAAGAAAGCCTTCCGCTGTGCATCCACGTAGCTAGTTCCTATGTACATCTTTTGGTAGGCAGCTTTAAAGAATTCCCATGTGAGATCCTCCGCCATCGCTCCATTCCTTACGGTGAGCCACCACTGATATGACACATCCCGAAGCAGAGAGATTATACCCTTCAACTTCTCCTCAACTGTAAAATCCAGGTCACCCATGATCCTCTCAGTTGATTCCAACCAATACTCCGCCACACTGGGTGCCACTCTAGAAACTCCTCTAAACACCTCTGCTCCGTTAGCCTGGAGTCGTTCAACCACGGATTTACGGGCTCCTGCACCTACGCCTACCTCGGTAACTCGTTCCAATACTTGTAGTACAGCTTGGGATACTACATCGTTACCACCGATCTGATCCTGAAACTTAGTTTCTTCCGCCGACAGATCCGGCATCACATTTTCAGACCCATGACTGGACCCTGCTGCTCTGACAAGGTCATTCTACCCCTACCACGGCCACGCGGCAGACGTCCACGACCTCTTGTACTCATTCTTCTCGTTCACGGTTTATCTGATTAAGAATTTTATGCATTATTAATAATGTTCACTGTTTACCCACGAGCAATTTTATGAGGAAAAAATTTTTTTGAAGTGGTTCTTTTGAAATCGAATCTATCTATAATTCCAGTTTCAGGCTTCACTCCTAGTTCTAAGTACATCCATCACACAAACAACATTCACAAACCATAACTAACGTGTAGGAGCATTTTCGTCATTTCACTACCCGGGGGTATTTTCGTAATTTTAACGTATAGGGGTATTTTTGTAAATTTTCAAAAATAAAAGTTCTTGAATGATTTTTTCAAAATGTATTTTGGAACTTTTAAATTCCCGGGGTATTTTGAATAATTTAGAAATTTGGGGTATTTTGGTTATTTTGAAGCTCAGGGGTATTTTGGTAATAAACCAGGGTAACTTTGTAAAGTTTTGATACTTCCGGGGTATTTCCAAATGTTGCAAAACTTTGAGCATTCTTTTTGAGAATTTGTTTTCCAAGTTGATAGTGTTGCAAAAATTTTGAAAATCAGGGTCATTTTGGTAATTTTGTGGGTTAGGGGCAATTTCGTAATTTTCCAAAATCATGATATTTTTGATACTTTGCAAATTAAGGGTTTTGGACACTTTATATGTAATGAAAATTTTGATTAAAACTGTGGGTATTTTGGGAATTTCATAAACCAAGGGTGTTTTTGAAATTTTACCACTAAGGGTATTTTAGTAATTCTACAAATCGAAAATTTTTTTTTCAAGAAAATGTTGTAAAACCATAGTTCTCACACATTAAAATTTTTTAAGAGTTTTTAAAACTAGGGTTTTTATGAAAATATGGCTAGTTCCCTTTCGAGTTTTAGTTAGGGATTAGCCCATGAATAAGTCCTCCTGGTTAGGGTGAACCGAAGCTACGCACCAGGTAGGATTCGAGTGGAGAGGAGGTGAGTCACGCGGACTTCTTAAATACCAAGCTCCCATCGAATACCAATCCTAGACATGCGCACCATGGTTACCACACCCTAACTCGGTGACTTAAACCTAGGTTTGTTTAATTAAGCAATTAAGCCTTATGTAGTAGTTGTGGTAGACTAGTCCTAGAGTTCAAGTACCTATCATTCTATTCTACGTTCCCAAGTTACCTATTTACCCTTATCAAGCATTCACAGAACAGTCAGAGGTACTTACCTAGGTGGATAGGTGCCGGAGACTCGATGCCATGCTGTTCAGACTGAAAACCATTTCCATAATAACTCACAAAGGCCTACAAAAATGTTTTGGGCCCTAGGCCCCCACAGCCGAGCTTTGAATCGGGCTCTGATACCAAAAATGTAACACCCCAAACCCGGTCCATGAGCCCTGACCAGATCTGGTATGTCACGGAGTAAAAATGTTTTGAAAGATTTTGATTTTCTGGTGAAAATTTGAAAATACTATTAAGGTTATAAAACAGTGTTTGATAAAACTCAGGAGGGATTGTTTTTGAGTTGAAAACCTTGGAAAACATTTGGTCATTTAAAATTTAAAAGTCATCAGAGTTATTGTTAATTGGGTGAATTTTGCTACCCGATGGTAACATCGTTGAAAACTCGTAAAAGTTACCTAATTTGAAAATGTTGCTTTTAACCAATTCACTTAACATTTTATAATTTCATTTGTAATATAGTATAAGTAAAGTAAAAACAACTATGTAAACATCCAAAATAATAAACTAGCGGCCTTATTACAACCCAAATTAAAAATTTAGAAAATAAATAAACTTGAACTGAATCAAATAAAATTCCAAATCCAAAGAACAAGCATGGCCGCCTCGAGTCCTTCCGGCTCCATCTCCGCGATCTACTCATCTGCAAAATAATATGGGAAGGGGTGAGTCACCAAGACTCAGTGTATAAATCCCCCACCCGGAAGTGCAACTCATACACAAATTATTAATAGACATGCAAACATGCAACCCAACTAACCATCCGTACTCCTTTAACTACCCCGTGTGGTCAAAACCACTGGTGACTAGAGTCACAAATCAAGTGATGGGGCCAACCCATCGTGTGGTCAAAGCCACTGATGACCGTAGGTCACAATTTATCAATATGTGGTCAAAACCATTGGTGGTACCAAACCACTGGGACTTAGTCACAATTTAACAACGGTGTGGTCAAAACCACTGGTGACCGAAGTCACAATTAATCTGATGGGGCCAACCCATCTTGTGGTCAAAACCACCGTTACTGATCCATAGAGATCATCCCCTCCTCTCATCAATCCCACCATCATCATGCTTACATAACAAATATCATAATCCCATATATCATGCATTTATGTATAGCATAGCATTCAACAGCATATGATGGCATACACAAACATACATCATTGATCACGTAATAGGGGACTTACCCGGAATCCAAGCTTATGCCCACAAGGCAAAGTTACAACACAAGAGGTTATACAGCAACATAATAAACAGCCTATGCTAATAAAGTGTGTA
Source organism: Gossypium rotundifolium (assembly GCA_025506655.1). Taxonomy (NCBI): domain Eukaryota; kingdom Viridiplantae; phylum Streptophyta; class Magnoliopsida; order Malvales; family Malvaceae; genus Gossypium; species Gossypium rotundifolium. Next base: position 105,742,811 of record CP106722.1, on the reverse strand, counting down.
AGAGTTTACACACCTGTTACTAACACGAATCCTAGATCCCGAAGATCTGATCAACTGTGCTAGATCCTTTGACCCTATATTCGGCCAACTTCAAAGTTAGTGACATAGGCCTTTTCGGCCATAACCATAGATCCCGAAACCAAACAAAAGTCATTCGGCCATGTCCACTTACCCCTTACTAACCGATTGAAGAAGAAATCCCGAAATTGCCACTTGTGCCATGAGTAGTCAAGATCCTACACACTATATGTCAGATTCGATTTTAATACATAAATCCCTATTCAAAGCCCTTGGTCGAAACTATATGTCACCTTACCTTGAAGAAGCGAAACTCGAAGGACACCTTCAAAGCCCCTTAGCGTCGGCTACACACAAAAGATACACTATTAAGACCCCACACCTATTCGGCCAACCTTACCAAGGCCTAACCCAAGCTTTCGACATAACAATAGAAACGTAGAGGAACCAAATACCAAATAGGAGTACTTACCACTCTTGGCTTACCACAACGATTACTTCCCAGAATCACCCTCTACGAAGAAACGGTTGGAGTAATTTGTGACCGAAGGCACTCAAATGGTGATGGGAAAGAGAGTAGAGAATGGCTATAAGGTTGGGCTACCACCTTATTTGAAAGAAATATAAAATCAAGGTTTTAAAAGAAAGATGAGAGGAATTTCGGCAAGGCACAAAATGGTTTGAAGAATTCTCTTTACTAAAAATTGGCATACACCCCTTAATCACCTTTCAAAGCCGAAAATACTACTCCAAAGAGTCCTATAATTGGCCATTTCTCCCTAATGTGATAACTCTTATCTTTAATTATCACCCCTTTCAAATAAATAAATAAAAAACAAAGTTTATCTCTATCAAACTAAGAGTCCTTGAGCAGGCCATTAGCTCACTCCCCCTTCACGCCAGCTTGCATAAAAAAAACCTATTCTTGCCCATGCTACTCGAACATGGGACCTCACCGCCAGCCTCCTTACAACGCCCCAAGCCACTCTTCCACATCGACTTTCATGTCCCAAAACCTCGCCATTTATTTATAAGGCCTACCTAGCCCGTCACCCTACATATAATGAAAAAATTAAACTCCAAGTGCCACTCCAGCAGCTCGAACCCAAGACCTGCGCCAGGCGTCACTTCCAGCCCTTAAGTGGTGCCCAACGCCACTTCTACCAACCAGCTCCTTATGTCATGCTTCTCCCGAAATTTCCTCTTAACCCCTATCTCACCTAGCTCCCTCCTCTTAGGCACTAAAAAGAAATTTCAGCCCTAAGTCAGACCTAGCCCGGGGTTATGACTAGACCCTAGAACATGTCAAGTAATCATAGTATTCATTTCTTTTCAAGCAAGCACATTAAAACAATTAATTTGCAAACAACCCCTAATTCAGGATGTTACAAAATGTGTATAAATTTAAAATTTTAAACGGCTTTGAAAATATTTTTGAACCTAAACCACAGTCGAGTTTTGAAACTGGCTCTGATACCATAAAATGTAACACCCCAAACCTGGCCCAGAAGTTAGGCCCGGATCTGGTGTGTCACAATGAAGAAAACGTATAAAGGATCTTGTGATTCGTACTAAAATAGGTGTAATTGATGAAAACAAGTTTAAATAGAAACCTTCGATAAAATACTATAAATCTCGAGAGGTTAATTGAAGATTTGATATTCAAATTCGTGATATTTTAAAACTGTGACTTTTAAAAAAAAGACGTTGATAATTTGAAAGAAAGTCCGAGTTAAATTATTTGTACAAATTTGTTATGAAATTCATTTGTTAATCAAATCAATTTTGGAAACCGTTATTTAATATTTTAGAAAAATTCTCATTTAAAACAATTTATGAAAAATAATAAATACGTTCAAACATAAAGCAAGTTAAAGTTTACCCCAAAGGCCTTATTACAACTTTAAACCCAAAATAGTAAAAATAATAAAGTAACTGTAAATAGAAATCTAAAGTTCAATGAACACCATTTCTGAAGTATGGCCTCCACCGAGTCATCCATAGCCCAAGTCCACATTACTGAGAATTACCTGAAAGAATTACGGAAAAGGAGTGAGTTACAAGAACTCAGTGTATAATCCCCTTACCGTTACCCACTGGCCTGAACCCGTAAAGCAATATCTTGGGCCTGAGACCATATAGCATAATCTTGGGCCTAAACCAAGTTACATGTAATAAATAAATGATATGAATGCAACCCATCCCATCCAGCCAATCTCTCCACCCATACCAACCAATCTCTACTGTGGGGATCAAGTCAACCCACCCCGCCAGTCTCTCTAATCTACAGTCAAGCTGCCATTTATAATATTTGTGGCTGAGTCACCGGAATCATATACGGTACTGTAATCGGCATACAGACTTAATCACGATGGCACAAAGCCATATTTAAATTGGCACATAGCCATTATCAGAATTTGTGGCAATGCCACCGGTCTACTCTTCTCTTCATTTAATTTTCCCATCCCATGCAATATGTAGAGATGCAACATATATATATAATAACATAAAATATCCACATATAAATAACAACCATTATTCTATTGTATACTTTAATGAATCGACCCATAGGGGCATTTCGATAAATCGGTCCATAGGGGCATTTTCGTAATTCGGTGCATAGGGGCATTTCGGCAATTAGGCCCATAGGGGCATTTCGATAATTCGGCCCAGAGGGGCATTTCAGTAATTTGGCCCATAGGGGCATTTTGGTAAATCAGTAATTTTACACACTAAGGATAATTCGATAATCTCGCAACCCAGGGATGTTTCAGTAATTTACCCTCTAACGGCATTTTCGTAATTTCGCAACCCCGAACTTAATTACTAATTTGGAGAATAAAAATTGAAACTATTCATCCGCGTCATATTGACTAAATTGACTATAACTCGAGTTAGGAAACTCAAAATCTATATCCGTACATTTTCCTTGAAACAAGACTCATATATCTTCTTACTACAATTTTTCCAAAATTTTTGGATTAGCCATTTAATACAGTTTAATCATTAAAATTTCCCCTGCTTCACTGACCAATGATTCTGACCTCTCTTACCCTAACTTCAAATATCTCCTTGTACAGATTTCATATGTTGCTCCCACTTGTTTCTATTGAAAATATACTCACTAAGGAATCTAAACATATAAATTATAACTCATAATTCACTTTGTACAATTTTGAATGATTTTTCCAAGACAGAACAGGGAACCACAAAGTCATTCAGAACTAGTTTCACAAAAATTAAAATATCACAAAATATAAAAAACCTCTTCCTACTCAGTTTCTTTCATATAAAAATAGACACAGTAAACTTTAATTCTATATCTTATTCACTTTCTAACTCCCTTTCTCCTATTTTTCATGATTTTTCAAAATCATGTCTCCGCTACTAACCAAAAACTTTTTCATTGCAAAATATGGTTTCCACTACGAACATATGCACGCCCGAGTGATCACAAATGTCAGTTTCTGGTTTTTCGATCTTTCGACCGAATCAGAAAACATTTCATGCAAATATTTAGAGAGGTGTGGGATTACACACAATTTCAAACATGTATTCGGATGGGGTATGAGATTAAACACCTTATTCAGATTTCCTAAAGAACCACTCTTCGTTGCCCCGAAAATCATGATCCTTCTCTACTAGGTTCTAAAATCCAGCCTTGCACTTGGGCTATTGCAACGAGTTCCTAAAAATAAATAAGTTATGTACCAAAGGGGTTAGCCTTCATCCAATATTTGCCCCTTTCACAAGAGCAAGAAGCTGATATCATCACCACAAAATAGAATCACATGAGCGGCACAAAACATCGAAATAAAGAGTAACATCTTACCATCAATATTCAGCCTAATCACCCATTTACCAACCAACTTTCAAAACCAAGGCTAAGAGAATGATAAGTAGCAGCAAAGAATGGCTTGAAAGTTTCGGCAAGACAAAGGAGAAAGGTGCTCAATTTTGGCTTTAGAGTTTTGGCATGTGAGGGAAGAAATTGGAAAAAAGAAAACTCAAAATGCTCCAAAGAAGAAAACTTTACATGTCCTAAAACTTACAAAACTCAATTGGCTCCTTTTGGCTTTAGAGTTACGGCTAAACAGAAAAATTTGGAGAAAGAAATTGACACCAAAAAGCTAAGGAGAAAACAACCTCTCAAGCACCAAAAATTGCCAATTGCCTAAAAAAAATTTAGCTATCCCCTTTCCCCCTACAAACCGTGTATTACCCTTTTTTCTAAAGGAAAAATGTTGACCAAAATCCTTTCCCAGACATCTTCCTCATTTTGGCCAACATGTTCCCTACTCTTTCCTTTTCTTCTTTCTTCTTTCCTTCCACTCATCCTTACCTTATTTCCTTAGCCACCTTTCCAAAATTAAAAAGTCTTCCTTACCTAAAATACCACCATGGCCGACACTATGGATGAATAGCAAAAAAAAAATAATCAAAATTTACACCAAGTGGGTTTCGAACCTCTTCCCCTAAAGCTCTTCATGTGACGCCACATCCTCTTTACCATATGCTCATTTATGCTAGCAAATTACTCACTTATTTCTTTAAGTCATGGTGCCACTTACCTATCTCTCCTTAAAGTGCTTAAACATAAAAATTTTGTTAAGGCCCAATTCAACCCCGAGCCTTCTTAGGACCATGTAATTTTCCAAAATCACCTTCTTAATAAGTCCCACTTGAAATAATGTCGTTCTCTTATTTTTCAAAAATTTTAAACATTCCTTACGTCCAAGGCCCATTGGGCCCAATTATACTAGGTCCAATTTCGGTATGTTACATTTGCCAAATGCCATACTTGAACTCAGGCTTCCTAAAATCCCCAAAACACGCCTAAAACACTTAGCCATTGAAGCAAACAAGCAATTTAGTTAGAACATGAAAAATTAGAGACCCTATATTTTAGGTCATTACATTAAAGAGGAATGAGATGCCTTGATAAACATTTTGGAGATTGAATTATTCGACGTATGAGCCCTTGACTTCTTTGGCCCGTGTCCTTCTTCGTATGGGAACAAATATATCTTAGTTGCTGTGGACCATGTATCCAAGTGGGTTGAAGCTGAAGCATACCCTACAAATGATGCTAAGGTAGTCATGCGATTCTTACATAAGCATGTGTTTACACGATTTGGGACACCAATAGCTATTATTAGTGATGAAGGTTCTCACTTTGTGAATAAATGGCTGAAGTGGTTTCTTGACAAATATGATGTGAAGCACAAGATTGCTACTGCCTATCACCCCCAGTCTAATGGGCAAGTTGAAAGAGTGAATTACGAAATCAAAGGTATCCTTGAAAAGGTAGTACGCCCTAGTAGAAAAGATTGGTCTCGAAGGCTCGATAATGCATTATGGGCCTATCGAACATCATTTAAGACACCGTTAGGAATGACTCCTTATCGGTTAGTCTTTGGAAAGGCATGTCATTTACCATTAGAGTTGGAAAATAAAGCTCATTGGGTTTTGAAGCCGTTGAACTTTGATCTTAAGCAAGCTGGTGAGAGAAGGATGTTACAACTTGATGAGTTGGAAGAGCTGAGGTTGTTTTCCTATGAGAATGCCAAAATGTGTAAAGAAAGATCAAAGAGATGGCATGATAGTCATATAAAACCTCACGAAGGTCAGAAGGTTTTATTGTTTAATTCAAGGTTGAAGTTATTTCTTGGGAAGCTCAAATCCTGATGAAAAGGACCGTATACCATCTACCGAGTTTATCCTTATAGACCTATTGAATTATACAACAATTACAGAGGTACATTTAAAGTCAATGGTCAAAGTCTCAAACACTACAGGGATGGTGAAGTTGAGCGAGTTGAATCCTCGTTCAAATTAGCAGACCCTTAATTTTTCATGAACTCATTTTGTAAATAAATAAATAATTAGAACTTATTTTCTTAACTTATTACATTTAATTAATTCTGTCTAAGGAGATTGGAACATAAGCGGGACCGATGTGACCGCTCCAACCTTTCTTGAGATTAATTTAATGTAATTTGATAAGAAGAAATTTTCTAATTAAGATTTAAAATTTTTAAGTTTCATTTGTTCTGTTTAAATTTTAAATTTTTATGTTAATAAAAGGGGTCAAATTTGGCCCAAGTACCAGTCAGTTTTTTAGTAAGATACAGTCTGAGTTTGAGGCCCAAAACAACAAAAAAGAGGGAAAATCAATGCCTTGCCGTATTGCTTATCGGCCAAGTAACCCTAATGTAGCTAAATTTTTGCTACATGTTACCCTAATTTTTCCTATATAAACCCCTATCCATTCTACTAATTTTCATATCCCTTAAAGTAATTTTCTTACACCCTAAAAATCCATAAATCTCCCTTTTTGTGCTGTCAACCTCAAATCCTGAAAAAAACCCCAGTTCTCTTCCCTTTTGTCGAAATCTCCCATTATTACCACAAAGAGATTGTCAAAGCACTGCCGTTGCTATCGCACGTCGTCTTTGCCACTGCACCATTATTGTCGTCACAAGATTTCAACCGTAGCAAGTTCCACCCACCTTGCCGATTTCTTTTTTCCCCCTTTGAGCAGAAATTTTGCCAAAATTTTTCGGAAAAGATAGCATGTCTCGCAAAATAACCAGATCTTCAAAGACTACTCCTGTAACACCCCATAACCGAGCCTAATTCTAAGACTGGATACAAGACATTACCATGCTTGAACTCACTTAAAACATGTACTTACTGGCTATAAAATTTTGTTCCGAATTAAAACTTCTCTTGTTTAGTCAAATCATAACTTTCGTGGGCCTACGAGGCCTTCAACACGTATCTGAAAACTTTCGAAACTCAAATGAAAACTTTTCCTTAAAACAGGGGTCACACGCCCATGTGACTTGGAACACGCCCGTGTACTCCTAGACATGCCTGTTTCTTCAACCCGTGGTCGAGACTGACTAATTTCACACGGCCTTGACACTCCTGTGGCCTTAAACAATATGCTATACCTTGATATACTAACTTATTCACACGGCTTGGGGCACACGCCCATATTATGACCGTGTATCATACATGACTTACACAAACGGTCGTGGGATTTACCCGTGACCTATCCTGACTTAAAGCACTATGGTGCAGGGAATGCACGGCCTAGACACACGCCCGTGTGCCTATCCATGTGGGCACTTCAAGGTTATTTACCAATTCAATTGCCACCCTGAAATCAAGATCAAACTCATACTCCATTCAACAACTCAAATTATTACATCTTTCATGAATAATACTACATGCTTCATTTATAACAATAAACATACATACTTAGTCAACTTTGTCTAATCACTTAGCCATATACAAAAGAATAATAAACTTGATAGCCCATACTTGTTGCTCCTTTTAAAGCATATTCTCAAAATGAAATGTTTCCTATACATGCCATACTTAGTAAAATAACTTGGCTATACCAAAATAGCGATTGATAGTGTGCTCCGAGCTCCAATGACGATGATCCATGAGATTAGCTTGGCGGGACTACATAGAAAGAAAGAATTAAAGACGTAAGCATTTAGCTTAGTAAGTTTGCATATGATGCACATAGCAACATGCTTGATTAATATAATCCATTTGACATAAACAATGGTATCGTAAATTTCAACTATAAAGCTTACTTACTCATACTGATTCTTTCATATCTCATGATACTTACTAGTCTTATACTTGTGAGATAAATAAGGTACATGTATCACTTGATCACATTGATCAGTATACATTAACATGATAATCATAATCTTTCATTCATTATTCATAACATGGCAATACTCATTTCCAACTTAACAGTAGCTTACTTACTTAGCTTTCTTATTATCTCATTTGAGCTTTACTCGTTTGCCTGATGAATTTATGCGAATAACCGAGGATACTAGATCTCGACCCACATATAACTTAATGCCAAAGCCATATCCTAGATACGGTCTTACATGGAATTTCTCATCTTGGTGTCAAGGCCATGTCTTGACATGGACTTATACGATGTCTTTCTCGTGTATTCCATTGGGAACTTACCATTGCCATGTCTTGACATGGTTTTATTTGGTATCTTTACTCATGAACTGGTCAATGCCGAGCCTTGGCTTGGACTTACATGAAATCTTCCTTGATTCTCACCAATGCCATGCCTTGGCTTGGACTTACTTGGAATATTTATCTCTTGCTAGCTTTCCAATGCCAATACTTGTCTTGGACTTACATGATAAATTTTCAATGCCAAGACTTGTCTTGGACTTACATGACATATTTGCTTTGAGACTCACCAATGCCATGCCTTGGCTTGGGCTTACATGGGTCTTCATCTCATAATAACTCTTCAATGCCAAGACTTGTCTTGGACTTACATGATAACTTGCTTGATTGTCGAGGCCATGCCTTGGCTTGTTCTTATGCAGACTTTCCCATTTCATGTGGTAGATCGAGTATCCTGGGTAATTAATTTTCAATCGGGACTTTTTCATGCTTAATTTTCATTAATTTCTTCATGCTTAATTTTCATTAATTTCTTTGTTTAACATATCATTAAACATTTTCATGATACTATTATACATTACACCAAGCATTTCAATGATATAAATCATAAAGCTTAGAAATCATACAAACTTACCTCAATCTACAAAATGTACGTAGATATGTAATTTAGTCCTCGACTTTGTTCTTGCCTCGGTTTCGATCCGGGCTTCGTTTTTCTTGATATATAATAATTTAACTAATTTAATATTCACATTGACTACGTTGACTCTTAACTCATACTTTGAAAAAATTATTATTTTTCCCCTAAACTTTCTCATAATTACACTTTTGCCTCCAGGCTCGTAAAGTGAATCTCATTCAACTTTCTTAAACTTCATGCTTAGCTGTTTCATTTTCTCTAGTGTAATAATAATAAATTCTCACTATTTCTACCATGTATGACAAATTTCACAACTATTACAAACAAGTCCTTACTAGCATTTTTCATGAAATTCATTTAGGAAAAGATGTTTATCTAACATCAAACTCTCATAAACTTCCATAAAACATCATTTTACAAACATATCATTCATAGGTAGATTTTTTTTAAACATGCATCTTAGCTCATTTTATAGCTAAAAATAGCTAATTCATAATACGAGAACTTTAAAAATATGAAGAATATTAAAAACGGGGCTAAGATGAACTTACTAGCATGCTTGAAAAATTGAAGAACCCTAGCTATGGCTTCCTTCAAATTTTTGGCACTTGGGGGAAGAAGATGAGAATGATTCTTATCATCTTTTTCCTATTTTAATCACTTAATAAATAAATGACCAAAATGCCGTTTTCTATAATTTTTTACAAATTACTATCTCATGTCCCTTTTTGTCTAAAAATTATAATTTGGGCAAATTGCTATTTAGGGACTTCTAAATACTATTCTAAAGCTATTTCATGCAAAAAGCTTCTAGAAACTCATATTTTGCAACATTTGCAATTTAGTCCTAATGGACCTTTTAATGGAAATTTTTATAAAATTCCCACACGAAACTTTCATAATATTATGCAAGCATCTCAAATACCTTATAAACTCATATTACTACTTCAGATTTGTGGTCTCGCATCACTATTCTGACTAGGCCCTAAATCGGGCTGTGACAATTCTCCCGCTTAGGGATTTTCGTCCTCGAAAATCTTACTGGCAAATAAGTTTGGGTACTGGTTTCTCATGCTGTTTTCTGGTTCCCATGTAGATTCCTCTATCCCATGCCTTTGCCACAATACTTTCACTAGAGCAATACTTTTATTTCTTAGCTGTTTGACTTCCCGAGCTAAAATCTTGACTGGTTCTTCCCCATAAGTCATGTCGGGATGAATCTCTATCTCTGACGGGGTAATTACATGTGAAGGATCTGATCGGTAGTGTCTCAACATTGACAAGTGAAACACATTATGTATCTTTTCTAACTCTGATGGCAAAGCCAATCTATAAGCTACCGACCCAACTTTCTCAGTAATCTCATACGGTCCAATAAAACGTGGACTTAGCTTGCCTTTCCGGCCAAATCTGAGAACTTTTCTCCATGGTGACACTTTCAAGAAAACTTTATCCCCGACTTAATACTCTATCTCCCTTCTCTTTAGGTCCGAATAGGATTTTTTGTCTGTCTGATGCAGCTTTTAAACATTCTTGTATCACTTTCACTTTCTCTTCAGCTTCTCTAACCAAATCAACCCCGTGAATTTGATTTTCTTTGAGTTTAGTTCAAAATAAAGGTGTTCTGCACTTACGCCCATATAGAGCCTCATAAGGTTCCATCTTTAAACTCGACTGAAAACTATTATTGTAGGAAAATTCAATGAAATTAAGAGAAAGATACTAAACCACTCTTCTGGTAAGATTTTCGAGGACGAAAATCCTAAAGGGGGAGGAGAAATGTAACATCCCGAATTAGGGCCTAGTCGGAACAGTGGTTTTGGGACCACAAATTTGACGTAAGAAAATTTATTTTTATTATATTTTATGGTCTACAATTTCACGGAACGATTTCATGAAAATTTCATTAAAAAATTTTGCCGTTTGGCCACTCAATTTAGTCAAAAGGACTAAATTATAAATAGTGTAAAACTTGAGTTATAGAAGTTAGAGGTGTCAAATTGCTATAAAATTTTAAAGTTGAGGTTCTTAAATGGTAATTAGCCCATTGGTTAAATTGTTGAACAAAAATGGATATGGTATATGTTAGATAAGATATTTTTTTGTGAAGGCATTTTGGTCCTTTTGTAAATTAAATGAATTAAAAACAAAATTAAAATGCCAAATTTGCCTATCTTCTTCATATGGACGAAATTTACCAAGAGAATACATGGCTAGGGTTTTCTCAACTTTCCAAGCTCATGGTAAGTCCGTCCTAGCCCTGTTTTTCAAGTTATTTACGATTTTGGAGTCCAGGTAGCTCGATTTAGCTTATGCTACCAATAATTCATGCTAGGGTTCATCTTTGGAAAATTACCCATAGGTGAAAAGTGTGTATTTTGATGTTTTATGGTAGAATATGAAGCTTGAAATTATGTTAAAGAACTTTTGTTAAGCGATTTTAAGTGAAAACGAGTAAAACGACATAATCAGTAAAAATACCTAATGTTCATAAGTGTATGATAGAGTAAGAATTTGATGTTGCCATAGAAGGGAAAAATGATCAGAATGTTATAAAACATATGAACAAGGGATGAAGTTTAATTTTCGAGTATTGGGGCAAAAGTGTAAATATATAAAAGTTTAGGGGAAAAATTATAATTTTGAAAAAGTTGAGTTAAGGACTATTTTGAATAGTAAATTAATGAAATAAGTGAAATATATTGTTATAGGTCGAGGAAAATGAGGTTTGGAACTAGAACGAGTAATTGACGAATAAGTTATTTTCACAGATTTTGCTTTCGAGGTAAGTTTGTATGTAAATAATACACCATCTTTTTATGTTTTAATATTTTGTTATATTCTATTAGATATTGTAACACCCCTTACCCATATTCAACACTGGAATACGGTACGAGGAATTACCAAAACACATGCACTTGAAAACGTATTAAACAGAGTCATAAGATTTCATCCAAATTATACAAAATGAACTGCTAAATATTAAAGGCCAACATTTTAGGCCAAACCAATTATGACATATACAAATGACTAAGTCTCCTATACATGCCATAAACTTAATAGGTTTGTATCCACTTTTACCCCCATGATGATAGCTTGATAGTGTGATTACATCTCCTGCGACCTTCAACTCGAGTCAGCATACAACCCTATAAGAATTGGGAAATGTAACATCCTAAATTTTTGGGCCTATGCGTTTAGTGTGTGTATATGTTTAAAGTGTTAATTTAACTGTTAAGGGTCTAAATTGGGCTCATGCTTAGGCAGAGGCCTTGATTAAAATTTTCTGTTTGGGCATTATAGGACTTAAAAGGTAGTACCTGTGTGTAAAATATCAAAATGGGCTTTTGGCCCAGTGGTCAGTAGCGCCACTTAGGGAACAAGGAGGTGACACCACACCAGGGAGTTAGGGGCCAAAATTTAAGTTTCAAGGAGCCCAATTCCTTGGATTCAAGTTAGCTAATTTTCGGCATTAAGGTTAGGTGGAGTGGACGGCTACAAGGCTCAAAAATAGGAGCATTTATGTGAATAGGATAATGTAGATAATATAGTTGATAATATGGAAGATAAAAGAGAAAAATTTGGAGCTATCTGCTGAGAGCAGAGTTGGCCGAAATTCCATCACCTAGAGGAGTAAAGAAATCGGTTTCTAATAGCCATAGGGGGTGCCAAATTTTCTATAAATAGGGGGAATAGCTCATCAATTTCGGCAGTTGAACCCTACTTTTTCTTCATTCTTTGTGCCGAAATTCTCAGTCTCTTCCTCAACAATTTTCTGTTAACTTTCTTTCAAAAAGCCGAAAATCACCACCTCCTTTACCCTTTCTTCTTTCTTTGAAATTTCCTGTTAGCCGAATCTTCTGATCTCCATTGTTATTCTTCTCCCATTCACTAAAAGCCGAAACTACACTCTTGTTTATTCTTATAACCAAAATCTTCCTCTTGTTCATCTTTTTCGAGATTTTCTTAAAAGCTGAAATTCTTAGATCTCTAATCTTCTACGCTTCGATCTTCTGCTGTGATTACCGAATCTTCCTGCAAGGAGTAGCAGAAACCATTTGCATAGATAAGTGTCAATTCGTGAGATTTTAATCTTTTTTCGGCTTTTAGAGATCTTAGCCGAATGGCTATATGGTTAACTAATTGGGTGTTTTCTCTCATTTGCGGCATTCTAGGATTTGAAGGGGGTCTAATCGCTTAGATTTCTAAGCTAGAGTTCAGTAGCACTCGGATCGAATTAGTTTCGAGATTTTAAGGTAAGGAGATCTGTTAATTTAAATGTATAAATCGGATAAAGTACTAACCTTGGCCGAATATAGGAGAGGCCTTATCCTTGCGTTCTTTCGACTTTTGAGCAAGGTTGTAGATAAAGGGCAGTAGATCAGATTAGCGCGGGTATCGACATAGAGAGTAGTACTACGTGTTATCAGTGTGTAACTTTTCACGCCATTAGATTTTCTGTTAATATGTGTTAATAAATCTACTTATATTCTGTTAAAATGCCAAAATCCCGGCATAACATTTGAAACCCGAGGAGGGTAAAAGCAAATCACCAGGTTAGTGATCTCTGTCATTCTTCAGTGAATGTTCTTGTTAAGATGATATGTTTTACAAGTATGCTGATTTCTGTGATTGCACGGGGTTGGGTTTGATGAAAGGGGAAGTGTTCTGTGTAGTGGCTTTTGCCATGATCTATTGTAGTGGCTTTTGCCATGATCTGTTGTAGTGGCTTTTGCCATGATCTGTTGTAGTGGCTTATGCCATGATCTATTGTAGTGGCTTTTTGCCATGATCTGATGGTGTGTAGCGGTGTGGGTTGATTGTAGAAATCTCCAATGGTGTGAATGGCAGGTAAGGGTGGTGTGTAGCGGATGGAAAACTAGGATTTGGGTTGGGCTTTGCATATTTTCATATATAATATGTTCTGTTATTCTGTTTTGTGGGGCTAAGGCCCAAATCTAAAGGTGCATGAGGGTTGCACACTGAGTCTTGCGACTCAACCCATGATTTAATATTTTCAGGTAGCACCTAATGCATCGGACCGGGCTGGAGAGGAGCGCAAGGTGGCCATGCAAAATAACATTTGGATTCAGCAAAAGACTTTAGTTTATTATTTTATATTTTTATTTAATGGGTTTTAAATTTCAATGTAATAAGGCCACGAGCCGTTAGCTTTATATTTTGGTTCAGTTTTTATTTTAGGCTTTTATTATTATTATTAGACATTTTAAGTTTACACTTTTTTTTTTCTAAGCCATGTATTTAAGTTTCGGGTTTTAATTCATAGAAACATCTTATAGAATTTATAACTTATCTAAATTATCAACCTATTAAATATTTCCCGAATAAAAGGTTAAACTTTATGAAAATATTTTCCAAAAATGCGACATGTTTTATTAAAATCTCCTTAGTGACATACCAGATCCGGTTGTAGTGCTTGGGCTGGGTTTGGGGTGTTACAAATTAGTATCAGAGCCCGGTTCAAAACTCAGCTTTGGGGGGTTTTTGGGCTTAAAACGTTTTCTAAAGATGGGTTTTAGAAACATGCATGTTTATAAATAGTACAGGGTTATTTTCTCGGCATGGCACCTACGCCTCCGGCCCATGTCCGCCAGGTAAGTACTCTGAACTCACTATGTGATATATATATCTGTATGTAGGCTTGATGGGCTTTAAGGGACGTATAGTAGTTTTAATTAGAATTTGATGGACTTTAGGCTTAGCTTAAACAATCTTTACCCTTCATAAAACATAATTTCCCTAATTAAACATGTCTGTGAGCAAGTCACAGGGTTAAGGTGTGGAAACAAGCATACGCATGTCTAGGATTGGATCCAGGCAGAGCTTGGCATTTAAGCAGTCCTAGTGACTCACCTCCTCTTCCTTGGAATCCTACCTGGTGCGTAGTGACTATTCACCTTAACCGTGAGGACTTGTTAACGGGCCAAAGTTCTAACTAAAACCCGAAAGGGACTAGCCACTCTATTTTCATAAAAAATTACTAGAATGCCCTAGTTTTGTAAAATTCCTGAAATACCCCTGATTTGTAAAATTACCAAATTACCCCTAATCGGTAAAATGGCCAAAAAACCCTATTTTGTAAAATTACTGAAATACCCCTATTTTGAAAATCACTAAGACACATTATTTTGAAAATTACGAAAATACCCCTATAGGTTAAAATTACGAAAATACCCCTGTGTAGTGAAATGACGAAAATACCCCTAGGAGAGGAATATGAATTCATGGATGTTGCTTGTGTGGTTGATGTGTGTATGTGATGTTATGATTGATGATGATTGAATGAGAATTCTAGAATTAGGAAATATAGACTTGAGAACTAAACCTGTAGATAGAATTCGAATTCGAAAGAACTACTATTGAAATAATTTTACATAAGATTGTTCGCGGTTAATAAGTGGGAAGAATTAATTATTCATAAAATTCTTAATCAGATAAACGTCGATCGAAAGAATGAGTACAAGGGGACGAAAAAGCTCTAGATGCGAATAATGGTGCGTACCCTACTGTAGTATATGGAGTGTTTATTTTTTTTTTAAATTAGAGTGTGCAGCGGAAGCATAGTGGTGAGACTTAGGTAGTATGATTACTAGCTAATTGGAAATTTCGAGGACGAAATTTCTTTAAGGAGGGTAGAACTATAACATCCTAAATTTTTGGGCCTATGTGTTTAGTGTCTATATATGTTTAAAGTGTTAATTTAACTATTAAGGGTCTAAATTGGGTTCAGGCTTAGGCAGAGGCCTTGATTAAAATTTTCTGTTTGGGCATTATAGGAATTAAAAGGTAGTACCTGTGTTTAAAATATCAAAATGGGCTTGTGGCCCAGTGGTCAGTAGCGCCACTTAGGGAACAAGGAGGTGACGCCACACCAGGGAGTTATCGGCCCAAATTTAAGTTTCAAGGAGCCCAATTCCTTGGATTCAAGTTAGCTAATTTTTGGCATTAGGGTTAAGTGGAGTGGACGGCTACAAGGCTCAAAAATATGAGGATTTATGTGAATAGGATATTGTAGATAATATAGTTGATAATATGGAAGATAAAAGGAGAAAAATTAGGAGCTATCTGCTGAAAGCAGATTTGGCCGAAATTCCATCACCTATAGGAGTAAAGAAATCGGTTTCTAATAGCCATAGGGGGTGCCGAATTTTCTATAAATAGGGGAAATAGCTCATCAATTTCGGCATTTGAACCCTAATTTTTCTTCATTCTTTGTGCCGAAATTCTCAGTCTCTCCTTCCACAATTTTCTGTCAACTTTCTTTCAAAAAGCTGAAAATTACCACCTCCTTCGCCCTTTCTTCTTTCATTGAAATTTCCTGTTAGTCAAATCTTCTGGTCTCCATTGTTATCCTTCTCCCATTCACTAAAAGCTGAAACTACACTTGTAACACCCTAAAAATCCGAGTGTTTATATATTGCATGAATTGGTGTTTAGATTTTAAAGGAAAATTCCTTTCTTTTATTTTAGTGCTTATTGAAGTCCTAAAGAGGAGTATAGCATAATTTGGATAAGGAATAAATTTAATAATTGAGAATTTATTGAAGAGAAGCAAATGTCATTAAGACTTAAGTTAAATTAAGTGTTAATGAGTGTCATAAGTTGAGTACATGGCATGGTGGTGTTGGCGCATGAGTTATAGCATGAGGGGAGAGGTTCGAATCCCTTGTTTAGCATCTAGATGAATTTTTATTTTTAATTTTTTGCACATGTATAGCAAGTGTCGGCCAAGAACATATATGGTAAGTGTTGACCATGTTATTTTTGGTTAGTGTATCAAAGGATTAAGGAAATAGATAACTTATGGCATGGAATCAAATACTTAAGGAAAGATAGGGGGAACATAAGGCACATATCAAGGGAAAATTTTGGAAACAAAATCATGGCCAATTGACCATGTTTTGACGGCAACTTGGTATAGGGAGGAGCCAAATTTTTGTGTTAGTTTGGCTAAGAATTGCATTTTCTCTTTAGTCATTCCTTGCACCTTGTGCAGAATTTTGTTTTCTCTTCTCAACTTTTCATCTTGGCGAATTGTGCATTTGGTAAAGCTCAAGTTTTGTGATCATTTGGTCATTTTTTTATTTCTTTAGCCATTGCTTTGTGTTTTTCTTTGAGTGCGAAATCAACTATACCAAAAGAACCATCCTTTCTCTTTTCTTTTACCATGGCCGAATGTACTAGCTCCTAAAATCCATCTTTTTCTTCTCTTCTCTTTGAAATCAAACAACATCATCACCATCTCTTTTTTTTCATATTTTAATTCTTTTCAATCAAAGTTTCCCCATCAAACTCTCTCATGGCCGAATGCTAGAGTGCCCTTAGCTGAATCTTTATTTCTTTTTCTTTGATCATACATAGCCAAAATCTTCATCCAACACAAACACCTTTCTCAACCCTTTCTTTTCAATCGTGGAAATAGGTAAGGGGTTCTTCTTTTTCGTTTTCGATTTATTAATAGTATTATGGCCGAATATTAATGGTGTTATGAAGGCCTTTTTGGATCGAAATAAACGTTCGTTCTAATAACGCTTCATTCGTTATTATATAGTGCAATAACAGAAGATCAAAACTCAAGTGATCGGGAGAATCGTAGAAACATTGGAATCGATTTATTGTGGTAAGGAAATCACATCTTTTAAAGCCTCTAGTACTATTCGATATTATTTTAGATTTAACTAATATTCCTTTGATCGTGAAGACTTTCAAAATAGGGAAGAAAAGGGCGGTGGTTAGTCACGTTAAGAGGGGCGGATCTGTAAATCCCCCATTTAAACGAAGAATGGTTTCGGCAGTCTGGGATTTTCCACCGGGGTGCGGACCATCTTCCGAAGGGAGTCAATTATTCGAAGCGGTACGAACTTCTGAGCCATTATACGTTGGTGGATTCTCGGTGATTAACGAACCAATAAACGAGGAGAAGCCGAAAATCGAAGTGATTCAAAATCAAGAGGGTAAGATTTTGGATCTATTATCGATTAAGTATGTTTATACGAAATAGTGTTCTAACAGATCGAAATATGTTTTAGGTGCCGAGGAACGAGAAGGATTAGTACTCTCGGTATCGAGGTGTGTAACTTCACACTTTTTCTCGGGTTGGATGTCAATTTCGGTATTGAAGTAAAATCGTAAAAACGACTAGATCAGTAAAAAAACATAATAACTGATATTTTGACGAAAATACGTGAAAACGACTAAAATCGTGAAAATTACTAAAATGCCCTCGAGAAATTACTTGTTATTACGAAAATTGTATGTTTCATGAAAATGGGCCGTAGAATGCTCTAGTTAGATAAATTGGGCCAAAATACTCTAGTTCGATAAATTGGGCCAAAATACTCTAGTTCGATAAATTGGGCCAAAATACTCTAGTTCGATAAATTGGGCCAAAATACTCTAGTTCGATAAAGTGGGTCAAAATACTCTAGTTTGATAAATGGGCCAAAGCCCACTAAAGCGCTAAATGGGCAAATTGCTAAATTATTTTTTGGGCCAAATGAAATGTTTAATGATAAACCCACCAATGTTATGGATTAAATAAAATTGTTATATGACTATATTTTGTTATATACGCATAATTGCATGGGGTGGGGTATATGAAGAGAAGAATGGCCAGTTGCCAAAAATCTAGTTCGGTGGCCTTGCCACAAAAATAATTATGGCTTATTGCCTCTAGTTCGGTGGCTCTGCCACAAATATGGCTTATTGCCTCTAGTTCGGTGGCTCTGCCACAAATATGGCTTATTGCCTCTAGTTCGGTGGCTTTGCCACAATTATAAAAAGGCTTAATGCCTACGATTGGTGTGTTGGCGAGGTGGGTTGACTTGATCCCCACAGGTGTGATGGTTGGTACGGGGGTGTTAGCGGATGGATATTAGGTTTGGTTGGGAAATTCATTTTACTTGCATTTTTAAATTATTTTATTTCATTTTATGATATATTGTTGAATTCTGTAATTGGGCTCAATCCAAAGATAATATCTTGACGATCCGCCCAATAATGGTGGTAAGTGAGTTGCACACTGAGTTCTAAGTAACTCACCCCCTTTAATTTTTCCATCTCAGGTAATGGAAATTGACGTGGACTTGGGCCGAGGATGACTTCGTGGAGGCCATACTGCAAAACATGGGTTATTTAAACTCTGAACTTTTTAATAAGTATTTTTACTATTTTGGGTTATTGTAATAAGGGCCTCTATAAATAATTTATGGATTTTATGTGTGTTTGGTTTTAAACTATACTTTGGACTTTTAAATATGGGCTATGATTATATGATGTTTTTATTAAAATAAATTTGGGTTTTCAAGTATATGAAATTCTTTTATAAATATTTTATTATTGTTAACTCTTTAATAAATTACCTAAAGGTTTTGATAATACAATGATTTTCAACTAATGTTTTCTAATATTTATCAAATTCAAATACTCTTCTAATTTTATTAAACTCGTAAATAATATTGTAGCTTTCGACTTATTGAAGATTTAAAAAAAAATAGCTCGATTCATATAACAAACCAAATCTAGTCTTAATGCATAGACCGGGTTTAGGGTGTTACAACACTCTTGTTTGTTCTTATAGCTGAAATCTTCCTCTTGTTCATCTTTTTCGGGATTTTCTTAAAAGCTGAAATTATTAGATCTCTAATCTTCTACGCTTCGATCTTCTGCTGTGATTGCCGAATCTTTCTGCAAGGAGTAGCCGAAACCATTTGTATAGGTAAGTGTCGATTCGTGAGATTTCAATCTTTTTCCTGCTTTTAGAGATCTTAGCCGAATGGCTATGTGGTTAACTAATCGGGTGTTTTCTCTCATTTGCAGCATTCTAGGATTTGAAGGGGGTCCAATCGCTTAAACTTCTAAGCTAGAGTTCAGTAGCACTTAGATCAAATTACTTTTGGGATTTTAATGTAAGGAGATCTGTTAATTTAAATGTATAAATCGGGTAAAGCATTAACCTTGGCCGAATATAGGAGAGGCCTTATCCTTGCGTTCTTCCGGCTTTTGAGCAAGGTTGTAGACAAAGGGTAGTAGGTCAGATTAGCGAGGGTATCGACATAGAGAGTAGTACTACGCGTTATCAGGTGTGTAACTTTTCACACCATTAGATTGTCTGTTAATATGTGTTAATAAATCTGTTTATATTCTGTTAAAATGTCAAAATCCCGGCATAAAGTGAAACACCCCAAACCCGGCCCACGAGCCTTGACCAGATCTGGTATGTTCCCCGGTGTAAACCGTTTCAAATTCTTTTGTTACTTAGGAAAAACTTGTGTGATTTGGAAGAAAGATCGTTTTGGGTTGGGCTTGAGTTGAAAACAAGTTTAATTCATTGTTAAAAATCCTTTACTTTAGGTGACAAAACATTTGGGCTTTGTTTTTTAAAAAAATGGTTTACTTAATCTTTTAATAAAATAAGGTTTGTAAGCTTAACAAATAAAAACAGAATAAAATATTCCTACTAAGGCCTTATTACATCAAATAATTTTCAAAATTTAAATAAATCATAAATACTTAAAGTAAAATAGTCCAAATAAAAGAAATCTGAACTTCACATGGCCTCCACTAAGCATCTGCCGAACCCGGTCCATCACTGATCGTCACCTGAAACATGTTCCCACAACAGGGTGAGTCAAACAGACTCAATGTGTACACAAACACTAAAATTTAATATTTCAGGCATACAATGTCATACATGTTCATAAAGCATTTAAACAATATGATGCAACCCGAACCCAAACCTATATGCCATCCGCTACACACCACCCGTATCATCCTGCACATTGTGGGGACTACTAAGTCAACCCTCCATCCGCTACACACCATCGAAGGCAGTAGCTGCAGTCGACGTGCTCATCGCCCATATAAAATTCGTGGCATAGCCACCAGATAATTGTGTCATGAGACACCACATTCGAGATAATGTAACCGAAGTTACCACATTCGATAATGTGTGAAGTCACCACATTCGAGATAATGTGACCAAGTCACCACATTCAGATAGTGAGACCAAGTCATCACATTCACTTCCCTTTCTCAAATAACCCGAATGCCCCATATTATTCATATCATGCATATCATACTTAAATTCACATTCGTGTCACTTTTCACATGTTAAGTATAACATATTTTGTAATCCTAGTAGGAGTAGGAAAACGTACCTGAGTACTTTGTAACATAACATGGTACTTTAGCCACATTCTTACACTTTCATATTAACACATATATCAAGTTTAAGCCATAAATCTATTAAGATTAGTGTGGGGTACACACGGTACCTTAGCGATATTCTTACACTTTCATATTAACACATTTAATTTAAAACATAGCCATGAACATATTAAAACTTAGAGTAGGGTACACACCTGATTCGCTTAATAATTTCACTTGAAATCCTAAAATTCGATCTACTGCCTTAGATCTTTAACTCCCTACATTCGGCCCATATTAAAGGTTTAATGAAAAACTTATTCGGTCTCAAAACCAAATCCTAGTAGGATTTGTACACTAAGACTTACCTTAATGCCGTTTTGCTTATCACACAAATCTCGAAAACTTTGCTTTTCTTCTCCTTGTATTCGGCCAAACACTGGATCTCTACATAGGTTAGTTTTCGGCTTTTAAGATAATAAGAAAATAGATCTATGTACTAAAGTAAGGCCTTAGCCGAATGCTATAGTGCTTACCTTGCGGATCTTAAATCCCGAAATTCACTGAATAACTAGGGAACATGCGGCTTATGGTGCACCTTCGGGAAACGAATTTCACCTTCCTTGTAGTCAACACTAGCAAATCCCGAATGATCTTTCCAAATTTCGGTAAACAAGATATTAATGATATTAGTTCCTATGTTGCGGCTTAAAGATGAGAATAAATTAATGGCCATAAAATTCTTACCCTTAATATTGAATTCGACAGCACCTAAGCTTGAAGCCACTTGATATATTCGGCTATGGCCTTAAAAGGCTTACTTCCGACTTTTGGAGGGATTAGAAGCAAAAGAGAAGGAAGAATAAAGATGGAGGATTTGGCTAGAGCACAAGGTATTTCAGCTTTGGCTAACAAAAAGAAGAATAAAACTATAGGAAATTCAGTAGAGAGAGGAGAATCTACTTAAGAAATTCGGCAAAGGAAGAGTGAATGAATGAATGACCTCTTTTCCTTTTATAGCTGAAATTACTAACTTAGAATCCCTTACTTGGCCATCACTCTTCTATTTTGATAGCTTTATCTCTTTAATTAAAAATTAAAGAATAATCCTCAATTATCTCTTTAAAATAATCTAAAATAAATCATCATTTATCCACCTATTTCACGAAGTTTTAAGGAGAATTAAACTCTTCCTTAAGAGTCCCTATTGCCGTCCATTACTTCCTCTTTAAGTAATTAAATACAAATCACTTAAAGTCTTAGCTAGATGCCGTCCACCCCTTCCCTTGATGAGCCAATTTAAACTTGTTCTATTGGACTCCTTGTGGCCATCTGAGGCCCAAATTATCCACCTAAGTGGCGTCACTCACCGGCTTTAAGTGGTATCTTGAGCCACTTTTCCAAGCCTGTTTGTGTGTCAAATTTCACATACTTTTTCTCTTAAGGCCACATTGCCTTAATTTCCTCTTTTAAACTTTAAAACTCGACATTTCTAAATCATTTCTAAGCTTCCAAAAATTTTCGTTTGGCTCTTTAAACTTGACATTTCCTTACATTTCCAAGTTTCCCGAAATGTTTACTTTCCTCTTTTGAATCATTTCTAAATCATTTTCCTAGTTTCCATAAATGTTCACTTTCCTCTTTTGAATCATTTCCAAATCATTTTCCTAGTTTCCATAAATGTTCACTTTCCTCTATTTAACCTAGCATTTCCAAAATGTTCACTTTCCTAGTTTCCATAAATGTTCACTTTCCTCTTTTTAACTTAGCATTTCCAAAATGTTCACTTTCCTCTTTTAACTTAACATTTCTAAATCATTTCTTACATTTCCAGGACATTTCCCTACATTTTCCTTGCATTTCCCTACATTTCCTTACATTTCCATACATTTCCATACATTTCCATACATTTCCTTACATTTCCATACTTTTCCTTACATTTCCATACATTTCCTTACATTTCCATACATTTCCATACATTTCCATACATTTCCATACATTTCCTTACATTTCCATACATTTCCATGGTTCTAAAAATGCACACCACATATCACAGTAAACATGCTATTAAGTAAAAATGCACACAATGGGATTCGAACCTCTTCCCTCAAAGTACTTCACTTGATGCCATAACCCTTGCACCTTAGGTGGCGTCCCTTGCCACTTTTCCACATCACTTCTTGTTTTTAACTTAAAAACCAATAATTCTCCAAAGCTTTCTCTTCCATCCTAGGATTTTAAAAACCCTTAATTCATTTCCAAACACTGCCAAAACCTACTACTCATGAATTATGCACAAACGCATAACCCCTAATCTAGGATGTTACAGTTGTACCCTCCTTAAAAATAATTTTGTCCTCAAAATTACTTACTAACAATCGTACAATCCTTCTCTTTGCACTATGCTTACGCTGCAAGACTCGATCTTAATAGAACCATCATACTTTCCAGCACAATCTCTAAGTTCACGCCCCTTAGAACTCATTTCTAACGTCGCGATTTAATCGATTAAGAAGTTTTATGTATTAAAAAGTTTGTTTCAGCGATTAACCGAGGAAGTTTTATGGAAAGAATTTTTTTAGAAGTGGTTCTTTCGTATTCATACATGCACACAGTCTTTACATTCATACATCCATCAATCAATTATGAACTTTCGTTCATTCAGAGAAATGTTGTAGTTTTCATTGTTGTTGTTTTTCCACTACCCAGGGGTATTTCCGTAATTTGCCCTACAGGGGTATTTTCATAATTTTTCAAAATAAAGTTCCTTGGTGATTTTGTAATTAAGGGTATTCTGGTAATTTTTCATTCCCGGGGGTGTTTTAGGAAATTTTGAAATCTGAGGGTATTTTGGTAATTACCCCGAGTGAATTTGTAAATCTTAATAAATCGAGGGTACTTTAAAATTTTACAAAACTTGAAGGTTGTTTCTGAGAGTTTGTTTTCCAAATCAGTGTTGTTGCAATTTTTTTTTTGAAAATCAGGGTCATTTTGGTAATTTTGCAGGTTAGGGGCAATTTCGTAATTTTCCAAAATCAAGTTATTTTGATATTTTGCAAATTTGGGGTTTTGAACATTTTATTACGTAATGAAATTTTGATAAGAGTTGTGGGTATTTTGAAAATTTCTTAAACCAAGGGCATTTTTGTAATTTTACCACTAGGGGTATTTTAGTAAATTTGTAAATCAAAAATATTTCAGGAAAATTTAGAAAAATAATCTTTTCAAATCAAGAGGATAATTTAGAAATTTTAAAGCTAGGGTTTCCATAAAATACGGCTAGTCCCTTTCGAGTTTTAGTTAGGGGTTTAGCCCGTGATTTAGTCCTCTTGGTTAGGGTGAACCGAGGCTACGCACCAGGTAAGATTCGAGTGGAGAGGAGGTGAGTCACTAGGACTGCTTGAATACCAAGCTCCCACTGAAACCAATCCTAGACATGCGTACCATGGTTGCCACACCCTAACTCGGTGACTCAACCACAGGTTTGTTTAATTAGATATTTAAGTCTTATGTATTTGTTGGGGCACACTAGTCCTAGGGTTCAAATACTTATCAAACTAATCTACGTTGCCATAAAATCCCATACATTTCACATATTCAAATCACTTCAGAAGTCAGAAGTACTTACCTAGTGGACTGCAGTTCGGAGACTTAGTGGGCCATGCCAGAAAACCTAAAAATTTTTCAAAAAATTCCTTTTGGGCTTACTTTGGAAAACATTTTGGGACTTAAACCCAAGGCCGAAAGTTTAAAACTCAGCTCTGATACCAAATTGAAATACCCCAAACCTGGCCCACGAGCCTTGACCGGATCTGGTATGTTCCCCGGTGTAAACCGTTTCAAATTCTTTTGTTACTTAGGAAAAACTTGTGTGATTTGGAAGAAAGATCATTTTGGGTTGGGCTTGAGTTGAAAACAAGTTTAATTCATTGTTAAAAACCCTTTACTTTAGGTGACAAAACATTTGGGCTTTTTTTTTTAAAAAAAATGATTTACTTAATCTTTTAATAAAATGAGGTTTGTAAGCTTAACAAATAAAAACAGAATAAAATATTCCTACTAAGGCCTTATTACATCAAATAATTCCCAAAATTTAAATAAATCATAAATACTTAAAGTAAAATAGTCCAAATAAAAGAAATCAACTTCACATGGCCTCCACTAAGCATCTGCGAACCCGGTCCATCACCGATCGTCACCTGAAACATGTTCCCACAACGGGGTGAGTCAAACAGACTCAATGTGTACACAAACACTAAAATTTAATATTTCAGGCATACAATGTCATACATGTTCATAAAGCATTTAAACAATATGATGCAACCCGAACCCAAACCTATATGCCATCCGCTACACACCACACGCACCATCCACGCACCTTGTGGGGACTACTAAGTCAACCCTCCATCCGCTACACACCATCGAAGGCGATCGCTGCAATGACGTGCTCATCGCCTATATAAAATTCGTGGCATAGCCACAGATAATTGTGTCATGAGACACCACATTCGAGATAATGTAAAAGTTACCACATTCGGATAATGTGACCAAGTCACCACATTGAGATAATGTGACCAAGTCACCACATTCGGATAGTGAGACCAAGTCATCACATTCACTTCCCTTTCTCAAATAACCGAATGCCCCATATTATTCATATCATGCATATCATACTTAAATTCACATTAGTGTCACTTTTCATATGTTAAGTATAACATATTTCGTAATCCTAGTAGGAGCGGAAAAGCGTGCTGAGTACTTTGTACCATAACATGGTACTTTAGCCACATTTTTACACTTTCATATTAACACATATATCAAGTTTAAGCCATAAATCTATTAAGATTAGTGTGGGGTACACACGGTACCTTAGCCATATTCTTACACTTTCATATTAACACATTTAATTTAAAACATAGCCATGAACATATTAAAACTTAGAGTAGGGTGCACACCTGATTCGCTTAATAATTTCACTTGAAATCCTGAAATTCGATCTACTGCCTTAGATCTTTAACTCCCTACATTCGGCCCATATTAAAGGTTTAATGAAAAACTCATTCGGTCTCAAAACCAAATCCTAGTAGGATTTGTACACTAAGACTTACCTTAATGCCGATTTGCTTATCACTCAAATCCCGAAAACTTTGCTTTTCTTCTCCTTGTATTCGGCCAAACACTAGATCTCTACATAGGTTAGTTTTCGGCTTTTAAGATAATAAGAAAATAGATCTATGTACAAAAGTAAGGCCTTAGCCGAATGCTATAGTGCTTACCTTGCGGATCTTAAATCCCGAAACTTACTGAATAACTAGGGAACATGCGGCTTATGGTGCACCTTCGGGAAACGAATTTCACCTTCCTTGTAGTCAACACTAGCAAATCCCGAATGATCTTTCCAAATTTGGTAAACAAGATATTAATGATATTAGTTCCTATCTGCGACTTAAAGAAGAGAATAAATTAATGGCCATAAAATTCTTACCCTTAATATTGAATTGACAAACACCTAAGCTTGAAGCCACTTGATATATTCGGCTAAGGCCTTAAAAGGCTTACTCGCTTTTGGAGGATTAGAAGGAAAGAGAAGGAAGAATAAAGATGGAGGATTAGGCTAGAGCACAAGGTATTTGGCTTTGGCTAACAAAAGAAGAATAAAATTGTAGGAAATTAGAGAGAGGAGAATCGCTTAAGAAATTTGGCAAAGGAAGAGTGAATGAATGAATGGCCTCTTTTCCATTTATAATGAAATTACTAACTTAGAATCCCTTACTTGGCCATCACTCTTCTATTTTGATAGCTTTATCTCTTTAATTAAAAATTAAAGAATAATCCCTCAATTATCTCTTTGAAAATAATCTAAAATAAATCATCATTTATCCACCTATTTAGCCGAGTTTTAAGGAGAATTAAACTCTTCCCTTAAGAGTCCCTATTGCCGTCCATTGCTTCCTCTTTAAGTAATTAAATACAAATCACTTAAAGTCTTAGCTAGATGCCGT
Organism: Gossypium rotundifolium; assembly: GCA_025506655.1. Taxonomy (NCBI): domain Eukaryota; kingdom Viridiplantae; phylum Streptophyta; class Magnoliopsida; order Malvales; family Malvaceae; genus Gossypium; species Gossypium rotundifolium. The sequence continues at coordinate 105,716,015 of CP106722.1, read as the reverse complement.
CCACCCCCTTCCCTTGATGAGCCGAATTTAAACTTGTTCTATTGGACTCCTTGTGGCCATACGAGGCCCAAATTATCCACCTAAGTGGCATCACTCACTAGGCTTTAAGTGGTATCTTCAGGCCACTTTTCCAAGCCTGTTTGTGTGTCAAATTTCACATACTTTTTCTCTTAAGGCCACCTTGCCTTAATTTCCTCTTTTAAACTTTAAAACTCGACATTTCTAAGTCATTTCTAAGTTTCCAAAAATTTTCGTTTGGCTCTTTAAACTTGACATTTCCTTACATTTCCAAGTTTCCCAAAATGTTTACTTTCCTCTTTTGAATCATTTCTAAATCATTTTCCTAGTTTCCATAAATGTTCACTTTCCTATTTTAAATCATTTCCAAATCATTTTCCTAGTTTCCATAAATGTTCACTTTCCTCTTTTTAACTTAGCATTTCCAAAATGTTCACTTTCCTCTTTTAACTTAACATTTCCAAGTTTCCAAAATGTTCACTTTCCTCTTTTTGAAACTTAACATTTCTAAATCATTTCTTACATTTCCAGGACATTTCCCTACATTTCCTTACATTTCCATACATTTCCATATATTTCCATACATTTCCTTACATTTCCATACATTTCCTTACATTTCCATACATTTCCTTACATTTCCATACATTTCCATACATTTCCTTACATTTCTATACATTTCCATGGTTCTAAAAATGCACACCACATATCACAAGAACATGCTATTAAGCAAAATGCACACAATGGGATTGAACCTCTTCCTCAAAGTACTTCACTTGATGCCATAACCCTTGCACCTTAGGTGGCGTCCCTTGCCACTTTTCCACATCACTTCTTGTTTTTAACTTAAAAACCAATAATTCTCCAAAGCTTTCTCTTCCATCCTAGGATTTTAAAAACCCTTAATTCATTTCCAAACACTACCAAAACCTACTACTCATGAATTATGCACAAACGCATAACCCCTAATCTAGAATGTTACATAAAGGTCGAAACCCGAGGTGGGTAAAAGCGAATCACCAGGTTAGTGATCTCTGTCATTCTTCAGTGAATGTTCCTGTTAAGATGATATGTTTTGTAAGTATGCTGATTTTTGTGATTGCACGGGGTTGGGTTTAGTGAAAGGGGAAGTGTTCTGTGTAGTGGCTTTTGCCATGATCTGTTGTAGTGGATTTTGCCATAGTCTGTTGTAGTGGCTTTTGCCATGATCTGTTGTAGTGGCTTATGCCATGATCTGTTGTAGTGGCTTTTTGCCATGATCTGATGGTGTGTAGCGGTGTAGGTTGATTGTAGAAATCCCCAATGGTGTGAAGCGGATGGAAACCTAGGATTTGGGTTGGGCTTTGCATATTTTCATATATAATATGTTCTGTGGGGGTAAGGCCTAAATCTAAAGGTGAATGAGGGTTGCACACTGAGTCTTGTGACTCAACCTATGATTTAATATTTTTAGGTAGCACCTAGTGCATCGGACCGGGCTGGAGAGGAGCGCAGGGTGGCCATGCAAAAGAACATTTGGATTCAGCAAAAGACTTTAGTTTATTATTTTATATTTTTATTTAATGTGTTTTAAATTTCAATGTAATAAGGCCACGGGCCGTTAGCTTTATATTTCGGTTCAGTTTTTATTTTGGGCTTTTATTATTATTATTAGACATTTTAAGTTTACACTTTTTTTCTAAGGCATGTATTTAAGTTTCGATTTTTAATTCATAGAAACATCTCATAGAATTTATAGCATATCTAAATTATCAACCTATTAAATTTTTCCCGAATAAAAGGTTAAACTTTAGGAAAATATTTTCAAAAAATGCAACATGTTTTATTAAAATCTCTTTAGTGACATACCAGATCCGGTTGTAGTGTTTGGGCCGAGTTTGGGGTGTTACAGGAAATGAAGGATAGTAAGCTACAAAGCTTAGTAAGTAAGTATGTAAATAACAAGTGAGTTATTAACAGGCTTTTATAAATCTTCACAATATGTTCTCAAGAAAATCCAATCATAATTGAACATAGTTCCACTTTTTATTCATGTTCATCTCAAGCTGTCTACTCAAGTCATAGTCACTAAATTATTTATATCTGGAGCTCCGAAACTCCAAATTAAGATCCGTTAATTTTCCATGAAACTAGACTCACATATCTTCTTACCATAAAATTTTCAGAATTTTTGGTTTATCCTATCACTATAGTTTATTCATTAAAGGTTCCCCTATTTTACTATTCAACTATTCTAACCTCTCTTCACTACAAATCAAATTTATCCTCGTACAGAGTTCATATGACCTTATTATTTAGTTCATTTGAAAGTAGACTCATTTATGATTTCGGGCATATAATTTATATCCCACAAATAGTTTTGTAAAATTTTTAATGATTTTTACAATGTAGAACAAGGGATCACGTAATCATTCTGAACCAGTCTCACAGAAATTGAAATATCTCAAAATATACGAATCATTTGTTTTCTATGTTTCTTTTATATGAAAATAGACTCAATAAGATTTAAATAAATATCTCATAAAACTTATAATTCAATCTCTACTATTTTTAGTGATTTTCAAACTCTTGTCACTACTACTACCCAAACAGTTTTATTGTAAAATTTTGCCCTCTCTTTCACTTTAGTTGTGTTCATCACTTGCTTATACCAACCTTTCCAATTTCCGATTACATATTGAACATATTGTTCATATGTACATTTCCCACATTTCTCAATTGGTCACATTCACACTTGCACTTATTCATAACATGATCGCACCAATTATCATTAGTAAATTATCTCGTTGAACCCCTTCGAAAAATGCCCGATACTCGGTGGTATCAGCACATAGCTCCACCTACATATAATTCGGCTTTCTTGTACACATGGTGAAGGTCCCTTATCACCCATGTGACCTAGCCATTCCATCTCGTAGCTTTCTTGTCTACATGGTGTCCAACACTAGGACAACTCATGTGACCTAGCTACTCATAACCCGTAACTTTCTTGTACACATGGTATACACACAATATTACACGTGACCTAGTTACATATGAAATTATTATCCCGTAGCATTCTTGCACACATGGTGAAAGTCCCTTATCATCCAAGTGGCCTAGCTACATATCAAATTTTGCCATCTAGTAGCTTTCTTGTGCACACGGTGAAGGTCCCTTGTCACTCGTGTGACCTAGCTACATATTGTACGTATCTCTCGGTTTTTTGAAGGTTCAATCGAGAATTTCCCATTCCATCCATTTTCATATTCTAGTTATCACCCAATGATTTCCATAATATCTAGAAAAATAATTATTGTACAAGTAAAATAAATGCATTATTTACATATAAACCTTCTTGTCGAAATCTCGTCAAGTACAAACGTGTAGCAACTCATACAACCCATGTAATATTAATTTAACATTCAATTCTTGTAACATTAATCTGTCATTTAATTTCACATGACACAACAAACATCACATTTTCCATACCATACATACCATTCCTCAACTTCTCCTAAACATATTAAATCATACAATTTATACCATATCAATAGAAAATTACAATGCAAGCATGATATTGCATTATTATTAACACACGAACTTACCTCGAATGAAGAAACGGTCATTTTACCAACTTTTTCGATTTTTCAATTTTCCTCCAGTTCTAGGTCCAAATCTCATTTTTCGGGGTCTAAAACATCACATTTCACTTATTTCATTAATGTACTACTCAAAACGGTCCCTAATTCAAACTTTGGTAAAATTACAATTTTACCCCTAAACTTTTGCATAATTATAATTTTGCCCTAGGCTCGAAAATTAAACTTCATCCCTTAATCTTATGTTTTATAACATGCTGAACATTTTTCCCTTCTATAGAAACATCAAATTCTCACTCTAACATGTACTTATGAACATTAGGTATTTTTACCGATTATGTTGTTTTACTCGTTTTCACGTAAAATCGCTTAGCAAAAGTTGTTTAACATAATTTTAGCCTTCATACTCTATCATAAAATATCAAAATAAACACATTTCACCTATGGGTATTTTTCCAAATATGAACCCTAGGTTAAATTATTGCTAGAATAATTTAAACCAAGTTACCAGGATTCTAAAAACGTAATGAACATTAAAAATGGGGCTTGGAATCACTTACTATGGAGCTTGGAAGCTTGAAACAAACCCTAGATATGGAGAACCCTTGTAATTTCGTCCTAATGAAGAACATGGACATATTTGGAATTTAAATTCTATTTTTAATTCATTTAATTCACTAAATTACAAAAATGCCCCTTAAAAAAATCTTTTGAAACATACACATCCATGTCCATTTTTGTCCACCAACTTAACCAATGGTCTATTTATCATTTAAGGACCTCCAATTTAAAATTTCATAACAATTGGACACCTCAATATGTAGAACTCAACTCTTGCACTTTTTACAATTTAGTCTTTTTGACTAAATTGAGTGCCCAAACGTCGAAATTTTTGAACGAAATTTTCACGAAATCTTTTCGTGAAATCGTAGACCATAAAAATATAATAAAAATAAATTTTATTACGTCAAATTTGTGGTCCTAAAACCACTATTCCGACTAGGCCTTAATTCAGGATGTTACATTTCTTCCCCCCTTTTAGGATTTTCGTCCTCGAAAATCTTACCAGAAGAGTGGTTTAGTATCTTTCTCTTAATTTCCAACATCACTAAATAATATTTTTCAAGACGATACTTTCAGAAACACTCTATCATCAATCTGAATCCTAATAGAACTCAGTGAATTCTGTCAAACAAAGAATCGACACATGTTGAAATTATTATGCTAATTCTATCAAACGTTCGAAAACAACCCACTAGCATTTCTCTTGGCTTCCCACAGATCAATCGATAATCACTCACAATCTTTCAATAGCTTAATTCATAACCACTGTATTAAACTCAAAATTTTCTATGCCATCAGATATATTAAAATCTCGAAACCAGGAAACATATGAAAATCCTCGTTAAACAAACAGTGTCATCAAATTTTTCAATACGATATAATAATAACCATCTCTAAATCAAGAGTGGAGCAGTTCTTTTTAATGTGACATTAACCGTATGAAAACATGAACCATCACTTTATATTCTAGCAATAAAACTCATTCTAATCCATTCACTAGTGCATCACTGAAAAAAATCATAAACTCATTACTCAATTCCAACTGAACTCAAAACTAGAGCTTCGGTTAATAATACCTTCAATTGCTTTAACTTTGTTAGTATATCAAGACCATTCAAACTTTCACAAATATGATAACTTTTCCAATCAGAACAACTTTAACTTATACTAACATCATCCGGTTAGAATAATCCAATAAGCATATCTCTGTATTATGCTTTCTAAAATATAATTTCTTTATTCTGACTATCCGTCTTCATACTCGTGAATACACAAAATTTATTCTCTTAGTTGAGGCATGTTTAAATATACATAACTCAAATCATATCCCAACAAATCAGTTCACTCATATAAAAACAACTAAGTTGATTTTAGCTATCGAATAATAACATATCAATATACTCTTTTCTTCATGCTGAGGATACAACTCAAATATACAATCTTTCAAAATTATTTTAGCATGCAAATCAAAGATCTTTTTAACCGTTTTAGCTCGAGGAAATATATATCCTGATTGAACTCATTAACTTTAATCAAACTTGCATGAGGAAAGAAAGCTGCTATATAATTTAAGCTTGTGTTCTTACCATTTATACCCTTGACAATATCAATTTCTTCCACGAAAATTTGAGAAACCTTGAGACCAGAATCACCACAGTCCTATTATCGAATCCAGAAATACAATCATACTAAACATAGTGTAACACCCCAAACCCGGCCTATGCGTTTAAGACCAGACTTGGCATGCCACACAATTCGAACTTTCGTCCAGTCATCAATGCTTTTAATGAAAACAATTCTTCAAAATGATTTTGAAGATGGAGTTTATCAAAAATCGAGATTTATTTAAAACCCATGATTTTAAAACATGAGATTTTACAATTTGATTTTCAGAGAAATAATTGGTTAAAATAAATTTATAAAAGAGTTTTCACGAAAATTTTACGAGTAAGTGATATTTAAGAAAAACTGTTTTTTATACGTAAGTTTAAGAAAACATTTATAAGAATTAAATAGCCCCATTTAAGTAACTAAGACATATTAAAATCCATCCACGAATAAAAATCCATAAAAACAATACGGAGGCCTTATTACATCGCAATTGAAAAGTACTTAAATAAAATACTTAAAAGAAATTCAAAGTTTTTATAACTCATCATTCGTAGTACGGCCTCCACACGAAGTCATCCCCGGCCCAAGCCTCCATCAATTATTATTACTTGGGAAGGGTAAGAAAAATGGGGTGAGTTACTTAGAACTCAATGTGTAACCCACTTACCGTGTTCACTGGGCCAAAACCATTTAAGCAATTAGCTGGGTTTGAGCCCATTTACAAATGTACAATAAAAAAATAATGCATATGATATGCAATTCCCAACCAAGCCTAATTTCCATCCGCTACACACCACCCGTACCAACCAACACACCTATGGGGATCAAGTCAACCCACCCCGCCAACACACCAATAGCAGGCATTAATCCAATTATAATATTTGTGGCAGAGCCACCGAGCTAGATTTTTGGAAACAGGCCATTGTGACAAGGTCACCGAACTAGATTTTTGGCAACAGGCCATTATGACAGAGTCACTGAACTAGATTTTTGGCAACAGGCCATTGTGACAGAGTCACCGAAATAGATTTTTGGCAACAGGCCATTCTTCTCTTCTTCAATTACCCCAACCCATGCAGTTATGTATATATATAGATAATGCATAACAATATATTCATAAGCTAAATTTCAACAAAAAGCCCATATTACAATTTATCAATTTGGCCAATTAGTCAAAATAGCAATTTTGGCTCATTTAACGACCTAGTAGACCTTGGCCCATTTAACACATGAGGCCCTTTTCACAATATTCTCACTTGGCCAATTTATCAAAATAATCATATGGCCCAAAATATCACTTTTTAACAAAATCACCCATTAAGGGCAGGTCCGTAATTTTTTTTCACAACCTTAATTCCGGTTTCATGCATTCACACAAAAAGTGCTAATATACTGTTGTAACACCCCAAACCCGGTCAATACGCCACGACCGAATCCGGTATGTCACTGAGGAAAATATTTTGAAGAAAATGAGTTAACGATTAAATTTTTGTGAAAAACCCTTTGAAATTCTATATTTGTAGAAATCAAGTGTATAATAAGTTAAAACTAATAATTTACTTTGAAATTACGTAAAACTTTAAAATAAATGAATAAATCATAGGTTAGAAAACATTTATATCATTTTAAGAAAACTCAAATTTAATACTTTGAAAACCATTTGCATTTGAATATAGAAACTTAATATTTGAAAATCGTTTAAATTATCGAAAACACTCAAGTTGTTAAAATTATCAAATGATTTATGTTACCCGATGGTAACGCTTTTAAAACCATCGCGTTGTGTAGTTTAGAAAACTTTGTGCTCAATTTATGCTCATAATCAAGAAATTTATAAACCATATTTTAAACATATTCAAAGCATAAATATAATCCAAAATCATAATTTAAGAGGCCTTATTACAAACCCATAAAATATGAAACCAAATTAAAGCAAAGTACCCAAATGGAAGTTCATATAAAACCAACTTTTATTGCATGGCCTCCTCGAGTTCATCCGGCTCCATATCCGCGATCTCACGAATCACCTGAAATGATAAGGGAGAAGGTGAGTCACTAAGACTCAGTGCATATTCCCTCTCCCAGGTAATTACCACATACTTACATGATTATAACAAAGCAATATATATGTATAATGCACCCAACCTAGCCATCCATAACTCCTTTTCTACCCCGTGTGGTACCAAACCACTGGTGGTGCCAAACCACTGGTCTCCAAAGACACAATTGTGTTACCAAAACACTAGTGACCGAGGTCACAAATAATCCATCTGTGGGGCCAACCCACGTGTGATTCCAAATCACCGCGCACGATCCCATATCTCAAAAGTGGGGCCAACCCACGGTGGAATTAACCACGTGGACAAGTCGCTATGAGGTGCCAACCTCCGGTGTCGAAGACACGAATGTGATACCAAATCACTGGTGGCTCCAAACCACTGGTGTCCAAAGACACGAATCATCAAGTTGTGGGGCCGACCCACATGTGATACCAAATCACTGGCGTCGATCCCATATCTCAAAAGTGGGGCCAACCCACGGTGGTATTAACCACGTGGATGAGACGCTATGAGGTGCCAAACCTCCGGTGTCCAAGACACGAATGTGATACCAAATCACTTGGAGATACCAAATCTCGGTGCCCAAGACACAAATGTGATACCAAATCACTTTGGTGACCAAGTCACAATCTTCCCCTCCTCTCATATTGCCCATACCAATGCAATAGATAACCAAATCATGTTAATACAATTTAATATGGATCAAATAACAAATACCATAAATCGAGATCATAATTTCAATCCACATGTATTAACAACATATAGGAACGGACTTACGAATCCTTATTCATACCATCATGGTATCATATCAAGATCTCAACGTTTCCCACTTCCATAATATAATTAGTTATAAAACACACATGAATACATATATAACCCAAGTTATAAAGTGTGTAAGATACACACCTTTCACCAACGCAAGAACTATCTTCCAAAAATCTGATCTATCGTACTAGATCACTTTGTCCCTACAATCGGCCAATACTAAAAATTATTAACAAAGGCCATTCGGCCAAACCACAATACTTTAATTCCAAAAAATTTAGTCTTTTCAAAAGAATGATGAATCAACTAAAATCCTTACCCCTTTGACTTACCAACCTTTGATTGCTAGAGAGAGATAGGACTTAAATCAATTGCTTCCAAAGTCCCAAAGAGCCTATCTTTCAAAACTGATTGAATAGAAATCAAAGAAAATCTACCCTTGAATATTCAGCCAAAACAAGGACTAAAAGAGAGGAAGAAGGTTCGGCTATGGTTGATTTGTATTAACAACAAGGATTCAATTAAAGTTGAGAAAGAGAAAGGAAAAACAAAAGAAGAAAATGGAAGAGATTTCAATGGAAAAGAAATGTTTATGGCTTAAAATAAAAGAAAGTAAAGAGAGATGTAGAGATGGAAATTTCGGCCAAGAGAGTGTAGGAGAAAAGTGATTTGAACAATATTGAAAGAAAGAAAAGGAGAGAGTTGTGGAAGAGATTCAGCCAAGCACTACTTTGCCAAAAAGAAAGTGCACAAAAATGCACAAGTTAGATTGTAGTTCGGTTTCAAAAGGGCAAATGAAAGGAAGTAAAATGATGTGATTTGGTTCAACAAAAAGAGGCTAAAATCAAAAGCAAAATGCACCAAAATGCACAAGACATATTCGCCAAAGAGGAGAGCTTTGGGGAGGAAAAGAAAATGCCAAAGATGCACAAAATGCTAAAATGACTAACCAATTCCCCCAAACTACCTATCAAAATTCGCCACCCCTAGCCTTACATGTCATCCACATTCAACCACTAAAGGCCATCAAAGAGTTTCCAAAACGTTCTCCAACATTCAAGCCTCTTGACAACAATTTTGAATTAAACATACTCCTAATTTTCTCCCTATTTCCTCCTATTCACTCACAACACTTAAGCCAACCCCCATAGTCCATGAAACCGTCCACATTCATGGAAAAATAGCCACTAAAAAGCTTCCAAAAACCTTACCTTAAACTAAGCCTTATGTCCCCTATCTTTCCTTAATCCGTAGGATTCCTTACCCAAAGTTCAAGCTTTCCTAAATTTCTATTCAACTTACCAAAAGAAATAGTCCAACCTATCATAAATAAGTTTGACCGTCCATCAATGCAAGGATTCAAAAATAAACCTTCAAAATGCTAAGCATGCTACTCGAACCTCTAACCTCAAGCCACCTTTCAAGCTCTTTAACCAACTTGCCACTTACTCCTCTTATGCTTTAAATGAACACTTAATTAACTTAAGTGTCAAGCTCACTTAATCCTACTTCATTAAATAAGCCATACTAAAATTTATTCTAGCTTCTTAAATAAAAACAAGCCTTCACAAGACTATGCTATCACACAAAATTCCTACCCAAGCCAACACAAAATAATACTCAAATTTCCTAAGGCTCAAGGCCCAATCCTACTAGGCCCAATTTCAGGATGTTACAAATCTACCCTCCTTAAAGAAATTTCGTCCTCGAAATTTCCAACTAACTAACAATCGTACCTCCTATCTCGCCACACTATGCTCTTGCTGCGCACTCTGATCTTAATAACACTACTAACAATCAAAGCGGTGTATAGAAATCCAATGATCAAGAACATACTGGTTATGACATCCGGTGCGTCGCCCTCCTCTCGTCGTCTCGCAGCATACACTAAACCAGGCTGTCTCGCATCAGTGTTGCTTGCACCTCTGCCAGATGCTCACGGCCTCGACCAGAGCCATTACCTCCTCTACCGTTATCACGACCTCTCTGCGGTGCTGGTCCCTCTTTTCTGAACCAAACACGACCATAACCTTCAGATTGATTCCTGGCTTGCTTACGTGGACAGTCTCTCACACGATGATCCAGTGAGCCACACTCGAAACATCCTTTCCCTCCGGTCCAACATTCACCCCAATGAAACTTCCCACATCAGTTACATTGTCTTTGGTCCCCGATTAGCGAATGCACCTTCGGATCGATTCGCCCATTCTGCCTAACCCTTTTTTGAGAATCTTCATCCGACCCAGATGATCCATATCCTCTCTTATGCTTGTTCCGGTCGTAACTCTGCCTTCTAGATTCCTTTATCCCTTCGGCTGTCTTAGCCTTTTCAACCAACGCAGCAAATTCTCGCTCCTGATGTGGAGCAATCAGCAACCTCAGCTCATCCTTCAAACCATCCTCATATCGAACACATCGCCAGGTTCAAGCCACAATACCTCCAAAGATACCGACTCAATCTTAAGAACTCAGCCTCATACTCTGATACGGATTTACTCCCTTGGACCAAACTTAGAAATGCCTTACGCTGCGCATCAACGTAACTAGACCCAATATATTTCTTCTGATACGCTACCTTAAAATAATCCCAAGTGAGATCCTCCACCGCAACACCATTCCGAACTGTGAGCCACCACTGATATGACTCATCCCGAAGAAGCGATACAATCCCTTTCAGCTTTTCCTCGGCATTCAGATCCAGATCATCCATGATTCGCTTCGTCGCCTCTAACCAATATTCAGCCGAGCTGGGAGCTACACCAAACACCTCAAAATACCTCGGCTCGTTGGCTCTCGAGTCGCTCAATCTTGACTTTCGAGCTCCGCGCCTCCACCTACTCCACTACCCTCTCAAGAACTCGCAGATCGCTCGAGACAACTGCGTCATCCCCGCTTGATCCTCGATGCTCAACTCCAACCATTGGTGGTGGAACGGTGGTACCTCATTCTCGGATCCTCGACCCGACCTCACCGGCTCGTATACGACCATCCTACCTCGACCACGCCCACGCATAACCCGACCTCGACCACAGTACTCATGTCTAACGTTTCGTCTTATCTGATTTAAAAGTTTTATGCATTAATCAATATTCCACTTTCTTTAAAACACAGTTTTATGAAAAAGTTTCTATAAGTGGTTGTTTCGCGAGTACATCCAACTTATAGTTTTAGGTCTCTAGAGTAGTTCCTACTACTACACAACCATATCATCATCATCATATCATCAAAATCAATAGTTTTGATGTACTTACCAGGGCGGATTGATACCGGAGACTCGGGGCCATGCCTTTCCAAACATAAAATTTTCAACAATAACATCTTAAAACCATACTTTAAAACATTTTGGGCCTGGGGCCCACTGTCGAGTTTTTGAACTTGGCTCTGATACCAATTTGTAACACCCCAAACCCGGTCAATACGCATACAATAAGAATCGGTATGTCAACGAGGAAAATATTTTGAAGAAAATGAGTTAACGATTAAATTTTTGTGAAAACCCTTTGAAATTCTATATTTGTAGAAATCAAGTGTATAATAAGTTAAAACTAATAATTTACTTTGAAATTACGTAAAACTTTAAAATAAATGAATAAATCATAGGTTAGAAAACATTTATATCATTTTAAGAAAACTCAAATTTAATACTTTGAAAACCATTTGCATTTGAATATAGAAACTTAATATTTGAAAATCATTTAAATTATCGAAAACACTCAAGTTGTTAAAATTATCAAATGATTTATGTTACCCGATGGTAACATTTTAAAAACCATCGCGTTGTGTAGTTTAGAAAACTTTGTGCTCAATTTATGCACATAATCAAGAAATTTATAAACCATATTTTAAGCATATTCAAAGCATAAATATAATCCAAAATCATAATTTAAGAGGCCTTATTACAAACCCATAAAATATGAAAACAAAATTAAAGTAAAGTACCCAAATGAAAGTTCATATAAAACCAACTTTTATTGCATGGCCTCCTCGAGTTCATCCGGCTCCATATCCGCGATCTCACGAATCACCTGAAATGATAAGGGAGAAGGTGAGCCACTAAGACTCAGTGCATATTCCCTCTCCCGGGTAATTACCACATACTTACACAGATTATACCAAAGCAATATATATGCATAATGCACCCAACCTAGCCATCCATAACTCCTTTTCTACCCCGTGTGGCACCAAACCACTGGTGGTGCCAAACCACTGGTGTCCAAAGACACAATTGTGTTACCAAAACACTGGTGATCGAGGTCACAAATAATCCATCTATGGGGCCAACCCACGTGTGATACCAAATCACTGGCAGACGATCCCATATCTCAAAAGTGGGGCCAACCCACGGTGGAATTAGCCACAGGGACAAGTCGCTATGAGGTGCGAAACCTCTGGTGTCCGAAGACACGAATGTGATACCAAATCACTGGTGGTTCCAAACCACTGGTGTCCGAAGACATGAATCATCAAGTTGTGGGGCCAACCCACATGTGATACCAAATCACTGGTGTCGATCCCATATCTCAAAAGTGGGTCCAACCCACGGTGGTATTAACCACAGGGATGAGACGCTATGAGGTGCCAAACCTCTGGTGTCCGAAGACACGAATGTGATACCAAATCATTGGAGATACCAAATCTCTGGTGCCCGAAGACACAAATGTGATACCAAATTACTGGTGACCGAAGTCACAATCTCCCCCCTCCTCTCATATTGCCCATACCAATGCAATAGATAACCAAATCATGTTAATACAATTTAATATGGATCAAATAACAAATACCATAAATCGTAGATCATAATTTCAATCCACATGTATTAACAACGTATAGGAACGGACTTACCCGAATCCTCATTCATACCATCATGGTATCATATCAAGATCTCAACGCTTTCCCACTTCCATAATATAATTAGTTATAAATCACACATGAATACATATATAACCCAAGTTATAAAGTGTGTAAGATACACACCTTTCACCAACGCAAGAACTATCTTCCAAAAATCGATCTATCGCACTAGATCACTTTGTCCCTACAATCGCCAATACTAAAATTATTAACAAAGGCCATTCTACCAAACCACAATACTTTAATTCCAAAAAATTTAGTCTTTTCAAAAGAATGATGAATCAACTAAAATCCTTACCCTTTGACTTACCAACCTTTGATTGCTAGAGAGAGATAGGACTTAAATCAATTGCTTCCAAAGTCCCAAAGAGCCTATCTTTCAAAACCGATTGAATAGAAATCAAAGAAAATCTACCCTTGAATATTCAGCCAAAACAAGGACTAAAAGAGAGGAAGAAGGTTCGGCTATGGTTGATTTGTATTAACAACAAGGATTCAATTAAAGTTGAGAAAGAGAAAGGAAAACAAAAGAAGAAAATGGAAGAGATTTCAATGGAAAAGAAATGTTTATGGCTTAAAATAAAAGAAAGTAAAGAGAGATGGAGAGATGGAAATTTTGCCAAGAGAGTGTAGGAGAAAAGTGATTTGAACAATATTGAAAGAAAGAAAATAAGAGAGTTGTGGAAGAGATTCGCCAAGCACTACTTTGCTAAAAAGAAAGTGCACAAAATGCACAAGTTAGATTGTAGTTTCAGTTTCAAAAGGGCAAATGAAAGGAAGTAAAATGATGTGATTTGGTTCAACAAAAGAGGCTAAAATCAAAAGAAAATGCACCAAAATGCACAAGACATATTCGGCCAAAGAGGAGAGCTTTGGGAGGAAAAGAAAAATGCCAAAGATGCACAAAAATGCTAAAATGACTAACCAATTCCCCCCCAAACTACCTATCAAAATTTGGCCACCCCCTAGCCTTACATGCCGTCCACATTCAACCACTAAAGGCCATCAAAGAGTTTCCAAAACGTTCTCCAACATTCAAGCCTCTTGACAACAATTTTGAATTAAACATACTCCTAATTTTCTCCCTATTTCCTCCTATTCACTCACAACACTTAAGCCAACCCCCATAGTCCATGAAACCGTCCACATTCATGGAAAAATAGCCATTAAAAAGCTTCCAAAACCTTACCTTAAACTAAGCCTTATGTCCCTATCTTTCCTTAATCGTAGGATTCCTTACCCAAAGTTCAAGCTTTCCTAAATTTCTATTCAACTTACCAAAAGAAATAGTCCAACCTATCATAAATAAGTTTGACCGTCCATCAATGCAAGGATTCAAAAATAAACCTTCAAAATGCTAAGCATGCTACTCGAACCTCTAACCTCAAGCCACCTTTCAAGCTCCTTAACCAACTTGCCACTTACTCCTCTTATGCTTTAAATGAACACTTAATTAACTTAAGTGTCAAGCTCACTTAATCCTACTTCATTAAATAAGCCATACTAAAATTTATTCTAGCTTCTTAAATAAAAACAAGCCTTCACAAGACTATGCTATCACACAAAATTCCTACCCAAGCCAACACAAAATAATACTCAAATTTCCTAAGGCTCAAGGCCCAATCCTGCTAGGCCCAATTTCAGGATGTTACAACTGTATTTTCTAATTTTACCGAATTTACGATTTTTATTCTAACGCTTACGGTATAATATAACCCATAATACGTTTGTGGGCCTCACACTTTTTTGTGTTTTTGGGATTTGCACACTGAGTCTTGGTAACTCACCCTTTTATTTCCCTGACTTTTCAGATGATCAGTAGATCGTGGACATGGGAGCCGAGGCGGACTCGAGGGGCCATCAAGTTTTTATTTTCATAAACTATTTTTGGTTTTCCTTTAAGTTTTAATTTTGGGATTATTTATGTAATAAGGCCTCCATAGCTTAGGTTATCAATTTATATTTGTTAATGTTTATATTCTATAAACTTAAGTTCAAGGACTTGATTATAAGAAGGAAAAAATATATTTTCAAATAAGTTAAAAAAAAAACTACAAAGGCTTTTTACAAATATCACTTATTTAACAAATACCGCATGAATGAATCGAGATTTTCAAAACCCTCCAAAGCAAAGTTTTCAACATTTAACCCATAGCATACCGAGATCCGGTCGTGACGTTTTGGGCGGGTTTGGGGTGTTACATTTAGTATCGAGCCAGATTTAAAACTTAATGTGAAATGGGTCCAGAGTGATTTGTAAAATTGATGTGAATTTGAGAAAACTTTCGGTTGAGATATGGCCTTCGAGTCTACCAGCACCCGATCCATGCAGGTAAGTATTCTAAACTCATTATGTGTTATACATGTTGGGCTTAATGGGCTCCATAGGGACATAGGCTAGTATGATTAGAGTTTGATGGACTTTAGGCTCAGTTTAAACAACTCTTAAAATCCATAAGACTTAATTTCTCTAATTAAACATGTCCGTAAACAAGTCGTTGGGTTGGACTGTGGCAACAGGCATTCACATGTCTAGGATTGGATCTAGGGAGAGCTTGGTATTTAAGCGGTCCTAGTGGCCCACCTCCTCTTCGCTGGAATCTTACTTGGTGTGTAGTGACTATTCACCTTAGCCATGAGGGCTTGTTTATGGGCCAAAATTTATAAGTAAAACCCGAAAGGGACCAGCCACCCTATTTCACAATATTGGTAAAATACCCCTAGTTTTGTAAAATTTCTAGAATACCCTTGATTTGTGAAAATTACCAAAATACCCTAAGATTAAAAATTACAGAAATACCCCAGATTGTAAAATTACCAAAATACCCCTGTAAGATAAAATTACAAAAGTACCTCTAGGTAGTGAAATGACAAAAATACCTTTATGTGACGAAGGTGGGTTTATGGTTGTCACTTTTGTGTTTGATGCTATTATGTGATGCTCTGTTGTGATGCATATGGATACGAAATGTATGTGATTTCTAGAACTAGGAGATACAGACTTGAGACTGAGTTTGAATTCGAATGAACTACTAATTAAACTACTTTTCATAAGATTGTTCGTGGTTAATCAGTGAAAGTAATTAATAATTCATAAAATTTATAATCAGATAAACGCAAATCGGTAGGATGAGTACAAGGGGCCGTAGATGTCCTGTGCGTGGCCATGGTAGGGGCAGGATGCTGTGTCAGAACCAGTAGGGTCTGGCCATGGGTTAGGAGACGAGATGCCAGTACCCCCAGTTGCGGAGGTGGAATATCAGGATCAGACGGTCGGAGATGACGCGGTATCTTAGGCGATGTTAAGGGTTTTAGATAGGATTGCTGGGGTAGGCATGGGCACAAGACCCCGAAAATATGTGTCGGAGTGACTTAGAGCGAATGGGGCAGAAGTGTTTAGGGAAATTTTTGGTATAGCCTCGAGTACAGCTGAGTATTGGTTGGAGGGGGTTGAACGCATAATGGATGATCTGGATTTTACAGAAGAAGAGAAGCTAAAAGGAGTAGTGTCCCTTCTTCGGGACGAAGCTACCAATGGTAGCTTACGGTTAAGGATGGTATAGTGGCTGACCGTATCACCTGAGATTACTTCAGAATGGCATTTCAGAGTAAGTACATTGGAATGAGTTATGTGGATGCGCAACGCAGAGTGTTTCTGAATCTGGTTTAGAGAAGTAGGT
Source organism: Gossypium rotundifolium (assembly GCA_025506655.1). NCBI lineage: Eukaryota > Viridiplantae > Streptophyta > Magnoliopsida > Malvales > Malvaceae > Gossypium > Gossypium rotundifolium. Next base: position 105,698,888 of record CP106722.1, on the reverse strand, counting down.
CGGTGGTGGCATATGAGGCGAAATTCTTACGCCTTAACCGTTATGCTCGAGGGATAGTGGCCACAGAACATGAGCGTTGTGTTCAATTTGAGGATGGCCTGAAGGATGATCTACGTATTTTGGTAGCTCTACAGCGGGAGAGGGAATTTTTTGTGCTTGTGGAGAAAGCTAAGATAGCTGAGGAGGTGAAGCAAACGAAAAAGCTGAATAGGGATAGAGATAGGAGTGGAAGTAAGAGAAATTTTGGATTATTAGGGGCAGCCAGGCGTGTTCAGAAAAGACCTAGGTCAGATAGGCCGAGACGGGATGAGAGACCTGCTGCTACTAGTCAGACACATAAGTGTGCTCGATGTGGTAAATTCCATGTAGGTGATTGTTGGGCAGGCAGTGGGAAGTGCTTTAGGTGTGGATCTATGGACCATCAGATTAGAGACTGTCCACATCCATGGGGCGATGTAGGACCTACAGGGCAGGGAAATGCTCTACCGGGTAGAGGAGGTCAGCAGTCGCAGAGAGGTCGTGGTCCAGCCAGAGGTGGTAACGATTTCGATCGGGGCTGTGGAGCACCAGATCGAGGGGCAGGAAACACTAAAGTGAGGCAGCCGGGGTTGGTCTATGCTGTTAGACGTCAAGAGGAAGCTACGCACCAGATGTTATAACCGATACATTTTTAATATTTGGTTTGCCTTACACTACATTGATTGACATTGGGTCGATGCATTCATATGTTGCTAGTAGTGTGTCTGAAACTTTAAGTTTAGATTCTGAGATTACCCCTAGGGCAATGACTGTAATTAGACCATTAGGACAATCTGTGGTAGTAGATAAACTCTATCGGGAGGTACCCTTAGAAGTTCAGGGAATAGTTTTCCTGACAGATCTGATGGAATTACTGTTCGGAGAGTTCGACTTAATATTAGGCATGGATTGGCTAGTGAAGTATCAAGCTAATTCAGATTGTGTAGCCAAGCGTATGGTGTTAAAAACCCCCAAGGGTGGCGAAGTGTTAGTGATAGGAGAAAGGAGGAATTGTCTGTCGAATGTGGTGGTTGCCCTAAGTGTAGAAAGGATGGTGAGAAAAGGATGCGAGGCAGTTTTAATGTTTGTTCGGGCTCTGGAAGCCGAGGACCTAACTATTAGGGATGTTAGGATGGTGAAGGAATTTCCTGATGTTTTCCCAGAAGAGCTTCCGAGATTACCCCCAGATCATGAAGTGGAGTTTGGTATCGATCTTCTTCCGAGAATAGCGCCAGTATCTATTGCTCCATATAAAATGGTGCAAAAGGAGTTGGTGGAATTGAAAGCGTAGATTCAGGAATTGCTGGATAGAGGGTTTATTCGACCAAGTGTGTCACCGTGGGGAGCGCCGGTGTTATTTGTTAAGAAGAAAGATGGATCAATGCATATGTGCATTGACTATCGTCAGTTGAATAAGTTAACAATCAAGAACAAATACCCGTTGCCAAGGATCGATAACTTGTTTGATCAGTTGAAGGGGGCCTCAGTCTTTTCGAAGATAGATCTAAGATCAGGGTACCATCAGCTTAAGGTCACTGAGGTGGATATTCATAAGACGGCATTCAGGACTCGCTATGGTCACTACGAATTCATGGCGATGCCATTTGGGTTAACTAACGCACTAGCAGTGTTTATGAATATGATGAACCGAGTGTTCCAACCCTACTTGGATCGGTTTGTCGTAGTATTTATAAATGATATCCTGGTTTATTCAAGATCGGAAGAGGAGCATGATTCACATCTGCGAGTGGTTTTTCAGATTCTGAGGGAGAAGCAGTTGTATACCAAATTCAGTAAATGCAAATTTTGGCTAAGTGAAGTTACTTTTCTAGGCCACGTTGTGTTGGCAGAGGGGATTAGGGTTGAACCTCAAAAAATTGAAGTGGTGTTGGAATAGAAGCCGCCTAGGTCTGTGGCAGAAATTCAGAGTTTTCTTGGTCTGGCCGGGTACTACCGAAGGTTTGTTGAAGGATTTTCTTCAATTGCGTCACAATTGACTAAGTTGTTACGGAAAGGGGTTTCGTTTGTTTGGTCTAATAAGCAGCAAGAGAGTTTCGAGAAGTTAAAAAAGATTTTGACGGAGGCTCCAATATTGATTCAGCCGGAGGCTGGGAAGGAACTCGTAGTTAACTGTGATGCTTCACACACGGGACTAGAATGCGTGTTTGTAATATCCTAGATTAGGGGCTATTTTGTTATTGCATTGTTTGCATGTGTTTGATCTGCAGTATGGTTGTTTTTGATATTTTGGGGCTTAGTTGGAAGCCTAGTGTAAGCTTGAGTGGTAGAGAAAATTTTAGTTTCTAAGCTTTAGGTGAATGGAGCTGTAGGAGCTAGGGGTTATAGGTTTTTTCTCGGTGGATTTTAACACAAGAGGAGCCTTGGTGGAGTGGCAAGAGGCGCCACTTAGAGCTTGTGTGTGTGTGACGCCATGCAAGGGGGAAGGGGTCATGTGTTCGAGCTGCAGAAGCCACACATTTTGTTTCCATTTTGACGGCATGGGGGAGGAGAAGTTGTGTGCAGTTCAAACTCTGCCATAGACCAAGTCAAATAATTTAAATGGTGGGCAAGGAGTGAATTAAGGAGTGAGTTGGGGGTTTGACTAATTCAAATCGATTTGAATTAGTGGCCATGGGTGTTTGTGGGTGGTGGCCGAATGTTGGAGTCTTCATCGGGGGAGTGGTCGGTTTGGTAGGTGTGTAAGTGGGAGTGCCGAAATTCTTTTGGCAATTGTTGAGTGACTTTCGGCCAGCCTTAGTCTAAGTGCTTAGCTGAATTTTCAAAGGAGTTTCTTAATTGTTCTTTTTTTTTTGAAAATCGAAAATCCCCAAGCAACTTATACCTTGCCGAAACTTGCTTTGTTTTTCTTTCATTGTCACTAGTAGCCAAATGTTCTTTGAGTTCTCAAGCTTCTATTTCTTTGTTAACTTTGGCCGAACCATATACCCTCATACCTCTTTCTTTCTTTTTCATTTGCACTAAGCCGAAACTAGTATTCTCTTTCTCTCATACTTTCTTTCTTTCTTTGAAACCTGGGTAGCCGAAACTTTACACTCCAAAACACCTTCTCCCTTTCTTTTTCTTCCAAAATCGAAAGTACCTTCCTCCTGTCCATTATCTTTCTTCTTCTCAAATCCTTCTTGCCAAAACCTCATCTCTATTTCACTCCTTCTCTTTCTCTCTTACCACCCAAGTCGTACCATAGGTGGTGTTAAACACCTATAGCCGAACCTTGTTTGATAGTCTTCAGCAAACTCAGCCGAATCCCCTTCTCTTTTTGTTTAAGTTTTGGCCAAATCACTAGCAAGGGGGTGGTCTCTTCTCTTTTCTCTCCAATCGGGTTTTTAGAAGAAGGTTAGTGCTAGGCCGAATGCCTTTTCTTCCCCTCCCTATTCTCTAACGACTATTGCAAGGTAAGAGTTGATTCGGCATTTGATTGGGAGTGTGTTAATCGATTATTTTGGAATCATTTTGTTATAGGAACTCCGGGATTTCGAAGCAGTCAAGCGAAGCCTCCGTTTGTGAGTGATCGGTTGGTAAGTGGTGGTAAGGGTTGGTTTCATTAGTTTATACTCTTAGCCTCGTTAAGCCAAAGTCTTTTAGGATTAATTGTTCTTCTTAACAGGGTGTGGCCGATTGTAAAAGGAACCATCAGTTGGTTCGGGAATTGGTAGGAAACCAAATCATTCGTAAGGTAAGGGTTTGAGTGTTAACCCTTTAGTTTATTTGGGGTGGCCGAATGGCCTTGGTCCTAATGTTCTTATTTGGCCGATTATAGGAGCAAGCTAATCGAGGGTCTTAGATCAGTTCGTTTGGGTTAAGGCTTGTGTATTAATAGGTGTGTAAACTAGCACACTTTTTACTTAGTAATAAGCTTAATAACCTGATTGCTTAAAGCCGAAACATTATGGTTGATTGATATGATACCCTATGGGGTTTGTGCACGGATTCGGGTAAGTCCGTTTCATTACGAGCTCTATTATTGATATGATATCCTGATCTATGATGTATGTGTTTTGAGATGCTACATTAAACATATTAGCATGATTTGCATGATTGCACGATTTGCATCAGTATGGTATGTTTATGGGTGATATGAGAGAGGGGAATATGATATCCGTGTCATTGGGACACGGAGGTTTGGCACCTCCGGTGGTTTGGTACCACGGATCGATTATTGTGACTTTGGGTCACGGAGGTTTGGCACCTCATAGCGACTTGTCCCAGTGGCTTAGTACCACAGTGGGTTGGCCCCACAGTTGATATTACGGGATCGTCGCTAGTGATTTGGTATCACACATGGGTTGGCCCCACAACTTGGCTATTCGTGACTTCGGTCACCAGTGATTCGGTATCACAATTGTGTCGTTGGGACACCAGAGGTTTGGCACCTCATAGCGACTTGTCCCTGCGGTTTAGTACCACCGTGGGTTGGCCCCACTTTTGAGATACAGGATCATCGCTAGTGATTTGGTATCACACGTGGGTTGGCCCCACATATGGATTATTTGTGACTTTGGGTCACCAGTGGTTTGGCACCACATTGATGGATATCGTGACTTTGGGTCACCAGTGGTTTGGCACCACCAGTGGTTTGGTACCACACGGGGTAGAAAAGGTGTTATGGATGGTTAGGATCGGGTGCATTAATTGTATTGCTTTGTTATGATTGTGTGTTAGTATGTTGCATTCATCAGGAGGGGGATTTATGCACTGAGTCTTACGACTCACCTTCTCCCTTATCATTTCAGGTGACACTTAGATCGCGGACACGGAGCCGGGTGGACTCGAGGTGACCATGCAATGAATAATTTGGACTTGCACTGTTTAAAAGAAAACTTGGTACTTTACTCTATTTATTTCCATTTGGTTTGTTGGGTTTGTAAAAGGCCTTTTTAAAATTTTACTTTGGTTATTATTTATGCTTAAATTTGATTTCAATATGCCTTAACAAATTATTGGGTAATATTCGATAAAACTTGGAACGATAAGGTTTTCAAAACTATAAAGCGATATGTTTTAAACTTTACTATCGGGTATCACGCTGTAATTTAAAAATGAATGAAACTCAAATGTTTTTCAGATTCAAGCTAAATCAAAATGTTTTTAAGCAACTAAAAAGGAATAACTCGAATTTCCAAATGATATAAATTAGTTTTGCAATCGGATTCCACTAAGTTTTCAAAACTTCCTGGTTAGTAAAGTGCACTATCGGTTTCAAACAATCATGCCCAAGATTTTTACAAAGTACAAAATACAGTAAAGAGTTTTCATCAAACTTTTATCCGGAAATCTAACCTTTCAAATATGTTTTTTCCATAACATACCAGATTCGGTCGTGGTGTATTGACCGAGTTTAAGGTGTTACAATTGTGGTATCAGAGCCAAGTTCAAAGGCTCGGCTGTGGGCCCGAGGCCCAAAATGTTTTAAATACTAGTTTAAGTGATGTTGTTTTTTAAAGTATATGGTTTGAAAGGCATGGCACCGAGACTCCGGCACTAATCCGCTCAGGTAAGTACCCCTTACTATTGCTTGAGATATTGATGTGATGTGACTGAATGACTAGCGGTAGTAAACTACTTTAGAAACTGAAAACAATAGGACCCTGTGGACTCGCAAAAACAAAACTTCTTTAATAAGAGATATTCATAAGACTCTTGCCTTTAAAAACAGTGGAATATTTACTAATGCATAAACTTCTAATCAGACAAGACGAGATTTTAGTCATGAGCACTCGAGGTGGACGTGGTCGTGGTCGTGGACGGGGTAGGATGACAGTTTTTGAACCCATAGGATCTGGTCAGGGGTCAGAGAATGAGACATCGGTACCGCCACCAGCTGGAGGTGGTGAGTTTCAGGAATAGACTGGGGACGACGTAGTGTCACAGGCGATGCTACGAGTTCTGGAAAGGGTAGTTGGAGTAGGTGGAGGCGCAGAAGCTCAAAAATCTGTGCCTGAATGACTCCGAGCAAACGGGGCTGAGGTATTTCGAGGTGTGTCTGGTGTGGCTCCCAGCACGGCTGAATATTGGCTGGAGGCGACAGAGCGGATCATGGACGATTTAGACCTGACTGCTGAAGAGAAACTAAAGGGGATAGTATCACTTCTTCGAGATGAGTCATACCAGTGGTGGCTCACGGTTCGGGACAGTGCTGCAGCAGAAGATCTTACTTGGGATTATTTTAAGGCTGCATATTAGAAAAAGTACATCGAAGCTAGCTACATTAATGATCAACGAAAGGCATTTCTAAGGCTGGTACAGGGGAGTAAGTCTGTGTCGGAGTACGAGGCTGAGTTTTTGAGGCTGAGTCGGTATGCTAGGGGCATGGTGGCTACTGAACACGAGAGGTGTGTTCGTTTCGAGGATGGTCTGATAGATGAATTAAGGTTACTGATTGCTCCACAGTAGGAGCGTGAGTTTGCTGTCCTGGTAGAAAAGGCTAAGGTAACCGAAGGGGTAAAAGAGTCTATGAGGCAGAATGTGGATAGGAGCAGGCAAAAGTGGAGTTTTGGATCTTCTGGGCCGTCAAGAAATCCTCAGAAAAGGGCCAGACAGAGTGGGTCGAATCAGTCTGGTAGGTTCATTGCTGCTAATCAGGGACCGCCACAATGTAACCGTTGTGGGAAAGCTCATTGGGGAGGATGTTGGACTGGTGGAAGAGGATGTTTTGAGTGTGGTTCGTTGGACCATCGTGTGAGGGACCGTCCGTAAGTTGGCTAGGATTGACCGAGGTCGAGGCCGTGCTCGCTTTTAAAATAATGGACCGCCACCGCAGAGGGGTCGTGGTAATGGCGAGGAGGTAATGGTTCGGTCGGGGCATGGAGCACCCAAGGCGAGAGGTGCGGTATTTCGAGGCAAGACACCTGTGGTTAGTATATACGGCGAGGCGCCGAGAGGAGGGCGACGCACTAGACGTCATAACCGGTACGTTCTTGATCTTTGGTTCTCCATTTACTACTTTGATTGATGTGGGTTCAACGCATTCATATGTTGCAAGTAGCATAGTGAAGACCATGGATTTAGACTCTGAGATATCTTCTAGGCAGATAATTGTAATTAGCCCTCTAGGTCATTTTGTAATTGTAGATAAGCTGTATAGAGATGTACCCCTAGAACTCCAAGGGGTAGTGTTTGAGGCTGATCTGATGGAACTGCCGTTTGGGATGGACTGGTTGGTTAAGTACCAGGCGAGGTTGGATTGCGCGACTAAGCGCATGGTTCTAAGGACGGCTAAGGGTGATGAGGTGGTCCTGATCGGTAATAGAAGGGATTACTTGTCCAACATGGTGTCTGCTTTGAAAGCTCAGAAGATGGTCAGGAAGGGCTGTAAAGCATATGTGGTTCATGTGTATGCCTTGGAGGCTGAGGAGTCTACCGTAGGGGAGGTCCGAATAGTTAAGGAATTTGCTGATGTGTTTTCAGAGGAGCTTCCGAGTTTGCCACCGGATCGAGAGGTGGAGTTCGGAATAGATCTGTTACCCGGAACTGCGCCAGTGTCTATTGCTCCGTATAGGATAGCGTCAAAAGAGTTAGTAGAGCTTAAGGCTCAGATCCAGGAGTTGTTGGACCGAGGCTTTATCAGGCCAAGTGTTTCACCTTGGGGAGCACCGGTACTCTTTGTCAAAAAGAAAGACGGTACTATGCGGATGTGTATAGACTACCGCCAGTTGAATAAGCTGACGATCAAAAACAAGTATCCGTTGCCACGGATAGATGACTTGTTTGATCAGTTGAAGGGTGCATCGGTATTCTCGAAGATCGATTTAAGGTCTGGGTATCACTAGTTAAAGGTAAAGGAAGCGGATATCTACAAGACGACGTTTCGTATTCGGTATGGGCACTATGAATTTCTGGTAATGCCATTTGGGTTGACTAACGCGGCAAAGATTCATGGATATGATGAATAGGTGTTCAAGAAGATTTGGATCGGTTAAATCGTGGTTTTTATTGACGACATCTTGGTGTATTTAAGGACCGAGGAGGAGCATGATGCGATTTGCGAAGTTGTGTTCTGATTACGAGGAGAAAGCGACTTTATGCAAAGTTTAGTAAATGCGAGTTCGGCAGAGAGGTGACTTTCTTGGGTCATGTAGTGTCTACCGAGGGATTAGAGTGGATCCTCGCAAGATTGAGGCAGTTTTGGATTGGAAGCCGCCTAAGTCAGTAGCTGAGATTCAGAATTTTCTAGGCTTGGCAGGATATTACCGAAGACTTGTAGAGGGATTTTCGTTGATCGTAGCACCGATGACCAAATTGTTAAGAAAAGGGGTTCCGTTCGTTTAGACTGAGAAGCAGTAGGAGAGCTTTGACAAGTTGAAGAAGATTTTGACTGAAGCTCCAGTTCTAATTCAGCCTGAGGCAGGAAAGGAATTCACAGTATATTGCGATACATCACAAACGGGTTTAGGTTGTGTGCTGATGCAGGAAGGGAAGGTTGTGGCTTACGCATCTCGGCAGCTGAGGCCACATGAAGTCAATTATCCGACGCATGACCTGGAGTTAGCGGCAGTAGTCTTCGCCTTGAAAATCTGGAGGCACTATTTGTACGGAGAGAGATCGATAGTCTATACAGATCACAAGAGTCTGAAGTACCTTTTGACTCAGAAGGATTTGAATTTGAGGCAGCGCAGTTGGATTGAGTTGCTAAAGGACTACGATTGTTCGATTTAGTACCATCTGGGCAAGGCTAACGTGGTGGCAGACGCGTTGAGCTGAAAGGTTGTAGCGACTTAAGAGCGATGTTTGCCCATTTTAGTTTGTATGACAACGGAAGTATTCTGGCAGAATTGCAGGTTAAGCCTACGTGGGTTGAGCAGATTAAGGAAAAGCAGTTAGAGGATGAGGTTCTGAATGCGTAGAGGTCTCAAGTGCAGAATGGTGGTTTGGAGGGTTTCAGTTTGTCTAGTGATGGAGTCTTTGTGTTTCAAGGAGAGCTTGTATCTTGGGGATATCGAGTTAAGGCGTAAGATTCTTACGGGCCACATAGCAATGACCCTACGCTATGCATCCCGGAGGCGAAATGTATCGGGATCTAAAAGAGCGATTTTGGTGGCCGGTGCCAAGAGGAAGTGCGAGTTTGTAGGGAAGTGTCGACATGTCGGCAGAGTCAAGGTGAACATCGATTGCCGTCGTGGTTGCTTGACCAAGAATATTCCACAATGGAAGTGGGAAAGGATAACTATGGAATTCGTCGGTGGATTACCTCTTACGCCTAGCAAGAAGGACTCGCTTGGGTAATTATGGATCGTCGACTAAATCACTCACTTTATCCGGTGAGGGTGGATTACTCACTTGAGGTTAGCTAAGTGTATGTGTCGAGATAGTGAGGTTTGCGGTGTGCGAAGTCGATCATCTCGGATAGGGATCCCGATTTACGTCAAGGTTCGGAAAGTTGCATCGTGTTCTAGGTACGGTTGGATTTCAAAGACGAGATTTCACCCGCAATGACGGGCGATGGAAAGGTTATACAGATCTTAGAGGATATGCTTCGAGGTTGTGTCCTGGACTTCAGAGGTAGTTGGGAAGAGTTTCTACCATTAGCTGAGTTCGCCTACAACAATAGTTACCAAACTAGCATCAAGATGGCACTGTATGAGGCATTGTATGGTAGGAAGTGTCGCTCACCTACATGTTGGATGGAGTTGGGTGAACGTCAGTTATTAGGACCAGAGTTGGTTACCGAGACTGAAGACAAGGTTAAGTTGATTCAGGCTCGATTGAAGGAAGCTTGACAGACGAAGTCTTTACCGATCTCAAGCGTAGAGATATAGAGTTTGTCGTGGGTGATAAGGTCTTTCTGAAGGTCTCGCCATGGAAGAAAGTGTTGAGGTTCGGGAGAAAAGGCAAGTTAAGTCCGAGGTTTATTGAGACGTATAAGGTACTGAGACGTGTGGGACTGGTAGCGTATCAGCTTGAGTTGCCAGCAGAGCTAAGTCAGATTCACGATGTATTCCACGTTTTGATGCTTAGGCGATATCGTTCAGATCCATCTCATGTCGTAGCAGTGGAAGATATTAAGGTGAATCCATATTTGACCTTGGAGGAAGAACCAGTGCAGATTCTAGATCGGGATGTGAAGGTTCTGCGTAGAAAGTCAGTTCCTTTGGTAAAAGTGCTATGGCGGAATCATGGCATGGAGGAAGCTACGTGGGAACCAGAGGATATGATGAGACAAAGAATACCCTCAACTCTTTTGATCGGGTAATTTCGAGGTCGAAATTATTTTTAAGGGGTAGAAACGTAATATCCTGGAATAGGGGCTATTTTGTTATTGCATTGTTTGCATGTGTTTGATCTGCAGTATGGTTGTTTTTGATATTTTGAGGCTTAGTTGGAAGCCTAGTGTAAGCTTGAGTGATAGAGAAAATTTTAGTTTCTAAGCTTTAGGTGAATGGAGCTGTAGGAGCTATAGGTTTTTTCTCGGTGGATTTTAACACAAGAGGAGCCTTGGTGGAGTGGCAAGAGGCGCCACTTAGAGCTTGTGTGTGTGTGACGCCTTGCAAGGGGGAAGGGGTCATGTGTTCGAGCTGCAGAAGCCACACATTTTGCTTCCATTTTGACGGCATGGGGGAGGAGAAGTTGTGTGCAGTTCAAACTCTGCCATAGACCAAGTCAAATAATTTAAATGGTGGGCAAGGAGTGAATTAAGGAGTGAGTTAGGGGTTTGACTAATTCAAATCGGTTTGAATTAGTGGCCATGAGTGTTTGTGAGTGGTGGCCAAATGTTGGAGTCTTCATGGGGGGAGTGGCCGGTTTGGTAGGTGTGTAAGTGGGAGTGCCGAAATTCTTTTGGCAATTGTTGAGTGACTTTCGGCCAGCCTTAGTCTAAGTGCTTAGCTGAATTTTCAAAGGAGTTTCTTAATTGTTCTTTTTTTTTTGAAAACCAAAAATCCCCAAGCAACTTATACCTTGCCGAAACTTGCTTTGTTTTTCTTTCATTTTCACTAGCAGCCGAATGTTCTTTAAGTTCTCAAGCTTCTATTTCTTTGTTAAATTTGGCCGAACCATATACCCTCCTACCTCTCTCTTTCTTTTTCATTTGCACTAAGCCGAAACTAGTATTCTCTTTCTCTCATACTTTCTTTCTTTCTTGGAAACCTGGGTAGCCGAAACTTTACACTCCAAAACACCTTTTTCGTTTCTTTTTCTTCCAAAATCGAAAGTACCTTCCTCCTGTCCATTATCTTTCTTCTTCTCAAATCCTTCTTGCCGAAACCTCATCTCCATTTCACTCCTTCTCTTTCTCTCTTACCACCCAAGCCGTACCATAGGTGGTGTTAAACACCTATAGCCGAACCTTGTTTGATAGTCTTAAGCAAACTCAGTCGAATCCCCTTCTCTTTTTGTTTAAGTTTTGGCCGAATCACTAGTAAGGGGGGGTGGTCTCTTCTCTTTTCTCTCCAATCGGGTTTTTAGAAGAAGGTTAGTGCTAGGCCGAATGCCTTTTCTTCCCCTCCCTATTCTCTAACGACTATTGCAAGGTAAGAGTTGATTCGGCATTTCATTGGGAGTGTGTTAATCGATTGTTTTGAAATCATTTTGTTGTAGGAACTTCGGGATTTTGAAGCAGTCAAGCGAAGCCTCCGTTTGTGAGTGATCGGTTGGTAAGTGGTGGTAAGGGTTGGTTTTATTAGTTTATACTCTTAGCCTCATTAAGCCAAAGTCTTTTAGGATTAATTGTTCTTCTTAACAGGGTGTGGCCGATTGTCAAAGGAACCATCAGTTGGTTCGGGAATTGGTAGGAAACCAAATCATTCGTAAGGTAAGGGTTTGAGTGTTAACCCTTTAGTTTATTTGGGGTGGCCGAATGGCCTTGGTCCTAATGTTCTTATTTGGCCGATTATAGGAGCAAGCTAATCGAGGGTCTTAGATCGATTCGTTTGGATTAAGGCTTATGATAAAGCAGTGTGTAAACCAACACACTTTTTACTTAGTAATATGCTTAATAACCCGATTGCTTAAAGTCAAAGCAAGATGGTTGATTGATATGATACCCTATGGGTATGTGCACGGATTCGTAAGTTCGTTTCATTACGAGCTCTGTTATTGATATGATATCCTGATCTATTATGTATGTGTTATGAGATGCTACATTAAACATATTAGCATGATTTGCATGATTGCACGATTTGCATCAGTATGGTATGTTTATGGGTGATATGAGAGGAGGGGGAATATGATATCCGTGTCATTGGGACACCAGAGGTTTGGCACCTCCAGTGGTTTGGTACCACAGATCGATTATTGTGACTTTGGGTCACCAAAGGTTTGGCACCTCATAGCGACTTGTCCCAGTGGCTTAGTACCACAGTGGGTTGGCCCCACAGTTGATATTACGGGATCGTCGCCAGTGATTTGGTATCACACGTAGGTTGGCCCCACAACTTGGCTATTCGTGACTTCGGTCACCAGTGATTTGGTATCACAATTATGTCTTTGGGACACTAGAGGTTTTGCACTTCATAGCGACTTGTCCCTGTGGTTTAGTACCACCGTGGGTTGGCCCCACTTTTGAGATACGGGATCGTCGCCAGTGATTTGGTATCACATGCGGGTTGGCCCCACATATGGATTATTCGTGACTTTGGGTCACCAGTGGTTTGGCACCACATTGATGGATATCGTGACTTTGGGTCACCAGTGGTTTGGCACCACCAGTGGTTTGGTACCACACGGGGTAGAAAATGTGTTATGGATGGTTAGGATCGGGTGCATTAATTGTATTGCTTTGTTATGATTGTGTGTTAGTATGTTGCATTCATCGGGAGGGGGATTTATGCACTGAGTCTTGCGACTCACCTTCTCCCTTATCATTTCAGGTGATACTTAGATCACGGACACGGAGCCGGGTGGACTCGAGGTGACCATGCCATGAATAATTGGGACTTGCACTGTTTAAAAGAAAACTTGGTACTTTACTCTATTTATTTCCATTTGGTTTGTTGGGTTTGTAAAAGGCCTTTTTAAAATTTTACTTTGGTTATTATTTATGCTTAAATTTGATTTCAATATGCCTTAACAAATTATTGGGTAATATTCGATAAAACTTGGAACGATAAGGTTTTCAAAACTATAAAGCGATATGTTTTAAACTTTACCATCGGTATCATGTTGTAATTTAAAAATGAATGCAACTCAAATGTTTTTGATTCAAATTTGAATCAAAATGTTTTAAGCAACTAAAAGGAATAACTCGAATTTCCAAATGATATAAATTAGTTTTGAATTGGATTCCACTAAGTTTTCAAAACTTAGGGTTAGCAAAGTGCACTATCGGTTTCAAACAATCATGCCCAAGATTTTTACAAAGTACAAAATACAGCAAAGAGTTTTCATCAAACTTTTATTCGAAAATCTAACCTTTCAAATACGTTTTTTTTCCGTAACATACCAGATTCGATCGTGGTGTATTGACCGGGTTTGGGGTGTTACAGTGTTGATGCAGGATGGAAAGGTTGTTGTGTATGCATCTCGGCAGTTAAGACCGCACGAAGCAAATTATCCCACCCATGATTTGGAATTGACGGCGGTGGTTTTTACTCTAAATATCTGAAGACATTATCTGTACGGGGAGAAATCTGTTATTTATACTGATCATAAGAGCCTAAAATACCTTTTGACCCAGAAGGAGTTGAATCTAAGGCAGAGGAGGTGGATCGAGTTGTTAAAGGATTATGACTGCTCGATCGAGTATTATCGGAGTAAAGCTAACGTGGTGACGGATGCTTTGAGTCATAAAGTAATCGCTGACTTGAGAGCAATGTTTGCTCACCTTAGTTTTTACGATGATGGGAGTTTATTGGCTGAACTTCAAATGAAACCCTCTTAGGTCAGTCAAGTTAAGGAGAAGCAGCGGACCAATGAGTTGCTTAAGGTGAAGTTCCAGCTAATATCAAATGATGGGCCAATGGAATTCAGTGTGAATGAGGAAGGACTGTTATGTTTTCGAGGGAGAGTTTGCATGCCAAAAGATCTGGAGTTGAGGCATAGGATTTTGCAAGAAGCGCATGGTAGTCCATACACTATGCACCTTAGAGGGAGTAAGATGTATCGAGATTTGCGGGACCAGTTCTAGTGGCCGGGCTTGAAACGCGAGGTAACTGAATTGGTGAGTAAGTGTTTGACCTGTCAGCAGGTAAATGCGGAGCATCAGTTACCATCAGGGTTATTGCAGCCGGTGATGATTCCACAATGGAAGTGGGAAAGGATCACAATGGACTTTGTTAGTGGGCTACCTCTCACGCCTACTAAGAAAGATTCGGTCTGGGTGATTATTGATTGCTTGACAAAGTATGCTCATTTCATACTAGTACAGGTCGATTACTCTCTGCAGAAATTGGCTAAGCTAGACATAGCAGAGGTGGTGAGGTTGCATGGAGTACCAGTATCGATCATATCGGACAGGGACCTGAGGTTCACATCGCGATTTTGGAAGGTGTTGCATCAAACGTTGGGTACGAAGTTGGATTTCAATCTGACGTTTCATCCTCGATCGATGGACGACCGAGTGGATAATTCAGATCTTAGAAGACATGTTGAGAGGTTGTGTCATTGATTTGTGGGTAGTTGGGAGGAGTTTTTACCTTTGGCAGAGTTTGCTTACAACAACGACTACTACCTAGTATTCAGATGGCGCCTATGAAGCATTGTGCTGACGGAAGTGTCGTACTCCTACCTGTTGGACAAAATTAGGGGAACGTCGAATTTTGGGTCCAGAGTTGGTTACCGAGACAGAGGAGAAGGTGGAGTTAATTCGGGCTCGACTAAAAGAAGCGTCAGATAGATAGAAGTCCTATTCTGATTTGAAGCGTAAGGACATAGAGTTTGCAGTGGGTGACAAGGTGTTCTTGAAAGTGTTGCCATGGAAGAAAGTACTGAGGTTTGGACGGAAGGGTAAATTAAGTCCCAGATTTATCGGACCTTATCAGGTGTTGAAACGAGTAGGGCCGGTAGCCTATCAGCTAGAGCTACCTTCTGAGCTAAACCAGATTCACAATGTATTCCACTTATCTATGTTAAGACGTTGCTGTTCGGATCCATCTCATGTGGTGTCTGTGGAAGAAATCAAAGTGAGACCTAACCTATCCTTTGAAGAGGAACCAGTAGAAATCCTGGATCATGATGTTAAGGTATTGCGAAGGAAAACGATTCTGTTAGTTAAGGTTCTGTGGCAGAATCACGATTCTGAGGAGGCTACTTAGGAACCGTAGGAAGCAATGCGGCAGAAATACCCGTATCTATTTTTGACCAGGTAATTTTGAGGCCGAAATTTCTTTAAGGAGGGTAGAGCTGTCACATCCCGAATTTATGGGGCTTTGCATTTAACGTGCTGTGATGTATTGTTGTGCTTATTATGCTTGTTAGAATGTTTTAGGGGTCCAAAATGGGCTCGAAGTTGGGCTGAGGCCTTAGCAAAAATTTTCTTTTTAGGCACTTTAGTGGAGAGTCAGGTAGGATAGGGCTCAAAAGATATTATCTGTGAAGTAAGACACAAAAATGGGCTTGTGACCCAGTGGTCAGCGGCGACATGCAGGGATTAGGAGGTGGTGTGTCAAGCAGTTAAGGAGGTCCAAGGGTCGAGTCGCATGATACCTTTTTATTTTAATTTAATTTCAAAGAATAGCAAAAGCGAGAGTGGAGTTGGCTTGGATGCTTGAAATTAGGAATTATTTAGTGTGGATAATAAGGTTGATAATGTGCTTATAAAGGAAGGAAGAGGTGGTGTTATCCATGACACTGTGGATGAGTAATCAGATAAAAATAAGGAGAAAATTTTGGATTTATCTACTGGTCACAGTGGTGGCTGAAATTCCAACACTGAAGGGGGAGGTGAAATCGGGTCTGATAGGTTCAAGTGGTGCCAATATTTCCCTTGATTAAATAACTTAGTTTTGATTTTAAAGAGGGGCATTTTCAGTTTTTAGGCAGTAGGTGCCGAAATTTTGGTTTAAGTAGGGGGATACCTCTTCAATTTCGGTATTTGACCCTATTCTCTTTTTCTTTCCTCTCATCTCCACTTTTATGCAAAAGCCAAAATTTCCATTGTTCTCTTCTCTCAATCATCTTTTTCTCAAAAGCCGAAACTCATAACTCATAACTCTTCTCTTCTCTATTCTTTTCTTATAACCGAATGATCATTGTTCTTTCCTTTATTCTCTCTTTGCCGATTTCTTCATAGCCGAATCTTCATAGATCCTGTTGCACTGTTTTCCTTTTGATCTTCTCAGAAGCTGAAATCTCTAAGAGTTAGTCAAATCTGTCGGTTAAGGTAAGTGCTGAATTCTCTCTTCACTTCTTCTCTTCCAGTTTTTAGAGACCAAAGCCGAAAGGCTAGAAAAGATTATCTTTAGAGTAATGATTTGATTGTTCTCGTGTTCTTATTTCGGGGCGACACATCGAGAATCGAACTAGATCATCTATAAAAGCTGAAAATCGCTAGTCTCTAAACTCCATCTCTTTCGAGATTTCTAGGTAAGGGATCTTTGCCCTATGAATGTACATTCGTGTTTGTACTCGATTCAATGTTTTAATCCGATTTGTTGACTAAGATCTGTTTCATGGATACAAATGTCAGTCAAACGAAAGAGGGAATTGGATCCATAAATCCAACCCCTGGATTTAAGAAGCGAGCTGTGTCAACCATATGGGATTGGCCACCGGGTTATGGACCGGTTTCAAAACAAAACCTTAGATAGTTAGCAGTCGTATCGGCTTCTGTTAGTGTCGACATAGAAAGTCTCATCTTGCCTGTAATCAGGTGTGTGGATCTCTATCACACTAGTTAATCTGTACTATATATATTATGGGCTAAAAGCCAGAAAAAGGCTGTATGAACAGTCGTGTTACCCGAAAAGGGTAGGGAAATGATGCCAGGTACGTAATCATAGAAACTTCTCTATGTGTATCGAAGGATGTGGTAGTCTGTGATCTTTTTAGATAGTATATTATTTTGATTCTGCATGTACGTATGCATAGGATGGGATTGATATGACAAAGGCGAAGAGCATGCAAATAGGTCACTCAATGATCGGCGATTTATCCACAACATGTTATTTAGGTCGTATGGCAATTGGTGGCTCTGCCACATTTGATTAATAGGTCACATAGTGATCGGTGGTTAAACCACAATATATTATTAAGGTCACATGGCGATCGGTGGCTCTGCCACATAGGTCACATAGTGATCGGTCTTTATGACAGGCAGCACAGCTGTCAAAATGGTGTGTAGCGGATGGAGGGTTGATTGTAGAAATCCCCAAGGTGTGATAGCTGGTACGGGCTGGTGTGTAGAGGATGGACTATAGGATTGGGTTGGGCCATGTAGCATGTATATATTCTGTTGCCATTGTGTATGGGCCAAGGCCCATAATGTGTTTGTGGGCCTCACCCTTTTATGTGTTTTTGAGATTTGCACACTGAGTCTTGGTGACTCACCCTTTTATTTCCCTAAGTTTTTAGGTAAGCAGTAGATCGTGGACATGGGAGCCGAGGCGGCCTCGAGGGGCCATCAAGTTTTTATTTTCATAAACTATTTCTGGTTTTCCTTTAAGTTTTAATTTTGGGATTATTTATGTAATAAGGCCTCCATAGCTTAGGTTATCAATTTATATTGGTCAATGTTTATATTCTATAAACTTAAGTTCAAGGACTTGATTATAAGAAGGAAAAAAAAAAGATTTTCAAATAAGTTTAAAAAAAAAAAAACTACAAAGGCTTTCTACAAATATCACTTATTTAACAAATACCTGCATAAATGAACCGAGATTTTCAAAACCCTCCAAAGCAAAGTTTTCAACATTTAACCCGTAGCATACCAGATCTGGTGGTGACGCTTTGGGCTGGGTTTGGGGTGTTATAGATACTAATGTTATTGCATTGATTGATCCTGGTTTGACTCATTCTTATGTGTGTGAAACATTAGTATTCAGTAAGACTCTACCTGAGTTTGTGATTCGGGTAGCTAACCCCCTAGGTCGGTGTGTTTTGGTTAACAAAGTGTGTAAAAGTTGCCCGTTGATGATTCGGGATTCATGTTTCTCAGTCGATTTGATGTTGTTGCCTTTTGATGAATTCGACATAAGTTTGGGAATCAACTGGTTGACTTTGCACGATGCTGTTGGAAATTGTAAAAGAAAGACCATTGATTTGAGATGTTAGAACGGTGAAATTATTCAGGTTGAATCTAATAATCTGAATGGGTTACTAGCACTAATATCTTCGATGTTAGCCTAGAAATACGTGAGAAAGGGTTATGAATGTTAGCCTAGAAATATGTGAGAAAGGGTTATGAAGCTTATTTTGCTTATGTGCTTGATAGTAGTGAGAATTGAATCTGTACCAGTTGTGTGCGAGTATCCGGATGTGTTTCTTGAAGAATTACCGGGTTTGCCACCTGTACGAGAGGTAGAGTTTGGTATTGAGTTATTACCGGGGACGATGCTGATTTCGATAGCTCCATATCAGATGGCACCTACAGAATTAAAAGAGTTGAAAACACAGTTGCAAGAGTTAACAGATAGGGGTTTTGCATGACCGAGTTTCTCTCCCTGGGGTGCACCAGTCTTATTTGTGAAAAAGAAATATGGAACAATGCAAATGTGCATTGATTATCGTCAGCTAAATAAGGTGACCATAAAGAATAAATACCCGTTACCACGGATTGACGACTTGTTTGATCAGTTAAAAGGGGCTTCAGTGTTTTCGAAGATAGATTTGAGGTCGGGTTATTATCGATTCATGAGTCGAGATTACGATGTGCCAAAGCGCTTTCGAATGAGGTACAGACACTATGAGTTTTTGGTTATGCCCTTCGGACTTACTAATGCACTTGTTGTTTTTATGGATTTGATGAATCAAATTTTCAGATAGTATTTGGATCGGTTTTTGGTAGTGTTTATAGATGATATTCTGATCTACTCCAGAAATGAAACCGAGCATGCCGAGCATCTGATACTTGTGCTACAAACTTTTCGAGATAAACAGTTGTATGCAAAGTTTAGTAAATGTGAATTCTGGTTGAATGAAGTCAGTTTTCTGGGCCACATTGTTTCAGCATCAGGTATTAAGGTTGATCCGAATAAAATATCGGCTATACTCGATTAGAAACCACAAAAAAATGTTTTCAAAATTCGAAGCTTTCTGGGACTTGCTGGTTACTACAGACGATTTGTGAAAGGTTTTTCTATGATAGCTACACCATTGTCAAAGCTATTATTGAAAGATTTGAATTTGAGACAACGCCAATGGTTAGAACTATTGAAAGATTACTAGTTAGTGATTGACTATCATCTGGGAAAGGCTAATGTTGTAGCAGATGCTTTAAGTCAAAAGTTATTTTTTGCTTTTCGTGCGTTGAACGGGCATTTGGTTATGTCTGATGATGCTTCTATAGTAACTGAATTAAAACCAAGACCATTATTTATTCAACAAATTGGTGATGCCGAGAAAGTCGATAAAGATTTGATGGCAAAACGAGCTCAGTGTGAAAGTGATGTTAGTCAGAGTTTCGAATTGATGAGAATGAATACTTAAAGTTCAAAAACCGAATATGTGTTCTGAGAAATTCAAATTTAATTCTGATGATTTTAAATAAAGCTCGTAGCAGCCGATTGTCTGTACATCTGGGTAGCACGAAAATTTATAATGATTTGAAACTGTTCTATCGGTGGCCTGGTATGAAACGAGACATATCTGAATTTGTCTCGAAGTGTTTAGTTTGTCAACAAGTAAAGGCTGAACATCAGGTGCCTTCTGGGTTACTTCAGCCGATCCTGATACCTGAATGGAAATGGGATAGAATCACTATGGATTTTGTATCCGGCTTGCCTATGACACCGAGTAAGAAAGATGCAATTTGGGTTATAGTGGATAGATTAACCAAATCAACTCACTTTGTTCCAGTTCATATGGACTATTCGATCAATAAGCTTGCTGAGTTGTACATATCTCAAAGTGTGAGATTACATGGTGTGCCTATTTCTATTGTTTTAGACAGAGACCCGAGATTCACGTCGCAATTTTGGAAGAAATTACAAGATGCTTTAGGTACTAAACTACACTTTAGCACAACTTTTCATCTGCAGATAGATGGTCAGTCCGAACGAACCATTCAGATACTTGAGGATATGTTGAGGTGTTGCGTCCTCGAGTTAGAAGGTACATGGGAGCAATACTTACCTTTGATTGAATTTGCTTACAATAATAGCTTTCAATCTAGTATCAAATTGGCACCCTACGAAGCTTTGTACGGTCGTAAATGTCGTACACCATTATACTGGACTAAACTTAGTGAAAATAAGATACACGGGATTGACCTGATTAAAAAAAATTGAACAGAAAGTGGCAGTGATCCGTGATAGTTTGAAAAAAGCATCAGATCATCAAAAGTCATACGCAGATTGGAAATGTAAAGACATAGAGTTTTAGATCATAGATCGAGTATTTTTGAAAGTTTCACCGTGGAAGAAAGTACTCATATTCGGTCATAAAGGCAAATTGAGTCTGAGATTCATTGGACCATATGAAATCACAGAGCGTATCGGGCCGATTGCTTATAGATTACAGTTACCACCTGAGCTAGAAAATATCCATAATGTTTTCCATGTTTCAATGCTTCATAGATACCGATCTGATCCTTCACATGGGATTAGTCCGACAGAGGTCGAGATTCAACCTAATATGACATACGAAGAGGAACCGATTTGTATTCAAGCTCGTGAGATAAAAGAATTGAGAAATAAGAAAATTCCGTTAGTTAAGGTACTGTGGCAAAAGCACAGAGTTGAAGAAGCAACATGGGAGTCAAAGGATACAATGAAAGAGCGTTATCTGAATCTATTCTCTGATAAGATTTTCGGGGACGAAAATCCCTAAGGGGGAGAGTTGTAACAGTCCAGTTTTGACCCTAATCAGAATAGTGGTTTCGAGACCATGAATCCGAGTCTGAAAAATTTTTAAATATTATTTTCTGTGTTAATTATATGTGAATTAGTATGTGTGGGAGTTTCGTATAAAAATTTGATTGTTTGTGTGCTTTATTAAATAAAAAGGACTTAATCGCGTAAATTATAAAAGTTACTAATTAAAGTGTAAAGTGCTTATTTGATAGTGGCTTTTTAATGTGCGGTCCTTAAAGGGCAATTAGTCCATTTTAAGTTATAGTGGACGACATGTGTAAGTTTATGTGATTATATGATGTGAAACAATATTATAAATGTTATTATTAATTATTAAACATTATATTAAACTTGTTATAATAAAACATGATATGAAAGAGAAACATCATTCATTTATTCATCTTTCTTTGCCGAAAGTGAAGAAAAAGAAAAGAACTAAAACTTAGCTAGGTTCGGCCAACTTCAAGCTTGATTAAAGGTTAGTTTTTGTTCAGTTTTTAATAATTTTTACGTTTTTGAGATCGTTGCTATGAAATGTACAAGACCCATACTTTAATTTTTGAGTTTGATGAATATTTTGAGTTGAGCCATTGATGATATTTTTATGTTTATGCGGTTTGAGGATGATTTATGATAAATATGTGTTAGATTAACAAGTTTTGTCTTTGAATTTTTGATGAAATTGAGTATGTTGGACTAAATTACAAAAATAAAATTTTGAGGGACTAAAATATGAAATAAATGAAATGCATGGACTTGTATGAAGACTAGAAATATTCAACCCTTAAGGTGTTTATTTAATTTTTGTGTATTTTGTTTTTATCAAAAAAAAATTTGTGTATTTTGTGTTTTGTGCAAATGGGACTAAATTGTAAAAAAGTGTGTAATAATAGGGGCAAAATGGTAATTTGCCCATTTATGTGTTTTTGGATTAAATTTAATGTAAATATATTTGAACGAGCTTAATTTTAACATGTTTAGATGAAGAACCAAAGAAAACGGATTCGGATCGGGGAAAAGCTAAAATAGTCGAATAGCCGATTTTCGTCGTCCGTCGATATTCGAGGTAAGCCTTTTAGCAATAAAACATCGAGAAATTATGTACGTTGTAACACCCTAATATATGTCTGTTACCAGATTAGTTCCATAACCTTATAAAATATGTTCCAACTATTAATTACTCACTTAGATCATAATCCGAATACACTATAAACAGGTATACATACTATGTCACGTTAAAGCACAAATATTGTCTAAAGCATACTCCAAGTAATTTACTAACTCTTATAAAACTATTAACATATCTGAACCTAAACACATTAGTTCTTAACTATATAACAATTATAGCATTTGGTTAAACACATATCGATCACATATATATTTATCATACTAAAATTTAGAAAGAACCATAGCTTAATAGGTTCCATAATCAATAATTTACCAAACAATGTATATATATATCTTATCCACATTCGATAGTCTCAAAGTATCAATTCACTTAAATAAATCCTATGTATGTGTAACTATGACATTCATCATCGATCATACCAATAGAAACATGTCCATTATTCACCCAATTCATCATCAAATAAATATATAGTGTATAAAGTTACTCATATTTCCAATTTCATTTTAACTAATGTGCATCAATTTCCAATTCAACTTATTAGACCTCCATGTTCGTTCATATTCAAAAGATTTATCAAAGACTCATAACTAAACTTCTCGATATATATATATCATAATATATGCTTTCGAACTAGATTTAAAACATAACAAGAAACAAATAAGTAAAGTTTAGCCAAAAGTAATAGCCGTTTTGTAAGGCTATACATATATACACAAGACCAAATGTCATTAGTCTAAACCTTAATCTAGCCTATAATTGCCTTCGGTTCAAAACTAGGATTTAATACCAAAAGGGGTGATAGTGTGGTTGACTATTCCGACGATCCTCAGATGCCCGTAGCTTGATTTAAATCTATAAAATAGAACAAAAAGCACACACAGAATAAGCTCACTAGCTTAGTAAGTCCTAAGCAAATACAATATAACTTCAATCATTTAAACGTTTTAACCTCCAATTTGAAGCATTTAAAAGTACACATATCAACTTTCATATTTACCATTGCCAAATTTCATTATATCATTTAATCTATCAACTTTTATTTTTCCCACCAAAGTGCACCATTCATCAATTATACCAAAGCATATGTATATACTTAAGTATAACTGTACAAACATTTCCATTCATTCGTACACTATCGAGTACTTGATCATCACATTGAATCACATCTATATATCTTCCAACCACCATTCTAGCATACATTTATTACTTCATTTTTACTAGCTCATTATCATTATATACCACATATATGTAAGAAAGCTTCGACCTCAAAGCCAGAATCAAGACGATTCATTTTCAAAAGCTTAGATTTTCTTAACTTATTTTATGCTTTGTTGTTAAACAATCTGAGCTCGGAGTGCCAATACACCAGTATAGAACCTGCTAGGCATTAGCTCAAATCACATACACTGGCACTAGGCCTGCTAGACTCAAGGTCCAAAATTTAACACCGGCATTAAGCCTGCTAGGCAATAAGCCCGAATTATTTCATCGGCACGTGGCCTCCTAGGCTCAAAGCCTGAATAACTTACCGGCACAAGGCCTGCTAGGCTCGAAGCCCAAAATAATAATATAATCAATCCATCAATTTACATTTCTCAACACTATCATCAATAATGAGTCATATCCACAAATCACATTCACATATGACAACGAACATAGTAATTCAGATTGCATTTACCAAAAACACATCCAATTCATTTTAAGGCCTTTACATTCGGCTAACACATATATTCATACTCAATTTTATCAACTAACTTCATTAAACATATTCATAATTAATTCTTTAATATAATTTAGCTTAAGGACTTACCTCGACTGTCGACGAACCACGTAATCTGGCTATTCGATAACCTTTGTCCTTCCCTGATCCAAATCTGTTTTTCTTTGTTCTTGATCTAAACACATTAAAATTTAGCTCATTCAAGTACATTTCATTTCAATTTAGTCCCAAAACACATAAATGGGCAATTTACCTCTTTACCCCTAATGTTTAACATTTTTACAATTTAGTCCTATTTGCATAAAACACAAAATACACAAAATTTCCCCATGCTACTCAAAAGCCGAATCTTCCTAGGGACCTTACAAGTCCATTTATTTCATTTATTTTGCAAATAAGTTCCTCTAAAATTTATTTTTACAAATTAGCCCTAAATACTCAATTTCATCAAAACTTCCAATACAAAACATACTAATCTTTAATATATCTTTCATCTAAAATTATTTAACATCAAAAACCACATGACCACAACAATGGCCAAACATCAAGCATGCTTATATTTAAAAATTTTCACATGGGTCAGCTACGGTTCGAAGCAACGATCTCAAAAACATAAAAATATCAAGAACCAAAATCAAACTAACCTTGAATTTGTGATTGAAGTTGCCGAAATTCAAAGGAAACCAAACGCTATTTCTTTTCTCAACATTCGGCCAAGCAAATAAAAGATGATAATGACCATTTTTTTATGTTTTATTTAACATATATATGACATTTATTCATTTACCTTTATAACCTTATTATAAATAATTATACAATATAAAAATTAAGGTTAAACATATCATATATCACCCATTAACTTAAAAATGGGTTATTTACCCATTTAATGCTTCATATTAAAAAGCCATCCTCATTCTAGCACTTTACTCTATAGCATGCAACTTTTACACTTTACGCGATTAAGTCCTTTTCGTTAAATTAAACACTTAAACGATAAAATTTTTCTACGAAACTCTCTCACATATTAATTCACACAAGATTAGCATAGAATAAAATATTTAAATATATATCAGACTCAGATTCGTGGTCTCAAAACCATCGTTCTGATTATGGTCGAAATCAGACTATTACAACTCTCCCCCTTAGAGATTTTCGTCCTCGAAAATCTTACCGTTAAACAAAGTCGGATATTGTTGCCTCATTGAATCCTCAGGCTCCCAAGTAGCCTCTTCAACTCTGTGTCGATTCCACAATACTTTCACTAATGGAATTCTTTTGTTTCTCACTTCTTTCATTTCCCGAGCTAAAATACAAATTGGTTCTTCCTCGTACGTCATATCGGATCGGATTTCAACCTCTGACGGAGTGATCACATGTGACGGATTTGATCTATATTTACGAAGCATCAAAACGTGAAATACGTCATGTATCTTTTCTAATTCAGAGGGAAACTTCAATCTATAAGCAACATGCCCAATACGTTCGATGATTTCATATGGTCCAATGAATCTCGGACTCAATTTACCTTTTCGACCGAATCAGAGTACTTTTTTCCACGGAGAAACTTTTAAAAATACTAGATCTCTGGCTTGAAACTCAATGTCTTTACGTTTCAAATCAGCGTAAGACTTTTGAAGATCCGAGGAAGCTTTCAAAGTATCCCTGATCACGACCACTTTCTGTTCAGTCTCTTTAATCAGATCAACCCAGTGTATCTTGTTTTCATTTAGTTCAGTCCAAAACAACGGTGTACGACACTTACGGCCTTATAGAGCTTTATATGGTGCCATTTTGATACTCGATTGAAAACTGTTATTATAATTGAATTCAATCAAAGGTAAATATCTTTCCCATGTACCTTCGAACTCAAGAACGCAACATCTCAACATGTCCTCAAGTAACTGAATAGTTCATTTAGATTGACCATCTGTCTGCGGATGAAAGGCTGTACTAAAATGAAGTTTAGTACCTAAGGCATCTTGCAACTTCTTCCAAAACTGCGATGTGAATCTCGGGTCTCTGTTTGAAACAATAGAACTCGGCACACCATGGAATCTCACAATTTGTGACACATACAAATCAGCAAGTTTATCAAACGAATAATCTGAATGAATTGGCACAAAGTTAGTTGATTTGGTCAATCGATCCACTATAACCCAGACTGCATCTTTCTTACTCGGTGTTGTAGGCAAACCGGATACAAAATCTATAGTGATTCTATCCCATTTCCACTCAGGTATCATGATTTGCGAAAGTAACCCGGAAGGCACTTGATGCTCGGCTTTTACTTGTTGACAAATTAAGCACTCTGAAACAAATTCAGATATATCCTACTTCATGCCAGGCCACCAATAGAACTGTTTCAAATCATTATACATTTTCGTGCTACCCGGATGAACCGATAATCGACTACTATGGGCTTCGTTCAAAATCATCTGAATCAAATCTACATTCCTAGGAACACATATACGGCCTTTAAAGTTCAAACAACCATTTGCACCAATTTGAAACTCTGAACCTGCATCATTATTACACTAAACCCGTCTAGCAATCAAGTCTTTGTCAATTCCTTGTGCATCACAAATTTGTTGAATAAATATTGGTCTTGCCTTTAGCTCGGCTATAATCGAACCATCACCAGACATAACCATATGTGTGTTCAACGCACGAAGAGCAAACAATGATTTTTGACTTAATTCATCTAGAACAACGTTAGCTTTCCCCAAATGGTAGTCAATCACCAGTTCATAGTCTTTCAACAACTCTAACCATCTGCGTTGTCTCAAGTTCAAATCTTTTTGATTCATTAAGTACTTCAGGCTTTTATGATCTGAATAAACATGACATTTTTCGCTGAACAAGTAATGACGCCATATTTTCAAAGCGAAAATAATAGGTGCAAGTTCCAAATCATGAGTCGGATAATTTCTTTCGTGAGGCTTTAATTGTCTCGAAGCGTAGGCTATGACTTTGCCTTCCTGCATCAAAACACAACCCAAACCATTCAAAGAAGCGTCACCATAAACAATAAATTCTTTACCCATTTCAGGTTGAGCTAACACTAGAGCTTCGGTCAAAAGGGCTTTCAACTCATCAAAACTTTTTTGACATTTTTTTGACCATTCAAACTTAACATCTTTCTGTAGCATCTTTGTTAAATGTGCAGATATCATGGAAAAACCATTAACGAATTGTCTGTAATATCCCGCAAGTCCCAGAAAGCTTCAAATTTCAGAGACATTCTTTGGTGGTTTCCAATCAAGTATAGCCGATATTTTACTCAGATCAACCCGGATACCTGAAGCTGAAACAACATGCCCCAAAAAGTTGACTTCCTTCATCCAGAATGCACACTTACTGAACTTTGTATACAACTGCTGATCTCGTAAAGTCTGTAACTGTAATATCCTGAATTAGGGGTTAATTGTGATTGTATTGTTTTGCATGAGTTTGGATTGTTGTGTTGTTAAGTGAGATGTTCTAGGGCTTAAGAATAATCCAAGGGTAGGCTCGAGCTGTAGGAAAAATTCTATTTTTAAGCTTTAGTTAAAGGGAGTTGAAGGAGATAGGGGTTAAGAGTAATTCGTGGGGAATTTTAACACAAGTTACCAGTTGGCAAAGTGGTAAGGAGGCACCACTTAGGGCTTTGGAAGGTGATGCCACAAGCATTGAAAGGAGGCTTAAGTTTGAATCCCATGGATGGACTTAAGGTGACTTTTATTTTTTCATTTATATGGCATATGTTGGTCAAACTCTAATTAAGGTAAGGTTGGACTATTGTCATTTATGGTTAGGAGACTAAAGAATAAGGCAAGTGCTTATTTATGGTATGGTATCAAGGAATTTTGGTAGGATAAGGGGTCATAAGGCTTGAAGTATGGAGTGTTGTTTTGGAAACTTTTCTATGGCCATTTGACCATGAATGTAGACGATATAGTGGACTAGGGGGGTTGGCTTAATTCTGAATGTGATTAGGAGGAAATAAGGAGAAATTTAGGAGTGAGTTTAATTCAAAATTAGTTTGAATTGATGGTAAGAAGAATTTTGAGTGTGGAGGCCGAATGTGGGTCTCTTTTGGGTGATAATTTTTGGTCATGAGTGGGGGGG
Source organism: Gossypium rotundifolium (assembly GCA_025506655.1). NCBI lineage: Eukaryota > Viridiplantae > Streptophyta > Magnoliopsida > Malvales > Malvaceae > Gossypium > Gossypium rotundifolium. Next base: position 105,671,017 of record CP106722.1, on the reverse strand, counting down.
GAATAGCTGAATTTCCTATAAGAGGTATAGAAGTTCTTTTTCGGTTCTCTTTTCTTTCTTTAGTATTCTCTTTCGAAACTTTCTTTTCACCCTTGCCATTGCCGAAATTTGCACCCTATTTCTTGACCAAAAGCAGAAAGTTGGAAGTAATTTTTGTGCATCTTTTTCTTTTTCTTTTTAACTTATTTTTCTTCCATTCACTTCCTAAAAACTGAAACCCATCCTCTCATTTGCAACAAAGCCGAAACCTCTCCACCTTTGTTCTTCATTGCTGAATTCTCCTAACTTTCATCTACACTTCTTTTCTTCTTCTCAACCTCGATTCTATACCTATTTTTGTGATAGCCGATTATCCCATCTCCATTTGGGAGTTCTTACCGAATCTTTTAGAGCTTTTATAGGGGGAGGTGTCGACATTCCTTTTTATCAATCTTCCAATCGGTTTCGAGTATAGTAAGTATTTTCTTAGCAATCGAATTCTCTTCTTCTTCATTTAGTATGCCGAAACCAATGGTTGGCCTTGGTTTCTAAGGGATGGTCAAATGTATGAAGAGTCATAATATTGTGTTTCTTTTGTGTAGCCAACGGTAAGGAGCCTTAAGGAGGATTGTAAGGATTTGATTCATCAAGGTAAATGTTATGTGGCGATTCAGGATTTGTTAAGCAAAGTAGGTGGTTTGTAGTATTCGGCCATAGGCCATTTTATGAGTTTAAGTGATGACCGATTTCTGACTTTGGTTCTTAGGGGCAAATCGACAGGAATAAGAGAGTTTCGGGATTGAGTAGACTGTACCAAAAAGGTGCGTAGTTATCGCACTGTTCTCTTGTTGTGTGTATGTGTTATATATATAAATATGTATATGATGTGCATGGTAGCCGAAATAATGGCTAAAAAAGTGGATACCCATGGTGGGTAATCGATTAAACAGGTCAGTACTTTATGACATTAAGTTTCCTATGGTATACGAATGAAATTGTGATAGCATGTGATGTATGCTTATTTTAATGATATTGTGGCATGATACATGGGGCTTGGGATGTGACTATTGAAGGACAGGGAGTACATTTATGTACGTGGTCTGATGTCAGCCTTGTGCTACATTGGCGCTTGATGTTAGCTATGTGCTTCATCAAGGTGGGATGTTGGCTGTGTGCCTCACCCTGGCTGATGATAGCTGTGTGCATCACCATGGATTGAGGATGACCTAGGGTCATCTCAAGGATATTGATATGTGGCGTCACTTAGGTGATCGGTGGCTTAGCCACGGCCTCGGGCAGCAGGCCTGCCAAGGAAGGTGTATAACGGATGGATACTAGGTTGGGCTTGGCTTCATTTTGCATATTTATGTATGTGGACTGTGTGGATATGGGCCAAGCCCATATGTGGAGACATGTGAAATAACTATGCACTGAGTCTGTTTGACTCACCCAAATTCTCTTACCAACATCGCAGGTGATTCGTAATGCTTGGACCGGGTCGGAGCGGATACAAAAGTGGCTCATAAAGAAGTTGTTTTCCTTATTTAATAAAATTTATATTTCCATTATTTTTAGTATCCATTTATTGTAAAAAGGGCCTTATAGTATTTGTTATTATTTTTATTATGGATTGATGATTAAACTACTATGTGGAAATGAGTTTATGATTTAGCAACTTACACTTTAAAATATATGTTAAAGTTTTTAATCGTAGAAATTGTAATAACTTAGTTTTATTTGGAATTTTAAAATACACGAGGTTTTACAAACAACCACAAATTTTTAAGTTTTACTTTTAAGTCAAAAATTTTTCGATCGCTTTCTGCAGTGACATACCAGATCTGGTCAAGGCTCATGGGCTGGGTTTGGGGGTATTACAATTTGGTATCAGAGCCCAGTTCAAAACTCGGCTTTGAGGGTTTTGGGCCCAAAAAAACATTTTTTTAAGGTGGGCTTTTCAAAGATTTGGGCTTTCATAAATTTTTCAGGTTTATTCGGGCATGGCTTTTGTATCTCAGGCAATTCAAGTCCACCAGCTAAGTACCTCTAATTGTTGTGTGAATTATTATATGATTGGTATATGGGTATGATGGGAACGTAGATTAGTGTATTAAGTTATTTAACTTTAGGATTAGCTTACTCTAACACAGAATTGTATAAAATTTTAAAGCCTAATTAAACAAACTTATGAGTAAGTCGCCGAGTTAGGGTATGGCAACCATTGTGTGCATGTCTAGGATTGGTTTCGGTGGGAGCTTGGCATTTAAGCAGTCCTAGTGACTCACCTCCTCTCCACTTGAATCCTACCTGGTGCGTAGTAAAGGTTCACCCTAACCAAGAGGACTTATTCACGGGCTAAACTCGATAATTAAAACCCGAAAGGGACTAGTCATACTGTTTTATAAAAACCTTAAGTTTTCAAAATTACTCCTTTGATTTGTAAAACCGTTTTATACTTGGAAAATTTTTCGAAATATTTTCGATTTACAAAATTACCCAAATACCCCTGGGTGTAAAATTACCAAAATGCCATTGGTTTATAAAATTACCATACCACCCACGACTTTTGTAAAAACATTTTTACTTTACAAAAATACCAAAAACTCCTATTTTACAAAATAGTAAGATACCCTGATTTAGAAAAATTTACTAAAATGCCCTTGACTTCCAAAATTACCAAAATAACCCCGATTTCTAAAATTTCTACAATATCATTGATTTGATAGAATTTTCAAAATAACCTCGAGATTTGTATATTTTGGAATGCCTTTGATTTGTAAATATTTTCAAATTGACCCCGATTTATTACCAAAATACCCTGTAGGACAAATGACGAAAATACCCCTAGAATAGGAATGGACAGAGATGTTCGAATGATGAATGTGTGTGTGATGGATATCATTGAATGTGTGTGTTTCTCTGAATTAGGGTAGAAAACTTGAAATGAAAACTTTGAATGATCGAAAGAACTACTATTAAGCTCTTTTCATAAAATTGCTCGCGGATAAACAGTGGAACAAATGCTAATTCATAAAATTTCCTAAATCATATTAAAACGCGATAGTAGACATGAGCTCTAGGGGATGTGGTCATAATGTACGAGGCCGTGGTAGAGGTAGAATGGCTGTATCGAAACCCGTTAGATTGGGTCAAGGGTCTGAGAATGAGGTACCACTACCACCACAAGCTATTGGTGTTGAGCAGCAAGATCAGACGGAGGAAGATGTTGTATCGCAGGCTGTGCTGCGAGTTCTTGAGATGGTGGCTGGAGCAGGTGGAAATATGAGAGCTAGGAAGTCCGTACCCGAGCGACTTCGAGCCAACGGAGCTGAGGTGTTCCGTAGCATATCTAGTGTGGCACCCAGTACGTCTGAGTATTGGTCAGAGGCGACCGAGCGAATTATGGATGAGCTGGATCTAACCACTTAGGAGAAAGTGAAAGGAATGGTGGCGCTGCTCCGCGATGAGGCATATCAATGGTGGCTCACAGTTCGGGATGGTGCTACAACTGAGGATCTCACTTGGTAGTACGTTAAGGCGGCTTACCAAAAGAAGTATGTTGGTACTCATTATATTGATGCGCAGAGAAAGGCTTTTCTGGGGTTGGTTCAAGGGAACAAACTCGTGGCGGAGTACGAGGCTGAATTCTTAAGGTTGAGCCGGTATGCTCGAGGAGTAGTGGCTACGGAACATGAGCGATTTGTCCGATTTGAGGATGGACTAAGGGATGACCTGAGGCTGTTGATAGCTCCACAGCAGGAGTGAGAGTTTGCCGTATTAGTAGAAAAGGCTAAGGTAGCAGAAGGAATTAAGGATTCTGTGAGACAGAATATAGATAAGGATAGAAACCGGGATAAGAGGAGTTTTGGACCGTCAGAATTGTCTGGGAGCCTTCAGAAAAGATCGAGGGTTGAGAATTCTGCTCGTGTTGCTAAGCCAGCTATTGGAAATCTGGACCGTCCATGTGCTCAATGTGGGAGGTACCCTATTAACGAGTGCTGGAATTGGGATCGAGAGTGTTTTAGGTGTAAGCCTAAGGCTTATTTGATTAAAGATTGTCCTCAGGATCCTAATAGGGCTCGGACAGTTGGTCAGGGTGGTGTGCAGCCGGACAGAGGTGGTCAGCAAGCGACGAGGGGTCATGGTCTGAACCATGGAGGAAATGGTTTCGACCAAGGTCGTGGAGCACCAGGCAGAGGAGCTGAAGGTACAGATCCGAGGCAGCCAGGGTTGGTTTATGCAGATAGGCGTCGCGAGGAGGAAGATGTGCCAGAGGTGACAACGGGTACGTTCCTCATTTCTGGAATACCCTTTTTTGCCTTGTTTGTTATAGAGCTAGTTCGTTCTTGTGTTGTGAGTGAAATGTATGGAACCTTGAGTGTGAACTTTGAGACTGTTCATAGAAAGTATGTTAGTTTTATTAAGATCAGAATGCACAGCAAGAGCGTAGTGTGGTGAGTGAGGATGCACAACTGTTAGTTAGTTGGAAATTTCGAGGATGAAATTTCTTTAAGGAGGGTAGAATTGTAATATCCTGAATTAGGGGTTAATTGTGATTGTATTATTTTGCATGAGTTCGAATTGTTGTGTTGTTAAGTGAGATGTTCTAGGGCTTAGGAATAAGCCAAGGGTAAGCTTGAGCTGTAGGAAAAATTTTATTTTTAAACTTTAGTTAAAGGGAGTTGAAGGAGATAGGGGTTAAGAGTAATTCGTGGGGAATTTTAACACAAGTAACCAGTTGGCAAAGTGGCAAAGAGGCACCACTTAGGGCTTTGGAAGGTGGCATACAAGCATTGAAAGGGGCTTAGGTTCAAATCCCATGGATGGACATAAGGTGACTTTTATTTTTGCATTTATATGGCATGTGTTGGTCAAACTCTAATTAAGGTAAGGTTGGTCTTTTATGGTTAGTAGACTACGGAATAAGGCAAGTGCTTATTTATGGTATGGTATCAAGGAATTTTGGTAGGATAAGGGGACATAAGGCTTGAAGTATGGAGTGTTGTTTTGGAAACTTTTCTATGGCCATTTGACCATAAATGTAGACGGTATAGTGGACTAAGGGGGTTGGCTTAATTCTGAATGTGATTAGGAGGAAATAAGGAGAAATTTAGTTTGAATTGATGGGAAGAAGAATTTTGAGTGTGAAGGCCGAATGTAGGTCTCTTTTGGGTGATAATTTTTGGTCATGAGTGGGGGGAATAGCCGAATTTCCTATAAGAGGTATAGAAGTTCTTTTTCGGTTCTCTTTTCTTTCTTTAGTATTCTCTTTCGAAACTTTTTTTTCACCCTTGCCATTGCCGAAATTTGCACTCTATTTCTTAACCAAAAGCCGAAAGTTGGAAGTCATTTTTGTGCATCATTTCTTTTTCTTTTTAACTTATTTTTCTTCCATTCACTTCCTAAAAACCGAAACCCATCCTCTCATAGTCGAAACCTCTCCACCATTGTTCTTCATTACCGAATTCTCCTAACTTTCATCTACACTTCTTTTCTTCTTCTCAACCTCAGTTTTATACCTATTTTTGTGATAGCCGATTATCCCATCTCCATTTGGGAGTTCTTGCCGAATCTTTTAGAGCCTTTAGAGGGGGAGGTGTCGACATTCCTTTTCATCAATCTTCCAATCAGTTTTGAGTATAGTAAGTATTTTTTTAGCAATTGAATTCTCTTCTTCTTCATTTAGTATGCCAAAACCAATGGTTGGCCTTGGTTTCTAAGGGATGGTCGAATGTATGAAGAGTCATAATATTGTGTTTCTTTTGTGTAGCCAACGGTAAGTAGCCTGAAGGAGGATTGTAAGGATTCGATTCAACAAGGTAAGTGTTATGTGGTGATTCGGGATTTGTTAAGCAATGTCGGTGGTTTGTAGTATTCGGCCATAAGCCATTTTATGAGTTTAAGTGATGACCGATTTCTGACTTTGGTTCTTAAGAGCAAATCGACAGGAATAAGAGAGTTTTGGGATTGAGTAGACTGTACCAAAATGGTGCGTAGTTATCGCACTGTTCTCTTGTTGTGTGTATGTGTTATATATATATAAATATGTATATGATGTGCATGGTAGCCGAAATAATGGCTAAAAAGGTGGATACCCATGGTGGGTAATCGATTAAACAGGTCAGTACTTTATGACAATAAGTTTCCTATGGTATACGAATGAAATTGTGATAGCATGTGATGTATGCTTATTTTAATGATATTGTGGAATGATACATAGGGCTTGGGATGTGACTATTGAAGGATAGGGAGTACATTTATGTACGTGGTCTGATGTTAGCCTTGTGCTACATTGGCGCTTGATGTTAGCTATGTTCTTCATCAAGGTGGGATGTTGCCTGTGTGCCTCACCCTGGTGGATGATAGCTGTGTGCATCACCGTGGATTGAGGATGACCTAGGGTCACCTCGAGGATATTGATATGTGGGGTCACTTAGGTGATCGGTGGCTTAGCCACGGCCTCGGCAGCAGTGCGCCAAGGTAGGTGTGTAACGGATGGATACTAGGTTGAAATTTGGGCTTCATGTTGCATATTTATGTATGTGGATTTGTGTGGATATGGGCCAAGCCCATATGTGGAGACATGTGAAATAACTATGCACTGAGTCTGTTTGACTCACCCAAATTTTCTTACCAACATCGCTGGTGATTCGTAATGCTTGGACCGGGTCAAAGCGGATACAAAGGTGGCCCATAAAGAAGTTGTTTTCCTTATTTAATAAAATTTATATTTCCAGTATTTTTAGTATCCATTTATTGTAAAAAGGGCCTTATAGTATTTGTTATTATTTTTATTATGGATTGATGATTAAACTACTATGTGGAAATGAGTTTATGATTTAGCAACTTACACTTTAAAATATATGTTAAAGTTTTTAATCGGAGAAATTGTAATAACTTAGTTTTATTTGGAATTTTAAAATACACAAGGTTTTACAAACAACCACAAATTTTTAAGTTTTACTTTTAAGTCAAAAAATTTTTCGAACGTTTTCCGTAGTGACATACCATATCCGGTCAAGGCTCGTGGGCCAGGTTTGGGGGTGTTACAGTAACACTAACCTCAAGTGCTCAGCGTGTTCGGATTCATCTTTAGAGTACATCAATATATCATTAATAAACACTACTACAAACTGATCCAAAAACTATCTGAAAACCTGATTCATTATATCCATAAATACAACGAGTGCATTAGTAAGTCCAAAAGGCATAACCAGAAACTCAAAGTGGTCGTACCTAAATGCGAAATGCGATCTTTGGCACATCGAATCTCGACTGCATGGCGATAGTAGCCCGATCTCAAATCTATCTTCGAAAACACTGACGCTTCTTTCAACTGATCAAATAAATCATCAATCCGAGGTAACGGGTATTTATTCTTTATAGTCACCTTATTCAGTTGCCGATAATCGATACACATTCGCATAGTTCCATCTTTCTTTTCACAAAGTAATGGAGCACCCAAGGAGAAAAACTTCGGTCGTGCAAAACCCTATCTGTCAACTCTTGCAACTGTGCTTTCAACTCTTTCAACTTAGTAGGTGCCATCCGATATGGAGCTATCAAAATTGGAGTCATCCCCGATACTAATTCAATGCCAAACTCAATCTCTCGAATTGGCGGTAAACCCGGTAATTCATCAGGGAACACCTCAGGGTATTCACACACAATTGGTACATGCTCAAACTGCTTTTCGGACACTTTATTATCCAGCACATAAGCCAGGTAAGCTTCACATCCTTTTCTCACATATTTACGGGCTAACATTGAGGAAATTACTGTAGGTAACCCATTTAAATCACTAGATTCAACTCGGATGGTCTCATCATTCTGACATCTCAAATCAATGATCTTTCTTTTGCAATTCACCACTGCATCGTGCCAAGTTAACCAATCCATTCCCAGAATTATATCAAATTCGTCGAAGGGTAACAACATTAAATCGGTCGGAAAGAAAGAATCCCGAATCATCAATGGGCAACCTTTACACACCTTATCAACGAGTACACATCTACCCAAGGGGTTGGACACACGAATCACAAACTCAGTAGACTCAATAGGCAGAGTCGTACTATGTACCAGAGTTTCACATACATATGAATGAGTAGAACCAGGATCAATCAATACAATTACAGTAGTATCATAAAGTGTGAAAGTACCAGTAATAACATAAGGGAAATAAGCATCCTCTCTGGCACGTATAGCATAAGCTCTAGCTGGTGCTCGAGCCTCTGATCGAACTGCAGTGCCCCTCGTTCCTCTCTGACTGCCACCTATGTTCCCTGAATGTCTGGGTGGTCTACCTCATGCTAACGCATTGCTCGGTTTAGTGTTCTGAGCCGTATTTTGCTCGACTAGCATCGGGAACTCTCGAATGAAATGATCTGACAATCCACATTTAAAACAATACTGATCACAGAATCTACAACTCCTAGAATGCCATTTTCCACAATGCTTGCACTCAATTTGATCCTGTTGAACATTGCCAACACTAGCCATTGAAGTGGCTCGAGAACTCACTGGAGGTCGATCTCGTCTAGACAGGTCAGGAGTAGTCTTATGTCGGTTAAAGTCATCTCTAAACTTCTTAGATGCTGAATGGAAAGTCTTACTCGATGTTCTTTTACAAGTGTCTCTAGCTTCTATCTCAGCCTTTCGTTTCTCTTTTCCGAGCTCTTCAGCTTTGCAAGCTCGCTCGACTAGTACCATGAACTCTTTAATCTCAAGAATGCCCACGAGTAACTTTATATCTTCATTCAGACCATCCTCGAATCTCTTGCACATAATGGCTTCAGAAGAAACACATTCTCTAGCATATCTACTGAGTCTGACAAATTTTCGCTCATATTCTATCACGGTCATTCGCCCCTGTTTTAATTTAAGAAATTCTTTACGTTTTTTGATCGATGAATCTCTGGCTAATGTATTTCTTACAGAACTCAATCTGGAAGAAATCCCAAGTCACTTTTTCTTTCGGAACTACTGATACTAGTGTGTTCCACCAGTGATAGGCAGTGTCTCGAAGTAGAGACATAGCACACTTTAGGCATTCCTCTAAAGTACAGGATAACTCATCAAGTACCCGAATGGTATTATCAAGCCACATCTCGGCTCGCTCTACGTCATCATCATCATTGCCTTTGAATACTTCGGCCCCATATTTCCTGATTTTATCAACAGGAGGCCTACTAGATCTCATTGGATCTATCATCGGGGGTGTTGAATGTACGGGAGTTGGATTATTTAGGGGTGGAGGTTGTTATACAGTCGGGTTATTCTGAACAGATTGGGTAAATCATTCATTCATCATCTGGTAGAAGGCTTGTTTAGCCTCCCCCACATGGCTACTTGTAACTGGTAGAGAGTCTACTTGCACTGATCCTCGTGCACGATCAGGTCCTGCACTTTCTACATCATCTACTACGGCTCTATCAGGATCGGAGTCCATTTACTATATAAAACATATTTCAGAATGTCAGAAGTCACCACACTATCAAATGTACAATAGACGCATGTATGGCTAGACTCACATGCGTTACAGTTGTCCTAGAATCGACTAAATCGTAAGCTCTGATACCAATAAAATGTAACACCCTAATAGGTGTCCGTTACCGGATTAGTTCCATAACCTTATAAAATATGTTCCAACTATTAATTACTCACTTAGATCATAATCCAAATACACTATAAACAGGTATACATACTATGTCACCTTAAAGCACAAATATTGACTAAAGCATACTCCAAGTAATTTACTAACTCTTATAAAACTATTAACATATACGAACCTAAACACATTAGTTCTTAACTATATAACAATTATAGCATTTGGTTAAATACATATTTGATCACATATATATTTATCATACTAAAATTTAGAAAGAACCATATCTTAATAGGTTCCATAAACAATAACTTACCAAACAATATATATATATATCTTATCCACATTCGGTAGTCGTAGTATCAATTCAATTAAAGAAAACCTATGTATGTGTAACTATGACATTCATCATCGATCATACCAATAGAAACATGTCCATTATTCACCCAATTCATCATCAAATAAATATATAGTGTATAAAGTTACTCATATTTCCAATTTCTTTTTAACTAATGTGCATTAATTTCCAATTCAACTTATTAGACCTCCATGTTTGTTCATATTCAAAAGATTTATCAAAGACTCATAACTAAACTTCTCGATATATATATTAATATATATCATAATATATGCTTTTGAACTAGATTTAAAACATAACAAGAAACACATAAGTACAGTTTAGCCAAAAGTAATAGCCGTTTCGTAAGGCTATACATATATACACAAGACAAAATGTCATTAGTCTAAACTTTAATCTAGCCTATACATGCCTTCGATTCAAAACATGATTTAATACCAAAAGGGGTGATAGTGTGGTTGACTGTTTCGACGATCCTCAGATGCCCGTAGCTTGATTTAAATCCATAAAACAAGACAAAAAGCATACACGGAATAAGCTCACTAGCTTAGTAAGTCCTAAGCAAATACAATATAACTTCAATCATTTAAACGTTTTAGCCTTGAATTCGAAGCATTTAAAAGTACACATATGAACTTTCATATTTACCATTACCGAATTTCATTATATCATTTAATCTATCAACTTTTATTTTTCCACCAAAGTGCACCATTCATCAATTATACCAACGCATATGTATATACTTAAGTATACCTGTACAAACATTTCCATTCATTCGTACACTATCGAGTACTTGATCATCATATCGAATCACATCTATATATCTTCCAACCACCATTCTATCATACATTTATTACTTCATTTTTACTAGCTCATTATCATTATATACCACATATATGTAAGAAAGCACTTACCTCAAAGCCGAATCAGTATGATTCATTTTCAAAAGCTTAGATTTTCTTGACTTATTTTATGCTTTGTTGTTATACAATCTGAGCTCGGAGTGCCAATACACCGGTATAGAACCTGCTAGGCATTAGCTCGAATCACAAACACTAACACTAGGCCTGCTAGACTCAAGGTCTGAAATTTAACACCGGCATTAAGCCTGATAGGCAATAAGCCCAAATTATTTCACCGACATGTGGCCTGCTAGGCTCGAAGCCCGAATAACTCTCCGGCACAAGGCCTGCTAGGCTCGAAGCCCGAAATAATAATATAATCAATCCATCAATTTACATTTCTCAACACTATCATCAATAACAAATCATATCCACAAATCACATTCACATATCACAACGAATATAGTAATTCATATTGCATTTACCAAAAACACATCCAATTAATTTTAAGGCCTTTACATTCGGCTAACACATATCTTCATACTCAATTTTATCAACTAACTTCATTAAACATATTCATAATTAATTCTTTAATATAATTTAGCTTAAGGACTTACCTCGACTGTCGACGAACCACGTAATCCGGCTATTCGATAACCTTTGTCTTTCCCCGATCCAAATCCATTTTTCTTTGTTCTTGATCTAAACACATTAAAATTTAGCTTATTCAAGTAAATTTCATTTCAATTTAATCCCAAAACACATAAATGGGCAATTTGCCACTTTACCCATAATGTTTCACATTTTTACAATTTAGTCCTATTTGCATAAAACACAAAATACACAAAATTTCCCCATGCTACTCAAGAGCCGAATCTTCCTAGGGACCTTACAAGTCCATTTATTTCATTTATTTTGCAAATAAGTTCCTCTAAAATTTATTTTTACAAATTAGCCCTAAATACTCAATTTCATCAAAACTTCCAATACAAAACATACTAATCTTTAATATATCTTTCATCTAAAATCATTTAACATCAAAAACCACATGAACACAATAATGGCTGAACATCAAGCATGCTTAGATTTAAAAATTTTAACATGGGTCAGCTACGGTTCGAAGCAACGATCTCAAAAACATAAAAATTCTCAAGAACCGAAATCAAACTAACCTTGAATTTGTGATTGAAGTTGCCAAAATTCAAAGGAAACCAAACCCCATTTCTTTTCTCAACATTCAGCCAAGCAAATAAAAGATGATAATGGCCATTTTTTTTATGTTTTATTTAACATATATATGACATCTATTCATTTACCTTTATAACCTTATTATAAATAATTATACAATATAAAAATTATGGTTAAACATGTCATATGTCACCGACTAACTTAAAAATGGGTTATTTACCCATTTAATGCTTCATATTAAAAAGCCATCCTGATTCTGGCACTTTACTCTATAGCATGCAACTTTTACACTTTACGCGATTAAGTCCTTTTCGTTAAATTAAACACTTAAACGATAAAATTTTTCTACGAAACTCTCACACGTATTAATTCACACAAGATAAGAACAGAATATAATATTTAAATATATATCCAACTCGAATTCGTGGTCCTAAAACCACCGTTCTGATTAGGGCCGAAATCAGACTGTTACATACGTAACCTAGTATATGCTGATTTTTGGAAATTTTGTAGCTATATTATTGAATTAGCCGAATGTGGTAAGTATAAGTTTGAATTTTTTAAATTATTCGATTGATATATGTTATTTGAATGTTGGTACAATGGGTTTGAAATGTGTATAAGTGAATCGATATATGAAACGAATTGTGTGAGATAGATTAAAAGTATCATGATTCAGACTTTGAGCCTAGCAAGCCTTGGGCTGGTGAACTTAATCGGGCTTTATGCCTAGCAGGCTTATTGCTGGTGATTGAATATCAGACCTCAGGTCTAGTAGGCTTAGTGCCGGTGTGTGTGTTTCAGGCTTTATGCCTAGCAGGCTTTATGCCGGTGATTATTTATAATTATATGCTTCAATGGATTATTAATGATGTGGAATTTTGAATACAGTAAATGAGCTAATTGTTCAGGTACATAAAAGCCTATTGGTTGTATGAGATAAGGTAAGTTAGTATATTATGATTGATACTGCTGGTATGTGATACAATTGAGGTATATTTTTAAAATTCTATTAAGGGTATTCGGCCTTATAAATGATGAATATGATATATTGAAAGTTGACTTTAGATGTGAACATGGATGTGTCATTTAAATTCGGCCAAATGGGTAAATATACATGTAATGTATATTGAACTAGTGAATTAACAATGTGCTTTTGTATATTCAGCCTTATAGATGTGGATAAAATGGTATTATATAGATATTATATAATTGTATACATGTGAAGTTTAATGGATATTATTATATATGTATATTGGTTATAAATTGTTGATATGTATTTAGTATTTATTTAATCGGTTGTATACAGAAACATAACAAATTATATGTAATTGATAAGTTTGTATTTTTAAGGCATGACGGAGATATTTTGAGGTTGTTAAGATATAAATGTTATGTCAAGCAAGGATATCAGCATTCGTCTATAATTGTTTATTCGTGCTATGTTATTACATCAATGCCATAAAGTGATTGGATTAAATTATTTGAATGCTCAATTGATTTATTATATTTGCTTAAGACTTACTAAGCTAAGATAGCTTACTTTGTGTGTTCTGTTATTCTATTTTATAGATTTCGGTTGTTAGCTACGAGCTCGGGGATCGTCTTTGAAGTCATCCACACTGTCGACTTATTTTGGTACTTTTAAAGCTTGGGTTTTGAATTTAAGGCATGTATAGGCTAGTTAATTACGTAGATAATGTTTTGAAGATGTAAATATAAGCCATGCGAAAATGGCTTGATTTTTATGCTGAATGGACTAATGCTTAAATGTTCTTAATCGTATTATGTGTTTGTCATGCTTAGATTATAAGTATGGTTGTGATGAGAGTACATTATATGCACAAGTATAAGTATATGTTTTGATATGAGGTATCATTTAAAGTTTTATAAGTTGTGTATTTGGTAAATTGATATTTGTAGTATTTGAATATGTTTGAGTTAGGGATTGATGAATACTTACTAATTAGATGCATAAATTTGAAACACAAATCAACTTGGAGAATTACTCTATATGGAAGAATGTATATTCGACCAAGTGTTGAAATTATAAGTTAAGTATTTGGATTGACATATTCGAATATGGTTTATATATGTGTATGTATATTAAGTTCAAATTTAGGTGTTTTAGACTATGGAAGACATATTTGGTATTTTTGGTTCAATTATGTTCTTCTAGATAATATGATCTATGTCATGCTTTGATGTGTGTGCAAGTAGTATATCTTGAATTTGGTCAAGCAAAAATTCTATACAAAAACATATGTATGTCTAGTTTTGGTATTTGATAACTTGCTTTAGTGAATTAATAATGAGCATGTGCATGTTCGATTAATGAATTTTAAATGACCACATGAATAGTAAACTTTGTTATTTGATGAAAAATGTTTTTATGAGAAATTGGCTAATGGATTTAAGATATGCATGAGATTTTTTAAGTATACTATGATAATATATTACTCATAACGCATTCGGTTTTGACTATATGAGCAGTAAATATTTGTTGTGACTTGTGCTATGTTCCGTAATGCCTTGCAACCCTAATCTGGCGACAGATACGGGTTAAGAGTGTTACAATCATATTTATTTCAACTGTAACTCTCACACGCAGAGACATCTTTACTACTCAAATATCATTTCTTTGATTAATTATGTCATCATGAACCCCGTATTATTCCACTCACTAACGAAAATCAATTCGGGAAAAATTTCAACAAACACATACTTTAGGCATCATATCTGAATAAGTCGATTAGCTGAGACTAACTTCTCCTTTATCCGTGACATTGCATAATATGTATAATCTTTAAAACGTTATAATATCCTTCCAAAATTATTTCCACTTTCCAAACTATTCTTATCTCTATATGCATTACTAAGTATTTCACCACTAAACTTTTTAGTTTTACATTTATGGACTTATTCCACATGGTTCTCATGAATTTTAGTTATAAAACAACACTGGTAAGGGGGTGAGGTCGTAAAGCTTCTGACTTAACTCTCATAAATACATACATATGACTTTGTATTCATCACCAACATCATACAACCTCAATTACATAATTCACTTCAATCTAATTAACATAGATAGTCATGTTACATGAACTTTTTTGATTATCTTATTCAAACAAGTGTACATAAACACACATTCTGTCAATTTGAGAAAATTTACTTATCATATTCACTTAATCAAATATGTTGGGCACATAACATCATATGCATGCCAAACAAACATGGATGGGCTTATCACCATATAAACTTTCATTTCATTCCACTTTTCACATTTCTCAACTTGTGGTTATCTCATTTCGTACATTAACAATATATATCGTGAACTTCTATTCATACCTTTCCAAATTTCGACACATCATAAGCATGTCTCAATCATTTCAATATCATTATCAGCATTATCGAAAAATAGCTCGGTTGGAAGTCATCTCTGTCTTAACAAAACAATTTTGTCAGATCAGGAGATATCAAACTATCACGAGTAGTAGTATGGTATGTATAGCTAGACTCACATATGCTATGTTAGTCTAAGAATCGACTAAACTATAGCTCTAATACCACTAAATTTAACACCCCTTACCCATATTCAACGCCAGAAGAGGGTACGAGGCATTACCAAAACACATACACTTGAAAATGTATTAAACTGAGTCATAAAATTTCATCCAAATTATACAAAATGAACTGCTAAATATTAAAGGCCAACATTTTAGGCGAAACCAATTATGACATATACAAATGACTAAGTATCCTATACATGCCATAAACTTAAGAGGTTTGTATTCACTTTTACCCCACGATGATAGCTTGATAGTGTGATTACATCTACAACGATCTTCAACTCGAGTTAGCATACAACCCTATAAGATATGGGAAATGAAGGGAAGTAAGCTACAAAGCTTAGTAAGTAAGTATGTAAATAATAAGTGATTTATTAACAGGCTTTTATAAATCTTCACAATATGTTCTCAAGAAAATACAATCATAATTGAACATAGTTCAACTTTTTATTCATGTTCATCTCAAGCTATCTACTCGACTCATAGTGACTAAATTATTTATATATGGAGGTACGGAACTCAAAATTAAGATCCATTAATTTTCCATGAAACTAAACTCATATATCTTGTTACCATAAATTTTCTAGAATTTTTGGTTTATCTAATCAATACAGTTTATTCATTAAAAATTCTCCTATTTTACTATTCAACTATTCTGACCTCTCTTCACTTCGAATCAATTTTATCCTCGTAAAGAGTTCATATGACCTTATTATTTAGTTCATTTGAAAGTAGACTCATTCATGATTTTAGGGATATAATTTATATCCCACAATTATTTTTGTAAAATTTTTAATGATTTTTACAAGGTAGAACAGGGGATCACGTAATCATTCTGAACCAGTCTCATAGAAATTCAAATATCTCAAAATATACGAATCATTTGTTTTCTATGTTTCATTTATATAAAAATAGACTCAATAAGATTTAAATCAATATCGCATACAACTTATAATTCAATCTCTATTATTTTTAGTGATTTTTCAAACTCATGTCACTGCTGCTATCCAAACAGTTTTATTGTAAATTTTTGCTCTCTCTTTCACTTAAGTTGTGTTTATCACTTGCTTATACCAACCTATTCAATTTTCGATTACATATCGAAAATATTGTTCATACGTACATTTGCCACATTTCTCAATTGGTCACATTCACACTTGCACTTATTCATAACATGATCGCACCAATCATCATTAGTAAATTATCTCGTTGAACCCCTTCGTAAAATGTCTGAACTCGGTGTTCTCAGCACATACCTCCACCTACACATAATTCGGCTTTCTTGTACACATGGTGAAGGTCCCTTATCACACATGTGACCTAGCCATTCCATCTCATAGCTTTCTTGTCTACATGGTGTCCAACACTAGGAACCACTCATGTGACCTAGCTACTCATAACCCGTAACTTTCTTGTACACATGGTATACACACAGTATTACACATGTGACCTAGTTACATATGAAATTATTATCCCGTAGCTTTCTTGAACACATGGTGAAAGTCCCTTATCATCCAAGTGGCCTAGCTACATATCAAATTTTGCCATCTAGTAGCTTTCTTGTGCACACGGTGAAGGTCTCTTATCACTCATGTGACCTAGCTACATATTGTCCGTATCTCTCGGTTTTTCAAAGGTTCAATCGAGAATTTCCCATTCCATTCATTTTCATATTTAGTTATTACCCAATGGTTTCCATAATATATAGCAAAATAATTTTTGTACAAGTAAAATAAATGAATTATTTACATATAAACTTTCTTGTCGAAATCTCGTCAGGTACAACCGTGTAGCAACTCATACAACCCATGTAATATTAATTTAACATTCAATTCTTGTAAAATTAATTTGTCATTCAATTTCACATGACACAACAAACATCACATTTTCCATACCATACATACCATCCATCAACTTCTCCTAAACATATTAAATCATATAATTTATGCCATATCAATAGAAAATTACAATTCAAGCATGGTATTGTATTATTATTAACACACGAACTTACCTCGAATGTCGAAACGATCATTTTGCCAACTTTCCTAATTTTTCGATTTTCCTCCAATTCTAGGTACAAATCTCATTTTCGGGGTCTAAAACATCACATTTCACTTATTTACTTAATGTACTACTCATAAAAGTCCCTAACTCAAACTTTGGCATAATTATAATTTTGCCCCTAAATTTTTGCATAATTATAATTTTGCCCCTAGGCTCAAAAATTAAACTTCATCCGTTATTCTTATGTTTTATAACATGCTGAACATTTTTACCTTCAATAGCAACATCAAATTCTCACTCTAACATGTACTTATGAACATTAGTTATTTTTATCGATTATGTCGTTTTACTCGTTTTCACATAAAATCGCTTAGCAAAAGTTGTTTAACATAATTTTAGCCTCATATTCTATCATAAAAAATCAAAATAAACACATTTCACCTATGGGTATTTTTCCAAATATGAACCTTAGCTTAAATTATTGCTAGAATAAGTTAAACCAAGTTATCGGGATTACAAAAACATAAAGAACATTAAAAACAGGGCTTGGAATCACTTACTATGGACCTTGGAAGCTTGAAACAAACCCTAGCTATGGATAAACCTTGTAATTTTGTCCTAATGAAGAAGATGGACATATTTGACATTTAAATTTTGTTTTTAATTCATTTAATTCACTAAATTACCAAAATGCCCGTTAAAAAATCTTGTGAAACATACCCATCCATGTCCATTTTTGTCCACCAACTTAAACAATGGTTTAATTGTCATTTAAGGACTTCCAATTTAAAATTTCATAACAATTGGACACGTCTAACATGTAGAACTCAACTTTTGCACTTTTTACAATTTAGTCCTTTTGACTAAATTGAGTGCCCAAATGTTAAAATTTTCGAACGAAATTTTCATGAAATCTTTCTATGAAATTGTAGACCATAAAAATATAATAAAAATAAATTTTATTACGTCAAATTTGTGGTTCCGAATCCACTGTTCCAACTAGGCCTTAATTCAGGATCTTGTAGATATAGTTGAATATGGTGTAATTATTTGATGTAAATTATGAATTGTGATTGATTATGGATGAATTGGTAAAATGATGAAAAGTGAGAAGTCCCAGTTGAACCTTCGAAATAGAAAAGATACGAATGAGGTAGTTAGGTCACATGTGTGGTACTAGGTGTAGGCCACTATGTGTACAAGAGAGCTACGATATGGTTTTAGGTCACGTGTGTAGTACTAAGTGCAGGCTACTATGTGTACCAGACAGATAGGTCACATGTTTAGTACTAAGTGCAGGCTACTATACGTACCCGATAGTTTTGATCACATGTGTGGTACTAAGTGTAGGCCACTATGTGTAAGTGATGGTTTTGGTCACATGTGTAGTACTAAGTGCAGGCTACTATGTGCACCAGATAGCTTCGGCTACAAGGGTGGTACTATGTGCAGGCCACTGTGTATCTGTTATTATTCCGATGAGTTCAATGGGAAATTGACCAAGTGAAAATACATGTGATCATGTAACGGCTAAGTGTAATTGAATATGACTATGTGATGTATAAGTGCAAGTATAAGTGTAAAAATCTATGAACAATGTGCTCGATATTTGAACGAACTTTTGGTAAGATAAAATGGAGTAAGTGAAATTATGAAAGAGTAAATTTAGAAATAAAACAGTTTTGGACAGCAACAGTAGAGTAATTTTGAAAAAAATCACCAAAAATGATAGAAATGGAATTAGTAGTTGAGTGAGATATGAAATTAAAGCTTATTGAGTCTATTTTCATATGAAAGAAACTAAGAAAGCAAAGAAATTCTGTATTTTGAGATATTTAGATTTTTGTGAGATTGGTTCAGAGTGATTTCGAGATCCCCTGTTTTGACTTGGAAAAATCATTAAAAATTGTACAAAAATAATTTTGGGACATAATTTATATGGTTGGAACTGTCGGATAGCAGAAGAGGGGAAACTTTGAAGAATAAACTGTATTAATTGGATTAACCAAAAATTTTAAAAATTTTATTGTAACAAGACATGTGAGTCTAGTTTCAGGAAAAATTTACGAATCTTAATTCAAAGTTCTGTATCTCAAGATATAAATAATTTATTGACTGTGACTCAAGTAGACAGCTCGAGATGAACATAAATAAAAAGTGGAACTATGTGCAATTATGATTGTATTATCTTGAAAACATATTGTGAAGATTTATAAAAGCCTGTTAATAAATCACTTATTATTTACATACTTACTTACTAAGCTTTGTAGCTTACTTCCCTTCATTTCCCATATCTTATAGGGTTGTATGCTAACTCGAGTTGGAGATCGCCGGAGATGTAATCATACTATCAAGCTATCATCGTGGGGTAAAAGTGAATACAAACCTCTTAAGTTTAGGGCATGTATAGGAGACTTAGTCATTTGTATATATCATAATTGGTTTGGCCTAAAATGTTGGTCTTTAATATTTAGCAGTTCATTTTGTATAATTTGGATGAAAATTTATGACTCAGTTTAATACATTTATAAGTGTATGTGTTTTAGTAATGCCTCGTACCCTATTCCGGTGTTGAATGCAGGTATGGGGTGTTACAGTGCCATCTTTCTTTTTCACAAATAAAACTAGAGCACCCTAGGGAGAACAACTTGACCTAGCAAAGCCTTTATCTGTCAACTCTTGCAACTGTATCTTCAACTCTTTCAACTCTGTTGGAGCCATTCTGTAAGGAGTAATAGATATTGGCACAGTACTGGGAGCTAGCTCAATATTGAACTCAACCTCTCTAACTGGTGATAGTCCTGGTAATTGCTCAGTAAAAACATCAACGTACTCACATACTATAGGTACTGACTCAATCTTTAGCTCTATTTCTTTAACATTCATCACGAAAGCCAGATACACTCCATGCCCTTTTCTTATATATCTCTATGCCGCCATATGAGAAATCATTACCGATAATCTACTCTGTTCATCTGATCTATATGAAGAGTGTCCCCATTCTCACGTCTCATCTTAATGTATTTCTTCCCACAATTAACTATTACATCATGGGTGGTCAACTAGTCCATACCAAGAATGATGTCAAACTCATCAAATGGTAGCAACATAAGGTTTGCTTTAAAATAATGACCTCTAATCATTAATGGACAATCTTTACATACTTCATCAACTAACACACTCTTGCCTAAAAGATTGGACACCTTAATCGTAAAATCTGTAAAATCTATAGGCATACTCAATTCAGATACTAATTTCATACAAATGTAAGAGTGTGTGGATCCAGGATCTATTAAAGCAATAACTTTAACATCATGAAGAGAAAAGGTACCCATAATAACATAATGGGAAGATGCCTCTTCGTGAGCGTGAATAGCATAAGTCCTTACAGGCACCCTACCTTCGGGTTTCACGGCCTGTTCCCTGGGGTTACCTCTTCTACTTACCCCACTTCCCGGGTTCCTCTGCGGTCTGCCTCTGACCATACCCCCAGATCTCGGGTTCTAAGTGCTCTCTTCTTTCGTCATCTTAGGATAATCTTTTATAAATTGATCCTAGGAACCACATTTGAAACAAGCATTTTTATGCACTCGACATTCACCCAGATGACGTCTGCCACACTGTGGGCATTTAGGTCTATCAGATCTAACATTCCCCACACTAGCGACTGAAGTAGTCTATGCTTTATTCCTCGAATACTGCTTACTCTTATCCTTCTTTGAAAACCTAGTGGAAGTAGCCGATCGGGTGGAAAAATTTCTTGACTTCTTAGAAGAGGGGTGGAAGGACTTATTCCACTGTCTCTTTTTCAAGTCACGATACTCCATTTTAGATTTTCTCTTCTCTTTTACTAACTTTTCAGCATTACAAGCCCTCTCTACTATCACCACGAATTATTTTAATTCAAGGACAACAACAAACAACTTGATATCATCATTTAGTCCATCTTCAAATCTCTTACTCATGATGGCTTCAGTGGACACACATTCTCGAGCGTATTTTCTGAGTCGTACAAACTCACGCTCATAATCAGTTACAGACATCTTACCTTGCTTCAGTTCTACAAATTCCTTCCTTTTCTGGTCCACACACTTTGACTGATATACTTTTTCTTGAACTCTTCTTGAAAAAATTCCCATGTGACCTTTTCCCTCGGTACTACCGAAACAAGGGTATTCCACCATTGATAGGCAGCATCTCTTAAAAGAGAAACTACACACTTCATGCATTCCTCAGGTGTGCATGACAACTCATTAAATAGCCTGATAGTATTTTCTATCCAAAACTCAGCCTTTTTTGGATTATCATCTTTTCTAGCCCAGAATTTTTCTGCCCCATGTTTTCTGATCCTATCAACTGGAGGTTTGTCTCCTCTTACCACCCCTACTACTTGAGGGGCTACAGGGATAGGTTGTGGAACAGGTGAGTATGGAAGGGGTTGTACATTTGGGTTCGTACGAATGAATTCCGTGTACCACGTATTCATCAAATGGAGGAAGGCTTCTTTAGCCTCTTCTCCTCCTCTTTGACTCACCGTAGTGGGTTTATTCTCATTCTTATCAGGCATCGTCCCATCAGCAGGAGCCGACGCGTTACTTTCTACAGCATCCGCCTCAGCTCTTTCGAGATCCATTTACTATATCTATAAACATAATTTAAGTCGTTAGAAGTTGTCACACTATCATTATAAAAATATTCTTACGTATGGCATGTATAGCTAAACTCATACTCGTGCTACGTTAGTCCTAGAACTGACTAAATCGTAGCTCTGATACTACTAAATGTAACACCCCATACCCGAGCTTGATGCTAAGACTGGATACGAGACATTACCATGCTTGAACTCACTTAAAATATGTACTTAACAAAATTTTGTTCCAAATTAAAACTTCTCTTGTTTAGTCAAATCATAACTTTCGTGGGCCTACGAGGCCTTAAACACGTATCCAAAAACTTTCGAAACTCAAATAAAAACTTTTCCTTAAAATAGGGGTCACACACCCATATGACTTGGAACACGCCCGTGTACTGCTAGACGTGCCCGTGTCTTCAACCCGTGGTCGACACTGACTAATTACACATGGCCTTGAAACTCTCGTGACCTTAAACCGTGTGTTATACCTTAATATACTGACTTATTCACAAGGCCTGGGGCACAAGCCCATATTCTGACCGTGTATCATACACGACTTACACAAACGGCCGTGGGATTTACCCGTGGCCTATTCTGACTTAAAACACTATGGTGCAAGGAATGCACGACCTAGACACACGCCCATGTGCCTATCCGTGTGGGCACTTGAAGGTTATTTACCAATTCAATTGCCACCCTAAAATCAAGATCAAACTCATACTCCATTCAACAACTCAAATTATTACATCTTTCATGAATAATACTACAAGCTTCATTTATAACAATAAACATACATACTTAGTCAACTTTGGCTAATCATTTAGCCATATACAAAAGAATAATAAACTTGATAACCCATACTTGTTGCTCTTTTTAAAGCATATTCTCAAAATGAAACGTTTCCTATACAAGCCATACTTAGTAAAATAACTTGGCTATACCAAAATAGTGATTGATAGTGTGCTCTGAGCTCCGATGACGATGATCCACGAGATTAGCTTGGTGGGACTACATAGAAAGAAAGAATTAAGGATGTAAGCATTTAGCTTAGTAAGTTTTCATATGATATATATAGCAACATGCTGGATTTATATAAACCATTTGACATAAACAGTGGTATCGTAAATTTCAACTATAAAGCTTACTTACTCATACTGATTCTTTCATATCTCATGATACTTACTAGTCTCATACTTGTGAGATAAATAAGGTACCTGTATCACTTGATCACATTAATCAGTATACTTTAACATGATAATCATAATCTTTCATTCATCATTCATAACATGGCAATACTCATTTCCAACTTAACAGTAGCTTTACTTACTTAGCTTTCTTATTATCTCATTCGAGCTTTACTCGTTTGCCCGATGAATTTATGTGAATAACCGAGGATACTAGATCTCAACCCACATATAACTTGATGCCAAAGCCATATCCTAGATACAGTTTTACATGGAACTTCTCATCTTGGTGTCGAGGCCATGTCTTGACATGGACTTATACGATGTCTTTGTCGTGTATTACCTTGGGAACTTACCACTGCCATGTCTTGACATGGTCTTATTTGGTATCTTTACTCGTGAACTGGTCAATATCGAGCCTTGGCTTGGACTTATGTAACATCCTAAATTAGGGGCTATTTATTTGTGTGTTTGTGTGTGAATGCTATGCTTGTCATACTAGTTTAGGTTACTTTGGGGTCCAGGAATGACATAGGGGTAAGCCGAAGCCTTAGTAAAAATTTTACTTTTTGGGCACTTTAGGGGAAAGCTGAATGGGATAGGACTTAAGGGCTGGTGTTTGTGTGTTTTGACACAAGAAGTTTATTGGTGAAGTGGCAAGGAGACGCCACTTAAAGTTCTGAAAGGTGAGGCCTCAGGGAAGCTGGCAGGGAGCAGGTTCGAGCTGCGTAGATCCACTTTGAGGGATTTCTTTTTGAAGCCAAGGTGGGGGAGAGTTGCTCTCAGATTGGACTCTGATGGATGAGTGTTGAATGGGTCAACACATTTGAATGAGAGGAAGAGAGCAATTCAAGGAGGAATAAGGGGTCAACAAGTTTGAATGGAGAGTAGAGAGTGATCGGTGGAGAGAATCATGGGATTGGGAGAGAGGGGGAGTGATTGGCCGAATGTGGGAGGTGTGTGTGTGTGTGTGTGGGTTCAGTTTAGTGTTGTTAAGGGGGTGGCCGAATATTAGATGATGGCATTAGGGGTGTTGAGAATTTCGACTAGCTAGAGAAACCAAGAGCATTTTTGTTCAAATCTTTTTGTCAAAACTGAAACATTATACCACTTTGTGCATTTTTGGCTTTTCTCTCAAATACCAAAATACTCTCACACTTTTTGTTTTGTATTTTCTTTTCTCCCATTCACCAAAGCCGAAACACCTCCCAATATTCTTCATATTTTCTTCTTTTCTTGTGCTTGGCTGAAACTCACATTACCATCCACTCTCTACTCCCATTTCATTTTCTTTGCCATAAACACCAAAGCCGAAACCCTCTGAAGCCTCATCTCCTACCGAAACTCTGGCATTTTCTCCTCTTTTTCTCCCAAACATCATAGCCAAATCCCCTTTGGTAGATAGCACCTTTCTTCTCCATCTCATTCCTTTCAAGAGCAGAACATTTTTTGGCATTCGGTAAGTTTTTTTAGTTTAGCCGAATCTCTCTAAACATCTACTCACTCTTTTTCTCCTCTTGGTTTCTTTGAAAGGAAGCCGAATTCCTCTGACATTCATATCCTTTTCTTTTGGTTGTCATTCTAGTGGATTGTCATTACCTGTTCTTTACCACTCCCAATCGGTTTCTTTAGTGTTGTGGTAAGTGTTTTCATTTTGGTTCAATCATCTCTTTTCTTGGTGGATTGCCGAAGGCAGTAGTTGTACTCTTTAACTCTTGGCCAATTGTAAGGGGGTTCATCTTCGCATTCTTTCGGCTTCTGGATTGCTATTGGAGTGTGTTAAGGAACAATCAGTTCTAGTCCATTTAGATTCTTAATCTTTGGGATTTGTCGATCTAGGTAAGGACCCTTAGCTTTGAGTGTCTATTCGCTTTTATTCAATTTCGCTACTTTAATCTGGTTTAGTGACCAAGGTTGTTCATGGACTCAAATGTCAGCCAAGCGAAAAGAGGGGTTGGACCTGTGGTCCTAGCCCCGAAGTTCAAGAAGCGCGTGGTATCTATTGTTCTGGATTGGCCACCAGGTTGTGGGCTGACTTTTGAGCAGAATAAGGGGCAGTAGCAGTAGCCTGTGATAGTGATAGTGTCGGCATAGATAGCATAGTGTTGTTCGTATCCAGGTGTGTAAGATTTACACACTTTAATATTATTATTATGTGTTATTAATTTCTTTGGGGCTGAAAAGCCAAATTGGTTAGATGAATATGCGTTATGCCATTAAGGGCATGGCTGATGTACCAGGTAAGTATCCTGCGGTTTATGTATATGCTAATAAAAGTATGCCATGATAATATTATGCATTTGACAGTATGTAGCATTCGGTTGACATTTGTATGCATGGGTTGGATAAGATATGAAAGGGGAAGTTTAAGACTGTCATTAGTGGTTTGGTACCACACGTGGGTTGGTCCCACATTCTTAATTTGTGACTAAGTCTCAGTGGTTTGGAACCACATATTGATTATTTCGTGACTCGTCCCAGTGGTTTGGTACCATAGTGGGTTGGCCCCACATAAATGATTATTCGGGATTGTCACTTGTGGTTTGGTACCACAAGTGGGTTGGCCCCACATATGATATTTTCTGACTATGTCAATAGTGGCTAGGTGCCATATATGAAGTGTAGCGGATGGAGGGTTGATTGTAGAAATCCCCACGGAGTGATCGGCTGGTACGAGTGGTGTGTAGAGGATGGAAATCTAGGATTGGGCCGAGTACATTGCATCCATTTTTATACATGCTATTTTTGAGTGGGCTAAGGCCCAATATGTGGTTGTGGGCTTGAGGCCATTTATGATGTTTTAAGGGGGAACTTACACACTAAGTCTTAGTGACTCACCCCTCTGCTTAATCTTGCAGGTAATCAGTAAGACGTGGACTTGGGAGCTGAAGAGACTCGAGGAGGCCATAGCTTATTAATTTCAGTAAACTTAGTTTTTTTATAAGTTTTAATTTGGGATTTTAATTGTTGTAATAAGGCCTTCCTAAATTGCTATTTGGTTTTTCATTTTAATTTCCACTTTAATACAATAATATTTTACGACTTAAACTTAATTGTTAAAAAGAAGTTTTCTAAATAACTGCAACCTAAATATTTGTTTTCTCACAAGTGCTAACATAGATAGTAAATGAGTGGTTAATCCAACCTGGAAATTTTTCTTAAGCGGTAAACCACTATTCTCAAAACATCACCTGAAGTAAAAAGTTTGAAACTCCCGATTTTCATCAAGATCCCCAAAGTTTCTTTTCAACCTTACCCCTATGACATACCAGATATGGTCGTGACGTCTAGACCGGGTTTGGGATGTTACAATTTTGGTATCAGAGCCTAGGTTACAAAACTCGAGCTGTGAAAATGGGCTTAATAGTGTTTTATTAAGTTGGTCTAAACAATTTTTGGAAGGAATGGTTTGGTTGGAGCATGGCAACTGAGTCCGATGGCACCCAATCCACCCAGGTAAGTGTTTCAAAATTTCTGGTAGGTATGCATGGTATGATTGTTAATATGGTTGTATGCTTTAGGAGACTCAGATTATAGAGACTGAAACTTTGATATGTGTTGCGGAAGCTACTCCCTGAAACTATTCTTCCATAAAATTCTTCGGTATTAAAAAGTGAAAGAAATAACTAACTCATAAAACTTTTTAATCAGATTAATCGTAAACGTTAGTCATGAGCACTCGAGGTCGTGGACGTAATGTACGAGGTCGTGGTAGGGGCAAGACTACTGTATCGAAACCAGTAGGATCTGGTAATGGGTTAGAAAGTGAGGTACTAGTGCCGCCAACAGTGGAAGCAGAACTTTAGGACCAAACAAGCGGGGATGACGCGATGTCACAGGCAATGTTGCGGGTCCTGGAGAGAGTGGCTAGGGAAGGCATGGGTACAGGAGCTCGAAAATCGATGTCTGAGCGACTCCGAGCCAATGGATCAGAGATGTTTAGGGGTGTTTTTTGTGTATCCCCTAATAGAGCTGAGTATTGGTTAGAAGCGATTGAGTGCATAATGGATGATCTAGACTTCACGGTAGAGGAGAAGTTGAAAGGGGTAGGGTCTCTCCTACGAGACGAGGCGTATCAGTGGTGGCTCACGGTTAGGGATGGTACGGTGGCTGAGCATATCACCTGGGATTTCTTTAAGACTGCATTCTAGGGGAAGTATGTTGGGTCAAGTTATGTGGATGCGCAGCGTAAGGCATTCCTAAATCTGGTTCAGGGGAATAAGTCAGTGTCCAAGTATGAGGCAGAATTCTTGTAGTTAAGTCGTTATGCTCGAGGTATTGGGGCCACGGATCACGAGCGCTGTGTTCAGTTTGAGGATGGGTTGAGAGATGATCTACGTGTGCTGATAGCCCCTCAGCGAGAGAGGGAATTTGTTGTTCTTGTGGAAAAGGCTAAGATAGCCGAGGAGGAGAAGAGATCCGAAAAGCAGAATCTGGAGATAAATATGAACAAGAGGAATTTTGGTTCGTCAGGATCAGTTGGGCGGTTTTAGAAGAGGCCTAGGGTTAAGGGGCCGAATCGTGTTGTGAGACCTACTGTTGATAGTCAGCCTTCAAGGTGTACCCGATGTGATAAATTTCATTTTGGTCAGTGTTGAGTTGGTAATAGAGGCTGTTTCAAGTGTGGGTCTACAGAGTATTGTATAAGGGACTGTCCACAGGAGAGGGGCAAAGCGCAATCAACAGGTCAAGGTTATGTTCAGTCAGGTAGAGGTGGCCAGCAACCACAGAGAGGCCGAGGTCCGGTCAGAGGAGGTAATGGTTTCGGTATTGGTCGTGGAGCACCAGGCAGAGGTGCTGGGGGTAGTGATGCAATGAGACCTGGGCTAGTCTGTGCAGTCAGGCGTCGAGAGGAGGGAGATGCACCGGACGTCATAACTAGTACATTTCTTATTTATGGGTTGCCTTATACTGCCTTGATTGATATAGGATCAACATATTCGTATGTCGCTTGTGGGATATCTGGAACCCTAGGTGTAACACCCCAAACCCGGCCCATAAGTTCCAACCAGATCTGGTATGCTACGGGTTGAATTTTGAAAACTTTTCTCTGAAACATTTTGGAAAAACTTAGTTTATTTTAGCCGAGTAATCCCTTAAATGTAAGATTTTGTAAATAAATTTACTACTTGCGTTGGTTGGGTTGAAAAGCCCATTTATTATTTCATTTTATTTTGGAGACTAAAAAAAAACATAAGTTTTGTAAATCCCAACATAACAAAAAAAAATTGAAGTCTAAGTTAAGGAGGCCTTATTACATAAATAGTCCCAACGAAATAATAAAATAAAAAAGAAAACCAAACTTAATCTATGGAAAAAAAAACTTGATGGCCCCTCGAGTTCGTCTTGGCTCCCATGTCCACAATCTACTGCTCATCTGAAAGAGTAGAGAAAAAAGAAAGCGGTGAGTCACCAAGACTCAGTGTATAAATCCTGAACACACTGACCTAAGGCCCACAAACACATTATGGGCCTTGGCCCATACATAGAGGCAACAATCATAATACATGATAGACAATACTGAATGAATGGCCCAACCTTTCCTAGAATACCATCCTCTACACACCAACCCGTACCAACCATCACACCTTGGGGATTTCTACAATCAACCCTCCATCAGCTACACACCACGTGGCATAGCCACCGATCACTGTGTGATCTAACATTTATATTTGTGGGATTTCTACTACCGATCACCATATGACCCATGTTTATATTCATGGGATTTCTACCACCGGTCACCATATGACCCATGTTTATATTCGTTGGATTTCTACCACCGGTCACCATATGACCAATCATGCACTTCCCCTTTCATATTATATTCCCACCCCATGCATACATACATAAGGAGAACATCATACAGGCTTCCATATGTCTCAATATACGTAGAGATTTCTATGATTGCGTACCTAGCATCCTTGCCTAACCCTTTTTGGGTTTTAATCGACTGTCTACACAGACACTTTCTGGCTTTTTAGCCCACTACACATAAATTACAACTAGAGAGTGTGTGTTAGATATCTACACACCAAATTATCGATAAAACGATACTTTCTATGTCGACGCTATTCGTAGTCGACATAATTGTTATCTGCCTAAGGTGTTGTTCAGAAGCCGGTCCACAACCAAGTGGCCAATCTCGAACGACGGATACCATTCGTTTCTTAAATTTAGGCATTCTCTCCTTTTCCTGATCCATATTTAATTCCATCACAAGTCCTTTTCAGAACTACTATCACAATATATGATCGTAAATTGTCATCATAAAGTTTAGATCTCGCATATAATGAATGAATCTAGTAAAAATCTAAGGAAAATCTCCTTACCTTAAAATCCCAAAATTGAAAACTAGCTATTTTCGGCTTTTAGATATAGAGGCCCAAGTTTCCTTCAAATCCCGGAATGTCGCCCAACATAGAACCATTAAACTATTAGCTTTTCGGCTTTTTCATTTCAAAAATCGAAATAGAACATGAGAAACCAACAGAAGTCGACACTTACCTTAACACAACGAATTCGGCTAGCACTGGAGAGGATTCAACAATGTCAATGAGGAAGATTTAAATGCCGAAAGAAATAGAACCAACTCACAAATGGGATGAATAGAGAAAAACTATGGAGTTTTCGGCTTTTAGAGAAATCAGCACAAGAGGAAAAGAATGGAAAAGAGAGTGAAGGGAGAGGTTTCGGCTTTTGAAGAAATTAAAGAAAAGAAATTGTAGAGGGAGAGACTAGGAATTTTGGCACAATAGAAGAAGAAGAAATTAGGGTTCAAATGCCAGAATTAATGAGATATCCCCCCTATTTATAGAAATTTCGACACTCCTATCAAAAAACCAAAAGTACCCTTCCTGATAACTAAAAATCAAGCTAATAAAAAGGGAAAATTCGGCACCCCTTTTTTCATTAAGGAACCGAATTCTTTACTCCTCTAGGTGGTGGATTTTCGGCCACCACCTTTCCTTGATAGCTCTTATCTTTTCTCTATTTTATCTTCTATATTATCGATTATAAAATCCATGTAAATCCTCCTATTTTTGAGCCTTATTGCCGTCCACTTCACCTAACCCTAATGTCGAATTTAGCTTACTTAAATTAAGAGAATTGGGCTCCATAGAACTTAAATTCTGGGCCCCTTACACCCTTGTTGTAGCGTCACCCCTTGCTCCCTTTTAAGTGCCGAAAATGGCCCAAAAACATGGGCTCCTTGCGGCCAATACTTGGGCCTCTTTAACTATTAGTGACGCCACCTTCTAACTCCCTTGCAGCGCCACCTATTGTTGGGCCACAAGCCCATGTTGGTATTTTAAACACAATTACCACCTTTTAACTCTAAAATGCCCAATCAGACAATTTAACCAAGGCCTTTGCCTAGTCTTGAGCCCAATTTGGACCTCTACACTTAAATTAACATATTAAACATATCCTTACACTAAACGCATAGACCCATTAAATCAGGATGTTACAGTTCTACCCCCTTAAAGAAATTTCGTCCTCGAAATTTTCAACTAACTATCAATTGTACTACTCAAGTCTCACCACTACGCTTTCGCTGCGTACTCCAATTCTAAAAATAATACTCAAAATACTACAGTAGGGTATGCACCATTATTCGCATCTAGAGCATCCTCGTCCCCTTGGCGATGTACTGCATAGACCAAAGCTGGCTGCCTCGCTTCAGCATAACCTGCACCTCCACCTGGTGCTCCACGACCATGTTCATTACCAATATCGCCCCTGGCTTGTCCACGGCCCCTTGGTGGTTGCTGACCTCCTCTATTCGACTGAGCATTCACCTGCCCTGTGGGTCCTATGTCGCTCCATGGCTGTTGAAAGTCTCTAATCTGATGGTCCAAAGATCCACACTTAAAACACCTTCCGCTGCCTGCCCAACATTTGCCCGAATGAAATTTATTACACCGACCACACCACTGAGGTTGACCGTTACCCCCAGATCTCACACCTTGTCTCAGTCGATCCGACCTAGGCCTTTTCTAAAAATGCTCTGTTGACTCTGACGATCCAACATTCCTCTTGTTCGTATCTCTATCCCGATTCAGCTTTTTCATTTGCTTTACCTCCTCAGCTATCTTAGCTTTTTCCACAAGCACAACAAATTCCCTCTCTCGATGTGGAGCTATCAAAACACACAAATCATCCCTCGGGCCATCTTTAAATCGTACACGCCGTTCATGTTCTGTGGCCACTATCCCTAGAGCATAACGGCTTAGGCGTAAGAATTCCGCTTCGTACGCCGCTATAGACCTACTTCCTTGAACCAGGTTCAGGACTGCTCTACGTTGCGTATCCACATAGCTTGATCCAACGTAGTTGTTTTGAAATGCTATTTTGAAGAACTCCCATGTGATGCGGTCAGCCACCGTACCATCCTTAACTGTGAGCCACCATTGGTAGGCTTCATCCCTCAAGAGAGATATAACCCCTTTTAATTTATCTTCCTCCGTGAGGTCCAGATCGTCCATTATGCATTCAACCGCCTCTAACCAATACTCAGCTGAGCTCGGGGCTATACCAGAGATTCCCTTAAACACTTCTGCCCCGTTGCTCCTAAGTTGCTCCGGTACAGATTTTGGGCTCCTATGCCCATACCTGCTCCAGCAACCCTCTCCAGAACCATTAACATAGCCTGAGATACAGCATCATCTCCAGCCGTCTGATCTTGAAATTTTGCCGCCACAGCTGGTGGCACTGGTACCTCATTCTCGGATTCTTGACTAGACCCTACGGGTTCTGACACAGCAATCCTGCCTTTACCTCAGCCAAGCACACCACGTCCTCTAGTGCTCATCCTACCGTTTGCGATTTATCTGATTAGAAATTTTATGATTTATTAGTTTTCTTCCACTAATTAACCACAGACAGTCTTATGAATAGTGGGTTTATAAGTAGTTCTTTCAAATTCGCAACGAGTTCAATTTTAAGTCTGTGTCTCCTAGTCCTAGGAGTCACAAACAATCAACCATCAACATACAACCAACATCCATGAACTCACATTCATCATATAAGGGTATTTTCTTCATTTCACTACCTAGGGGTATTTTCGTAATTTATCCTATAGGGGTATTTTTGTAAAATTTTTATTAAAAAAATAAAATAATAGGGTTTCTTGTTGATTTTTCAAAATAAGGGTATTTTGGTAATTTTGTCAACTTTGGTAACATTCGTGAATTAGGGGTAATTTAGTAATTCCTCAACAAGGGTACTTTAGTAATTTTTAATCAAGGGTATTTTGGTCATTCGGCAAAATCAGGGGTATCTTGGTAAATTTCCTCAACCTAGGGCTTTTGGGTAATTTACACAATTAGGGATGTATAAGCAATTTTAAAAAAGAAATGGGGTACTGGTCCCTTTCGGGTTTTAGTTATAAATTTTGGCCCGCCAACAAGCCCTTATGGGTAAGGTGAACAGTCACTACGCACCAGGAAGGATTCCAGAAAAGAGGAGGTGAGTCACTAGGACTGCTTAAATACCACGCTCTTCCTAGATCCAATCCTAGGTATGAGTATCCCTGTTGCCACACCTTAACCCATCGACTTGGTCACGGGTTTGTTTACTTGGATTAAGTCTTATGGATTTGAAGAGTTGTTTAACTAGGCCTAAAGTCCATTGCTACTATCCTACTAGTCTACGTCCCTCAAGCCCATCAACCCAACAAGTACATCACATCAAGGATTAGAATACTTACATGCGTGGATCGGGTGCCAATAGACTCGAAGGCCCTATCTTCTTCCAAAGTTTTGTTCAAATTCTCCTCAACTTTACAAAGCATCCCTAGGCCCATTTAACAGCCCAAGTTTTGAACTGGGCTCTGATACCAAAATGTAACACCCAAAACCTGGCCTAAAAGTTCCAACCGGATCTGGTATGCTACGGGTTGAACATTGAAAACTTTTCTCTGAAAGGTTTTGGAAAAACTTAGTTTATTTTAGCCGAGTAATCCCTTAAATGTGAGATTTTGTAAATAACTTTACTACTTGCATTGATTGGGTTGAAAAGACCATTTATTATTTCATTTTATTTTGGAGACTAAAAAAAATATAAGTTCTGCAATCCCGACATAACAAAAATAAATCGAAGTCTAAGTTAATGAGGCCTTATTGCATAAATAGTCCCGAAGAAATAATAAAATAAAAAAGAAAACCAAACTTAATCTATAGGAAAAAACTTGATGGCCCCTCGAGTCCGTCTCGGCTCCCATGTCCATGATCTACTGCTCATCTGAAAGAGTAGAGAAAAAGGAAAGCGGTAAGTCACCAAGACTCAGTGTATAAATACTGAACACACTGACCTAAGGCCCACAAACACATTATGGGCCTTGGCCCATACATAGAGGCAACAATCATAATAAATGATAGACAATACATAATGAATGGCCCAACCCATCCAAGAATTCCATCCTCTACACACCAACCCGTACCAACCATCACACCTTGGGGATTTCTACAATCAACCCTCCATCCGCTACACACCACGTGGCATAGCCAACCAATCACTGTGTGATCTAACATTTATATTTGTGGGATTTCTACCACCGGTCACCCTATGACCCATGTTTATATTCGTGGGATTTCTACCACTGGTCACCATATGACCCATCATGCACTTCCCCTTTCATATTATATTCGCACCCCATGCATACATACATAAGGAGAACATTATACAGGCTTTCATATGTCTCAATATACATAGAGATTTCTATGATTGCGTACATGGCATCTTTGGCTAACCCTTTCTGGGTTTTAATCGACTGTCTACACAGCCACTTTTTGACTTTTTAGCCTACTACACATAAATTACAATTAGAGAGTGTGTGTTAGAGATCTACACACGTAATTACTGATAAACGATACTTTCTATGTCGATGCTATCCGTAGTGGACACAACTGCTATCTGCCTAAGGTGTTGTTCAGAAGCCGGTCCACAACCAAGTGGCCAATCTCGAACGGTAGATACCACTCATTTCATAAACTTAGGGATTCTCTCCTTAGCTTGATCCATATTTAATTCCATCACAAGTTCTTTTCAGAACTACTATCACAATATATGATCGTTAGTCCTCATCATAAAGTTTAGATCTTGCGTATAATGAACGAATCTAGTAAAAATCTAGGGAAAATCTCCTTACCTTAAAATCCCAAAATTGGTGACTAGCTATTTTCGGCTTTTAGATCTAGACATCCAAGTTTCCTTCAAATCCTGGAATGCCGCCCAACATAGAACCATTAAACTATTAGCTTTTCAGCTTTTGCCTTTCAAAAATCGAAATAGAACATGAGTAACCAACAGAAGTCGACACTTACCTTACCACAAGGAATTCGGCTAGCACTGGAGAGGATTCGAAAATATCAATGAGGAATATTTAAATGCCGAAAGAAATAGAACCAACTCACAAATTGGATGAATAGAGAAAAACTATGGAGATTTCAGCTTTTAGAGAAATCGACACAAGAGGAAAAGAATGGAAAAGAATGGAAAAGAGAGGTTTCGACTTTTGAAGAAATTAAAGAAAAAAATTTTAGAGGGAGAGACTAAGAATTACGGCACAATAGAAGAAGAATAAATTAGGGTTCAAATGCCAGAATTAATGAGATATCCCCCCTATTTATAGAAATTTCAGCACTCCTATCAAAAAAACTGAAAGTACCCTTCTTGATAACTAAAAATCAAGCTAATAAAAAGGGAAAATTAGGCACCCCTTTTCATGAAGTAGCCGAATTCTTTACTCCTCTAGGTGGTGGATTTTTGGCCATCACCTTTCCTTGATAGCTCCTATCTTTTCTCCATTTTAACTTCTATATTATCGATTATAAAATCCATGTAAATCCTTCTATTTTTGAGCCTTGTTGCCGTCCACTTCACCTAACACTAATGTCTAATTTAGCTTTCTTAAATTAAGATAATTGGGCTCCATAGAACTTAAATTTTGGGCCCCTTACACCCTTATTGTGGCGTCACCCCTTGCTCCCTTTTAAGTGTCGAAAATGGCCCAAAAACATGTGCTCCTTGCAGCCAAAACTTGGGCCTCTTTAACTGTTAGTGACGCCACCTTCTAACTCCCTTGCAGTGCCACCTATTGTTGGGCCACAAGCCCACATTGGTATTTTAAACACAACTACCACCTTTTAACTCTAAAATGCCCAATCATACAATTTAACCAAGGCCTTTGCCTAGTCCTGAGCCCAATTTAGACCCCTATCACTTAAATTAACATATTAAACATATCCTTACACTAAACGCATAGACCCATTAATTTAGGATGTTACAGTTCTACCCCCTTAAAGAAATTTTGTCCTCAAAATTTTCAACTAACTATCAATTGTACTACTCAAGTCTCACCACTATGCTTTCGCCGTGTACTCCAATTCTAAAAATAACACTTAATATACTACAGTAGGGTACGCACCATTATTTGCATCTGGAGCATCCTTGTCCCATTGGCGATGTGCTGCATAGACCAAAGCTGGCTGCCTCACTTCAGCATAACCTGCACCTCTACCTGGTGCTCCACGACCACGTTCATTACCAATATCGCCCCTGGCTTGTCCACGGTCCCTTGGTGGTTGCTGACCTCCTCTTTTCGGCTGAGCGTTCACCTGCCCTGTCAGTCCTATGTCGCTCCGTGGTTGTGGACAGTCTCTAATCTGATGGTCCAAAGATCCACACCTGAAACACTTTCCACTGCCTGCCCAACATTCGCCTGAATGAAATTTATTACACCGACCACACCTCTGAGGTTGACCATTACCCCCAGATCTCACACCCTGTCCCGGTCCATCTGACCTAGGTCTTTTCTGAAAATGCTCCGTTGACTCTGACCATCAGACATTCCTCTTGTTCCTATCTCTATCCCAATTCAACTTTTTCATTCACTTTACCTCCTCAGCTATCTTAGCTTTTTCCACAAGCACAGCAAATTCTCTCTCCCACTGTGGAGCTATCAAAACATGCAAATCATCCCTCATGCCATCTTCAAATTGTACACACCGTTCATGTTCTGTGGCTACTATCCCTCGAGCATAACGACTCAGGCATAAGAATTCTGCTTCGTACGCCGCTACGGACCTACTTCCTCGAACCAAGTTCAGGACTGCTATGCGCTGCGCATCCACATAGCTCGATCCAACGTACTTGTTTTGAAATGTTGTTTTGAAGAACTCCCATGTGATGTGGTCAGCCACCGTACCATCCTTAACCGTGAGCCACCATTGGTAGGCTTCATCCCTCAAGAGAGAAATAACCCCTTTCAATTTCTCTTCCTCCGTGAGGTCCAGATCGTCCATTATGCGTTCAACCGCCTCTAACCAATACTCAGCTGAGCTCGGGGCTATACCAGAGATTCCTCTAAACACTTCTGCCCCGTTGCTCCTAAGTCACTCCGGTACAGATTTTCGGGCTCCTGTGCCCATACCTGCTCCAGCAACTCTCTCCAAAACCCTTAACATAGCCTAAGATACAGCATCATCTCCGGCCATATGATCTTGAAATTTCGCCTCCACAGCTGGTGGCACTGGTACCTCATTCTCGAATTCGTGACCAAACCCTACGGGTTCTAACATAGCAATCAGGCCTCTACCTCGGCCACGCACACCACGTCCTCTAGTGCTCATCCTACCGTTCGCGATTTATCTGATTACAAATTTTATGATTTATTAGTTTTCTTCCACTAATTAACCACGGACAGTCTTATGAATAGTGGGTTTAAAAGTAGTTCTTTCAAATTCGCAACGAGTTCAATTTTAAGTCTATATCTCCTAGTCCTAGGAGTCACACACAATCAGCCATCAACATACAACCAACATCCATGAACTCACATTCATCATATAAGGGTATTTTTGTCATTTCACTACCCAGGGGTATTTTCGTAATTTATCCTACAGGGGTATTTTCGTAAAAAAACAAAATAATAGGGTTTCTTGGTGATTTTTCAAGATAAGGGTATTTTGGTAATTTTGTCAACTTTGGTAACTTTCGTGAATCAGGGGTAATTTAGTAATTCTTCAACAATGGTACTTTGGTAATTTTCAATCATGGGTATTTTGGTCATTCGGCAAAATCAGGGGTATCTTGGTAAATTTCCTCAACCTAGGGCTTTTGGGTAATTTACACAATTAGGGACCTATAAGTAATTTTATAAAAGAAATGGGGTACTGGTCCCTTTCGGGTTTTAGTTATAAATTTTGGCCCGTCAACAAGCCCTTATGGCTAAGGTGAACAGTCACTATGCACTAGGTAGGATTCCAGAAAAGAGGAGGTGAGTCACTATGACTGCTTAAATACCAAGCTTTTCCTGGATCCAATCCTAGACATGCGTATGCCTGTTGCCACACCCTAACCCATCGACTTGGTCACGGGTTTGTTTAGTTGGATTAAGTCTTATGGATTTGAAGAGTTGTTTAACTAGGCCTAAACTCCATTGCTACTATCCTACTAGTCTACGTCCCTCAAGCTCATCAACCCAACAAGTACATCACATCAAGGGTTAGAATACTTACCTGCATGGATCGGGTGCAGGTAAACTCGAAGGCCTTATCTTCTTTCAAAGTTTTGTTCACATTCTCCTTAACTTTACAAAGCATCCCTAGGCCCATTTCACAGCCTGAGTTTTGAACTGGGCTCTGATACCAAAATGTAACACCCCAAACCCAGCCCATAAGTTCCAACTGGATCTAGTATGCTACAGGTTGAACATTGAAAACTTTTCTCTGAAAGGTTTTGGACAAACTTAGTTTATTTTAGACAAGTAATCCCTTAAATGTTAGATTTTGTAAATAACTTTACGACTTGCGTTGATTGGGTTGAACAGCCCATTTTTTATTTCATTTTATTTTGGAGACTAAAAAAAAATATAAGTTTTACAAATCCAGACATAATAAAAATAAATCGAAGTCTAAGTTAAGGAGGCCTTATTGCATAAATAGTCCCAAGGAAATAATAAAATAAAAAAGAAAACCAAACTTAATCTATAGAAAAAAAACTTGATGACCCCTCGTGTTCGTCTCAGCTCCCATGTCCACGATCTACTGCTCATTTGAAATAGTAGAGAAAAAGGAAAGCGGTGAGTCACCAAGACTCAGTGTATAAATCCTGAACACACTGACCTAAGGCCCACAAACACATTATGGGCCTTGGCCCATACATAGAGGCAACAATCATAATACATGATAGACAATACATAATGAATGGCCCAACCCATTCTAGAATTCCATCCTCTACAAACCAACCCGTACCAACCATCACACCTTGGGGATTTCTACAATCAACCTTCCATCCGCTACACACCACGTAGCATACCACCGATCACTGTGTGATCTAACAATTATATTGGTGGGATTTCTACAACCGGTCACCATATGACCCATGTTTATATTCGTGGGATTTATACCACTGGTCACCATATGACCCATGTTTATATTCGTGGGATTTCTACCCCCGGTCACCATATAACCCATCATGCACTTCCCCTTTCATATTATATTCCCACCTTATGCATGCATACATAAAGAGAACATCATACAGGCTTTCATATGTCTCAGTATATATAGAGATTTCTATGATTGCACACCTGGCATCCTTGCCTAACCCTTTTTGGGTTTTAATCGACTATCTACACAACCACTGTCCGGCTTTTTAGCCCACTACACATAAATTACAATTAGAGAGTGTGTGCTAGAGATCTACATACCTGATTATAGATATAATGATACTTTCTATGTCGACGTTATTCGTAGTCGACACAACTGCTATCTGCCTAAGGTGTTGTTCAAAAGTCGGTCCACAACCAAGTGGCCAATCTCGAACGGCCGATACCGCTCGTTTCTTAAACTTAAGGATTCTCTCCTTTACTTGATCCATATTTAATTGCATCACAAGTCCTTGTCAGAACTACTATCACAATATATGATTGTTAATCCTCATCATAAAGTTTAGATCTTGCATTTAATGAAAGAATCTAGTAAAAATCTAGGGAAAATCTCCTTACCTTAAAATCCCAAAATTAGAGACTAGCTATTTTCGGCTTTTAGATCTAGACGTCCAAGTTTCCTTCAAATTCGGGAATACCGCTCAACATAGAACCATTAAACTATTAGCTTTTCGGCTTTTGCCTTTCAAAAACTAAAATAGAACATGAGTAACCAACAGAAGTCGACACTTACCTTAACACAAGGAATTTGGCTAGCACTGGAGGGGATTCGACAATGTCAATGAGGAAGATTTAAATGCCGAAAAAATAGAACCAACTCACAAATAGGATGAATAGAGAAAAACTATGGAGATTTCAGTTTTTAGAGAAATCGGCACAAGAGGAAAAGAATTGAAGAGAGAGTGAAGGGAGAGGTTTTGGCTTTTGAAGAAATTAATGAAAAGAAATTGTAGAGGGAGAGACTAAGAATTTTGGCACAATAGAAGAAGAAGAAATTAGGGTTCAAATGTCAGAATTAATGAGATATCCCCCCTATTTATAGATATTTCAGCACTCCTATCAAAAAATCGAAAGTACCCTTCCTGATAACTAAAAATCAAGCTAATAAAAAGGGAAAATTGGGACCCCTTTTTTCATGAAGTAGCCAAATTCTTTACTCCTCTAGGTGGTGGATTTTCGGCCATCGCCTTTCCTTGATAGCTCCTATCTTTTCTCCATTTTATCTTCTATATTATAAATTATAAAATCCATGTAAGTCCTCATATTTTTGAGCCTTGTTGCCGTCCACTTCACCTAACCCTAATGCCAAATTTAGCTTACTTAAATTAAGAGAATTGGGCTCCATAGAACTTAAATTTTGGGCCCCTTACACCCTTGTTGTGGTGTCACCCCTTGCTCCCTTTTAACTGTTGAAAATGGCTGAAAAACATGGGCTCCTTGCAGCCAAAACTCGGGCCTCTTTAACTGTTAGTGGCGCCACCTTCTAACTCCCTTGCAGCGCCACCTATTGTTGGGCCACAAGCCCACGTTGGTATTTTAAACACAATTACCACCTTCTAACTCTAAAATGCCGAATCAGACAATTTAACCAAGGCCTTTGCCTAGTCCTGAGCCCAATTTGGACCCCTATCACTTAAATTAACATATTAAACATATCCTTACACTAAACGCATACACCCATTAATTTAGGATGTTACACTAGGAATAGACTCTGAGATTGGCTCTAGGGAGATGACCGCAGTTAGCCCGCTAGGACAATCGGTAGTGGTAAACAGACTTTATGAGGGTGTACCTCTAGAAGTTCAAGGGATGGTTTTTCTGGCTGATCTGATGGAACTACCATTCGGAGAGTTTGACCTGATCTTAGGCATGGACTGGCTAGGGAAGTATCGAGCGAATCTGGATTGTGCTGCTAGGCGCATGGTAGTGAGAACTCTCGAGGATGAAGAAGTGGTGGTAATAAGTGAGAGGAGGAACTATTTATCTAATGTGATATCTACTTTAAAGGCTGAGCAAATGGGGAAGAAGGGCTGTGAGGGGTTCATAGCTTTTGTTTGTGCCTTGGAGGGCAAGGATTTGTCTGTGGAGGATGTTAGAACAGTGAAGGAGTTTTCTGATGTTTTTTCAGAAGAGCTTTCGGGTTTGCCTCTAGACCGAGAGGTGGAATATGGAATTGATCTTTATCCAGGGACAACACCTATTTTGATTGCCCCATATAGGATGGCGCCTAAATAATTGGTGGAGTTGAAAGTTCAAATTCAGGAACTGTTGGATCGAGGTTTTATCTGACCAAGTGTATCACCTTGGGGAGTGCCAGTATTATTCGTCAAGAAGAAGGACGGATCAATGCGTATGTGTATTGACTACCGTCAATTGAACAAGCTGACCATCAAGAATAAGTACTCGCTGCCAAGGATAGACCACTTGTTCGATCAATTGAAGTGGGCTTCAGTCTTTTCGAAGATAGATTTGCAGTCAGGGTATCATCAGCTTAAGGTCAGAGAGGCAGACATTCATAAGATGGCATTGAAAACTCGCTATGGCCATTACGAATTCATGGTGATGCCATTTGGTTTGACCAATGCACCAACAGCGTTTATGGACATGATGAATCGGGTTTTCCAACCCTATCTTGACTGCTTTGTCATTGTATTCATAGACAATATCTTGGTCTATTCCAGATTAGAGAAGGAGCATGACTCGCATCTTCGTGTGGTCTTACAAATTTTGAGGGAAAAGTAGATGTTCGCCAAATTCAGTAAGTGTGAGTTTTGGCTAAAAGAGTTACCTTTTTGGGTCATTGAGAGGATTAGGGTTGATCCCAAGAAGGTCAAAGCTGTGCTGCAGTGGAAACCACCTAAGTCTGTGGCTAAAATCAGAAGTTTTCTTGGTCTAGCTGGGTATTATAGAAGATTCGTTGAGGGGTTCTCCTTGGTCGCGGCTCCATTAACCAAGTTGCTACGAAAAGGGGTTCCATTTGGTTGGTCTGACAAGTAGCAGGAAAGTTTTGAGATGTTAAAGAGGATTCTGACGGAAGCTCTGGTGTTGATTCAGCCAGAGGCCAGGAAAGAGTTCGTGGTTTACTGTGATGCGTCACACACAGGTTTAGGATGTGTGTTGATGCAAGACAGAAAGGTTGTCACGTATGCATCT
Source organism: Gossypium rotundifolium (assembly GCA_025506655.1). NCBI lineage: Eukaryota > Viridiplantae > Streptophyta > Magnoliopsida > Malvales > Malvaceae > Gossypium > Gossypium rotundifolium. Next base: position 105,629,058 of record CP106722.1, on the reverse strand, counting down.
CTACAATTAATGAAACACCCCAAACCCGGTCCACGAGCCTTTATCGGATCTAGTATGTTTCTCGATGTAAACCGGTTCAAAATTCTTTTGTGGCATTGGAAACAGAACGATGTGATTTAAAAGAAAGATTATTTTTGGGTTGGGCTCGGGTTGGAAAACAAGTTAATTGTTATATTTGAAATCCTTTGACTTTAGGTGACAAAACATTTAGGGTTTAGTTCATGATAAATTCACTTAGTCTTTTTAAAAAGAATATTTTGTAGCAGGATAAGTAGAAGTAAAATAAAATAATTCAACTATGGCCTTATTACATCAAATAATTCCCAAAATTAATTCAAAGTACTTAAAATAAAAAGAGTCCAAAACAAAGTAAAATCTGAACTTCACATGGCCTCCACCAAGCTCCCGCCGACCTACCATCATCGATCGTCACCGAAAAGTAATCCCACAAGGGTGAGTCAAAGCAGACTCAATGTGCAACCAACACTAAAATTTAACAATTTAGGCATATGTTCACATATTACATGCATATTCACATAATGAGATAGGAAATAATGGCCTTTTAGAACCCAAACCTATATGCCATCCGCTACACGTCACCGTACCATCTTGCACACCGTGGGGACTACTAAGTCAACCCTCCATCCGCTACACACCATCGGGCGTCATTGCAATGACGTGCACATCGCCCTTATAAAGTTCGTGGCATAGCCACCAGATACATACTTTGTGTCATGAGACACCATATTCAGATATCGTGGTCTTAGGTCACCTCATTCAGATATCATGGTCTTAGGTCACCACATTCACTTCCCCTTTTTATAATATCCCATATGCCCCCATATAACATACACATTATACATTATCATGCCTTAATTCACATTCTTATCATATTCGCATTCATGGCATAACAAACCATATCATACCCATAGTAGGAGTAGGAAAACGTACCTGGGTACATCGTACCATAGCATGGTACTTTAGCCATATTCACATTCTTATAAACATGCTCATATTAAAATATTGCCATAAATCTTATTAAAAGATAGTGTGGGGGTACACACGTGATTAAACAAGGTTTCCAATCCAAATCTCAAGAGCTTGATCTAATGCCTTAGATCTTAAATCTCTACATTTAATAAATCATTTAATACTTAGTAAAGAGCCATTCTAGTAAATCCAAATCCTAGTAGGATTAGTACACTAAAACTTACCTTGGTGCCAAATCACGAAATCTTCACTATACTCTTCTTGTATTCGCCAAGCTTTAAATCACTTTAACAAATTAGTTTCGCCTTTTTAAGCGAAAAATAGATCTTAATCAACAATTAAGGCCTTGGCGAATGTATATATGGACTTACCTTGAAATTCTCAAATCCTGGAATGTTGTAGACTCCCTTCCTTGTAATCGGCTGGTATTAAATCCCTTCATAGATTAGTTTTCGGCTTTTAAATCATGTAAGAAAATAGATCTAGTGCTAAAATAAGCCTTGGCCGATTGCATATATGTATACTTTACCTGGTCTTTTGAAATCCCAAAATTTCTATTTACCCCCTTGGTATCTGTCGAAATCACTTTGACACATGTTAGATTAATTTCTAACATGTAAACATGGTAAAAGTGGCCTATGGCCGAATATCTTCCTTACCTTAGATCTTGAAAGATTCCTTCCTTATGGTCGACTTATGGATAGATCTCGAAGCCTCCCTTCCATGATTCGGCCAAGATCAATAATAGAGATTAGTCCCTAAATTTCGATAAGTCTAAAAATAAAAAGAAATGGAAACCGAATTTGAATCTTACCCTTACTTGAAGAAATCGACAGCACCTTTGTTTGCAATCTCTCAAGGATTCGGCTATGAAGACTTGAAGACTAGTCGACTATGGCCTAGATGTGTATCAACACTTTCGACTCTTGACGCTTAATGAGATATCGGCTAGGGTCTACTTGTGTTGTCGATTTTGTCGAAATAAAAGAGAGGGGAAAGAGTCCCTTGAGAATTCGACAATGGTGAACTAAGTAGGAGGGGAATTCAGCTAGAACAATTAGAAAAGAAAGAAGAGACAAGTGCTAACTTGGAGAGAAAAGAGTTAACAAAAGAGAGGCAAATTGGCTAAATGAAATTGGTGTCCTCCTATACACACCTAGCCAATTTGTCACCTAAGACCCCTTGGCCGGCCAACTCTTCTCCTCCTTATCAAATCCCAAATTTTCTCCTCTTATCACCTTATCAAAATTAATAAAAATAATCCACTGTTTATCACCTAGCTTTGCCGAATTTTAAAGAGGCTTAAACTTTTTACTTAAGTTCCTTAATGCCGTCCATCTCTCCCTCTTTTTTTCGAAAATAAAAAAACCCAAAATGTTGCTTCCCTTGCTGCTCGAACTCCAGACCTACCCCTAGCTTGTGGCGTCATTTACAAAGGCTTTAAGTGGCGCCTCCAAGCCACTTTACCAAGCCCATTATTATGTCATATTTCACATATAATTTCTCTTAAAGCCCTTCTAAGCTTAGCTCCCTTATTAAAACTAAGAAAAAATTAATATTTACTAAAGTATTTTCCTATTATTCTAAAGTTCATAACATTCATAAATACACATTCATACATACAAAGGCATGCTTCCACACTCAATTAAGCAATTATGCATAAGCCATATTTTGGGATATTACAGTTCTACCCCCCTTAAAATAATTTCGTCCCCGAAATTACCTGGCTAGAATAGGTGAGGGTATTACTGTCGCATTGCTTCTTCCGGCTCCCAAGAAGCTTCTTCCGATCCATGGTTACGCCACAACACTTTGACTAGGGGAACTGACCTCCTCCGTTACACTTTCACATCTCGCTCCAGAATCTGAATCGGCTCTTCCTCGTAGGATAAATCTGGCCTTAACGCCACCTTTTCAACTGGAACTACATGAGATGGATTCGATCGATAACGACGTAGCATGGACACATAGAATACGTCGTGCATCTGCTTCAACTCCGGTGGCAACTCCAACTGATAAGCCACTGGTCCAACTCGCTTCAACACTCGCTAGGGTCCTATAAACCTTGGGCTTAGCATCCCTTTCCGACCAAATCTCATCACCTTCTTCCAAGGCGAAACCTTAAGAAATACTTGGTCTCCCACATCAAATTCAATCTCCTTCCGTTTGAGATCTGCGTACGACTTTTGTCTATCAGATGCTTCCTTTAACCGTGCCCGAATTATCTCAACCTTTTCTTCGGATTCTGCCACTGACTCTGGACCCAAAACTCGACATTCTCCCAATTCCGTCCAACATGTAGGAGTCTGACACTTCTGACCATACAGCACTTCATAAGGTGCCATTCGAATACTTGCCAACGAGTTCAGTAACTTCTTTCTTCAGACTAGGCCACCAAAACTGTTCTCTTAAGTCTCTGTACAAATTAGTGCCTCCAGGATGCATAGCATAAGGGCTACCATGCGACTCCTGAAGAATCCTTCGCCTAAGTTCCTTATCCTTAGTCATACAGACCTTGCCTTTGAAACACAACACTCCTTCGCCATTAATGCTATAATCTTCCAACTCTCCCTTCTGTACTTGCTGTAGCTTAGTACTTAGGTCCTCATCCGCCAACTGCCCCTCTTTCACCTCATTCAACCATGTTGGCTTGACTTGCAATTCTGCCAACAGGCTTCCATCATCATACAAACTCAAGTGTGCGAACATCGCCCTCAGATCCGACACCACCTTCCGACTTAGGTCATCCGCCAGTACATTCGCCTTGCTCGGGTGATATTCTATTGAACAGTCACAGTCCTTCAGCAATTCAACCCACCTTCGCTGCCTCAAGTTTAACTCCTTTTGAGTTAACAAATACTTAAGGCTCTTGTGGTCTGTGTAGATTGTCGACTTTTCGCCATAAAGGTAGTGCCTCAATACCTTAAGAGTGAAGACCACTGCTGCTAATTCCAAGTCATACGTTGTGTAGTTCACCTCATGTGGCCTCAACTGTCGGGATGCATATGCGACTACCTTTCCGTCTTGCATCAATTTGCAACCTAAACCTGTATGGGAAGCATCACAATACATCGTAAAATCATTTCCTGCCTCCGGCTGAATCAAGATTGGAGCTTCCGTTAATACCTTCTTAAGCTTTTCAAAGCTCTCCTGCTACTTATCCGACCATACAAAGGGTACTTCCTTCCTCAACAACTTTGTCAAGGGCGTGGCTATTGACGAAAACCCTTCTACAAACCTTCTGTAATAGCCTGCCAATCCCAAGAAACTACGAATCCCCGCCACCGACTTAGGTGGTTTCCAATCCAACACTGCTTCAATCTTTCTAGGATCCACCATTATTCATTCGGTAGACACCACATGCCCTAAGAAAGCAACTTCCCTAAGCCAAAATTCACACTTGCTGAATTTGGCATAAAGTTTCTTCTCCCTCAATACTTGCAACACAATCCGGAGATGCTCATCATGCACCTCCTCAGTCTTGGAGTATACGAGGATGTCGTCGATGAACACCATAACGAACATATCCAAGTAAGGTTGAAACACCCGGTTCATCATATCCATGAACGTGGCTGGGGCGTTTGTCAACCCGAACGGCATTACCACAAACTCATAGTGGCCGTACCTTGTTCTAAAGGCTATCTTATGGATATCCACTTCCATCACCTTCAACTGATGGTATCCAGACCTTAAATCAATCTTGGAGAAAACCGCTGCTCCCTTAAGCTGATCGAACAGGTCATCAATCCTTGGCAAAGGATACTTGTTCTTGATGGTCGACTTATTCAATGACGATAGTCTATGCACATACGCATAGTTCGTCTTCTTCTTCACACAAGCAGACCGGTGCTCCCCATGGAGACACACTGGGTCGAATAAACCCACGATCCAGCAATTCATGGATTTGAGCCTTGAGCTCAACCAACTCCTTCGGTGCCATTCTATAAGGGGTAATTGACACAGGAGCTATTCCCGGCAGCAAGTCAATTCCAAACTCCACCTCCCTATCTGGGGGTATTCCTGGTAATTCCTCCAGAAGCACATCTTCGAAATCCCTTACCGTTCTAACTCCACTAACACCTTCTTCCTTTCCATCTAACGCACTTACAAAGGCTAAAAATGCCTTGCACCCTTTACGAACCATCTTTTCAGCCTTTAGCACCGAAACTACATTAGACAAGTAGTTTCTTCTTTCTCCTATCATAATGACCACCTTATCCTCCGAGGTCTTTAACTCCATTCGCTTAGCTGTACAGTCTAACACAGCTCAATGGTCCACTAGCCAGTCCATTTCAAGTATGAAATCGAACTCTCCGAAGAGAAGTTCCATCAAGTCGGCAGAAAATACTACGCCTTGAATTTCTAAAGGTACACTCCAAAAGATCTTATTTACCACTACAGTTTGACCTAGTGGGCTTACTACAGTCATCTCCCTACTAGAAGGTTCAGAAGCTATGCCTAGTGTTTCAACTACACTACAGGCAACATAAGAATGGGTCGAGCCCACATCAATCAAAGCATAATAGGGCTTTCCAAAAATAAGAAACGTACCGGTTATGACGTCCGGCGCGTCTCCATCCTCCTTACGGCGAACCGCGTAAACCAAACCCGACTGTCTTGCCTCAGTATTAGCAGCACCTCGGCCCGGTGTTCCACGTCCTCTACCGGTACCATTTCCTCTGTTATTCGGACCACGACCTCGCTGAGGCTGCTGTTCACCTCTACCAGCCTGATTAACATTCTGAGCTACTGGCTAATTCCCATCCAGTTTTCTCGGGTAGTCCTTAATCATATGGTCTTTTGACCCACATCTGAAACATCCACCTGTCTTATTCCAGCATTCACCTAAGTGTTTCTTCCCGCACTACTCACAAGTACGATATTGCCCTCCAGTACCAGTTTGCTGACCTCGCGGCCCATCAACTCTAGGCCTTTTTTGAGCATTCCCAGATGATCCAAACGACCCAAAACCTCTCTTGTTTCTATTCCGATCATAGTTTTGCCTTGCAGAGTCCTTAATTCATTCAGCTACCTTGGCTTTCTCTACTAATGTAGAAAACTCCCGCTCCTGATGTGGAGCGATTAACAATCTCAGGTCATCCCTTAATCCGTCCTCAAATCGGACACACTGCTCATGTTTCGTAGCCACAACTCCTCGAGCATACCGGCTCAACCTTAAAAATTCAGCTTCGTACTCTGCTACGGACTTGTTCCCTTGAACCAGTCCTAGATATGCCCTCCTCTGTTCATTAGTATAACGTGTGCCGACATTCTTCTTTTGATATGCCACCTTAACATACTCCTAGGTTAGATCCTCAGCAGTGGCGCCATCCCTAACTATTAACCACCATTGATACGCTTCATCGTGTAGCAGTGCCACCATTCCTTTCAACTTCTCCTCAGAGGTCAGATCGAGCTCACCCATAATGCGCTCGGTTGCTTCCAACCAGTATTCAGCTGTACTGGGTGCCATACCAGATACTCCACGAAACACTTCAGCTCTGTTGGCTCAGAGTCACTCAGGTACAGACTTTCGGTCTCCCATATTTCCTCCAAAGATCACCACCATTTCGAACTCGCGACCTGACTGCGATACAAAGATCTCCTCTCGTCTGATCCTATTGTTCAACACCAACAGCTGGTAGTGGTGGCGGTGGTACCTCATTCTCAGATCCTTGTCCTGATCTAACGGGTTCTGACACGGTCATTCTTCCTCGACCGCGTCCTCTTACATTACGACCATGTCCCCTGAAGCTCATTTTTACTACCGTGCTTTAATCTGATTAAGAAATTTTATGCATTAGCCATTGTTTCACTGATTATTCGTGAGGAAGTTTTATGAGAAGAGTTTAGTAGGGATTCTTTCGATCATTCAAGGTTTCAAGTTAATTTGTTTTCCAAATTAGTGTTGTTGCAGAAATTTTTTTTGAAGATCGGGGGTCATTCTAGTAATTTTGTAACTCGGGGGTATTTCGGTAATTTGCAGGTTAGGGGTAATTTCATAAATTTTTTTCTTTCCATAATCAATGTATTTTGATATTTTGTAAATTTAGGGTTCATTTAAGCAAAGTAGTGAAATTTTGATAAGAACTGTGGGTATTTTAAAAATTTCCATAAACCAAGGGCATTTTTGTAATTTTACCACTAGGGGTATTTTTGTAATTTTTTTATAAGTCAAAAATATTTTGAAAATTTTCTAAAATAAGCTTTTGCTACTATTCAAGGGGTAATTTGGTGATAATAAACCTAGGGTTTTCATAAAAATATGGCTAATCCCTTTCGGGTTTTAGTTAGAGGTTTAGCCCGTGAATAAGTCCTCTTGGTTAGGGTGAACCGAAGCTACGCACCAGGTAGGATTCGAGTGGAGAGGAGGTGAGTCACTAGGACTGCTTAAGTACCAAGCTCCCACCGAAACCAATCCTAGACATGCGTACCATGATTGCCACACCCTAACTCGGTGACTTAACCACAGGTTTGTTTAATTAGGCATTTAAGTCTTATGTAATTGTTGGGGTAACTAGCCCTAGGGTTCAAGTACTAAATCTCTATTCTACGTTCCATTTCTACCCCTTCTACAAGTCATAATATAAATCACACAAGAGATCGAAGTACTTACCTGGTGGACTTCGGGTCAGAGACTTAGTGGGCCATGCTAGAAAATCCTGCTTAATTCACAAAAATTCTTTTTGGGCTTAACTTTGAAAACGTTTTGGGCCTTAAACCCAAGGCCGAGAGTTTAAAACTGGGCTCTAATACCAAATTGAAACACCCCAAACTCAGCCCACGAGCCTTTACCAGATCTGGTATGTTTCTCGATGTAAACCGGTTCAAAATTCTTTTGTGGCATTGGAAACAGAATGATGTGATTTAAAAGAAAGATTGTTTTTGGGTTGGGCTCGGGTTGAAAAACAAGTTAATTGTTATATTTGAAATCCTTTGACTTTAGGTGACAAAACATTTAGGGTTTAGTTCATGATAAATTCACTTAGTCTTTTTAAAAAGAATATTTTGTAGCAGGATAAGTAGAAGTAAAATAAAATAATTCAACTATGGCCTTATTACATCAAATAATTCCCAAAAATTAATTCAAAGTACTTAAAATAAAAAGAGTCCAAAACAAAGTAAAATCTGAACTTCACATGGCCTCCACCAAGCTCCTGCCGACCCGGCCCATCACTGATCGTCACCTGAAAAGTAATCCCACAAGGGGTGAGTCAAACAGACTCAATGTGCAACCAACACTAAAATTTAACAATTTAGGCATATGTTCACATATTACATGCATATTCATATAACAAATAAGAAATAATGATGCAACCCGAACCTAAACCTATATGCCATCAACTACACATCATCCGTACCATCCTGCACACCGTGGGGACTACTAAGTCAACCCTCCATCCGCTACACACCATTGAAGGCAGTCGCTGCAGTCGACGTGCACATCGCCCTTATAAAGTTTGCGGCATAGCCTCCAGATACATACTTTGTATCATGAGACACCATATTCAGATATCGTGGTCTTAGGTCACCACATTCAGATATCGTCGTCTTAGGTCACCACATTCACTTCCCCTTTTTATAATATCCCATATGCCCCCATATAACATACACATTATGCATTATCATGCCTTAATTCACATTCTTATCATATTCGCATTCATGGCATAACAAACCATATCATACCCATAGTAGGAGTAGGAAAACGTACCTGGGTACATCGTACCATAACATGGTACTTTAGCCAGATTCACATTCTTATAAACAAGCTCATATTAAAATATTACCATAAATCTTATTAAAAGATAGTATGGGGGTACACACCTGATTCGCTTATGGTTTCCAATCCAAATCTGAAAAAGCTTGATCTAATGCCTTAGATCTTAAATCTCTACATTTAATCAATCATTTAATACTTAGTAAAGAGCCATTCGGCCATAAATCCAAATCCTAGTAGGATTAGTACACTAAAACTTACCTTGGTGCTAAATCCCGAAATCTTCCCTATACTCTTCTTGTATTATGCCAAGCTTTAAATCACTTTAACAAATTAGTTTCGACCTTTTTAAACGAAAAATAGATCTTAATCAACAATTAAGGCCTTGGCCGAATGTACATATGGACTTACCTTGAAATTCTCAAATCCCGGAATGTTGTAGACTCCCTTCCTTGTAATCGGCTGGTATTAAATCCCTTCATAGATTAGTTTTCGGCTTTTAAATCATGTAAAAAAATAGATCTAGTGCTAAAATAAGCCTTGGCCGATTGCATATATGTATACTTTACCTTGTGATTTGAAATCCCAAAATTTCTATTTACCCCCTTGGTATCTGTCGAAATCACTTTGACACATGTTAGATTAATTTCTAACATGTAAACATGGTAAAAATGGCCTATGGCCGAATATCTTCCTTACCTTAGATCTTGAAAGATTCCTTCCTTATGGTCGACTTATGGACAGATCCTAAAGCCTCCCTTCCATGATTCGGCCAAGATCAATAATAGGGATTAGTCCCTAAATTTTGATAAGTCTAAAAATATAAAAAAATGGAAACCGAATTTGAATCTTAACCTTACTTGAAGAAATCGACAGCACCTTTGCTTGCAATCTCTCAAGGATTCGGCTATGAAGACTTGAAGACTAGTCAACTATGGCCGAGATGTGTATCAACACTTTCGGCTCTTAAGGCTTAATGAGATATCGGCTAGGGTCTACTTGTGCTGTCGGTTTTGTCAAAATAAAAGAGAGGGGAAAGAGTCCCTTGAGAATTCGGCAATAGTGAACTAAGAAGAAGGGGAATTCAGCTAGAACAATTAGAAAAGAAAGAAGAAACAAGTGCTAACTTGGAGAGAAAAGAGTTAACAAAAGAGAGGCAAATTGGCTAAATGAAATTCGGCTGTCCCTCCTATACACACCTAGTCGAATTTGTCACCTAAGACCCCCTTGGCCGGCCAACTCTTCTCCTCCTTATCAAAACCCAAAATTTTCTCCTCTTATCACCTTATCAAAAATTAATAAAAATAATCCATTGTTTATAACCTAGCTTTGTTGAATTTTAAAGAGGCTTAAACTCCTTACTTAAGTTCCTTAGTGCCGTCCATCTCTCCCTCTTTTTGCCGAAAATAAAAAACCCAAAATGTTGCTTCCCTTGCTGCTCGAACTCCAGAGCTACCCCTAGCTTGTGGCGTCATTTACAAAGGCTTTAAGTGGCGCCTCCAAGCCACTTTACCAAGCCCATTCTTATGTCATATTTCACATATAATTTCTCTTAAAGCCCTTCTAAGCTTAGCTCCCTTATTAAAACTAAGAAAAACTTAATATTTACTAAAGTATTTTCCTATTATTCTAAAGTTCACAACATTCATAAATACACATTCATACATACAAAGGCATGCTTCCACACTCAATTAAGCAATTATGCATAAGCCATAATTCGGGATGTTACAGTTACGGCTGCATGAGTTGAATTATCCCACGCATGACTTGGAGTTGGCGGCGGTGGTTTTTGCTCTAAAAGTTTGGAGACATTATCTGTATGGGGAGAAGTCTGTCATTTATACAGATCATAAGAGCTTAAAGTATCTCTTTTCCCAGAAGGAATTGAATTTAAGAGAGAGGCAATGGGTCGAGTTATTGAAGGATTACGATTGTTCAATCGAATACCATCCGAGTAAAGCTAACGTGGTGGCAGATGCATTGAGTCGTAGGGTAATCTCAGATTTGAGGGTGATGTTTGTACATCTTAGCTTGTATGATGATGGGAGTTTATTGGCTGAGCTTCAAGTGAAACTGACGTGGATAGATCAGATTAGAGAGAAGCAATTGTTGGATGAGGCCTTGAATGCTAGACTACTTCAAGTTTAGAATGGTGAAGTAAAGGATTATAATATGGGCAGTAAGGGAGTTCTGTGTTTTCGAGGAAGGATTTGCATGCCGAAGGATTCGAAGTTGAGGCGTAAGATTTTGCAGGAAGCACATAGCAGCCCATACGCTATGCATCCTAGAGGAAGTAAGATGTATCAGGATTTGCGAGAACAGTTTTGGTGGCTAGGTCTGAAGCGAGAAATAACTGAATATGTGAGTAAATGTTTGACGTGTCAGTAGGTGAAAGCAGAGCATCAGTTGCCTTCGAGTTTGTTGCAGCCGGTGAAGATTTTGCAGTGGAAGTGGGAAAGGATCACAATGGATTTCATTAGTGGGCTTCCTCTTACACCTACGAAAAAGGATTCGATTTGGGTAGTGGTTGATCGTTTGATGAAGTTTGCTCATTTCATACTGGTGCGAGTAGACTAATCTCTTCAGAAGTTGGCTAAATTATATATAGCAGAGATTGTAAGGTTGCATGGGGTGCCAGTGTCGATCATCTCAGACAGAGACCCTAGGTTTACATCAAGATTTTGGAAGACATTGCATCAAGCGTTGGGCATAATGTTAGATTTCATTACAGCATTTCATCCACAGTCAGACGGACAGTCAGAAAGGGTAATCCAAATCTTGGAGGATATGCTGAGAGGCCATGTCATAGACTTCAGAGGTATTTGGGAAGAGTTCTTACCGTTGGCAGAATTCACATACAATAACAGCTACCAATCGAGTATCCAGATGGCACCGTATGAGGCGTTGTATGGTCAGAAGTGTTGCACTCCCACTTGTTGGATAGAGTTGGGTGAACGTCAGATCTTGGGCCCGGAATTGGTCTCTAAAGCAGAAGACAAGGTTAAGCTAATTAGGGCTCGGTTGAAGGAAGCTTCGGACAGATAGAAGTCCTATGCTGATTTAAAGCGTAAAGACAAAGAGTTTGAGGTGGGTGATCAGGTGTTCTTAAAGGTGTCATCGTGGAAGAAAGTGGTTAGGTTTGGACAGAAGGGTAAGCTAAGCCCTAGGTTTATTGGGCCTTATTGGATAGTGAAGTGTGTGGGACCAGTGGCCTATCAACTCGAGTTACCTGCAGAGTTAAGTTAGATTCACGATGTGTTTCATGTGTCAATGTTAAGACGTTATCGTTCAGATCCATCTCACATGGTGTCCATGGAGGAGATCGAAGGGAGGCATGATCTATCCTTTGAGGAGGAACCAGTTCAAATTTTGGATTGTGATGCCAAAGTATTACGCAGAAAGACAGTTCCGTTGGTTGAGGTTTTGTGGTGGAATCACGGTTCTGAGGAAGCTACGTGGGAACCCGAGGAATCAATACGACAATAATACCCTTATCTCTTTTGACTAGGTAATTTCGAGGCCGAAATTATTTTATGGGGATAGAATTGTAACATCCTAAATTAGGGGCTATGCATTTGTGTGTTTGTGTGTGAATTCTATGCTTGTCATGCTATTTTAAGGTGCTTTGGGGTCCAGGAATGACTTAGGGGTAAGCCGGAGCCTTAGTAAAAATTTTACTTTTGGGGCACTTCAGGGGAGAGCTGAATGGGATAGGACATAATGGTTGGTGTTTGTGTGTTTTGACACAAAAATTTTATTGGTGAAGTGGCAAGGAGGTGCCGCTTAAAGCTCTGGAAGGTGACGCCTCAGGGCAGCTGTCAGGGAGCAAGTTCAAGCTACGTAGATCCCCTTTGAGGGATTTATTTTTGACGCCAAGGTGAGGGAGAGTTGCTCTCAGGTTCAACTCTGATGGATGAGTGTTGAATGGGTCAACACATTGGAATGAGACGAATAGAGCAATTCAAGGATGAAGAAGAGGTCAACAAGTTTGAATAGAGAGTGGAGAGTGATCGGTGGAGAGAATCATGGGATTAGGATAGAGGGAGAGTGATTGGTCGAATGTGGGAAGTGCGTGTGTGTGTGTGGGTTTAGTTTAGTGTTGTTAAAGGGGTGGCCTAATGTTAGATGATGGCATTAGGGGTGTTGAGAATTTCGGTTAGCTAAAGAAACCAAGAGCATTTTTGTTCAATTTTTTTTTTTGTCAAAACTGAAACATTATACCACTTTGTGCATTTTTGGCTTTTCTCTCAAATACAAAAACACTCTCACACTTTTTGTTTTGTATTTTCTTTTCTCCCATTCACCAAAGCCGAAACACCTCCCAGTACTCTTCATATTTTCTCCTTCTCTTGTGCTTGGCCGAAACTAACATTACCATCCACTCTCTACTCCCATTTCATTTTCTTTGCCATAAACATTAAAGCCGAAACCCTCTTAAGCCTCATCTCCTACAGAAACTCTAGCATTTTCTCCTCTTTTCTCTCAAACATCGTAGCCGAATCCCTTTTGGTAGATAGCACCTTTCTTCTCCATCTCATTCCTTTCAAGAGCAGAACATTTTTGGCATTCAGTAAGTTCTTTTTGGTTTAGCTGAATCTCTCTAAACATCTACTCACTCTTTTTCTCCTCTTGTTTTCTTTGAAAGGAAGCTGAATTCCTCTGACATTCATATCCTTTTCTTTTGGTTTTTGTTCCATTTGATTGTCGTTACCTGTTCTTCACCACTCCCAATCGATTTCTGTAGTGTTGTGGTAAGTGTTTTCATTTTGGTTCAATCATCTCTTTTCTTGGTGGAGTGCCGAAGGCAGTAGTCATACTCTTTAACTCTTGGCCAATTGTAGGGGGTCCATCTCGCGTTCTTCCGGCTTCTGGATTGTGATTGGAGTGTGTTAAGGGACAATCTATTCTAGTCCATTTAAATTCTTAATCTCCGGGATTTGTCGATCTAGGTAAGGACCCTTAGCTTTGAGTGTCTATTTCGGTTTAGTGGCCAAGGTTGTTCATGGGCTCAAATGTCAGCCAAGCGAAAGGAGGGGTTGGACCCGCAGTCTTAGCCCCTAAGGTCAAAAAGCGCGCGGTATCTACTATTCAAGATTGGCCACCAGGTTGTGGGCCAGCTTCTGAGCAGAATAAAAGGGAAATAGCAGTAGCCTCCGATACTGATAGTGTCAGTATCGATAACATAGTGATGTGCGTATCTAGGTGTGTAAGATTTACACACTTTAATAATATTATTATGTGTTATTAATTTCTTTGGGGCTGAAAGGCCAAAATGGCTAGCTGAAAAAGCGTTATGCCGTTAAGGGCATGGCTGATGTACCAGGTAAGTATCCTGCTGTTTATGTATATGCTAATAAAAGTGTGCAATGATAATATTCTGCATTTGATAGTATGTAGCATTCGGTTAACATTTGTATGCATAGGTTGGATATGATATGAATGGGGAAGTGTAAGACTGTCACTAGTGGTTTGGTACCACACGTGGGTTGGCCCCACATTCTTGATTCGTGGCTAAGTCTCAGTGGTTTGGAACCACTAGTGGTTTGGTACCACATATTGATGATTTCGTGAGTCGTCCCAGTGGTTTGGTACCACAGTGGGTTGGCCCCACATATATGATTATTCGGGATTGTCACTAGTGGTTTGGTACCACAAGTGGGTTGGCCCCACATATGATATTTTGTGACTATGTCACCAGTGGCTAGGTGCCACATATGGAGTGTAGCGGATGGAGGGTTGATTGTAGAAATCCCCACAGAATGATCGGCTGGTACTGGTGGTGTGTAGAGGATAGGAATTTAGGATTGGGCCAGGTACATTATATCCATTTCTGTACATGCTATTTTTGAGTGGGCTAAGGCCGAATATGTGGTTGTGGGATTGAGGCCATTTATGATGTTTTAAGGGGGAACTTACACACTGAGTCTTGGTGACTCACCCCCTCTACTTAATCTTGCAGGTGATCAGTAATACGTGGACTTGGGAGCCAAAGAGACTCGAGGAGGCCATAGCTTGTTAATTTTAGTAAACTTAGGTTTTTTTAGACGTTTTAATTTGGGATTTTAATTGTTGTAATAAGGCCTTTCTAAATTGCTATTTGGTTTTTCATTTTAATTTCCACTTTGATACAACAATATTTTACGACTTAAACTTAATTGTTAAAAAGAAGTTTTCTAAATAATTGCAACCTAAATATCTGTTTTCTCACAAGTGCTAACATAGATAGTAAATGAGTGGTTAATCCAACCTGGAAATTTTTTTAAGCGGCAAACCACTATTTTCAAAACATGACCTGAAATAAAAAGTTTGAAACTCCCGGCTTTCATCAAGATCCCCAAAGTTTCTTTTCAACCTTACCCCTGTGACATACCAGATCTTATCGTGACGTCTAAACTGGGTTTGGGATGTTACAACTTACATGAAATCTTCCTTGATTGTCACCAATGCCATGCCTTGGCTTGGACTTACATGGAAAATTTATCTCTTGCAAGCTTTTCAATGCCAAGACTTGTCTTGGACTTACATGACATCATTGCTTGGAGACTCACCAATGCCATGCCTTAGCTTGGGCTTACATGGGTCTTCATCTCATAATAACTCTTCAATGCCAAGACTTGTCTTGGACTTACATGATAACTTGCTTGATTGACGATGCCATGCTTTGGCTTGGTCTTATACGGACTTTCCCATTTCATGTGGTAGATCGAGTATCCTAGGTAATTCATCTTCAATCGGGACTTTTTCATGCTTAATTTCATTGATTTCTCTGTTTAACATAACATTAAAGATTTTCATGATACTATTATACATTACACCAAGCATTTCAATGGTATAAATCATAAAGCTTAGAAATCATACAAACTTACCTCAATGTACAAAATGTACGTAGATATGCAATTTAGCCCTCAGCTTTGTTCTTGCCTCGATTTCTATCCAGGCTTCATTTTTCTTGATCTATAATAATAATTCAACTCATTTAATATTCACACTGACTAAATTGACTCTTAACTCATATTTTGGAAAAATTACTATTTTGCCCCTAAACTTTCTATAATTGCACTTTTGCCCCTAGGCTCGTAAAGTGAGTCTCATTAAACTTTCTTAAACTTCATGCTTAGCTGATTCATTTTCTCTACTATAACAATAACAAATTCTCACTATTTCTACCATGTATGGCAAATTTCACAACTATTAGAAACTAGTCCTTACTAGCATTTTTCATGAAATTCATTTAGGAAAAGATGTTTATCTAACATCAAACTCTCATAAACTTCCATAAAACATCATTTTACAAACATATCATTCATAGGTATATTTTTTTGAACATGCATCTTAGCTCATTTTATAGCTAAAAATAACTAATTCATAATACGAGAACTTCAAAAATAAGAAAGAATATGAAAAACGGGGCTAAGATGAACTTACTAGCAAGCTTGAAAAATTGAAGAACCCTAGCTGTGGCTTCCTTCAAATTTTCGGCACTTAGGGGAAGAAGACGAGAGTGATTTTTATCATCTTTTTTCTAATTTAATCATTTAATAAATTAAATGACCAAAATGCCCTTCTCTATAAATTTTTACAAATTACTATCTCATGTCCATTTTTGTCAAAAAATTATAATTTGGGCAAATTGCTATTTAAGGACTTCTAATTGCTATTCTTAAGCTATTTCAAGCAAAAAACTTCTAGAAACTCATATTTTGCAACTTTTGCAATTTAGTCCTAATGGACCCTCTAATGGAAATTTTTATAAAATTCCTACACCAAACTTTCATAATATTATGCAAGCATCTCAAATACCTTATAAAATCATATTACTACTTTGGATTTGTGGTCTCGCACCACTTTTCTGACTAGGCCCTAAATCGGGCTATTACAACTCTTAAAAACCAGATTTTGATCAATGAAGAAGTGAAAGAGAGATTTGATTCAATCTTCAAGCATTAACCTATGATGTCGAAAAAATGTTTTGACTTGAAGAGTAATGATTTGATGGTTGTTCCTATACCGATTAGAAAGAAAATCAATGCTCTCAAGTGGGAACAATTTTGTGATGCTCGTTCACTTCTCGATGATGAACTAGTTCGAGAATTCTATGCTAGTTTGACTACGCAAGATGCTACTGAAGTCATCGTTCGAAAGGAAAAGGTACCACTTACTTCTAAGCCCATCAATGATTTGTTTAATTTACCTAATGTTGAAGAAGATGAGTACTACCCTATGATGAACAAAATCAATTGGGATTTTATCAAACAAGTGCTTGATGTTGTGACAAATCCGGGATTCCAATGGATTATAAGAAAGTATGGGAGCCATTCTTGTCGAAGAGAATACTTAAAACCAGTAGCAAAGGTATGGTTTTATTTCGTTCGCTACCGTTTTATGCCTATCTCACATAGTCCCACCATCTCGATGGAACTGATGCTTTTGTTATATGTAATTTTGACAGAAAAGTCCATTAATGTTGGGGAAATTATCCTCAAAGAGATTCACGATTGTGCTAAAAAGGTAGTAAGTGATTCTTTCCCATCATTAATCACTTCACTTTGCTTAAAGGCCCGTGTTAAAACACAAGCAAATCTGAAGGGGTGATATGTTCAAGGATGCATTACAAATTATGATCTTGAAAGATTAGTAGAGAGGGTGCATGAGCTAAATCAAGGCGAGCAAGAAGAGCCAACTGAGATGGATAGCGAGGAGTCAACATATGGAACTGAAACGGAAGCTAATTTAGCTACAGACACTGAAGTGGAAGAATCTGATAAGGAACCAAACATTCCTGAACCAATGGTTAAGCTAGAAGAAGAACCAGTCAAGCTAAGTGTTGAACCTGAATATACAACTCCCATGCCTACTTCTGCAAGTACTTCAAGGAAATCAGAGTTGTCAATTTTGATGGATATGTGCATGTTCATGCACAATCAACAACAAACTTACTAGAAATATGAAAAAATTAGAGATGACTCAATTCGAAATACTTTTAAGAATATCTCTAATAATTATTTTCTTGAGTTCCCAGGAGCTATCTTTGAGACATGGATGGAAGATACTAACGATGCAAGTAGAGATGGAGCTAAAGAAGACAAGGGGAATGAGTCGGAAAAATAAAAGGGGTTATTTATTTAATTATTTTTAGATCTTTAGGAATTTATTTCTTTCGTAATTAGGAATTAATTTCTGTAGAATAAAACATAGCAAGCATGAACAAACTTAACACTTCTTTAGAAAGAATAAGACTAAGTGATGTGGCAATAGGAATGAACATGTCTAGGTTTGGGTTATTAGGGAAGACTTGGTATTTAAGTAGTTTTAATGACTCACCTCTCTTTCTTTACAACCCTACCTGGTGTTTAGTTTTCATTCATTACTTTGTTCTTGCAATGAGGACACTGCTTCTTTTTAAAGGGGGTAAGGTAAATAAATTGCTCAAACTTTTAAATTTTTTCAAGTATGTTTCAATCATTTATTTTATAAGTATGTTTTAATAAATGAATTTTTAGAGATATTTTATGTTACTGAGATAGTGTGTATGCAAGTATGAATGATGATTTTATCTAAGTGAAAGTATGTTATCATAAAGAATGGAATGCTTGTATGATCTTAGCCTTAGTAATGTTTGCCATGAAAACTTAGTTTCTTTTGAGATTAGACATGCATGAAGGTTTATATCTTTAGAATTGACTTAGTAACTTTCTTAAGGCAAAATCCTAGGGGACATAAAAATCTAAAATGATACGGGCACTATTTCTTTGGACCGTTTGAGCCTTTTCAAGCCAACTCTATGATATTAGACCCTTGAAACTATAATTTTGTGCTTAAAGGCCTTCTTCTTTTTTTTTTTTTTTTTTGCAATGAACCTACATTATAAGCCAATTGCCATCTTTTTAAAGTTATCCTAACTTTGTGCACCTATCTAAACTAAAGTTGTCTTGGGAATCAACATTTGAAGAAATTTTCATAAAGATGTATGTGCTCATGCTTAAAAAAAGCGAAGAAAAGTTTTCTCAGTCACCAAAAAGGAAAAATGCATGAGGTAGTATTACAAGAAAACCAAGACAAAGTTAAAGGTTAAGATTTTTAAAACAGAAATGTCCCATCTTTTAAAATCCCTACATTTAAACGAGCCCTATTAGAACCTTATAAAAGACCTATTGATTTGATTATTATGTCACCTACATTAGTGGAGAGGAAGTCCTGGGTTCAACATATAAAGATCATAAATAAGCCTTGTGATTGTTTACTTGATTGATAGGAAATTATGTTGAATGAAGAATGTTATCTATGGCTGTGACATACATACAAACTATGATTCATGTTGTCATATTTTGAGACTCAGTATAATCTTAAGGAATGTTTGCAATGAATTACTTGTTAATAAAGAAGATCGATAAGCATGCAGTTATTAATTCATTATTAGGGGACAAAGATTGATGCTGCTTACACAATTAGCAATTTTGCCTTAGCAAGACCTTTTCTTATGCATAAACATTACTCGGGACGAGCAATGATTTAAGTTTGGGGGTGTGAAATGGAAAAATATATAGGATTTTTCCTATATAATTTATCACCTTTTTTACTTAAATTCGTTGTTAAAACTAAGTAATTATTTAATAAATTAACAAAATATGTGAAAATATGAAATTAGGACATAGAAATTATTAAAATGTGATTTTATGCTTTATTATATAGTTTCATGCAATAAATGGCTTATTTTATATTAATTTGAATATATTATATTTTTAAGACATAAAGTGGGCCATGCATGATTAAATTAAATAATAAAATATAAAATTATATTTAATAATTCATTTTAAAATATTTCATTAATAATTTGGGTTTTAATTAATTAATTAAATTGGATAAATTTTATTCTTTGGTCCTCTAACTTGTTGATTTATTCTTGACAGGACTGATAGCATTGCTGGATTACAAAACCATCCAAATTGGAGACCAAGTCAACCCAATATTCGACTACACATGGCTGTCCATTTAAACCATTCTTTGGTTTAATTGCACAAGGTCCTTGCAGTGTTGAAGAAATTAGAGATTTTCCCGAAGATTTACGATTGACCGAGTCTCAGTCCTGAGTTGTGTGTCATCCAAAATTGCTTAAAATCAAGCAAAAATCAAGTGAAAAGCCACTAAGCATGGTTGGCCACAATTTGAGGAGATTTGAAGAGGTTAACATCCACTATTTTTAGCTAACTATCCCCATCTCCTCACCTATAAATAAGACCATCTCATTCCCTAATTTATCATCTCTCAAGCATCCGTCAAGCATTCCTCATTCATTGTCATCATTCATCATTCTCTCTTCTCTCCAAATTCTCTTAGCCTTTCCCATTCCCACTCCTAGCATCATCTCTTCATAGAGGTTTTAGGAATTAAGTCTCTTAAAGAACCTTTGGTCGGCCACCTTTGAGAACCATCAGCAAAAGAGCAAAGCAAAGGAACGAAAGAGCCTCGTCAGTCAGAGTCTTGGGTGATAGCCACTATGAATTAGGTTTAATCTTTCTTTTCTTTAGTTGAATCTAAAGATGTTTGCTATGTGTTCTTTTTTCTTATTTACAACAATGTTAGCTTAATTTTATTTAAGCTAGGATGATTCCTTTGATTAAATAATAATTATTTGATTCATGCTTATAATGTTTGTGCCTCAATCGATCATGTTTTCAAATAAAATCAAGTCTATATTTCGTTCATACGTGATTGAAATGCACTTGAATTAGCTGAATGATCATGACTAGACGAAGGATAATGGAAACATAATTGAAATGTGCATGCTCAATTTAGATCTTGACCAATTAAATTATAGGTTGCATAACAACTCTAACAAAGCTCTGTTATCTACATAGTTTTTAGATTTGTGTGATTAAACTGTTTCAAACCTAACACGTCCTTGTTACGTCACATGAATGCTAAGAAACCCTTAGTAAATAAGGATCGGTAAAATGTGTACTTACTAAGCAAAGGATTTCGAAAGTACCTAATGTTGTTTCCAATGTAACACCCCTTACCTGTGTCCAACGCCGGGACCGGATACGAGGCATTACCATGCTTAACCTTGCTTGAACAGGTAATATCAGGATATGAAATTTCATTCCAACTTAAAACTTTTCTTTCTTAATTATAACATACATATTATGGGCCTACGAGGCCTTAAACATACATCCGAAAGGTTTCAGAGTTCAATCGGAAACTTTTACACTCTTTGAAATTTTTTTTGCCTAAACAGGGGTCACACGCCCGTGTAACTTGGGACACACCCGTGTGGGCAGGCCGTGTGGTCTCACACACCCATGTTCCTAGCCTGTGTATAATTTATTTTTATTTCAAACCTACAGGGGTTTCTACAGGCCTTGGCACATGCTCGTGTGCTGGCTTGTGTGACGATTAAAAGTCTCGTAACCAAAATACAGGGGACACACGGCCTATCAACACACCCATGGGGGTTGACCTTGTATCACACACGGCCTAGACACGCCCGTGTGGACACTTAGAGGCTATTTTCCAAGCCTTTTCTCCACTCTGAAACATAAACATTTAATTCATCACAAGTATCACATAACAAGACGATATTAAACTACTAAGAATCCTTAAATCATCATTCATTCCACCCATATTTTACTCAATTACTTGCATAAACATTCATTTCATCAAACTCATCAACTTTATAACATAAACTTGACAATATTGGCCAATTCACCATGGCCATTTACAAAATGAGTGTAGAACATTAATAGCCAACCCATTGGCCTTCAAGTATGACATGGCACAAAATGATCAAGTTCCTGTACATGCCATACTTAACATGAATTAACTTTACTATAACGAAAGAACGGTCGATAGTGTGATCCGAGCTCTAATGTTCTGTGATCCCCGAGCTAACTTGGCAAAACTACAAGGAAAAGGGAAAAGAGAGGGGTAAGCATATAGCTTAGTAAGTTTGCATGAAATTTTAGAACAACATAATTGCTCACATTAAATTCATCCATCTATTAAAACAATAACAACATAAGTCTCAAAAGCTTAAGCATACTCACCTATGCTTACTCATACTTTTTCTTACCCATCTTATGCCACATTATGGGTTTATAACTTGTATTTTCTCATGGTACTTGTATCACTTATCACATAACTTAGCATATATATACTATCATTAGCATAAACTCAAATCTTGATCATTCATAACATGAATGAAACTCAAGGTCATCCATAAATAGTTTTGGCTCTATACCATTTTACATACTTAGCTCTTTTGCCCATGAATCAATCAGATTATCGTAAGATACTCAAACTTGTCATGCATAAATCTCGATGCCAATGCCATATCCCAAATATGGTCTTACATAGGATCATCCTTTCCTACCGATGCCATATCCCGTATATGGTCTTACACAGTATCTTATAGCTCGATATCGATGCCATGTCTTAGACTTGGTCTTATACGAGATCATACATAGATGTTAATGCCATGTAACATCCCAAAATTGGGCCTAGTAGGATTAGGCCCATTGGGCCTTGGGCGTAGGAGTGTTTAAAATTTTGAGAACAAGAGAATGGCATTAATTCAAGTTGGACTTATTAAGAAAGTGATTTTAGAAAGTTACGAGGTTTCTATGAAGTTCTGGGTTCAAGTTGGGCCTTAGTAAAATTTTGTGTTTAAGCTTATTAAGGAGAGATAGTAAGTGCCCTCAAAGCTTATGGAAATAAATGATTAAATTGTTGGCATAATGAAGCTTATGGCAAAGGGGAAATGGCGCCACATGAAAGGCTTTGAGGGAACAGGTTCATTCCCATGGTGTGCAAATTTTGACTATTATTTTTGCACCCTTTCCCTAAGTGTCGGCCAAGCTTGTAAATAAGGTAAGTTGGACTTTTTAATTATGGTATGATGGATAAAAAAAAAGGAAAGGATGAAGGTAAGGAAAGGAATCAAGTTAAAGGGGAAAGCAAGGGGGAACATGTGGCCTTTTTCAAGGAAATTGTTTTGGAAAGTGTGGTTGGCCAATTTTTTTGACCAATATTGTCATGTATGTGGACGGTTTTGGCATGGGAAGGGCTTAGCTGAATTTTTCTTTGGCAATTGGTAAAAGCTTTGTTGTTGTTTTGGCCAAAATTCCTATTTGCAACTTTAGTGTCATTTTTCTTTTCTCTCCAAAATTCATTCTCTTCTCTTTGTCAAATTTTCAAGCCTTTAGTGTGCATTCTTGTTTCTTGTTTTCTTCATTGTTTCCGAAAGTACCTAAGCCTTTGAGACCAAATTGTTTCACTTGTTTTCCTTGGAAAACTGAATTCTCATAAACACTCCTTTGTATCTTCATTTCCTTTTTACAAAATTTCCAACCCTTTCTTCTTCTTCTTCTCAAATCCATATCCTCCACAGCCGAATATCATTGTTCATTTTCCTCTATAACCGAACCCTTCATTTTTTCTTTATCGTTCTTCTCATCCGTATTAACACTCACTCCTTTGATCAATCGTGTTCTAAGTGGGAAGGCCTAATCTATCACATTTGATTCTCCTGTAGCCATAAGTACAATCGGTAAGTAGTAGTTCTCTCTTTGTCAATAACTTTGTTTCATTCGAGTTCTTCATTAATAATCGTGTGTTCTTCTTTCTCTCCCTCGTTGGGTCTGAGTTACATTTTTTTCTGTGATATGGCCATCGTTGGGCTTAGGACTTTCAACAAGGTGAAGGAGCACAAGTGATTTGTATTAACCAAATCGTTATCGTCGACTCGTCAAGCAAGTGGGGTAAGAACGTTGTTATAAGACTTGTTTTGGCCAAAGGTGGGATATTTGCTAGCTACTCTTTCGCTCACCAAATATTGTTAGGACGGGATTTCAGTAGCCAAAGGGTAGGATCAATTCTTAGTGCATTGAGGGAGATCACATTCGTGGTAAGTGGAGTTAGCCTAATAAAGTGTTTCTAGTTACGATTATCAAAGTTGAAACTAACCTTCTATCAACCATCATTATAGATGTTGAAATCGGTAGAAAGCACAACTCGTAATCAGGTGTATAATCCCGAACTTTTCAAATACATGTTTGAAATGGTGTGTAATCTCACACTTCCCTGAAAATTTGCATGAAGTGTTCTATGATTTGGTCGAAATACCAAAGAAAATCGGAAATCGGCATCTGTGATCACTCGGGCGTGCGTATGTTCGCAGTAGAAACCATATTTTGCAATGAAATAGTTTTGGTCAGTAGCAATGATGTGATTTCGAAAAATCATATAAAATAGGAAAAACGGAATTTGAAAGTGAATAAGATATCGAATAAAATCTTACTGTGTCTATTTTGATATGAAAGAAACAGAGAAGGAAAAGGAATTTTATTTTCTATGATATTCTAATTTTAGTGAGACTGGTTCTGATTGACTTCGTGGTTCCCTTATCTATTTTGGAAAAATCATTCAAAATTGTAAAAAGTTAATTATGAGTTATAATTTATACATACAGATTCCTTAGTGAGTCTATTTTCAATAGAAACAAGTGGGAGCAACATATGAAAACCGTTCAGTGAGATATTTAAATTTTGGGTAAGAGAGGTCAGAATCTTTGGACAGTGAAACAAGGGAAACTTTAAGGAATAAACTGTACTAAATGGTTAAGCCAAAAATTCTGGAAAAATTGTAGTAAGAAGATATATGAGTCTAGTTTCAAGGAAAATTTACGAATTTAGATTTCAAGATTTCTAACTCAAGTTATAGTCAATTTAGTTAGTACGACGCAGTTGGACAGTTTCAATTGTTATGTCCCAAATTAGTAGTTAAGTCTGGGGTTGAGAAATTACGAAAATACCCTCGATGGGTAAAAATTACAAAATTACCTTTAGGTTGTGAAATTATGAAAATGCCCTTATGGGACGATTTGATATATTGCTTAATGGGCCGATTTGATATATGCCTTAATGGCCCGATTTGATACATGCCTTAATGGGCTGATTTGACATATGCCTTAATGGGCCGATTTGATAAGTGTTGCAATGGACTGAATTTTTGTAATCTCGGAATTAATTATTTGTAAATATCATGATTGCTATGTATGATGCATTAATATGATTTTGCATGGGATGGGAAAATATTATGAAGAGAAGTTCCGGTGGCACTGCCACAAATAAATTGTTTGTTAATTTGATTTACTATGATTCTGGCCAAATCATATACGGTGAAATGCCTACGATTGGTGTGTTTGGCGGGGTGGGTTGACTTGATCCCCATAGGTGTGATGGGATGGTACGGGTGGTGAGTAGCGGATGGATTAATAGGATGGGTTGGGTTACATGCATTGCTTATTTTTATGTAAATGTATATGTTCTGTCTTGGAAACGGGCTTTGGCTCAAGACTATGCTTTATGGGCTCAGGCCCAAGTTTTTGCTAAACGGGTTCAAGCCCAATGATTGATGGTAAGGGGATTATACATTGAGTTCTTGTAACTCACCCCCTTTTTCTCTTAACACTTGTAGGTAATGCTCAGTGACGTGGACTTGGGCCATGGATGTCTCGATGGAGGCCATACTTCAGAAATGGTTCATATTGAACTTTAGATTTCTATTTTCATTCACTTTACTATTTTGGGTTTTATGTTGTAATAAGGCCTCTGGAGTATTTTATTATTTTATTTATGTTTGATATACTTATTATTTTGCTTAAATTGTTTTAAAAGGGAATTTTCTAAAAAAATCAAATAAAGGTTTTCCAAAATCGATTAACAAATGGATTTCAAAATAAACTTTTACAAATATTTTTAACATGGAAATTGTCTTTTGAATTATCAACGAAATTTTCAAAAGACTCAGATTCTCTTTTGAATTTTCAAACATCGTTTTCAAAAGTCACTGTTTGATAAGAGCATTAGTTCAAATTTATCGATTTATCAATCAATCTTCAAGGTCAGTAGTATTTTATCAAATATTTCAAATCAAACTTGTTTTCCTGATTTTAACGAAGCAATACCTCTTTTTACGTACGAATGAAAAAGACTTAAATGTATTTTTCTCATTTGCCATGTCAAATCTGGCCTTAATGCCTAGGCCGGGTTTGGGGTGCTACATGCCATGTCCTAGACATGGTCTTATACAAAATCGTCCTTTGGTAACGAGGCCATATCCCTGACATGGTCTTACACGGAACCTTCTCTATTCAATGCTATGACATGAATATCCTCATTTTTTCGAATCTTTATCCGAGATTTCACATAGCTTATTTTCCCCATTTCCTCATCGAGGCTTCATCATTCGACTTTCATAGCAATAACATACATTGTCATAATATTAAGCAGTTTCAATTATCGAAACATTATGAACTTTAAATTCATACAAACTTCCTCGATTCTCAAAATGTGTATCGATGCTCGATTTAGTCCTCGATTTTGTTCTTGCCTTGGTTTCAATCCGAGCTTCGTGTTTCTTGATCTATAATAATAATTTCACTTGTTAAATACACAAATTGACTAAATCGACTCATAATTCATATTTTGGAAAAATTATAATTTTGCCCCCAAACTTTACATAATTACACTTTTTCCCCTAGGCTCGTAAAATAATTTTTATTCAACTTTCTTGCATTTGAAGCCTAGCCGAATCATATTCTCAACTATAACGACATCCAATTTTCACTATTTCCCTCATGTATGACCATTTCTACAACTTTTACAATTTAGTCCTTTTATGCATTTTTCATGAAAATCACTTAGAAAAACATGTTCCTCATACATCAAACTTTCATATTCTTCCATAAAACATCAAAATACAAGCATGTCATACATGGGTAAATTTTTGAACATAAACCCTAGCTCAAAATATAGCTAGAAATAGCTAAACTGAGCTACGAGGGTCTCAAAAATACGAAGAACATTAAAAACAGGGCTAGGATGCACTTACTATCAAGCTTGAAAGTTGAAGAAACCCTGGCTATGTCTTCCTTGTGATTTTTGGCCAAGGGGAAGAAGATGGACACCATTTTTGACTTATTTTCCCTTTTTATTCTTTTATTAACCAAATGACAAAAATGCCCTTAATGATCCTTTCTTGAGATTTTTCCTTCCCATGTCTATTTTTGTCCATCATCAAATATATTGGTGTAATTCCTAAATAAGGACCTCTAGTAATTTTTATAATTCTATTTCATACTTGAATCTTCTAGAATCTCATATTTTCTACTATTTGCAATTTAGTACTAATGGACAATTTAATCACTAATTAATAATATTTCTTCATGAAATTTTTACACAATCATGAAATCACCTCATAAGCCTCATAGAAAATCGTAAATATCATGTTTCTACTTTGGATTTGTGGTCTCGCACCACTATTTCGGCTAGGCCCTAAGTCGGGCTATTACATCCAAGCTCATGAAAGATCGAGTTGCCATGGAATGTTTTTCTGAATGTTATTAAGCATGTTGATAATAAATTGAGTTTAATTAAAGTAATTGTCCTAGTTTATTTATGTTATAATTGTTGCAAATTGTGTTTAATTTTACTAAAATCTATTTCATTCATATAGTTTGCATACTTAGGATAATTTGCATTGGGGATCATTGCATTTAGTTTAATATATTTTAATCACCACTTCTCAACTATATTGTGGTTTTATTTACCAAATTGTTAATATAATTTTACAAATTAAGTGACTTAGCACAAATACAATCCCTGTGGAGACGATAGCTCGATACTTACTTATTACTTGATAACGACTGTGTACACTTGTACAAACCTACGCGTTATAATTTTTTGGTGCCGTCGCCGAGGATTGTCAACTGTTGCCATAGTCATTTTTTTCGTGAAATTATTTATTTTCAATTTGATTCATTTCTAACATTACTAACTTATTCTTTTTAATTTTTGTGATTTTCTTTTCAAGTATTTATGAGCATAGATCGAATTACTGATTTACTCCCTATAGACCTTGAAATTGAGCAAACTTTCAGACAAAGAAGACATGAAGAAACAACTCAAAGACAAGTCGAGATAGACCTCGAAAATTATAATCAAGACCAAGGTAATGAAGCCGATCATGTACGAAATCCCATCCTTATTACCGATGATAGAGATCGATGCATCAGAAAATATGCTATGCAACTTTTCAGTGAGTTAAATCCAAGAATTAGAAAGCCAGCTATTGAGGCAACCCAATTTGAATTGGTACCAGTGATGTTTCAAATGCTACAAACGGTGGGAAAATTTAGTGGTATGCCCACGGAAGATCCACATCTCCACCTTTGATTGTTTATAGAGGTGAGTGAGTCATTCATGATAGCCGGTGTGATTGAAGACGTACTGAGGTTGAAGTTGTTTTCATACTCGTTGCGAGATCGAGCACGAGTATGCCACCAAGTTCCATATCTACATGCACCAAGTTCCATATCTACATGGCAAGAATTAGCAAAGAGATTTTTGGTTAAGTATTTCCCACCTAGAAAAAACGCTAAGTTGATGAACGAGATCACAACTTTCCAACAATTGGATGACGAGTCTTTGTATGAGGCTTGGGAGCAATTCAAGGAGTTACTTCGAAAGTGTCCTCATTATGGGATTCCTCATTGTATCTAGTTGGAAACATTCTATAACGGTCTCGATGCACATACAAGATTGATCGTAGATTGATAAACTGTAATATGAACAAATTTTAATCCCACATTTAGCATACTTTTGGATGATTTATCCCTTTAATTATGGAAATAGGTGCTCCTAATCCTTTGTTTCATGTTTTATACTCAGGAGACCACTGGAGGATGAAAAGAATGAGAAATAGGCTGAAAACAGAGAAAATGGGTCTAACACGAATTACACACGGCCTAGACCCCGAATCACACGACCCTGCCTCTATAACAGGACTGACCAGGCCTATAACTTGAATTAAACGGGCGTGTCCCTTTCGTAGCAAAGAAGAGTTCTATTCGGAATAGGGTACTTAGAGGAAAAGAAAGCCAATCCAAAAGCCTATATAAACACCCTAGAGGCCAACCTTCAAGGGGTGCTCAGCTAGGCCAAAGAGCCAAGCTAGAGGGGCTGAATTGTGGGATTCACTCAAAGAAAGCTAGTTGATTCATCTCAAGAAGCCGTAATCATACTCAAGACTGAGGATCTCTCATTTAATTCCTTCACGGGGTTTTAGGGTTTTCTTTATGTTTTGTTTTATATTTTCTTCTGAGATGTATTCTTTTATAATTATGAACTAAACCTCTCAAATACCTGAGGGGGAAGAAACCTAAGATGAATCTTGTTATTATTTTCTGAGCTGTATGATTAATACTTGATTTGTTCTTAACTATGTGTTCTTAATTCTTGTTTTGATATTTCAGGATATTGATTCAAGCATTTATGCTCTTAGGCAGAGGGGGAATAGACCCTGTCTAAGAGTAGATCTAGTTTAGTTAAGTGGAGTTGATAGCAACCCTAGAGATAAGATGACGTAAATCTGCCAGATTAGGGTCAAACCTAATATGGGAGCCCATATATCGAGTTAATGCAATTCTAGGGGTTTTAATTAGAAAGAGATTTCAATTAATCAACCTAGTGTTAGACGTTAGTAGCATGAGAGAGGTATTAATATAAATTAGGGAATTTTATGGATTAAGTCAAGTGAATAAATCGTCTGGTTCAGAGTTAAATAACAAGTGAAGTCTACGTGGATTCTTCCTCGGGTATTGTCTCAATTAATTGGTTTTTCCCACAAGTATTTCCCCAATTCATTCTCTTTGTCTTACCATATTTAGCTTTGTAGTCAGTTAATTTTAAGTTAGATAATAATTCCTTTAATTCTTAGGTTAAATAATAAAACGAAAGTTAGTATTAGTATTTTTGGTTCCTTTGGGTTCGACAATCCGGTCTTGCCACTAAACTCTACTATTGTTCGATAGGTGTGCTTGCCTAAAGTCGCTGTCACAGTTAGTTTTTAGGCTAGATCTTTCATATTATAAATTTTTAAGACTCTGACACACAATCAAGTTTTTGGCACCGTTGCCGAGGAACTGAAATATTAAGAAAGCTCAATTTTTATTACTTTAACCATATTTTATTTTATTTTATTTTGCAATTAAATTTTATTTTTACCTTTCTAATTTTCTTTTTCTTTTCCTGGCAGGTACCTCTAGTTTATGAATAGAAGTAACTTGAGGGGACACTTGATTTACGATAGTGATATCAAAGGAACGATTCGAAAAAACCGTAGAGAAATAAGGCGAAGCTTAAAATACATACAAGAAGAGCAAGAGAACAAAAATAATACTACCAAAGAGATGGCTGAGAATAATCCGCTACGTCCAGAGATGGCAGAAAATCATGCTCCTCGAACTATGTATGATTATGCTAAACCTAATTTAATAGGAACAGAGTTAAGTATTGTTAGACCTGCTATAGCTGCTAATAATTTTGAACTAAAACCTAGCACTATACAAATGATACAACAATTTGTTCAGTTTGATGGTTTGCAGGATAAAGATCCAAATAACCACTTAGCAAATTTCCTAGAATTTTGCGATACTTTCAAAATTAATGGCGTTTTTGATGATACCATCCGTCTTAGGTTATTTCCCTTTTCTTCGAGGAATAAAGCTAAACAGTGGCTGAATTCTCTTCCACGAGGATCAATCACTACATGGGAACAAATGACCAAAACATTTTTATTCAAATATTTTTCGCCAGCCAAAACGGCCAAGTTAAGGAATGATATCTCTTCTTTTGTGTAGATGAATTTAGAAACACTATATGATGCATAGGAGAGATACAAAGATATATTGAGAAGGTGCCCACACCATGGATTACCTTTGTGGCTACAGGTCCAAACTTTTTACAATGGTGTGAGCCCTTCAACGAGACAACTAATTGATTCAGTAGTTGGCGAAACACTGAATAACAAAACTCTTGAGGCGGACTATGAGTTTATAGAGGGTATGTCACTGAACAACTATTAGTGGCAAGTTACAAGGACAAGGCCAACAAAAACAGCCGGAGTTTTCAACCTCGACGCAGTCACCATAATATCAAATCAGGTAGAGATGTTAAATAAAAAGATTGATGGTTTGTGTGGTTCCTCGAAGGTACACCCAATAATGCAATGTGATTCAAATATAGGAGGTGTGGCGAATCTTGAGTACCCACCCTACAATCCTGGCTTGGAAAGAAAACAGATAAACTATATGGGTAACAATTTCAGATCTCAAACTAACACTTATAGTAATACTTATAATCCAGGTTGGAGGAACCACCCCAATTTTTTCATGAGGTGGTCAAGGAAATCAGAGACAACAACTCCCTCCAAACTTCCAACAACAGCCCCACCCACAAGAAAAGAAGCCAAACCTTGAGGAGATACTGACAAAATTTATAGCGGTGTCAGAAACTCGTTTCCAAAACACCGAAGCAACACTTAAAAATCAACAAGCATCGATTAATGAAATTGAGAACCAGTTGGGGCAACTCGCTAAGATGATCTCCGGACGACCAGAAGGGAGCTTGCCTAGTAACACTGAAACTAACCCAAAAGAGCAACTTCAAGCCATAACTGCTCAAAATAGTGAAGGGTTAGTAGAATCTGAATATGAGCCAAGGCAAGAACCTGTGGTAAGTGAAGGTAAGGTTAAGGTAAGCCAAGAAAAGCCAAAACCGGTAATTAAACAATACCAACCTTGTATACCATATCCCGATGCGATGAAGAAAGACAATTCAGATGAACAGTTTGGTAAGTTTCTTAAACTTTTAAAGAAATTACATATTAACTTACCATTTCTTAAAGCTCTTTTGGAAATGCCAGATTCAAGGAAATTTTTAAAAGAGCTTTTGACAAACAAGGGAAAGTTAGACGAGGAATCGCAGGTGGAACTAAACGTAGTGTGCTCAGCAATGTTGCAAAATAAACTACCATGAAAATTAAAAGATCTAGGGAGTTTTACAATTCCATGCTTAATTGGTAGTTTACCTGTTGATAATGCTTTAGCTGATTTAGGGGAAAGCATCAATGTTATGC
Source organism: Gossypium rotundifolium (assembly GCA_025506655.1). NCBI lineage: Eukaryota > Viridiplantae > Streptophyta > Magnoliopsida > Malvales > Malvaceae > Gossypium > Gossypium rotundifolium. The sequence goes on along the minus strand of CP106722.1, from coordinate 105,597,377 downwards.
CTTCAAAATGTTTCAACAGCTAGGTCTAGGGAAACCCAAACAAACTAGGATGAGTATTCAATTAGCTGATAAAACTATTCGAATTCCTAGGGGCATAATTGAAGATGTACTAGTTAAAATTGATAAATTCATATTCCCAGTAGACTTTTTTTGTTTTAAATATGGATGAGGATAATACAATTCCTTTAATTTTAGGGAGGCCCCTTTTAGAAATTGCCAGATCTAAAATTGATGTTAGTACAGGTGAACTCACACTTCGTAGAGGTGACGAATCAATCAGTCTTCAAGCTCTTGACTCAGCTAGGACATCGAGTGATAAAGGTGAGAGCGTAAATTCTATTGATAACCCTTCATTTAAACCTTCTTTACATAAAGCACCACGACGCTACATATCTGATCTAGTTCATAAACCTTATGCCGATGAAGAAGAAATTTATGAGGAACGAAGGCTTCAGATTATGACCTAGACGAGTGGAAAGTGCATTTCAAGGAGGAATCAAAACCACATGAAGTGAAACCAAAGGAACCCCTAAACGAGCTTACAAGAACGTCAAATCACTTTAAAATAGGAGATTAGGTACTGTTAGAGAAAACAAACCCTCGAACCTCTAGTTCAGACCTCAATACAAATGAAGAGATCCCCTTTAAGGTGATTAATGTCTTTCCATACGGCACAGTCGAGGTAAGCAATTCTACATTCAGCACTTTTAAGGTAAATGCTACTCTACTCAAACTATATAATGATAGCATGAGAAAGGATTTCTCACTCCTCGAACCACCATGAATGTGCGAATGAGAGGTGAGTCTAGATTAAGACTTTAAACGAGTGCTTCTCGGGAGGCAACCTAAGCACTAATCCCATTTATTTTTTATTCTCTTTCTTTTAGTACCTAACTACAAACTAACCAAGTTAATTAAGCACAGATTGCCACACCACATGGCCGTGGCCGTGGCCATGTGGACACTGTGGATTCTAGTACTAGCATGATAGATATAGTACAAAACAGGATGAAAAATATCTTCAAGCCATGGGCTCCAACTAAACACCACGGCCGTGTGACACAGTCGTGGTTGACATTGTTTTACCAACACGGGCGTGGCAACATGAATGAAAGGCGTGGGAGAAATGAATGAACCACTACATAGCCGTGTGATATGCCTGTGTGACATGACACACCTATGGAACACAGGCGTGGGGATGTACCAGAGCTGAAAATTTTATTTAAAACCACCTACTCCCCTTCTCACCCACTCTCCATTCCCTTCTTCCCCAACCTTTACACTCTCCTCCCTTTTCATTTTCCTCCTTCTTCATCTTCCAAACTCTTGATCTTCACCTCATCCATGTCAAAAAAATAGAAGGATCCTAGCACAGTCTCCCTGTGCGAGACCAATCTACATAAGTTCATGTTGGCCGCTTCATTAACTCGACAGGAAAAGGACCTTTGAGTCCATTTAACCTATCTTTTTCCTTTCTATTCTGCTTTATTTTCCTTATCTTTATTTTTTTATACTAAATTTGGTTTATTTTATTTTAGTTTCTTGGTTTTAGGTTCTAAAGGCTGCTTGGGAATCATACACCATGGCTTTAGAAATCACACCCACCTTATGAACCATCTAACAATAAGGACCTTTCGGTCTATTAATCGGTTCTTTTAGTCTTATTTCACTTTTTACATTCTTTCTTTTTATTTTTCTTTTCTTTAAATAAATAATTAGTATATTTAGAATTATTCCAATTATTTCCTGGCTAACTCTTCACGATATTCCCAATTTCTTCATTTAGCGCAGGAATTAGAGTTGCCCCCTCCAACTTATCTTACCCCTCTGAATCAAGTTTCCACACTTCCAATTCAAGGAATCCATCCAAAAATTCAAGAAGTTCACTTCTCTCCCTCTCTTTTGATTTTCTTTCTATATGTTTATTAGCTATCTTTGTACATTGAGGGCAATGTACATCTTAAGTGTGGGGGGTAAAAATTATTTAGGAAAAAGTGCTTAACTTTTTGCATTATTCTCAAAATCCCTGAATGATATCTTGTCTTAAGTAATTTTCTCATATTACTAATTAAAATGAAATTCTTGTTGATTTATTATTTTTTTGATATGTTTTAGATTAAGTCATTGATAATTGTACGTTGATGATTTAATCTTTAAGATACTAGAGAATCAAGCATGATGAGTCTATTTGTAAACAATTAAAATTTTGTTACGTTGTCTACCTGAATCTAATTATTACTTTTAATTTTGAAATTTACAAGGTTGTCATCAAAAACCAAAATTTTGTGAGATTTTGAACCTTTTCGAGTATAGATTTTTTTCGTGCTCACTTTATTATGAGTGTGTCAACATTGATTTGTTATTCTAGAACTTGCTTCGATTATACATATCGAGACCACACCATTGATTTGATGTACTAAGATGATAAATGCATTTAGGATTTAACCTACTTACTCCATAAAAGCCTACCTTCACAATTATCCCCTAGTGAATCCGTTGATCGTAAAAATCCTTTTTATTGACTCACCCACTAATATTAACCCAAAACCCATCTTGTATTTGTTATCACCATTCCTTTTGACTACCCTTCTATCGAGACTTGATTTAATCAGTTACCTAATTATTTTATTTCAGTAGTTGAATCCATCTTATAATATGTACTTATTTTTGATTTGTTCTTAAAAAAAAGTCGAGGCATATTCATTATTAGTTCTATGTTCTAGTGAGCTTATACGTTTTAAATTCCACATCCTGAAGAAGAAGCTCGTATTATTAGTTTGAAGTTTTTAATTGATGTAATTATTTAGGATTAGTTCATTTTTCTAGTTAGGTAAATTTTCGATTCAATCTTAATTCTAACCCTTTAATTTAGCCTTTATCCACACCTTTAACCTAAGCCCCGTTACAACCCTTTAAAGACCTTTTGATTTGTGTATCATCTTATTTTATAGTGGTGGAGATTTGATTTTTAGGCAAGCCTATGGTAATAACTTTTCATGTTCGACTGATGAGTGCTTTATTTTGAACCTTAAACACCTTGAGTGATTTGACTGAATCTTTAGTGAGGATGTCAACTCTTGTCGATTTTGATTTAAAGGTAATTATTCGGATAAGGGGAAAACACCTCTGTTTTCATGCTATAAAATTGTGACTTTGATTGTTTGAATCTTTAGGATTCTTTGAGATAATTTATCCATGTATAAATTATCTATGAATTATGATGAAACACTATCGATGACTCTTATGAATTGAGAAAGTTCATTTTAATTGTGAGTTGAGAATTTTGCTTGAGGACAAGCAAAAGCTTAAGTGTGGGGGTATTTGATAAACTGTAATATGAACATATTTTAATCCCACATTTAGCATACTTTTGGATGATTTATCCCTTTAATTATGGAAATAGCTGCTCCTAATCCTTTGTTTTCATGTTTTATACTCAGGAGACCACCGGAGGATGAAGAGAACGAGAAACGGGCCAAAAATGAAGAAAATAGGCCTAACACGAATTACACACGGCCTGGACCCCGAATCACACGGTCGTGCCTTTGTAACTGGACCGACCACGGACTATAACTGGAATTACACGGGCGTGTCCCTGCTGCAACAAAGAAGAGTTCTATTTGGAGTAGGGTACTTAGAGGCAAAGAAAGCCAATCCAAAAGCCTATATAAACACCCTAGAGGCCAACCTTCAAGGGGCGTTCAGCTAGGCCAAGGAGCCAAGCCAGAGGGGCCAAATTGTGGGATTCACTCGAAGAAAGCCAGTTGATTCATATCAAGAAACTGAAATCATACTCAAGATTGAGGATCTCTCCTTCAATTCCTTCAGGGGTTTTAGGGTTTTCTTTATGTTTTGTTTTAAATTTTTCTTCTGAGATGTATTCTTTTATAATTATGAACTAAACCTCTCAAATACCTGAGGGGGATGAAACCTAAGACGAATCTTGTTATTGTTTTCTGAGTTGTATGATAAATACTTGATTTGTTCTTAACTATGTGTTCTTAATTCTTGTTTTGATATTTTAGGATATTGATTCAAGCATTCATGCTATTAGGTAGAGGAGGAATAGACCTTGTCTAAGAGTAGATCTAGCATAGTTAAGCAGAGTTGATCACAACCCTAGAGATAGGATGACGAATATCTACCGAATTAGGGTCAAACCTAATATGAGAGTCCATAGATCGAGTTAATGCAATTCTAGGGGTTTTAATTAGAAAGAGATTTCAATTAATCAACCTAGGGTTAGACGTTAGTAGCCTCGAGAGAGGTATTAATATAAATTAGGGAATCTTACGGATCAAGTCAAGTGAATAAATCGTCTGGTTCAGAGTTAAATAACAAATGAAGTCTAGGTGGATTCTTCCTCTGGTATTTTCTCAATCAATTTGTTTTTTCCCACAAGTATTTCCCCAATTCATTCTCTTTGCCTTAGCATCTTTAGCTTAGTAGTTAGTTAATTTTAGGTTAGACAACAATTCCTTTAATTCTTATGTTAAATAATAAAAAGAAAGTTAGTAATAGTACTTTTGGTTCCTTTGGGTTTGACAATCCGATCTTGCCACTAAACTCTACTATTGTTCGATAGATGCGCTTGCCTCAAGTCGTTATCACAGTTAGTTTTTAGGCTAGATCATTCATAATATAAATTTTTAAGACTCTGATACACGATCATAGATGCTTCCGCAAATGGTGCAATTTTGTCTAAGTCTTATAATGAGGCTTATGAGATTGTCGAGAGGATTGTGAGTAATACTATCAATGGCCAACAAATCGAATAGCTTCAAGAAGACGTGTAGCCAGAGTTCATAAAGTTGACGCCCTCACTTTGTTATCAGCTCATGTATCATCTATTTCCTCAATGTTAAAACAGTTTATCGCTAATAGTGCTAATAATTTTGCAGCTCAGCCATAAAGTCTGTTTAAATTAGTTTTCTATTTGTACTGTGGGGAAGGTCATTCTTTTGAGAATTATCCATCAAATCCCGAGTCAGTGTACTATGTAGGGAACTAATATGAAAATAGGAGTGAACAAGGACCCCAATCCAACTTCTACAATCCTTCATGGTGTAATCATCCTAACTTTTCTTGGAGCAACCAAGGAAATAAAGCGAACAACAACTTATTGCAGCAAAGACCCAACCAATCTCAAGGGTTTAATTAGCAAGCTCTGAAACCACCTCAAGCTGAGGCATCAAAGAGTTTGGAGAACTTGTTAAAAGCGTACTTGGCTAAGAATAACGCTTAGATCCAAAGCCAAGCAGCAACACTAAAAAATTTGGAAAACCAAATGGGTTAGTTAGCTACGGAGCTTCGTAATAGACCATAAGGAACCTTGTCGAGCGATACTAAGAATCCAAGAAATTTGGGTACAGAACATATCAAGGCAGTGGCATTGCGAAGTGGTAAAATTCTAGAACCTCGATTGATTAATGTCAAAGATAAGCCGTTGAGAAGTATCAACCAGCTATTGAAATTCCTACACCAAATGAATCAGAATCTGCAAAGTCTAACAAGGTAAACCCTAACTTAGTGAATTCAGATAATTTAACATCTTTTTTGGATGCAAATTTACCTACTAAGAAAAGTTTCTCGACTCAATCGAAAGTTCCATCACCTCTATATCCGCAAAGATTACAACAACACAAGCAAAAACAAGAGGTGTAATTCAAGAAGTTTTTGGATGTTCTGAAGTAGTTACACATCAATATTCCGCTGGTGGAGGCTTTAGAAAAATGCCAAATTATGTGAAGTTTATGAAGGATATACTATCCAAGAAGAAATGCCTGATTGAGTATGAGACTGTTACCATGAAAAAAGAGTGCAGAGCGTTCTTGCAGAACAAGCTACCATAGAAATTGAAGGACCCAGGAAGCTTTACTATACCCTATAACATTGGTGAATCTTACTATGGTAAAGCTTTGTGTGATTTAGGAGCGAGAATCAACTTGATGCCTAAGTCTATTTTCAAGATGCTAGAGATAGGTGAAGTAAGACCTACATCTGTGACGCTTTAGCTAGCAGGTCAATCTTTAGCATATCCCGAAGGAAAGATCGAGGATGTTTTGGTAAGAGTCGATAAATTTATATTTCCTACTGATTTCATTGTCTTAGATTTTGAAGCAAACAAGGAAGTGCAGATAATCCTTGAGAGACCTTTCTTAGACACGAGAAGAATGTTAATTTATGTGTAGAAAGGTGAACTCACCATGGAAGTTCAAGACAATCAGGTAACCTTTAACATTCTTAAAGCGACGAAATTTCCCGACCCGACAGAAGAGTGTTCAGTTATGGAAGAGATAGAAACCTTAATTTCTATGGAAAGCAATTTTGAAAACAAATACATTGGAGAAAGCCTTAGATCTTGACCCATTAAAGGATGAAGAAGGTGAAGAAAAGCTGGCTTTGATGGAAGCCAATTCGAGAAATTTTATTCAATCCACATGGTTTGAACCGTTGGATTTGGAAGTCAATGAATTTGTGCAACCCAAGTTGTCAATTGAAGAACCACCTAAACTCGAACTAAAGGTACTTTCTTCCCATTTGAAATACATTTATTTAGGTGACTGTTCTACTTTTCCTGTGATTATTTCAGCATAACTGACGAAAGATTAAGAGGAGCAACTAATTACTATTCTAAAGAAATTTAAGAAAGTAATTGGTTAGACCATAGCTGATATTCGATGTATTAACCCTTCTTTATGCATGCATGAATTGATTTTAGAATAAGGTAAAAGAGCTCGAATTGATGGGCAAAGAAGGCTCAAATCCTATTATGAAAGAAGATGTGAGAAAGGAAGTGATCAAATGGTTAGATGCAGGAATCATCTACCCTATTTCAGATAGTTCGTGGGTAAGTCTAGTGCAGTGTGTGCCAAAGAAAGGTGGAATCATGACTGTTGAAAATGAGCATAACGAGTTAATTTTAACGAGAACTATTATTGGTTGAAGAATTTGTATTGATTATAGAAAGTTGAACAAAGCCACTCGGAAGGACCATTTTTCGTTGCCTTTTATGGATCAGATGTTAGATCGACTAGCAGGTAATGAATCCTATTATTTTTTAGATGGCTATTCGGGATATAACCAAATAGTTGTAGCCCAAGAGGACCAACATAAAACAACTTTTACTTGTCCATACGACATGTTTGCTTTTAGGCAAATGCCTTTTGGTTTATGCAATGCACCTACAACTTTTCAACTATGCATGATTGCAATATTTACTAATATGGTTGAAAATTTTATTGAGGTTTTCATGGATGATTTTTCTATTTTTTGTATCACTTATGATATCTGGTTGAGTAAATTGGCTAAGGTACTAAAGAGATACGAAGAGATGAATCTTGTCCTTAATTGGGAAAAATGCCATTTTATGGCAAGGAAGGGATTGTCTTAGGTCATAAGATCTCAAAAAAAGGAATTGAAGTCTATAAAGCAAAGTAGACGTAATTGAAAGATTACCATCCCCAATGAATGTGAAAGCAGTCAGTAGTTTCTTAGGCCATGCCGATTTTTACCAAAGGTTTATCAAAGATTTCTCAGAAAATTTTAAATAGCTGTGTTTGTTGTTAGAGAAAGATACAGTGTTTGATTTCAACAAAGCATGTTTTGATGCTTTTAAATATCTAAAAAAGCGGTTAATCTCAACCCCAATAATCGTTACACCTGATTGGAACTCACCTTTTGAGTTGATGTGTGATGCAAGTGACTATGCCGTTGGAGCTGTTATGGATCAAAGAAGAAACAAAGTGTTTCACTCTATTTACTATGCAAGTAGAACTTTAACGGGAGCTCAACTCAATTATATGGTAACTGAAAAGGAACTCTTCGCTATAGTTTTTGCTTTTTACAAATTCCGCTCATATCTTATAGGTACCAAAGTTACAGTATTTACTAACCATTTGGCCATTAAATACTTGCTGATGAAGAATGATGCAAAAGCAAGGCTAATTCATTGGATACTTTTACTCCAAGAATTTGAACTTGAGATCCAAGAAGAAAAGGTGTTGAAAATCAAATAGGTGATCAACTGTCGAGGTTGGAGCAAGATGAGGTAACTCAGTCACGTGTGCCTATCAACAAGAATTTCTCAGATTAACACTTATTTGAGGTAAATCGAATCCATGAAATACCCTGTTTTGCTAATTTTTCCAATTATCTTGCATGTGGAATAATTCCTCGAGAAATGAAATACCAACAAAGGAAAAAATTCCTTCATGATAGTCGTTATTATCTTTGGGAGGATCTATTTTTGATTAAACAATGTGCAGATAATATAATTCGAAAGTGTGTAGGTGAAAGCAAGATTACTGAGATCTTGTATCATTGCCATTCATATCTAAGTGGGGGACACTTTGGTGGTTCACGTACTGCAGCAAAGATTTTGCAAGCAAGTTTCTTTTGGCCTACGCTATTTAAAGATACTTATGCTTATGTGAAGAACTTTGATAAATGCCAAAGGACCGGAAATATATCAAGGAGGAATGAGATGCCTTTGACAAACATTTTGGAGATTGAATTGTTCGACGTATAGGTCATTGACTTCTTAGGCCTGTTTCCTTCTTCTTATGGGAACAAATACATCATAGTTGCTGTGGACTATGTATCTAAGTGGGTTGAAGCTAAAAGATATGTGTTTGGATTGCTTTGAATGAATTAGTGAATAAATGGGTTAATTCTGAATAAGTTTGGATCAAGAACCAAGTAAAAAGGACTTAGATTGCAAGAAAGCGAAAGCGACAAAGTAACCGTTTTCATATCGATAAACCGAATCCGAGGTATGTCACTATGCAAATAAACGTACTTGCATGAAATTGAAATTATTTGTATGACTAATGTTGATAAAGGATGCTTATGAGAGGATTATGCATATAAATTCCATGATAAGTTTAATATAGTATGTAAGTCCGGATATATTACAAGTTGTTAATTTATATCTATGTGATCTGAATTGAATGATAGTTATTGAATTAGAAATGTTACATGTATGATGTTGAGAAATGAGGCACTAAGTGTGCGATTATAAGAAATAAATAGCACTATGTGTGCGATGATATGAAAGCTTCGGTTTATTGAATTGGCATTGTGTGTGCGATAGCGAGACAAGTAGATTAAAAGAATAGGCACTAAGTGTAGGGGTGAGTATTCAATCGAATCGAGTCGAATCGAGTCAAAAATTTTCGAGTTAGTCGAGTTGACAAATCCCATTTCAGCAACCGAACTCAATTTGAATTTTTTTCGAATCGAATCGAATCGAATCGAGTCAAAAAATTTCGAGTCAAATCGAGTCGAGTTAACGAATCCTATTACTTAATGTTGCGTTTAGATGGACCGAATATTTAACTAGTAGACGAAATACAATATTATTTAACTACATGAACCATATAATTATTTTGTCTTTTAACTTAATGGGTAAACATTTATCAAAACAACATAATTTTACCTTTTAACTTAATTATTTTGAATTTTAACTTTTAAAAAAGTAAATATTTATCAAAACGATGTAGTTTTGTCTTTTTTATTTGGATTTTCAGATAACTCGAATTGTGTAATTCATATTCGAGTTAAACCGAAAAACTTAATTTTTTATTCGAGTTTATCTGAATAACTTGATTAACACAAATAATTCGAACTATTTAATTCAAAATTTGAATTTTTTATCGAGTTTTTCGAATCGAATCAGATTTTGCTCACCCCTAACTAAGTGTCTGATTATAAGAAATAAATAGTACTGTGTGTGCGATGATATGAAAGCTTTGGTTTATTGAATTGGCACTGTGTGTGCGATACCGAGACAAGTAGATTAAAAGAATAGGCACTAAGTGTACGATTATAAGAATTGAATTGCACTGTGTGTGCGATGATATGAAAGCTTTGGCTTATTAAATTGGCACTGTGTGTGTGACACCGAGACAAGTCGTTTAAAAGAATAGGCACTAAGTGTACGATGATTAATATGTTTTAATAATGTATATAGCACTGAGTGTGCGATTAAGTTGAACGAATAGGAAAGGATGACCGATATATAATATCGAGCATTGAATAGCTTGGAAGTTGAATAATTATGTGTTAGCTAAGATATGTATTGAACCTTTGTGGTTGATGAGTTATAAACAAGTTATGAATGAGTATTTCAGCTATGGCTGGGACATTGGTATTGTACAATTGTTCTAAGTTTTCGAGTATCTTATTAGATTCCTATTGGTTCAACGGGCAAGTTTGTAGTACGAATAGCAAATCTGAGCTTTGATAAGTTAAGTGAATGGATATCTGTTACAGGTATGTTGCTTATATGCTAATGGTGTATATGAGGTAAGTATCCATGTGTGCATATTATGATGTTAAGTACATCAAATTGATAATATGATGTGTAAATTCTTGACTAGATGAAATAGATGCAAATATGATATGTGATTTGGAAATATGGTAAGTTATGGCTAAGCTCATGAGTTCAAGAAAGAAAGAGGTGATTTTGCCATGAGAACCATATTGGTCATTCTATTAATTTGGTTATGTGTAATTCATGTTAAGTTTGTTTGTATATTGACTTACTAAGCTTTGTAAAGCTTACTCTGTGTGTATGTTTTCTCTGTTTATATGTCGTAAAAACTACTGAAGGCTCGGGAGTGTCACAGATCGTCATCACACTACTAAAATCATTTTGGTACACTTTGAATATGTATATGGCTAGATATGGCATGTATACGCTAGTCCTTGATATGAGATGTAAAGTGAACTTAGGCATGTGATTTGGCTAGTTATGTTTGGGTAATATGCTCAAAGAAATATGATATGTGAAGTGTTTTGGTATGATTAGTTGATATATGAAATGGTTATGAGATGGTATGTATATAGATGATTGGTGCTTGGGCATAATTGAATTTTGGTCAAGCAAATTGGTATGTTTAGATTGGTTAGTCATTTGGGTATGTGTTAGTTGCTATATATATACATGTTATGTGCTGGTAAGTACACGGTCATGGCACGGGCGTGCGTAGAGGTCGTGTGAGAAATGGCAGTATATGACTTATAGGGACACGGCCATAGCACATGGGTGTGCTTGGTAGCCGTGTTGGTTTTGGCAGTATATAACCACAGGGAGGACACACGGTGTCTCTAGTAGCCGTACGTGAGGCACGGCCTACCCCACGGGCGTGTATCCCATGTATTTAGAAAAGTTTTTAATTTTCTATGTAATTTTGTATGTGTTTCAATTTAGTCCCGACTCTATTTATAAGCATGTTTTAGGTATCAATGACCTACTTTAGGGACATTATTTTTGATATTGAGGAATGACTATATATGAATTCCGTAGATGTTTTCGATCTAGCCGGTAATGCCTCTAATCCTAGCTCGGCATCGGATACGGGTTAGAGGTGTTACATTTGGTTGGTATTAGATCTTCAATTTAGTCGATTCTTAGACTGATGTAGTGTGTCAAAGTCTAGCTACACATGGCATATATTTGAAATGTGATAGTTTGATGAATCCTGACGTATAAAATGTGATTTTTGTATAGTAATGGATCCCAAAAGAGCCGTAACTGACGACATAGAAAGTAATGCGCTTGCTCCCGTGCAAGGGACAGTGCCTTCTGATCCGAGACCAGCTACGAGCGGTCTAGAGGAAGAAGTTAAACAAGCTTTCTTCCAGATGATGATTGAGTGGTTCACTCAATTTGTGAGAAATAACCTGACTATTTTGCAACCTTCGCCCCCGGTTAATCTCCCTTGGACATCTGCTATGCTTTAGACTATGAATTTGAATCTGATGAATATACCTCCGGTTGACAAAATTCGTAAGTATAAGGCCGTAGAGTTAAGGGCTACTAATAATGATAATGCCGAGGAATTCGATTCTGAAGCTTGTAATGAAAGAAAAAGATCGATGAGTGATTTTTCTCAACCTTTAACGAAGAAATATAGAGATGAAAACAATAGATCAAATGCTTCAATTGGACATGCTAGTGGAGACCATGTGAGACCAAATGTTAGTCTGAGAACTCAAGCTGCAATTGAGTCAAATGATGGAAGTACTAAATGTAACAAACCTGAGTGTAGGCAGTGTGGAAGACGACATGTGGGAAAATGTTCGAGCAAGTATAACAATAGAGTTTGTTATAAATGTGGATCACGAAATCACTTCATTCGAGATTGCTCAGAGATGGCGAGTGTTGGAAATGTCAGATCCGAGCGACTTAAGTGTAAGCGTTGTGGTAAAAGACATCCGGGGAATTGGAGATTGAATAATCAAGCTTGCTTTAGATGTGGATCGTTAGATCATTTTATTCGATATTGTCCAGAATTTGTTGAACAAGAGACTCCTCAAAATCCGAGATCAAATAACGCCCCAGAGAGAGATAGACCTTCCCAAAATACAAGAAATGTCAGTAGTAGTCAGAGGTCTGTGAGGAATACTGTTGCAAGATCTGAAGCTAGAGCATCTGCCAGAGCGTATGCAATTCGAGCTCGTGAGGAAGCTTCATCACCTGATGTTATAATGGGTACTTTTACACTTTATGCTACATCTATGATTGCATTAATAAACCCTGGTTTTATGCATTCATATATATATATATGCATGAATTTAGTATTCAGTAAGACTTTGCCTGTAAAAACTACTGAGTTTGCTATAAAAGTATCAAAACCCTTAGGTAAAAGTGTTCGGCTGATAAAGTTTGCAAGAACTGTCCGTTAATGTATCGAGATATTCGTTTCCCTGCTGATCCGATGTTTCTTCCATTTGATGAGTTTGATATTAATTTGGATATGGATTGGTTATCATTGCATGATGCTATTGTGAACTGTGAAAGAAAGACTATTGATTTGAGATGTCTGAATGATAAAATTGTACGGGTTAAGTCTAATGATTTAGATGGATATCCTGCTGCCATATCGGTATTGAAAACTTAGAATTTTGTAGAAAAGTGATATGAGGCAAATTTGTCTTATGTAATTGATTCGAAAATGTCTAAAAGGAAAATTTAGTCAGTACCTATTATCTGCAAATTTTCTGATGTGTTTCTCTGAAGAGTTACTGAGCTTGTCTCTGATTCGTGAAGTTGAGTTTCGTATTAAATTGATGCCTGGTACGACACATATTTCGATAGCTCCGTATAAAATGGCACTAATAGAGTTGAAAGAATTAAAGTTACAGTTGCAAGAGTTGACTGATAGAGGGTTCGCTAGACCGAGTTTTTTTCCTTGGGGTGTTCTTATTCTATTTGTGAAAAAGAAAGATGGCACGATGAGAATGTGCATTGATTATCGTCCGTTGAATAAGGTGACCATAAAGAATAAATATCCGTTGCCCAAAATTGATGACTTATTTGATAAGTTAAAAGGAGTTTAACATAAATTGATTTCTAATTTGGAATCTCAGATGTGATATCGATGTTTATGTGTTATTTAGAAATAGAGTGTATATGCTGAAAAGATCTATAAAAGTATACAACAAATATGTGATGTCTGAAAGTTGATAAGGAAATAATAGCAAAAACGAGCTCAAGGTGATTCGAATTTTGTTTTGATAAAGGATTCAGAACAGAAAGTGAAATTGATCCGAGGTTGTTTGAAAGCAGCATCTGATTGTTAAAAGTCTTATGCGGATTTGAAGCGAAAAGATATAAAAGTTGAGATTGGTGACAAAGTATTTTTGAAAGTGTCTCCATGGAAGAAAGTACTCCGATTCAGACGTAAAGGCAAACTAAGTTCGAGGTTCATCGGACCATATGAGACCATTGAAGGAGTTGGGTCTGTTGCTTATAGACTAAGGTTGCCCTCTGAGCTAGAAAAGATTCATGATGTATTTCATGTTTCAATGATCCACAGATATCATTCTAATCTGTCACATATGATTGTCCCATCTGAAATTGAGATCCGATCTGATATGACATATGAAGAGGAGTTGACCCGTATCTTAACTCGAGAAGTGAAAGAGTTGAGAAATAAGAAAATACTGTTAGTGAAAGTATTGTGGAATCGACATGGAATAGAAGGGGCTACGTGGGAGCCTGAGGACTCAATGAGACAACAATATCCGACTCTATTTAACGGTAAGATTTTCGGGGACAAAAATCTCTAAGGGGGGAGAATTGTAACAGTCTGATTTACACCCTAGTCGGAACAGTGGTTTCGGGACCACAAATCCAAGTTCGTATACTATTTTAATATTATTTTCCATGTCATTGATATGTGACTAAGCATGTAGTAAATTTTCGTAAGCTAATTTGTTCGTCTGTGTGTTTAATTTGACAAAAGGATTGAAAGGCATTGAATGTGGAAGTTGCTTGCTATTTTCTAAAGTGTCTATGTGTTGTGGCTTTTTAATTGAGAGGACTTATGTGGCAATATAGCCATTATTATTGTTAGTAGACGGTAATGGGTGATAATATGTATATATATTATATGTTTATTATATTTACTTTAAATATTTAATTAATATTATTATGTTATATGTTATATTTTAATAATGAAAAGAAAAGCAAGCCATTATCATCATTTTTATCACCTCATTGCCGAAAAACACCAAAAGAAAAGAAAGAAAAATTTAGCTAAGCATTCGGCACTTGCAAGCCAAAATTAAGGTATGTTTTGAGTCAGTTTTTGATAGTTTCTATGTTTTTGCAATCGTTGCTTTGAGAGCTACAAATCCCATGTCTCAATTTGATGAATTGATGTTGTTCATGAGAAATTCCATTGATGTTATGTTGAGCTTTGTGATGTTTGATGGTGTTAAATGAAAGTTTGGAGCTAGATAAATATGTTTTGTTCTTGAAGTTTTTGTGAATTTGGCTAAATAGGGCTAAATCATGAAAATGGAAAATTAAGGGACTAAATTGCTAATTTCATGAAAAATATGGGCTTGTATGATATGTGTGAATATTCGGCTAAGCTTAGTTGTGTATTGATTTTGTGAATTTGATGTTTTGAGAAAAATGGACTAAATTGATAAAATGTGCAAATGTTTGGTCAAATTTGTAAATGGGTTAATTCTGAATACGTTTAGATCAAGAATCGAGGAAAAAGGACTTACATCGCAGGAAAGCGAAAGTGGCAGAGTAACCGTTTTCATATTAATAAACCGAAGCCGAGGTAAGTCACTATGCAAATAAACATACTTGCATGAAATTGAAATTGTTTATATGACTAATGTTGATAAGGGATGCTTGTGAGAGGATTATGCATATAAATTCCATGATAAGTTTAATATAGTAAGTCCGGATATATTACAAGTTGTTAATTTATATCTATGTGATGTGAATTGAATGATAGTTATTGAATTAGAAATGTTACATGTATGATGTTGAGAAATGATGCACTAAGTGTGCGATTATAAGAAATAAATAGCACTGTGTGTGCGATACCGAGACAATTAGATTAAAAGAAAAGGCACTAAGTGTGTGATTATAGGAAATAAATAACACTATGTGTGCGATGATATGAAAGCTTCGGTTTATTGAATTGGCACTGTGTGTGCGATACCGAGATAGGTAGATTAAAAGAATAGGCACTAAGTGTGCGATTATAAGAAATGAATAGCACTTTTTCTGTGATGATATGAAAGCTTCGGCTTATTAAATTGGCACTGTGTGTGTGACACTGAGACAAGTTGTTTAAAAGAATAGGCACTAAGTGTGCAATGATTAATATGTTTCAATTATGTATATAGCACTGAGTGTGCGATTAAGTTGAACGAATATGAAAGGATGATCGACATATAATATCGAGCATTGAATAGCTTGGAAGTTGAATAATTATGTGTTAGCTAAGATATGTATTGAACCTTTGTGGTTGATGAGTTATAAACAAGTTATGAATGAGTATTTCAGCTATGGCTGGGACATTGGTATTGTACAATTGTTCTGAGTTTCTGAGTATCTTATTAGATTCCTATTGGTTCAACGGGCAAGTCTAAAGTACGAATATCAAATCTAAGCTTTGATAAGTTAAGTGAATGAATATCTGTTATAGGTATGTTGCTTATATACTAATGGTGTATATGAGGTAAGTATCCATGTGAGCATATTATGATGTTAAGTACATCAAATTGATAATATGATGTGTAAATTCTTGACTAGATGAAATAGATGCAAATATGATATGTGATTTGGAAATATGGTAAGTTATGGCTAAGCTCATGAGTTCAAGAAAGAATGAGGTGATTTTGTCATGAGAACCATATTAGTCATTCTATCAATTTGGTTATGTGCAATTCATGTTAAGTTTGTTGTATATTGACTTACTAAGCTTTGTAAAGCTTATTCTGTGTGTATGTTTTCTCTGTTTATAGGTCATCAAAACTACTGAAGGCTCAGGACCGTCACGGATCATCATCACACTACTAAAATCATTTTGGTACACTTTGAATATGTATATGGATAGATATGGCATGTATAGGCTAGTCCTTGATATGAGATGTAAAGTGAACTTATGCATGTGATTTGGCTAGTTATGTTTTGGTAATATGCTTAAAGGAATATGATATGTGAAGTTTTTTGGTATGATTAGTTGATATATGAAATGGTTATGAGATGGTATGTATATAGATGATTGGTGCTTGGGCATAATTGAATTTTGGTCAAGCAAATTGGTATGTTTAGATTGGTTAGTCATTTGGGTATGTGTTAGTTGCTATATATATACATGTTATGTGCTGGTAAGTGATGCTTGTAGGTGAGACCCAAATGGGTGGCTTGTTGGTCTTGCAAGTGACCTATTATGTCACACAGTCATGGCGCACGGGCGTGCCTAGCAACCGTGGGGTAAAAGTCAGTAGCTAGCTTAAGGAGTACACGGTCATGGCACGGGCGTGCGTAGAGGTCGTGTGAGAAATGGCAGTATATGACTTATAGGGACACGGCCATAGCACACGATTGTGCTTGGCAGCCGTGTTGGTTTTGGCAGTATATAACCACGGGGAGGACACATGGGTGTCTCTAGTAGCCGTGGGTGAGGCACGGCCTACCCCCACGGGCGTGTATCCCCTGTATTTAGAAAAATTTTTAATTTTCCATGAAATTTTGTATGTGTTTTGATTTACTCCCGACTCTATTTATAAGCATGTTTTAGGTCTCGATGACCTACTTTAGGGACATTATGACTGATATTAAGGAATGACTATATGATGAATTCCGTAGATGTTTCTGATCTGGCAAGTAGTGCCTCTAATCCTAGCCAGGCTTTGGATACGGGTTAGGGGTGTTACAATGCAAACTTACTAAGCTATATGCTTACCCCTCTCTTTTTCCCTTTTTCCTTGTAGTATCGCCAAGGTAGCTCGGGGATCGTAGAATGTCGGAGCTCAGATCACAATATCAATCATTCTTTTGGTATTGTAAAGTTGATTTATTTTGGGTATGGCATGTATAGGAACTTGGTCATTTTGTACTATGTCATATTAGAGAGCCAAAGTGTTGGCTACTAATGTTATATGCTCATTTTGTATAAGGTCATAGGAAATTGGCCAATATTTGTCAAGTTTCATATTTTAATGATGATTAGTGGTTCTTTACAGGGTACTATTATCTTATCATGTATTGTTTGTGTATGTATATGTGTGTTTATGTTTCAGGGAGGCAATTGGCTTAGTAAATATCCTTCAAATTGTCCACACGCGTGTGTCTAAGCCGTGTTTGACACACGATCACTCCCCATAGGTGTGTTGATAGGTCGTGTGTCCCCTACATCAAATTTATGAGAATTCAATTCGTTACACGGGCCAGCACACATGCGTGTGCCTAGGCCATGTGCCTCTTGAGAGGTTGCTGATGTCATAAATAGAATGCTAAGGTTTTCACACACGGGTGAGGACACGGGCGTGTCCAGGCTGTGTGAAGGACACGAGCCATTGACACGGGCGTGTGTTCGACCAAGTGAACACCCCTTTAGGTTCAAAATGAAATTAAATTCCACATGGGCTAGAAACATGGGCATGTGTGATCGCACGACTTGCCCATACAGGCGTGTTCTATTTCACATGAGTGTGGCCCCTGCTTAGGCAAAAATTTTCCTAGTGCATAAAAGTTTTCAGTTTAACTCGAAAACCTTCCAAATGTATTTTAAGGCCTCGAAGGCCCATAATAAGGATATTATTGATATGAATGAGAATTTTTAAGGTTGAAATGAAATTTTATAGCCCAAAGTTGTATGTATGAGAAAGTTAAGTTCGGTAATACCTCGTATCCGGTTCTGGAGTCGAACATGGGTAAGAGATGTTACATTTACTGGTATCAGAGCTATAGTTTAGTCGATTCTCAGACTAACATAGCATATGCTTGAGTCTAGCTATACATGCCATACTTATGAGTATTTATATGATGATAGTGTGACGACTCCTGACGATTTGAATTGTGTTTTCATATAGTAAATGGATCCCGATAGAGTTGTGGCAGATGATGTAGAAAGTAACACGTCGGCTCCCGTTGAAGGGACAGTGCCGAATGAAAATGAGAATAGACCTACGACCATGAGTTGGAGAGGAGGAGAAGAGGCTAGGGAAGCCTTTCTCCAAATGATGAACACATGGTATACGGAGTTCATTCGTACGAACCCGAATGCACAACCCATTCCACCCCCGCCTATTCCTCAACCTACCCCTATAGCTCCCCATGTGGTAGAAGTGGTAAGAATAGAAAAGCCTCCGATTGATAGGATCCGAAAATAAGAGGCCGAGAAATTTCGAGCTTGTAAAGATGATGATCCAGGAAAAGCAGAATTTTGGCTTGAAACTACTATCAGGGTATTTGATGAGTTATCTTGCACACCTGAAGAGTGCATGAAATGTGTAGTTCCTCTCTTGAGGGATTCAGCTTATCAGTGGTGGAATACCCTTGTGTCGGTTGTAACAAGGGAAAGGGTCACATGGGATTTTTCCAAGAAGAATTCTAGAAAAATTATATCAGTCAAAGTTTCATCGACCAGAAAAGAAAGGAACTCCTTGAACTGAAATAAGGTAAGATGACAGTAACTGAATATAAGCAAGAATTTATAAGGCTCAGCAAATACGCTCGAGAGTGTGTATCCACTTAAGCTATTATGTGTAAACGATTTGAGGACGGACTAAATGAAGATATTAGATTGTTTGTTGGCGTCCTTGAGTTGAAGGAATTTTTTGTGCTCGTAGATCGGGCTTGTAAAGCCGAGGAATTGGTGAAAGAGAAAAGAAAAGCTGAGATGGATTCTCATGACTCAAGAAAGAGACAAATGAACAAGCCATTTCAATCTTCATCCAAGAAGTGAAGTGACTTCCCTACTCGATCAGCTACTTCAGTCGGGTTTTCAAATAGAAGTAAGAGTAAATAGCACTCGGGGATTAAAGTTCAACTACCTCAGTTGCTAGTGTTGTGAACCCACGGCCAAATAGACCGGAATGCCCACAGTGTGGCAGACGTCATCTCGGTGAGTGCCGAGCACATGAGAAGGCCTATTTCAAGTGTGGTTCCCAATATCATTTTATTAGAGAATGCCCTGAGATGATTAAAAAAGAGAAAATTCAGAGTGCAAGAGCGGGAAGCACTACTAGAGGGAGACAAAAGAGAAACTTGAGAAGTAGGATGAGTAGTAAGAATACTCCCAGAGAGCAGGCCCCAAGATTTGAAGGTAGAGCACTTGCAAAGACTTATGCCATTCGCGCTCACGAAGAGGCGTCATCCCCTGATGTAATTACGGGTACATTTTCTCTCCATGACATTAATGTTGTTTCTCTAGTTGATCTGGGGTCTACCCAATCATACATTTGCATGAAATTAGTATCTATTACGAGCATGCCTGTTGAGTCTATAGAGTTCGTGATTAAAGTGTCCAATCCCTTAGGCAAATGAGTATTAGTTGATAAGGTATGCAAAGATTGCCGATTGATGATTAGAGGTCATTATTTTAAGGCAAGTCTCATGCTATTGCCATTTGATGGATTCGATATAATTCTTGGTATGGACTGGTTAACCACTCATGATGTGACAATAAATTGTGGAAAAAAAATACATTGAATTGAGATGTGAAAATGGGGACACTTTTCGTGTTGAATGAGATGAACAAGACAGATCGCCTATAGTGATCTCTCACATGTCTGCTCAGAGGTATGTAAGAAAGGTGTATGAGGCATATCTTGCTTTTGTGATGAATGCCAAAGAAACCAAGTTAAGAATTGAATCAGTAGCGATAGGATGTGAATATCCAGATGTTTTCCCCGAAGAATTGCTACGGTTGGCTCTTGTAACACCCCAAACTCGGTCTATGCGTTAAGACCTGATTTGACATGTCACACGAATTGAACATACGTATAGTCTTTTAAAGATTCAAAGAAAATGGATTTTCAAAAAAAAAAAGATTTTGAAAAGGTGTTTATTGAAAACCGAGGTTAATTGTTAAATCTAATAATTTAAGATGTAAAATTTATAATTTAAAAACCTAAGAAAAATATATTTAATGTTCCGAGAATTTAAGAGAGTTCAAGAAATTTTGAAAACAAAGATTTTAAAAGAATTGTTATAGAGAAACTTTCGAGTTAAAATATTTAACAATGAAATCCCTTTTTTAACGGAAAACGTTTATTTCTATTGTAGAAAAATAAAATCCCACTTAAGTACTTTAAAGCATATCATAGAATCCATCCATAGGTAAAACATCCATAAAATTTATCCAGAGGCATTATTACAATATAACTTAAATAGAAAAGATTAAAAGTACTTTAAAGAAATCCGAAATTTAAATAACCCATTAGTTGTAGTATGGCCTCCACTGAGTCATCCCCGGCCCAAGCCTCCGTCTCTGATCATTACCTGAGAAGGGTAAAGAAAACAGGGTGAGTTACTTAGAACTCAGTGTGTAACTCACTTACCATAGTCCACTGGGCCAAAACCATTTAAGTGTTTTATTAGGGCCTGAGCCCATTACAAATATAACAATTTAACATGTATAGAATGCATGTGATATGCAATTCCCAGAACCAAACCTAAATTTCCATCCGCTACACACCACCGTACATTCACCAAAGACACTGTGGGGAGCTTTAGTCACCCACCCCGCCAACACACCAAACTGGGCATTAAGCCATATATCAAACTGGGCATAAAGCCATATATCAAATTGGGCATAAAGCCATATATCAAACTAGGCATTAAGCCATATATCAATTTGTGGACAAGCCACCAAAATTTTGTAGCAAAGCTACCAGAACTTCTCTTCATCAAAATCCCAACCCATGCAAATCATGTATGTAACATGCATAATAATTCATTCATATAATCATTCCAACATAAGGCCCATTATAAAAATTATTACAATCTGGCCCATATCACATTTTAGCCCATCTCACAATTTGGCCTATTTCATCTTATATCCCACTTGGCCAATTTATCAAATAACACATATGGCCCATTTATCAAATATCACATATGGCCCAAAATATCACATATGGCCCAACATATCACATATGGCCAAAAATATCACTTATGGCCCGAAATATCACTGATTATCGTTTTAGCCCATTAAGGGCGATTTTGAAATTTTCACGATCTTAATACTGATTTCAAGATCTTAACATTAAAGTGTTAATAATACCATATTTTTCGATTTCACCAACTTTGCGATTTTTAATCCAACGTTTATCGTATGGTATAGTCATCTAACCCATGAGATACAGTGTGAGATTACACACCTAATTACAGTGAGCACTACACTTTCCTAATCGTCGACACCTAGAAATGTTATAACGCTCGATTAGAACACTTAACACTTAAAATAAATCTATTCTAAGATAAGCGGTCTAGATTGCTAACTTCGGAATCTCGAACAACTATTATTTGTCAGTTCTCCTCGGTTGACGATTCACAACCTGGTGGAAAATCCTGGATCGTCGGTGCCTCATGACTACGAACAACTTCGAATAACTGATTTTCACCGGATGAGGGTCCACAACCCGGTGGAAAATCTCGGATTACCGAAACAACCCTTCGCTTGAATCTAGAAGGAATAGTGAATCTGCCCCTCTTCCGATCACTATTCACCACCCTTTTTGACCCTATCTTGTTTGCCTCCAATGGCACAAGAATATTAGTCCAACTATTATTTTGGAAATTAAGACGATTGGTTTAAAGAAACGAAATCGGGTTACCACGAAATTCTTACGTTCAAAGGATGAAAATCAAGCGATAGCGTCCCTAAAGTAACATCGATTAGTAAACCCCATCATTAACGAAATAATGAGTAATATGGAATCCTTGATAAAAACCCTTACCTTAAAACTTTGGACCGAATCCTAGCGATTCACAATGATTTCGGACACTCCAAATTTCAGCCTTCCACTAAGTTTCTAAGACAGAGAAAAGATTCGGGTGAGTCATGGTATGATGATGATATCGATCCAAAAAGACCATCCCACACCAACATGAAATTTTGGCACAAAGGAAAAGGGGAAAAAATAAAAATACTAAAGTATTATACTAGCCACTTACCGAGTGATCAAAGTGTGAGAAGAAAAGAATGAAATGATTTGAGAAGAAGATAAGTGTGGTGAAAAATTCGGCTATGAAATAAAAGTATAAGACAATTAAGTGTTTCAATTTGGGTTCATTTCAAGAATAGAAGATGAACAAAAAGAGAGATTTGAGGCTAGAGAGCATTCGACAATGGAGGAAGAAAAGAAAAGTGAAAATGGCCTTCAAGGTTTTAGTGTTTTCGGCACTAGGGGAAATGACTTGAGAGAATAGGCAAATTAAGACCAAAATGGTCAAAATGGAATGACCAAAAGAAAAACAAAAGATGCTTACCTAATGCTCAATGTGCATTCTGCTAGGGAAAGGAAAGATAGAAAATCCTTTCGAGAAAAACACAAAATGACCAAATGCCCAATGACTAACTAGCTACCAACCTTACCAAAGCCTTCAACAGAATTCGGTCACCCTCCTAGCCTCCAAAACCGTCCAAATACATGGACACCAAGGTCAAAGTTTGGCCATTCCAAACTTTCCAAAACACATCCCTTCTAATGTGCCCTGTGTTCCCCCTACATGCCTTATTCCTATTATTCCCTACCTTAAGTTTGCACTTGCCTTTTCTCTTAGCCACCTTACCATAAAAAAAAAGTCTAACCTACCATAATTGCTAGCTTGACCGACACTATGAAGATGGAAAGCAAGAAAAATAAAATTCTCATGCATAACAAGGGATTCGAACCTCTTCCTTCAAGCAACACTCATGGCGCAGTAACCCTTTTACTACTTGCTCATCTTATGTTAACTTTTGCCACTTAATTTCCTTAAACATCAAGGTTACTTGTTCCACTTCAATAAAGTACTATTGACCAAAATTTATTCCAAAATCCAATTAAATCCCGTGCCTTCTCGAGACTATTAAAACACACACATTGAATCATTTCATTAGCTAAGCACCAAGATTATGCTACATATCGATTCTCAATTTTTTTTAGGATGTTACAATTCTACCCCCTTAAAGAAAATTTCATCCTCGAAATTTACCTGGTTAAAGGAGTTAAGGATATTGTTGCCGAATTGCATCCTCAGGCTCCCATGTAGCTTCCTTCGCTCTCTGATTATACCATAGAACCTTGACCAACGGTACTGACTTCTTTCTTAGCACCTTAACACCACGATCTAAGATTTTTACTGGTTCCTCCTCGAAAGACAAGTCAGGCCTTAACTCAACCTCCTCTACTGGTACTATCTGAGACGGATCCGAACGGTAACACCTTAACATTAAGACGTGAAAAACATTATGTACCTGACTCAACTCCAGAGGTAACTCAAGTTGATAAGCAACTGATCCTACACGCTTCAACACACGATACGGTCCGATGAACCTAGGGCTCAACTTGCCCTTCCTTCCAAACCTGAAGATCCTCTTCCAAGGTGAGACCTTTAGAAAGACCTGATCTCCCACCACAAACTCAATATCCTTACACTTTAGATCCGCATACGATTTCTGTCTATCGGAAGCTTCTTTTAATCGAGCCCGAATTACCTTTACCTTTTCTTTCGTTTCTGATATCATCTCAGAACCCAATAATTGTCGTTCACCCAATTCAGTCCAACAAGTAGGAGTACGACACCTAGGACCATACAATGCCTCGTAGGGTGCCTTCTGAATGCTGGACTGATAGCTATTGTTATACGCAAACTCTACCAACAGTAGAAAATCCTCCCAACTACCTCTGAAGTCAATCACACAACCCCTTAACATGTCTTCCAAAATCTGGATTACTCTTTTCGACTGACCATCTGACTGAGGATGAAAAGCCGTACTGAAGTTTAACTTTGTTCCCAAAGCTTCATGCAAAGCTTTTCAAAACCATGATGTAAACCTAGGGTCCCTGTCCGATATAATAGACACTGGTACCCCATACAACCTCACGATCTCCGCTACATACAACTTAGCCAACTTCTGCAGTGAATAATCTGTACAAACAGGTAGAAAATAAGCAGTCTTCGTCAATCGATCCACTATTACCCAGACGAAATCTTTTTAGTAGGTGTTAAGGGTAACCCACTAACAAAATACATTGTTATCCATTCCCACTTCCATAATGGAATCTTCAACGGTTGTAGCAATCCCGACGGTAATTGATGTTCTGCCTTCACTTGCTAACATGTCAAGCATCTTCTTATGACTCAACGCATCTACTACCCGGTTAGCCTTTCTAGGATTATACTCGATTGTGAAGTCATAATCCTTTAACAACTCCACCCACCTCCGTTGCCTTAAGTTCAACTCCTTTTGGGTAATAAGGTACTTAAGACTCTTATGGTCCTATAAATGATCGACTTCTCACCATAGAGATAATGCCTCCAAATTTTTAAAGCAAAAACCACCACAGCCAATTCCAAGTCATGAGTAGGATAGTTGACTTCGTTGGGCTTTAACTGACGAGATGCATAAGCCACAACTTTTCCACCTTGCATCAACACTCATCCCAAGCCCTTGTGTGACGCATCGCAGTAAACAATAAACTCTTTTCCAGCCTCAGGTTGAATCAGTACTGGCGCTTCCGTCAAAATCTTCTTCAATTTCTTAAAACTCTCTTGTTGTTTATCTGCCCACACAAACAGTACTCCGTTTTGTAACAGTTTAGTTAGGGGTGCAACAATCAACAAAAACCACTCAACAAAGCGTGTATAATAGCCAGCCAAACCTAAGAAACTCTGAATCTCAGCCACTGACTTCGGTGGTTTCCAATCCAACACAGCCTCTACCTTCCGAGGATCAACTCTGATTCCTTCGGCTGACACAACATGTCCCAAGAAAGTCACTTCCTTCAGCCAAAATTCACACTTACTAAATAAGGCATAATGTTGCTTTTCTCGCAGTATTTGTAATACTATGCGCATATGTGAGTCATGCTCTTCTTCATTCCTCGAGTATACTAAGATATCATCTATGAACACCACTACAAATCGGCCTAAGATATCATCTATGAACACCACTACAAACCGGCCTAAGTAGGGTTGAAAGACTTGGTTCATCATGTCCATAAATGCAGCTGGTGCATTGGTCAAACCAAACGGCATCACCAAAAACTCATAATGTCCATAACAAGTTTGGAATGCTGTCTTATGAATATCTGCCTCCTTAACCTTGAGTTGGTGATAACTCGATCTCAAATAAATCTTGGAGAAAACTGAAGCTCCTCTCAACTGATCAAACAGGTTGTCAATTCTCGGCAATGGATACCTATTCTTGATCGTCAACTTATTAAACTGCCTAAAATCAAAACACAAATGTATCGACCCATCCTTCTTCTTGACAAACAAGACCAGTGGCCCCTAGGGAGACACACTCGGTTGAATAAATCCCCGATCCAACAATTCTTGAATTTGAGCCTTAAGCTCCGCTAACTCCTTCGGCGCCATCCTATAATGAGCAATAGACACTGGAGTTATTCCGGGCAAAAGCTCAATGCCAAACTCTACTTCCCGGTCTGGAGGTAAACCCGGAAGTTCTTTGGGAAAGACATCTAGAAATTCTTTCATCGTTCTAACACCTTCCACCGATAATTCCTTGGCATCCAAAGCACTAATGAAGGCTAGGAACGCTCTATACCCTTTTCGTACCAACTTTTCTGCCTTTAAAGCAGATACTACATTTGCTAAATAATTTCTCCGTTTGCCTATCATTACAACTTCCTTATCTTCCAAAGTCCTTATCGACATCCGCTTTGTAGCATAATCCAAATGCGCACGGTGCTTCACCAACCAATCCATGCCCAAAATAAGGTTGAACTCGCCGAAAGGCAGTTCCATCAAATCTGCCAAAAATACTTCTCTTTGAATTTCTAAAAGCACGTCTCTATACAATTTATTCATGATCACAGACTGTCCTAAAGGACTAATTACTGTCATCTCTCTATCAAAAATCTCAGATCTAATATTCAGATTTCTTAATATAGCACTAGCAACATACGAGTGGGTAGACCTGATATCTATCAAAGTAGTAACAGGTATATCAAAGATGAAAAACGTACCGGTTATCACATCAGGTGTATCGCCATCCTTTCGACACCTGACCACATAGACTAACCCCGACTGTCTTACCTCCGCGTTACCTCTGAAGCCATTACCTCTACCCGGTGCACCTTGACCTCATCCAGCGCCATTACCACCCCGACCTGGCTGTGCATCAGGGTTACAAGCTTCTTGAGTTGAAGCAGTCTGTCGAGGACAATTCTTAAGCTGGTGGTCCTTAGAACCACACTCGGAACACCCACCGGTTCTTTTCCAGCATTCACCTGGGTGTCGTCTTCCACAGTCAGCACACAGTTGAATCTGATTGGTAGCTACAGGTGCTCTAGCTTGAGCTGGCTCATCATTTCGAGGCCTCTTTTGGAACCTTTTAGCAGAACCCGAGTACTTAAAGTCCCTCTTTCCTCTGCCTCTTTACCGGTTCTGACGTTCAGAGTTCTTAGCCTCTTCAGCTATTTTGGCTTTCTCCACAAGCGTGGCAAAAGTCCTTACTTGTTGTGGGGCTATCAGTACCTGCAACTCATCATTCAGCCCATCCTCAAAACGTACATAGCGCTCATGATCAGTTGGCACTATTGTCCGAGCATAACGACTCAAGCATAGAAATTCTGCCCCGTAAGCGGCCACCATCTTATTTCCTTGAACCAGATTAAGGAATTCCTTCCTTCGGGCATCCACATAGCTTGCCCGACATACTTTCCTTGGAATGCGTTTTGAAGAAATCCCAAGTAACATGTTCAGCCTGAGTGCCTTCTCGAACAGTAAGCCACCATTGATACGCCTCGTCCCTCAATAAGGACACCACTTCTCTCAGTTTCTGCTGGGCGGTGCACTTTAAATCATCCATGATTCGCTCCACTGCCTCGAGCCAATACTCCGCTACATTTGGAGCTACACTTGAGACACCCCTAAAAACCTTGGCACCACTTGATTTAAGTCGTTTCGATATTCATCCACGAGCTGTTGGCCCAGTTATATCCCCAACAACCCTTTCTAGGACTTGTAACATTGCTTGGGTCAAAGCAATGTCCTCTCTCATATGGTCATGGGATCCATTTCTAGACACAGGTGATGCCGGTGCCTCCATTTCTAGCATATGTCCTGATGCCTCAAACACAGCTCTAGCACCTCGGCCTCTACCATGGCCACGTCTACCACGTCCACGTCCTCTAGCACTCATATTGACTAATTCGGTTTAATCTGATTACAAGTTTTATGAATCAGAATACTATTTCAGTGTTTATTAACGATATTTTATGAGATATAAGAGATAGAGTTGTTTTCGCAATGACATCCTATAGTCTCAATCTCTACAGTTTTGAAACCTAAAACTAGAAGTTCTAGAGTGTTGCTATGATCATATCACAATAATAATCATTCAGTATACGAATACTTACTTGACTTGGTGCCGGATGCTCGTGATGCCATACTACCTTTAAAGCATAAATTCTATAAATTCAAAATAGTTTTAAATGAAAATTGTTGTTGAACCCAAACCACAGCTGAGTTTTGAAACTGGATCTGAGACCATAAAATGTAACACCCCAAACTCGGTCTATGCGTTAAGACCTGATTTGACATGTCACACGAATTGAACATACGTATAGTCTTTTAAAGATTCAAAGAAAATAGATTTTCAAAAAAAAAAAAAGATTTTGAAAAGGTGTTTATTGAAAATTGAGATTGATTGTTAATTTAATAATTTAAGACGTAAAATTTATAATTTAAAACCTAAGAAAAATTTATTTAATTTTTGAGAATTTAAGAGAGTTCAAGAAATTTTGAAAACAAAGATTTTAAAAGAATTGTTACAAAGAAACTTTCGAGTTATAATATTTAAGAATGAAAACCCTTTTTTCACGTTTATTTACTTAAAAATGTTTATTTCTATTTTAGAAAAATAAAATCCCACTTAAGTACTTTAAAGCATATCATAGAATCCATCCATAGGTAAAACATCCATAAAATTTATCCGGATGCCTTATTACAACATAACTTAAATAGAAAATATTAAAAGTACTTTAAAGAAATCCAAAATTTAAATAACCCATTATTCGTAGTATGGCATCCATCGAGTCGCCCCGCCCAAGCCTCAAATCCGATCACTACCTGAGAAGGGTAAAGAAAACGGGGTGAGTTACTTAGAACTCAGTGTGTAACTCACTTACCATAGTCCAATGGGCCAAAACCATTTAAGCATTTATTTGGGCCTGAGCCCATTACAAATATAACAATTTAACATGCATAGAATGCATGTGATATGCAACTCCCAGAACCAAACCTAAATTTTCATCTGCTACACACCACCCGTACCAACCAGCACACCTGTGGGGAGCTTTAGTCACCCACCCCGCCAACACGCCAAACTGGGCATTAAGCCATATATCAAACTGGGCATAAAGCCATATATCAAACTGGGCATAAAGCCATATATCAAACTGGGCATTAAACCATATATCAATTTGTGGACAAGCCACCAGAATTTTGTAGCAAAGCTACCAGAACTTCTCTTCATCAAAATCCTAACCCATGCAAATCATGTATGTAACATGCATAATAATTCATTCATAAAATCATTCCAACATAAGTCCCATTATAAAAATTATTACAATCTTGCCCATATCACATGTTAGCCCATCTCACAATTTGGCATATTTCATCTCATATCCCACTTGGCCAATTTATCAAATAATACATATGGCCCATTTAACAAATATCATATATGGCCCAAAATATCACATATGGCCCAAAATATCACTTATGGCCTGAAATATCACTTATTATCGTTTTAGTCCATTAAGGACGATTTCAAAATTTTCACGATCTTAATATCAATTTCATGATCTTAAGATTAAAGTGCTAATAATACCATATTTTCTGATTTCACCAACTTTTCAATTTTTAATCCAAAGTTTACTATGGTATAGTCATCTAACCCATGAGATACGATGTGAGATTACACACCGGATTATGGTGAGCACTACACTTTCCTGATCGTCGACATCTAGAAATGTTATAACGCTCGATTAGAACACTTAACACTTAAAATAAATCTATTCTAATATAAGCGGTCTATATTTTTACCCTCAAAATCTTGAACAACTACTATTTGTTGGTTCTCCCCAGTTGACAGCTCATAACCCAGTGAAAAATCCCGGATCGTCGGTGCCTCACGACTACGAACAACCTCAAATAACTGATTTTCATCGGATGAGGGTCCACAACCCGGTGGAAAATCTCGAATTGCCGAAACAACCCTTCGCTTGAATCTAGAGAGAATAGCAATCCGCCCCTCTTTCGATCACTATTCACCACCCTTTTTTACCCTATCTTGTTTGCCTCCAATGACACAAGAATATTAGTCCAACTATTATTTCAGAAATTAAGACGATTGGTTTAAAGAAATGAAATCGGCTTACCACGAAATCCTTACGTTCAAAGGATGAAAATCAAGCGATAGCGTCCCTAAAGTAACATCGATTAGTAAACCCCATAATTAATGAAATAATGAGTAATATGGAATCCTTGATAAAAACCCTTACCTTAAAACTTTGGACCGAATCCTAGCGATTCACGATGATTTCAGACACTTCAAATTTTGGCCTTCCACTAAGTTTCTAAGATGGGGAAAAGATTCGAGTGAGTTATGGTATGATGATGATATCGATCTAAAAAGACCATCCCACACCAACATGAAATTTCGTCACAAAGGAAAAGTGGAAAAAATAAAAATACTAAAGTATTATACTAGCCACTTACCGAGTGATCAAAGTGTGAGAAGAAAAGAATAAAATGATTTGAGAAGAAGATAAGTGTGGTGAAAAATTCGACTATGAAATAAAAGTATAAGACAATTAAGTGTTTCGGTTTTGGTTCATTTCAAGAATAGAAGATGAACAAAAAGAGAGATTTGAGGCTAGAGAGCATTCTGCAATGGAAGAAGAAAAGAAAAGAGAAAATAGCCTTTAAGGTTTTAGTGTTTTCGGCACTAGGGGAAATGTCTTGAGAGAATAGGAAAATTAATACCAAAATGGTCAAAATGGAATGACCAAAAGAAAAACAAAACATGCTTACCTAATGCTCAATGTGCATTCGGCTAGGGAAAGGAAAGATGGAGAGAAAATGCTTTTGAGAAAAACACAAAATAACCAAATGCCAAATGACCAACTAGCTGCCAACCTTACCAAAGCCTTCAACAAAATTCAGTCACCCCCTAGCCCCCAAAACCGTCCAAATACATGGACACCAAGGTCAAAGTTTGGCCATTCCAGACTTTCCAAAACACATTCCTTATAATGTGCCTTGTGTTCCCCCTACATGCCTTATTCCTATTATTCCCTACCTTAAGTTTGCACTTGCCTTTTCTCTTAGCCACCTTACCATAAAAAATAAAGTCCAACCTACCATAATTGCTAGCTTGACTGACACTATGAAGATGGAAAGCAAGAAAAATAAAATTCTCATGCATAACAAGGGATTCGAACCTCCTCCCTCAATCAATACTCATGGCGCTATAACCCCTTTACTACTTGTTCATCTTATGTTAAATTTTTTGCCACTTAATGTCCTTAAACATCAAGGTTACTTGTTCCACTTCAATAAAGTACTATTCACCAAAATTTATTCCAAAATCCAATTAAATCCCGAGCTTTCTCGAGACTATTAAAACACACACATTGAATCATTTCATTAGCTAAGCACCAAAATTATGCAACATATTGATTCTTAATTTTTTTAGGATGTTACAGCTTCAGTTAGAGAGGTTGAATTTGGTATCGAGTTAGCTCCTGGTACGGCATTGATATTAATTGTTCCATACAGAATGGCTCTGACTGAGTTGAAGGAATTAAAGGCACAGTTGCAAGAGTTGATAGACAAAGGTTTTGTAAGACTGAGTTATTATCCGTAGGGTGCTCCAGTGCTATTTGTGAAAAAGAAAGATGGTTCCATGAGACAATACATAGATTATCGGTAACTTAATAAGGTAACCGTGAAGAACAAGTACCCATTGTCGAGGATTGATGATATGTTGGATCAATTGAAAGGAGCCACTGTATTTTCCAAGATAGATTTGAGGTTAGGATATTATCAGATGAGAGTAAAAGACTCAGATGTATTGAAGACTGCATTTCGAACAAGGTATGGGCACTATGAATTTTTAGTCATTCCTTTTGGCTAAACAAATGCCCCTGTAGTGTTTATGGATTTAATGAACCCTATATTTCGGCCATCCTTGGATAAGCTTGTTGTGGTTTTTATTGATGATATACTGATTTATTCTCGTGATGAGCACGAACATGCTGAGCACTTGAAGACAGTTTTACAGATCTTGCGAGATAATCAGTTGTATGCCAAGTTTAGCAAAAGTGATATTTTACTCAAATTGGTTGGAATTTTGGGGCACATTGTCTTGGGATATGGAATCCGTGTCGACCCAAGTAAGATTTTAGCTATTGTTGATTAGAAACCACCGAAGAATGTATTTGAGGTTAGAAGCTTTCTAGGCCTAGATGGCTATTACTTATGGTTCATCAAGGGATTTTCTATGATAACTACTCTGATGACGAGGTTATTACAGAAAGATGTAAAGTTTGAGTGGACAAAAAAGTGCCAGCGGAGTTTTGAGAAACTAAAAGCATTGCTGACAAAGGCTCCAGTTCTAGTGCAACCTAAGCCGAGAAAAGAATTTGTGATCTACAATGATGCAACCATGAATGGATTGGGATGTGTGCCTATACAAGAAGGCAAGGTGGTAGCATATGCCTCTAGACAACTAAAGCCACATGAGAAGAATTACCCGACGCGTGATATAGAGTTGGCTACCATTGTGTTTACATTAAAGATTTGGAGACACCATTTGTATAGTGAAAGAATTCAAATATTCATCGACCATAAGAGCCTAAAGTACTTGATGACTCTGAAAGAATTAAACTTAAGGAAAAAAAGATGTCTAGAGTTGATAAAAGATTATGAGTTAGTGACTGACTATCACCTGGGAAAGGCGAACGTAGCCGCTGATGCTTTGAGTAGAAAAATCCCTATTTGTTTTGAGGGCTATGAATATGCGGGTGACTTTGTCAGATGATGGTTCCATTCTAACCAAGTTGAGGTCTAGACTGATGTTTCTTCAAGAAATTTACGAAGCTCAGAAAAATGATAGTGTCTTGCAAACCAAAAGAGTTCAGTACAAGTCGGGTGTTGAGTCTGACTTTCGGATAAATTCTGATGGATGTTTGATGTTCAGAGACAGAGTTTGTGCACCGAGGAATGATGACCTTATTCGAAAGATTTTACACGAGGCACATAGCGGATGTCTATTTGTACATCTAGGCAGCACAAAAATGTATAACGATTTGAAGAAATGGTATTAGTGGCCGAGTGTGAAGAAAGATATTTCTGAGTTTGTATCAAGATGCTTTATTTGTCAACAAGTGAAAGTTGAACACCAAGTACCTTCGGGTTTGCTTCAACCTATCATGGTTCCCGAGTGGAAATGGGACCGTATTACTATGGACATTGTAACGGGTTTACTGTTGACACCGAGCAAGAAATATGCCGTATGGGTTGTGGTAGATAGACTTCATACCAGTACGTGTTGATTATTCACTTGATAAGTTGGTAGACTCGTCTGTTTCTGAGATCTTGAGGCTACATGGAGTTCTTTTATCTATTATATCGGATAGAGATCCGAGATTCACATCCCTATTTTGAAAAAAGTTGCAAGATGCTTTGGGCACAAAGTTGAGTTTTAGTACGGCTTTTCACCCCTAAACTGATGGACAGTCAGAGATATTAATATAGATACTTGAGGATATGCTCCGATGTTGTGTTCTTGAGTTTCAGGGTAGTTGGGAAAAGTACCTACCGTTGGTAGAGTCTGCCTATAATAACAGTTTTCAGTCGAGTTTAAAAATGGCGCCTTATGAGGCTTTATATGGGTGTAAGTGTCAAACGCCATTGTATTGGACAGAACTCAAGAAAAATCAGATTCACAGGGTCGATCTAGTTAGAGAAATCAAAGAGAAGGTAAAAATAATTCGTGATTATTTAAAAGCTACTTCTGATAGAAAAAAAACCAACTGGACTTGAAATGAAAAGAGATTGAGCTTCAAGTTGGTGATAAGGTATTCTTGAAAGTGTCACCATAGAAGAAAGTTCTCAGATTTGGCCGAAAAGGCAAATTGAGTCTGCGTTTTATCGAACCATATGAGATTGCCGAGAGGATAGGGCCCGTAGCCTATCAATTGGCTTTCCCATATGAATTGGAAAAGATTTATGATGTATTGTACGTGTTTATGTTGCGATGCTACTGATCAGATCCTTCGCATGTAATTCACCGACAGGGGTTGAAATTCAACCCGACATGACTTATGACGAAAAACCAGTTAAGATTCTAGCACAGAAAGTAAAACAGCTAAGGAATAAAAGTATAGCTCTTGTGAAAGTATTGTGGCAAAGACATGGGGTAGAAGAGGCTACATGGGAGCCTGAGGAGGCTATGAGAAACTAGTACCCAAACCTTTTTGCTGGTAAGATTTTTGGGCACGAAAATCCCTAAGGATGAGAATTGTAACAGCCCTATTTAAAGCCTAGTTGGAATAGTGGTTGCGAGACCACAAATCCAAATTAGAAATATATTTTTTATGACTTTTATGAGACTTACGATGTGATTGCATGATTATGTGAAAATTTCATGAGAAAATTTTATTTATTAGTGATCAATTTGTCCATTAGGACTAAATTGCAATGATTAAAAATATAATATTCTAGAAGATTTAAGTATGAAATAGAATATAAAAATTACTAGAGTTCCTTATTTAGCAATTAGACATTAAATGTCATGATGGAAAAAATGGATATGGGAAGCAAAAATCTAAAGGAAGGGCCTTAAGGGCATTTTAGTCATTTGGTTAATAAAAGATTAAAAAGGGAAAAATGAAGCAAAAATTTGCTCATCATCTTCAAGCTAGGGCCGAAAAATTTCAAGTTCTCCATAGCTAGGGTTTCTTCAACATCCAAGCTTGATAGTAAGTGCACCCTAGCCCCATTTTTAATGTTCTTCGTATTTTTGAGATCCTCGTAACTTAATTTAGCTATTTCTATCTATATTTTTAGCTAGGGTTTATTTTCAAAAAATTTTCTCAGGTATGTCTTGCATGTATTTTGATGTTTTATGGAAGAATATGAAAGTTTGATATTTGATAAACATCTTTTTTCTAAGTTTTTTCATGAAAAATGCATAAAAGGACCAAATTGTAAAAGTTATAAAAATAGTCATACATGAGTGAAATAGAGGGAATTAGGAGCTGTTGTAGATAAGGAAATAATTTTACTAGGCTTAAAATACAAGAAAGTTGAATAAAAATCATTTTACGAGTGTAAGGGCAAAAGTGTAATTATATGAAAGTTTAAGGGCAAAATAGTAATTTTCAAAGTATGATTCATGGGTAAATTTAGTCAATGTAAGTATCAAACAAGGGAAATTGTTATTATAGATCAAGAAACACGAAGCCCAGACTGAAATCGAGGCAAGAACAAAGTGTTGGACTAAATCGAACGCCTGAACACATTTTGAGTATCGAGGTAAGTTTGCGTGAAATTAAGACTATATGTTATTATGTTTAAAATACTTATTATAATGAGAAAATACATTTTATTTCCCTAAAGTTGATTAATGATGCTTTTATAAGAAAATGATAAGGATATGCTAAGTTGAAGTCCCGGTTGAAGATTCGGAATAATGAGGATACCTATGTCATGACATGAGATAAGAAAGGTCCTGTATAAGACCATGTCTGGGACATGGCACCAGCATCGAATGTAGGTCCCATTTAAGACCATGTCTGGGACATGGCATCGGCACTGAATGTATATCCCATATAAGACCATGTCTGGGACATGGTATCGGCATCAAATAAGGAAGGTCTCGTGTAAGACCATGTCTGGGACATGGCTTCGGCACCAAAGGAAGATCTCGTGTAAGACCATATTTGGGACTTGGCATTGACATCTATGTACGATCTCATGTAAGACCATGTCTGTGACATGGCATCGGCATCGAGCTAAGAGATCCCATGTAAGACCATATCTGGGATATGGCATCGGCATCATGAGGTGATCCCATGTAAGACCATATCTGGGATATAACATTGGCATCGTGATACATGTATGATGAGATTGAGTATCCTTTGATATTCTGAGTAGCTTAATGAGCAAAAGAGCTAAGTATGCAAAGATGCTATAGAAATAAACTATACAAAGATGATAATGAGTTCCATTTATGTTAAGGATGATTATGATTTAAGTTTATGTTCAAGTTAGCATAAGTGCTAAATTATGTGACTAAGTGATACAGGTACCATGAGTAAAATACAAGTTATGAAACTATAAGGTGATATGTGGTGGGTAAGAATAAGTATGTGTAAGTATGCCTAAGCACTTGAGAACTTTTGTTGTTATTGTTCTATGAGATGAATGGATTTTTACCATTAATACTTATGTTACTATATTAATTCATGCAAACTTACTAAGCTAGATGCTTAGCCCTCTCTTTTTCTCTTTTTTCCTTGTAGTATTGCCAAGCTAGCTGGGGATCGTAGAATGTCGGAGCTCGGATCACACTATCGATCATTCTTTTGGTATAGTAAAGTTGATTTATTTTGGGTATGGCATGTATAGAACTTGGTTATTTTGTACTATGCCATATTTGAGAGCCAAAGTGTTGGCTACTAATGTTAAACACTCATTTTGTATATGGTCATAGAAAAATGGCCAATATGTGTCAAGTTTCATATTTTAATGATGATAAGTTTTATGAAGGAAAAGTTTATGCATATGATGAGGTAAAATGTGAAGTGTTTGAATGATGATCAGTGGTTCCTTATAAGGTACTATTGTCATATCATGTATTTCTTGTGTTGGTATATGTGTGTTTATGTTTCTGGGTGGGAATTGGCTTATTAAATAGCCTTCTAATTGTCCACAAGGGTAGAGACACGGGCGTGTGTCTAGGCCGTGTGTGACACATGGTCAACCCCCATGGGTGTGTTGATAGGCTGTGTGTCCCCTGCATCAAATTTTCAAGAATTCAATTCGTCACATGGATCAGCACACGGTCGTGTGCCTAGGCCATGTGCCCCTTGAGAGGTTGCTGACGTCATAAACAAAATGCTAAGGTTTTCACACACGGGTGAGGACACGAGCGTTTCTAGGCCGTGTGAGGGACACGGGCGTGTGTCCGACCGTGTGAAAACCCCTGTAGGTTCGAAATAAAAAATAAATTCCATACGGGCTAGGAGCATGGGCTTGTGTGACCACACGGCCTGCCCACACAGGCGTGTTCCATTTCACAAAGGCATGTAGCCGCTGTTTAGGAAAAAATTTTCTAAGTGCATAAAATATTCTGGTTTAACTCTAAAACCTTTCGAATTTATGTTTAAGGCCTTGTAGGCCCATAATAAGGATGTTATGAATATAAAAGAGAAGTTTTAAGGTTGAAATGAAATTTTATAGCCCAAAGTTGTATGTATGAGCAAGTTAAGTTCGGTAAGGCCTCGTATCCGATTTCGGCATTGAACATGGGTAAGGGGTGTTACAATTACCATCTTTTTAAAGTTATCCTAATTTTGTGCACCTGTCTTAACTAAAGCTGCCTTGGGAATCAACATTTGAGGAGATTTTCATAAAGCTATGTGTGCTCATGCTAAAAAAAAAAAAAGTGAAGAAAAGTTTGCTTAGTCTCCAAGAAGGAAAAATGTATAAGCTTAAGTTCAAAAAAGTTTTGGGGTGTTCCAAAGGTTCACTTAAAGAAAAAGGTTGTATTACGAGAAACGCAAGACAAAGTTAAAGGTTAAGATTTTTAAAATCGAAATGTCCCATCTCTTAAAATCCCTACCTTTAACCGAGCCCCATTAAAACCTTGTAAAAGACCTATTGATTTGATGATTATGTCACCTACATTAGTGGAGAGGAAGTCCTGAGTTCAACATATGAAGATCATAAATAAGCCTTGTGATTGTTTGCTTGATTGATTGATAGGAAATTATGTTGAATGAAGAATGTTATTTATGGCTATGACATACATGCAAACTATGATACATGTTGGTATATTTTGAAGCTCAGTATAATCTTAAGGAATGTTTGCATATGAATTACTTGTTAATAAAGAAGATCAATAAGCATGAAGTTATTAATGCATGATTATGGGATAAAGATTGATGCTGCTTACACAATTAGCAATTTTTCCTTAGCAAGACCTTTTGTTGTGCATAAACATTACTTGGGACGAGCAATGATTTAAGTTTGGGGGTGTGTAAATGGAAAAATATATAGGATTTTTCATATGTAATTTATCACCTTTTTACTTAAATCCATTGTTAAAACTAAGTAATTGTTTAATAAATTAATGAAACATGAGAAAATATGAAATTAGGACATAGAAATTATTAAAATGTGATTTTATGCTTTATTATATAGTTTTCATGCAATAAATGGCTTATTTTATATTAATTTGAATATATTATATTTTTAAGACATAAAGTGGGCCATGCATGATTAAATTAAAATAAAATATAAAATTATATTTAATAATTCATTTTAAAATATTTCATTAACAATTTGGGTTTTAATTAATTAATTAAATTGGATAAATTTTATTCTTTGGTCATCTAACTTGTTGATTTATTCATGACAGGTCTGATAGCTTTGCTGGATTACAAAACCGTCCAAATTGGAGACCAAGTCAACCCAATATTTGGCTACACATGGCTGTCCATTTAAACCATTCTTTGGTTTAATTACTGTAACACCCCTAACCCCTATCCGTCACCGGATTAGGGTTACAAGATGCTACTCAACTAACCACTAAGTTCATTTAATCACTTGAATCTTAATGCCTAAGAAATGATATTACGATAAACAAATCATCACAAATATAATATCAATTTCATTATGCATAATAAAATAAGTAATCTCATTCAAACTACAGAGCACTATTCATTTGGTCATTTTATAAAGGGTGGCCGAATATAAAAAGATTATCAAAGGTTAACTTACACCAACCAATTTATCACATGTATATTCAATCACATACAAACATAATTAGTTATTCACACCAATGATTACTAACCTTTAAATTTGCTTGATGATTATATAAATATGTTTATAGAAAATTTAGAATAATTATAACACCCACTAAGTTCATTAAACGTGCATATAATATCTACTTAAACTTATGGATAATGGTTCTATCAATTTTCATAAATTACCTATTCTTTAACAAACTTCTATCACATCCGAATATACACAAACATATGTCACACTTCTAGGAAATATATATATAACTAACTAAAACATAGTCATGAACAATGTACTTCAAATATGCTTGCTTACTATGCCGAATCTACCTGTTTAAAAATCATGCAACAAGACCGAATACAACCAAACCATAGCACCATAATTTGATCATTTCATTTTTGAATCACATCAATTAAAATTTAAGGAAAATACACATACTCAATGTTATTCATAACCTAACATACCATCTCATATATATATATATATATTCACTTTCCAAAGAACTAGCAAAATTTCATCTATGCAATTTCATATCAAACATATGTATACAACCATTATGCATAGCATGATTTTATGCTCACCCATCTTCATCATTCAAATAAAACTTGCTTTCATACTTTCATCAAGTCTAGCATAACTTTAGATTATTTACCAATAAGACAAGCCATTTTCGCATGGCTATAAACATTCACACATTATCCTTCAAAATAACAAGCTAGCCTATACATGCCTTGTTTTTAGAATTTAAATTCTAATAGTACCAAAATAAGTTGATAGTGTGGATGACTTCAACGATGAACCCTCGAGCCAGTAGCTTGATCACAATCTATAAAACAGAGTGAAAAACATACAAAGTAAGCTAACTTAGCTTAGTAAGCCTTAAGCAACTTTACTACTCAACTAGGTATTCAATTTAAATTGAGTAGAATAACGTTTAACATTTATGAACTAACATAACACATAGGTACTATCACAGCCGATTATCAATATTTATATCTAGTGAAACCTTATTCAACGTACACTTATAATGTGAGACTTATCAATAGTACCCATATTGCTAATCAAATATATATATTTCGACTTACAACTGAATAATATCTTCCGTGTACATTTAAGATGAGAACACATAATTGAATATGTACAATTATCAATATGTATAGCTCATGGCCGAACCTATATAGATATAATTTCTCATATCAATATAAGTAAAAATCTCAAGTAAGCAAGTAAACATATCAACTCAATGTCTTTTCTAATCACATATCTTAAGTACCGAATATATGAACATGTTATATCAACTTGCTTATTTATGAAGCATCACGTATATCATAAACTTGATTCAATACATAACTTTCAGTCAAACACTCATACTATAGTAATAAACCTTGGCTTATTCAAATACCATCACAACTAGGCCATTTCATTCATAAACATACGCTCGTATTAAAAATCACTGGTATAAAACCTACTAGACCAAAGGTCCGAGATTTAAACACCGGCACGAATCCTGCTAGGCATTAAAGCCCGAAATAAATCACCTAAGACGAAGCTCGCTAGGCATTAAAGCCGAAATAAATCAAAGACGAAGCTCGCTAGGCATCAAAGCCCGATAAATAACACCAAGACGAGGCCTCGCTAGGCTCAAAGCTCGATTAATAACACCAAGACGAGGCCCGCTAGGCTCAAAGCCCGATTAATAACACCAAGACGAGGCACGCTAGGCTCAAAGCCCGATTATCAACCCAATCAACATTCTCATACACATTACTTAATGCTAAAATCATATCCATCTCAGTATACTTTATTTTACAATTTCATGTTAAACCGAACATAATTATTCACATCACATTCAACAACCAAAATTTACTACATTTTCATACCCCACATTCGCCTACATACATTTTCTTGCCTTCAATACCAATTTTTATCATATACTACTTTCGTAAATAATTTCTACATAAATTTGTTTAGGACTTACCTCGGTTGTCGATAGACCGTGCTAATCGGCTATTCGAGAACCTTCGCCTTTCCCCTATCTAAACTGCTTTTTCTTTGCTCTTGATCTAAAACACATTCAAATTTAGCTCATTCAAGCACAATTCATATCAATTTAGTCCCTAAGCACATAAATGGTCAAATTACTATTTTACCCCTAATATTTCACAACTTTGTAATTTAGTCCTATTTGCATAACACACAAAATACACCAAATTAGCTAAGACTATACAAGGGCCGAATATTCCTAGGGACTTTACAAGTCCTCACATTTCATTTATTTTGCAAATAGGCCCCTCTAAAAATTTATTTTTATAATTTAGCCCTAAATACTCAATTTCATCAAAACTTCCAATACATAATTTACTAATCTTTAACTTATCTTTTATATAACATCATCAAACATCAAAAACCTTAAGAATTCATCAATGGCCGAATCATATATACACACTAATCTTAGAAATTCTAGCATGGGTCGGGTAATATACTAAGCAACGATCTCAAAAAACGTAAAAATTAACAAAAACCGAGCTAGATTTCTTACCTAATTAAGCTTGAATAAGGCCGAATGTTTCAAGGCTTTTCTCCCCTTTTTCTTTTGTGTTTTTCGGCCAAAAGATGAACAATGCATGGCTTTCTTACTTTTTTAATTTTATTAACATATATTAACTAATTATTTTAACATATAATGTAATAACATATATTATAAAATTCAAACACTATTACATGCATTATGATGGCCGGCCATTTACCTAAAAATGGGCTATTTGCCCTTTTAATACCTCATATTAAAAGCCATGCTCAAATTAACACATTACACTTTAGTTTGCAACTTTTACTTTTTACGCGATTAGGTCCTTTTTCTCAAATTCAATACTCAAACGATGAAATTTTTCTACGAAAATTTCACACATATAAATTCATATATAATAAACACTAAATATGATATTTCAATATTTATCAGGCTCGAATTCGTGGTCCCGAAACCACCGTTCCGATTAGGGTCAGATTTGGTCTGTTACAATTACACAAGATCCTTGCAGTGTTGAAGAAATTAGAGATTTTCCCGAAGATTTACGATTGGCAGTCTCAGTACTGAGCTTTGTGGCATCCAAAATTGCTTAAAAATCAAGTAAAAATCAAGTCAAAAGCCACTAAGCATGGCCGACCACAATTTGAGGAGATTTGAAGATGTTAACATCCACTATTTTTAGCAAACTATCCCCCTCTCCTCACCTATAGATAAGACCCTCTCAATCCCTCAAGTATCCCTTAAGCATCCCTCAATCATTCCTCATTCATTCTCATCATTCATCATTCTCTCTTCTCTCCAAATTCTCTTAGCCTTTTCCATTCCCATGCCTAGCATCATCTTTTAATAGATATTTTAGAAATTAAGCCTCTTAAAGAACCCTTGGTCGGCCACCTTTGAGAGCCATCAACAAAGGAGCAAAGCAAAGGAACGAAAGAGCCTCGTCAGTCAGAGTCTTGGGTGACGGGCACTATGAATTGGGTTTAATATTTCTTTTCTTTAATTTAATCTAAAGATGTTTGCTATGTGTTCTTTGTTCTTGTTTACAACAATGTTAGCTTAATTTTATTTAAGCTAGGACGATTGCTTTAATTGAATCAGAATTATTTGATTCATGCTTATAATGTTTGTGCCTCAATCGATCATGTTTTCAATTAAAATCAAGTCTGTATTTCATTCATACGTGATTGAAATGCACCTGAATTAGTTGAGCGATCCTGACTAGACGAAGGCTAGTGGACACGTAATTGACATGTGCATGCTCAATTTAGATCTTAACCCGATTAAATTGTAGGTTGCATAACAACTCTGACCAAGCTCTGTTATCTGCATAGTTTTTAGATTTGTGTGATTAAACTGTTTCAAACCTGACACATCCCATTACCTCACATGAATGCTAAAAAACCCTTAGTAAATAAGGATCAGTAAAATGCGTATTTACTAAGTAAAGGATTCCGAAAGGACCTAATTTGGTTTCCAAACTCATGAAATATCGAGTTGCCATAGAATGTTTTTCTGAATGTTATTAAGCATGTTGATAATAAATTGAGTTTAATTAAAGTAATTGTCCTAGTTTATTTATGTTATAATTGTTGCAAATTGTGTTTAATTTTACTAAAATCTATTTCATTCATATTAGGATAATTTGCATTATGGATCATTGCATTTAGTTTAATATATTTTAATCACCACTTCTGAACTATATTGTTTTTTTTATTTACCAAATTGTTAATATAATTTTACAAATTAAGTGACTTTGCACAAACAATCTCTGTGGGGATGATAACTTGATACTTACTTATTACTTGATAACGACTATGTACACTTGCACAAACCTACGCGTTACACATCTCATACTCATCATCTTAAACCATGTAAAATCCACTTTCATGAAATACAGCTTCATATTCATATATACTTAACCACTATTAGTCAATTCCAATGGCCATTTACAAAATGAATCATCAACCATTATAAGCCAACACATTTGGCCAAATCAAATATTACACATAACAAAATGACCAAGTCCCTATACATGACATAACTCAAAATAATGTAATCATAAGTACCCAAAATGTTAAGTTGATATTGTGAATGGATCTCCGACAGTCTTCAATCCCCGAGCTAGCTTGGCATCACTATAAGACAAGGGAAAAAGAAAGGGAGTAAGCTTTAAAGCTTAGTAAGTTCCTATGAAAATGATAAGCATAATAAACACACTTTAACATATACTCAACATGAAATAAATTAACATAAATGTCATTGTAAATCCAATAGTCAAACTTGGCATAGATGATATTAAAACCTTAACATCGTAACTTACTCTAAAAACACCCCTAACCCATATCCATCACCAGACTAGGGTTAAGAGACATTACCGAATATAACACAACTCAAAACAAGCATATATATATATATATATATATTAAAATAACATAACACATACATTCCATAATAAAATTAACCATTACATAACATATCAAATTAATATAATTAACATTCAAATCAAAATTCAGATTTGCCTATTGAATCATCTAAAGATAGTAAACGCACATTTTGACAATACAACCCATACATATTAATCCATGTAATTTCAAACACATATATGTAACATTTTATACAACCATGCAAATAGACATCTACTAATTCAATTTTCATTTGATAATTAATCACCAATTTAACATATACTTAGTCGGTTTGAATTCATTCCAAATCTATACTCATAATCTATAATAATTCATACATGCATAATTCACCTATATAAGTAACATTTTGTACATACATATGAGTGAATTAACTATGTAAGGTCAATACCTTTACAAATACCCACATGTTTTCCATTTGTAAATTTGTTCATATTAAATAATACACATATATAAACTACATGATTGTCTTATCCAAATTTCTATTATTTCTTATAACCAAAATTTCATTTAACATTTACCTATACCTAGTTCATAATCTAATCATAAAACTAAGTACGTTTGCATTACAAATAGTCATCCATTATAATTTCACAATATGATTGAATATAAATATACATGTATACATATGCAAAGACTCATTTGATCATATTTCATTTAATAAGTAA
Organism: Gossypium rotundifolium; assembly: GCA_025506655.1. Taxonomy (NCBI): domain Eukaryota; kingdom Viridiplantae; phylum Streptophyta; class Magnoliopsida; order Malvales; family Malvaceae; genus Gossypium; species Gossypium rotundifolium. Next base: position 105,553,217 of record CP106722.1, on the reverse strand, counting down.
ATCAAACTTCACACAATGCATAACAAATATACCTTTACACATCACCTAATCAAATCACAACAGTAAAACAGACTTTTAGCGGCGTTTTTTTAGGAGCGCCGCAAAAAATGCCGCTATAGATAATGCCGCTAAATTTTGTAGCGTTTATGCGAAAAAATGCCACTAAAGAACATGACCTTTAGCGGCGCTTTTCGTGAAAAATTTTAAAGAATTAAAATATTATACTTTTAGTGGCGGTTTTACCAAAAGTGACGCTAAAAGTCATGAAAAATAAAAAAAATATACTTTTAGCGGCGCTTTTCCTAAAAACGCCACTAAATGTCATGAAAATTAAAAATTTTAAAATACTATACTTTTAGCGGCACTTTTACCAAAAACGCCGCTAAAAATCATGAAAAATAAAAAATTTAAAATATTATACTTTTACCGGCGCTTTTCCTAAAAGCGCCACTAAATGTTATGAAAAATAAAAAAATAAAATATTATACTTTTACCGGCGCTTTTACCAAAATGCTGCTAAAAGTCATGAAAAATAAAAAGAACAAATATTATAAAAATGGCACAAATCCAATTTAGAAATGTATTAAAATGAAAATTCATTAACAATACGTATTAAAATGGAAATTCATGAACAAGACGTATAAGAAATCGCAATAGAGGTACATTGATGCCAATAGCATGATCAAAAAACTTAATCGCATAAGAAAAACACATGATTAGATAGATCTTTTTACATTTTAATACATTATAACCATAATTGGTACAATTTTAGACCCTAATTGCTGCACCAGCTACAGTTTCTAGTTGAAGAACCTTCATTCCATTGACCTCCTGTAGCCAATTTTATAGTTTAGAAATAACATAGTAAAAAAGAGATACAAACATTTTTGGTACTGGATCTGTTCCCATTCTGTTGAATTGAGCTTTTTAACATGCATCTTTAAAATGTTCTTGAGTCCCCTGGATGTACAAACATTATTTTAAATATGTTCAATTCCAATTACCATGGCCTATGCCGGCTACATTGTCTAAGGAACAAACAAACCTTAACAAAATGCTTGTTATAAATACATACAAACATGCACAACAATATATACATCATTATTATACCAAAAAGAAAAGAATATGCCCATTATAGGATGAGAGGCAAGCTAAAAAACTATCAGAATATCTAACCTTAAACTTGGATCACTTGTGCAAGTTGTGAGAAACCAACCACGATCAGAATCAGAATCAGATTAGATAATCTACCATAAAGATAGACCAATTGTAATTTAATATTAGTTTTAGCAAAACTAATCAGTGATTGAAATATTTTGTGCTTAAAAGAAATAATGGGAGAAATAAGAAAATGTTCAGCATAAACCAAAATTATATTTAAGCTTTTTTATAAGATCAATCAGAAGACAAAAATAAAGCTAAACATCCAAGCATATGTACCTAATATTACATACATCTTTTGTTCTACAGTAACCTCATACCTCTTCCATTTGCTGCAAAAGCACAAAGTTAGGACCATATCAAAATGATATGCTTTTGGTGTTGTGAAAGGAACAAAATGCATTCAAGGCGCTAAAACCTTGATACTGCCTAAGTGAAGGAGTAATATATCTATATCTATATCTATATCTAGCTATACATATATATATATATATGTAATGAGCTTAAATTATACGGTTCTGTTAATAAAGCTCTAAATGGCAGTATTAACATAAAGCAGCTTCAGACTAAGAGATAAATGTTTAACATTCACAAAAAAACATTCTTGAACGTGAAGTCAAATACGTTTAAGAAATTTGAATACCTTGTTCACAAAAAGACCCTGTGCAAGGTGAGGTTTCTCATTACGTGTAACATCCCAAAAATGGGGTTATTTGGAATTTAATTATTCTCTTATGTAAGAACTGCTATGTCATTATTTATGGAATAATAATGATCAATTTAAGTCTTTGTGTTGGCTCGATTTGGTAGGAAATTTTAGTTTTTAAACTTTTAAGGTAGGGAGCCTTGGCAAGAGGGTGTTATAAGAATAAATGGGGATAATTTGGACATAAAATGAGCTTAGACCAAGTGGCAAAGCAAGCCCACTTAAGAGCTACATGTGACGCCACCAAGGGAGCAAGGAGAGCCTTGGTTCGAGTCACAAAAATCCCTCTTTTTGGCAATATGATGGACGGCACATGAGGGAGAGTCCTATCTCTCTTTAAATTTTTATTTTCTTTAGATAATCAAGGATAATATGAGTTCTTTTTATTATTTTATTTTATGAGGATAATAGGGGATATCACATGAATTGTTTAAGGATTAATACTTATTATTGGAAATTAAATCAAATAGTTAGGATTAAACTAAATGGTTGGCCTAGAGTGATTCAAGGAGTTAAGATGAAACTTGGACTCCTTGTTGAGGAGGAGTGGACGGCTAGGACTTTGAAAGAGGGGGGGGAGTGGCCGAATGCTTATATAAGCACTTAAGTGATCACTTGTTTTCCTTTTTTTCCAAGTTTGCTAGCCGAATCTTTAAACCCTCTCATCTTTTATTTTTTTTCTCTTTCTTTTACATCCTCTCCAAAACCTAGGCCGAAACCCTCCTAGCATCTCCCATTGCCGAATTCCCCTCCTCAATTCCTTCTTCTTTTATTTTCCTACTAGCCGAATCATCTACTCTCTACCTATTTTTCTTCTTTCACCAAAAATCCAGCCTTGAGTTAAACACCCCTAGCCGAAACTAACTTATATCAAAGTGCTAAAACCCCTTTTCTTTATGGTTTACTTGGCCGAATGGTATAGTGGCTTGAGCACATCGGGATTTCGCTAAGGGTTCAATCAATTGTATGGTAAGTGGAGTTGGCCGAATGCCTATGCTCCCTTTTTGGCTATCATTGTCGATTTTTCTTCAAGATTTAAGGGCCAATATCGGCTTTTATTTACAAAGTGCTAAGTATCTGCTTCAAAATTTAATCTATCTAGGTGTTTTGGATTTTGGAAATCGACAAAGCAAGCCGTCATTTGTGACCAATCAAGTGGTAAGTGTTGGTAAGAATTGGTTTTCATGGGATCTAGTTTGTAAATATTTAAAAGTCAAGGCTAATGGCTTGTCTACTAACCGGTGATAATTGATGAAGCAGATTCGGGAATCGAGTATTGTGATTGATTATCCAAAAGCGTAGTAGTAAGGTTTCGGGTTCAAAAGGTGAACCCTTAAAATTAATTGATTTGGCCGAATGTACTAACACATGTCTTGGCGAATATAGAAGCGATAGATCTAGGGTGATCGGCTCTTCTTTTCGGATTTAGACTATCCGGTGGTGACAGTGTGTACATACACATCGTATAATATATTAAATATGCTTAACTTTGTGAATGCTCATCTTTTATGAATGTAGCATTGGAATGAATACCAAATTGGTATAAGTGGTGATTCAGGTAAGTACCTGTTAATGTGATTTATTATTATTAATGCTTTTGGTAAGCATGATGTGTTGACACATGAAATTTAAGAATGTGATGGCATGAAATATATGTATGTTTATCTGTTGTGGGATTGATGAGTGGAGGCGGTGATATTGTGCCGACGGGCACCAGTGCTTTGGTAGCACACCGTGACTATCGTCACCGGAGGTTTGGTACCTCCGAGGTTTGGTACCTCAATAGCGACTTGTCCCCGTGGTTAACACCACCGTGGGTTGGCCCCACTTGAGATATGGGATCGCCTCGCGGTGATTTGGTATCACACGATGGGTTGGCCCCATCACCCGATTTGTGTCACGGACACCGGTGTTTTGGTAACACATTGTGACTATATGTCACCGGTGGTTTGGCACCACCGGTGGTTTGGTACCACAATGGGGTAGACAAAGTGGCGTATGGTTGGCTAGGTTGGGTACACATTATTTTGCATATTGATTATTATATGTCGTGTATGAAAAATATTTTTTTTAAAACGGGGAAGGGTTACATCTTGAGTCTTGGTGACTCACCTTCTCCATTAATTTTCAGGTGATGCTTAGATCGCGGACATGGAGCCGGAGGGACTTGAGGAGGCCATGCGGTGGATTATTGGTATCAGAGCCCAGTTCAAAACTCGGCTGTGGGGGCCCAAGGCCCAAAAATGTTTTAGTAGGCCTTATTAATTGATTTTGGGTTTTAAAGCAAAGATGGCCCGAGTCTCCCAAGACCGATCCGCCTGTAAGTACCTCTAAACTTCTTTGTGGATTATATTCAGAGAAGGGTAGGAAGCATGGAACGAGATAGACTTATAGGAATCAACCCAGGATTAGATTACTCAAACACACAAGCAAAGACATAAGACTTAATGAACTAAACCAATCTATGACTTAGTCATCGAGCTGGGGTGGTAAACCCAGACGCATGTCTAGGATTGGAACAGGAAGAGCACAGTATTTAAGCGGTCGAGTGACTCACCACCTCTTCGCAGTATCCTACCAGTGCGTAGCTTGGGTTCACCCTAACTCGGAGGCTCGGTGGTGTGGTAACCTCTGCGCATGTCTAGAAAGGTTCGGTGGGAGCTTGGTATTTAAGCAAATCCGTGACTCACCTCCTCTCCACACTAAACACGCCTGGTGCGTAGCTTGGGTTCACTCGACCAAGAAGGTTCGGTCATAGGTTAAACCTAATGACTAAAACCCGAAAGGAATTAGCCATGTTTTGAAAGGAACGAAACAATGAAACCCTAATGTTTTAAATTTTTCGTAATAACTCTTTCAAATCGGAAAACATCATTTTTACAACGCTTTCCTTGAAAAACTTGATTTGGAAAAAATTTGAAAATGCCCTTGGGGTAAAAATTACTAAAATACCCTTGGTCCATAAAATATCAAATCAATGATTTTGTCCAAAAATTTTAACTATTCTATAATTATTCAACAACTTAGCCTTGGACATCATCAAGAAAATATTTGGTTTTGGAAAAAATACAAAACGCCTCAACTTATAAAATTACCAAAATGCCCCGAGTACAAAATTTTGCAACATCACCTTTTAAAAAAAAAAAAAAAATTCTCAAAGGGACCCTCGAGTTTTACAATGGTTAAAACATCCTTGATTTACAAAATTACAAAATTACCTTGGAGGACCAAATTACCAAAATACCCCCGGTTTTCAAATAATGCCATAACTTCAAATCTTGTCAATTTTCAATAATACCTCCAGCTTTTGGGAACTTCAAACAATCTACTCTACTAAAGTTTTAAATTTTCTTTTATTACGAAAATACCTCAGTAGGAAAATGACGAAAATACCCCAGGATAGAAATGGGCGTAAATGTCCAAGAGTGAATAGGTATGGAAAGCATTAGGGAATGGATGCAAGAACTTCTTTGTGTGAACTAGGATAGAAGATCGAAACCTTGTTTGCACGAAAGAATCTCTGATTAAACTTTATCCATAAAATTTCTTCGCGAGTAATAAAGTGGAACAAATGCTAACGCATAAAAATTTTCTTAATCAGATTAAAAGCGCAAGTAGATAGAATGAGTTCTAGAGGACGTGGACGCCGTGGACGCGGTAGGGGTAGGATGACGGTGTCTGAACCCGTCAGGTCGGGACAAGGTTCTGAAAACGATGTACCACCGCCACCACCACCTCCAGCTTTTGGAGCAGAGGAGCAGGATCAGACGGGAGGAGAGGCAGTATCGCAAGCGGTATTGCGAGTCCTTGAATTAGTGGCTGGGGCTAGTGGAAATTTAGGAGCTCGAAAATCTGTTCCCGAGCGGATTCGGTCCAACGGAGCTGAGGTGTTCCGGGGTGTGTCAGGAGTGGCACCCAGTGTAGCAGAGTATTGGTTGGAATCTACAGAAAGGGTAATGGATGAACTTGACCTGACCGAGGAGGAAAAGCTGAAAGGGCGATGTCGCTTCTAAAGGATGAAGCGTGCAGTGGTGGTGACGATTCGGGATGGAGCCACGGTGATGATCTTACGATGGGACTACTTTAAACCGCCTTTCAGAAGAAGTATGTGGGCACCAGCTACACTGACGCGCAGAGGAAGGCTTTTCTGGGTCTAGTGCAAGGAACTAAGTCCGTGGCCGAGTATGAGGCGGAGTTTTTAAGGCTGAGTAGGTATGCCAGAGGAATCGTAGCCACTGAACACGAGCGCTGTGTCCGCTTTGAGGACGGACTCCGAGATGACTTGAGGTTACTGATTGCGCCGCAGCAGGTCCGTGAGTTTTCATCTCTTGTGGAAAAGGCTAAGGTAGCCGAGGGGATCAAGGAGGCTGTGAGGCAGAATTATAGTAGAAATAATCAGAAGAGAGGATTTGGGTCAGCTGGATCCAGTGGTAATGATCAGAAGAAGGCTAGGCAGAGTGGGTCAAATCAGGCAGCAAGGCCCGTAGCTAATAATCAGAGGCCGGCTCAGTGCAATCGCTGTGGGAAGTCTCATTGGGGAGGATGTTCGACCGGTGATAGAGGATGTTTCGAGTGTGGATCTTTAGAACATCGGTCGAGATTGTCCCCAAAGCGAGCTCGGAATCACCCGGAGGGGCGTAACTGCACTCGGGACCGAAATGTGGGACCACAGAGGGTCGTGGTAATGGCAGAGGAAGCAATGGTCCTAACCGAGGTCGAGGAACTCGTAGGCGGAGGTTCAGCAACCTGAGGCTAAGCGCACTGGCTTAGTCTATCGGCAAGGCGTCATGAGGAGGGTGACGACCGGATGTGATAACCGATGACGTTTCGATTTTGGTCTTCCTTATTATGCATTAATTGATGGGGTCTACACACTCACACGTAGCGATGAGTGTGGTAGAGACTTTGAACCTAGACTCGAGGCTCGCTGCTAGGGAGATGACCGTAGTGAGTCCTTTAGGTCACTCTGTAGTGGTAGACAAACTTTTAGGACGCACCCTAGAACTCCAAGGGGTCGATTCGGTCGATCCGATGGAACTACCATTCGGGAGTTCGATTTGATCCTTGGAATGGATTGGTGGCTAAGTATCGGCAATTTGGATTTGCGGCTAAGCGCATGGTTCTTAAGACGGTGAGAATGGTGAAGTGGTTATGATAGGTGATAGAAGGAATTACCTATCCAATGTGGTGTCCGCCTTGAAGGCGGAAAAGATGGTCAAGAAGGGTTGTAAGGCGTTTTGGTTGAATTTGTGCTTTGGAAGCTAAGGAGTCATGAGTTGGAAAGGTCCGAACGGTTGGGGAATTTGATGATGTGTTCGTAAGAACTTCCGGGTCTACCCCGCAAGGAAGTTGAATTCGGTATTGACTTGCTACCCGGAACGGCACCTGTGTCTATAACACCTTACCGAATGGCACCGAAGGAATTGGTGGAGCTGAAGGCTCAGATTCAGGAGCTCTTGGATAAGGGGTTTATTCGACCTAGTATATCTCCGTGGGGAGCGCCTGTGTTGTTTGTCAAGAAGAAGGACGGTTCTATGCGAATGTGCATCGACTACCGTCAGTTAAACAAGTTAACGATCAAAAACAAGTACCCTTTGCCTCGGATCGATGACTTGTTTGACCAGTTGAAGGGGGCGTCGGTGTTTTCGAAGATAGACCTTAGGTCGGGTTACCATCAACTTAAGGTGAAGGGGGTCGATGTTCACAAGACGGCTTTTCGAACTCGGTATGGGCATTACGAGTTTCTAGTGATGCCATTCGGGTTGACCAATGCACCGGCGGCGTTCATGGATCTCATGAACCGAGTTTTTCAACAGTACTTAGACCAATTCGTCGTGGTGTTCATCGACGACATATTGGTTTACTCAAGGACGGAGGAAGAGCATGACAAGCATTTACGGATAGTTCTGCAAGTGTTGAGGGAAAAACAGTTGTATGCCAAATTCAGTAAGTGCGAATTTTGGCTAAGGGAGGTGGCTTTCTTAGGTCACGTAGTGTCGGCGGAAGGGATTAGAGTGGATCCCCGCAAGATTGAAGCGGTATTGGAGTGGAAACCGCCTAAGTCGGTGGCAGAGATACGAAGTTTTCTAGGTTTAGCGGGTATTATCGGAGGTTTGTGGAAGGGTTTTCTCGATCGCATGGCCGTTGACTAAGTTGCTAAGGAAAGGTGTTCCGCTTGTATGGTCTAAAAGCAAAGAAGGAAGCTTTGATAAGCTAAAGAAAATTTTGACTAAGCTCGGTTCTAGTACAACCCGAGGCGTGGAAATTATTCACGTCTATTGTGATGCATCTCACATCGGTTTGGGGTGTGTGTTGATGCGAGATGGGAAGGTAGTAGCCTATGCGTCCCGTCGCCTAAGGCCGCATGAGGTTAACTATCCAACTCATGACCAGAGTTAGCCGCAGATTGTCTTCATACGAAAGTATGGAGACATTATCTTTATGGGGAGAAGTCGGTAATTTACACGGATCACAAAAGTTTGAGGTATCTTCTGACACAGAAGGATCTGAATCTGAGACAGCGTCGATGGATTGAGTGTTGAAGGACTACGATCGCTCCATCGAGTATCATCCGTAAGGCTAACGTGGTGGTCGACGCGTTGAGCCGGAAGGTCGTGGCGATTTGAGAGCAATGTTTGCTCATTGAGCTCAGATGACGATGGAAGCCTTTTGGCGTAACTTCATGTTAAGCCAACATGGATCGAGGAGATTAAGGGCAAGCAGATAATGGATGAAGGGCTAAATGCGAAGAGAATACAAGTTCGAATGGTGGTGTAGAGGGTATAGTGTGACCGGTGACGGTGTGCTATGTTTTCGTGGACGGCCTTGTATGCCAAAAGATATGGAGTTGAGGCGTAAAATTCTCCGGGATGCTCATAGCGACCATACGCTTATGCATCCGGAGGAAGCAAGATGTATGGAGATCTACTAAGCTTGATTACGGTGGCCGGGTTGAAGCGTGAGATAACGGAATTGTAGGGAAGTGTTTGACGTGTCGGCGAGTTAAGGTGAACACCGATTACCATCGGGTTACTTCAACCGGTAAAGATCCCTCAATGGAAGTGGGAGCGGATCACTATGGATTTCGTCGCTGGTCTACCCTTACACCCAAAGAAGAAAGATGCGATTTGGGTAATCGTGAGACCGTCGACTAAATCACCACTTCATACCGGTGAGAATGGACTACTCACCCGTAAATTAGCAAAGTTGTATGTGGCCGAGATAGTCAGATTACACGGTGTACCAGTATCAGTTATCTCAGATAGGGACCCAAGGTTCACTTCGAGGTTTTGGAAAGCGTTACATCAAGCGTTGGGTACGCGGTTGGATTTCAATCTGACTTTCCATCCTCGACTGGACGGGCAATGAAAGGGTCATCTGAGATCTTAGAAGATATCTTTGAGGGTTGTGTCTTGGAATTCGAGGTAGTTGGGAGGAATTCTTACCTCTAGCTGAGTTCGCCACAACAATAGCTACCAAGCAAGTATTGAGATGGCACCATCTGAATCAGATGGATTGAAATGCGAACCCGACATGTTGGACGGAGTTGGGTGAACGACAAGTGTTGGGCCCAGAATTGGTAATGAGATCAAGACAAAGTTAAAGTGATTCGGTCTCGTCTCAAAGAAGCGTCGGATAGGCAGAAGTCTTATGCCGATCTCAAACGCAAGGAAATGGAGTATGCTGTAGGAGACAAGGTCTTTCTAAAGGTGTCGCCTTGGAAGAAGGTACTAAGATTTGGGCGAAAAGGGAAGCTGAGCCCAAGATTCATTGGCCCATATCTAATACTTAGCGAGTAGGACCGGTAGCTTATCAGCTTGAACTGCCAGCAGAGTTAAGTCAGATTCATGACGTCTTTCACGTATCAATGCTGAGACGGTATCGGTCAGATCCATCACATGTGGTACCTGTGACAGAAATCGAGGTTAACGCAGACTTATCTTTTGAGGAGGAACCGGTTCAGATCTTGGATAGAGATATAAAGGTTCTACGTAGGAAGTCAGTGCCCTTAGTAAAAGTGCTATGGCGGAATCATGGTGCTGAGGAAGCTACGTGGGAACCTGAGGATGTGATACTGGCAATACCCCATCTGTTTTAGTTATGTAATTTCGGACTAAATTTATTTTAAGGGGTAGAATCGTAACATCCCAAAATGGGGTTATTTGGAATTTAATTATTCTCTTATGTAAGAACTGCTATGTCATTATTTATGGAATAATAATGATCAATTTAAGTCTTTGTGTTGGCTCGATTTGGTAGGAAATTTTAGTTTTTAAACTTTTAAGGTAGGGAGCCTTGGCAAGAGGGTGTTATAAGAATAAATGGGGATAATTTGGACATAAAATGAGCTTAGACCAAGTGGCAAAGCAAGCCCACTTAAGAGCTACATGTGACGCCACCAAGGAGCAAGGAGAGCCTTGGTTGAGTCACAAAATCCTCTTTTGGCAATATGATGGACTGCACATGAGGGAGAGTCCTATCTCTTTAAATTTTATTTTCTTTAGATAATCAAGGATAATATGAGTTCTTTTATTATTTTATTTTATGAGGATAATAGGGATATCACATGAATTGTTTAAGGATTAATACTTATTATTGGAAATTAAATCAAATAGTTAGGATTAAACTAAATGGTTGGCCTAGAGTGATTCAAGGAGTTAAGATGAAACTTGGACTCCTTGTTGAGGAGGAGTGGACTGCTAGGACTTTGAAAGAGGGGGAGGGCGAATGCTTATATAAGCACTTAAGTGATCACTTGTTTTCCTTTTTTCCAAGTTTGCTAGCCAGAATCTTTAAACCCTCTCATCTTTTATTTTTTCTCTTTCTTTTACATCCTCTCCAAAACCTAGGCGAAACCTCCTAGCATCTCCCATTGCCGAATTCCCCTCCTCAATTCCTTCTTCTTTTATTTTCCTACTAGCCGAATCATCTACTCTCTACCTATTTTTCTTCTTTCACCAAAAATCCAGCCTTGAGTTAAACACCCCTAGCCTAAACTAACTTATATCAAAGTGCTAAAACCCTTTTCTTTATGGTTTACTTGGCCGAATGGTATAGTGGCTTGAGCACATCGGGATTTCGCTAAGGGTTCAATCAATTGTATGGTAAGTGGAGTTGGCCGAATGCCTATGCTCCCTTTTTGGCTATCATTGTCGATTTTTCTTCAAGATTTAAGGGCCAATATCGGCTTTTTATTTACAAAGTGCTAAGTATCTGTTTCGAAAATTTAATCTATCTAGGTGTTTCGGGATTTTGGAAATCGACAAAGCAAGTAGTCATTTGTGACCAATCAAGTGGTAAGTGTTGGTAAGAATTGGTTTTCATGGGATCTAGTTTGTAAATATTTAAAAGCCGAAGGCTAATGGCTTGTCTACTAACCGGTGATAATTGATGAAGCAGATTCGGGAATCGAGTATTGTGATTGATTATCCAAAAGCGTAAGGGTAAGGTTTCGGGTTCAAAAGGTGAACCCTTAAAATTAATTGATTTGGCCGAATGTACTAACACATGTCTTGGCGAATATAGAAGCGATAGATCTAGGGTGATCGGCTCTTCTTTTCGGGATTTAGACTATCCGGTGGTGACAGTGTGTACATACACCTTGTATAATATATTAAATATGCTTAACTTTGTGAATGCTCATCTTTTATGAATGTAGCATTGGAATGAATACCAAATCGGTATAAGTGGTGATTCGTAAGTACACATTAATGTGATTTATTATTATTAATGCTTTTGGTAAGCATGATGTGTTGACACATGAAATTTAAGAATGTGATGGCATGAAATAAATGTATGTTTATCATTGTGGGATTGATGAGTGGAGGGCGGTGATATTGTGCCGACGGGCACCGGTCTTTGGTAGCACACCGTGACTATCGTCACCGGAGGTTTGGTACCTCCGGAGGTTTGGTACCTCAATAGCGACTTGTCCTCGTGGTTAACACCACCGTGGGTTGGCCCCACTTGAGATATGGGATCGTCTCGCCGGTGATTTGGTATCACACGATGGGTTGGCCCCATCACCCGATTTGTTTCTACGGACACCGGTGTTTTGGTAACACATTGTGACTATATGTCACCAGTGGTTTGGCACCACCGGTGGTTTGGTACCACAACAGGGTGAGCGATGGCGTATGGTTGGCTAGGTTGGGTACACATTATTTTGCATATTGATTATTATATGCTGTGTATGAAAAATATTTTTTTTAAAACGGGGGAAGGGTTACATACTGAGTCTTGGTGACTCACCTTCTCCATTAATTTTTCAGGTGATGCTTAGATCGCGGACATGGAGCCGGAGGGACTTGAGGAGGCCATGCGGTGGATTTAAAACTAAATAGACTTTAATTTTAGTTATTTTAAATTTGGTTATTGGTTTGTTTTATTTTGGATGTAATAAGGCCTCATTAGACTTTATTTTTGGTTATTTTCTTTTATGTTGGATATTTTATTTTAATTAAAATTTGAATCACACGCTTTTCTAAGTTAACACGAAAAATGTTTTATCGTACAACTAGCACACATCAAGTTTGTATAATAACTTGGCTTAATTAAATTTTCAATTTGGACTAAGTATAATTTCGCAAGATAACTTAAAATGAGCAAGCCAAAGAAAACTTAAGTGGATTTAGAAAATGGGTTTCAAAAAGTTCTCCTTAGTAACGACCCATATTCGGTCCTAACGTTTGGGCCGGGTTTGGGCTGTTACATTACGAAAATGATGGAACTGTAACATCTCGAAATTAGGCCTAGTAGAATTGGGCCTAATGGGCCTTGAGTGTAAGAGTGTTTAAAATTTTTTGAGAACAAGAGAACGGCATTATTTCAAGTTGGACTTACTAGGTAGGTGATTTTGGAAAGTTATGGGTTTTGTATGAAGTTCCGGTTCAAGTTAGGCTATAGGAAAATTTTAGTGTTGAAGCACATTAAGGAGAGAAGGTAAGTGGCATTAAGGCTTAAGGAAATAAGTGTGTATTTTGGTAGCACAAGAGGAGCTAGTAGTAGAGTGATGTGGCGTCACATTAAGGAGCTTAAGGGGTGGTGTTCGAATCCCACCTATTGCAAAATTTTTGGATTATTTTGTGCTTCTTTTCCAAAGTGTCGGCCAAGCTTTAAATATGGCAAGGGAGACATTTTATTCATGGAAAGAAGACTAAGAAAATGAGGTAAGGAGGAAATAAAGAAAAAGGAAGGAAAGGAGTAAGAAAGGGGATATGTTGGCCGAATATTTGGAAGGTACTTGGGATAGAATTTAGGTCAACATTAATCCTTTTGGCAAAAGTGATACATGGTTTGTTGGGAGAAAGGAGGAGCCGAATTTTCTTAGTCATTTTGCTAGTTTTGGTGCAAGAGAGGCCTATTTTCTTTTTAGCATATTGGTGTTTTCTCTTCCCAATTCTTTTCTTTTGTTTTGGCCGAAATTCTCATTGCATTTTTGCTCATATTTCCCTTGTTGTGCCGTAACCTTTAATCCATCCTTGTTCATTCTTCTTTCATTGCAAAAATACTCACATCTTTTGGTTCATTTCTCTTTTGGTGATTGGCCAAAACCTCTAAACACCTCTTGTCCATCTTCTCTTATCTTTTTGATTATTTCTTCAAGATTTCTTTCACTTCTTAAATCAACATTACATTGTGACCGAATTTCCTTTATTCATTTCTCTCCATAGCCGAACCCATTAGCATCCTACCTCATCTCTATTTCTTTTTCTTTCGTTTTTGTAACACCCTGGTTTAGGGGCTATGCGGTTTGAGTATAATGTAGGTGTTGGAAGGTTCTTGGGTGTGCTTGGATGTGTTTTGGGGTTTTTAGAATGTTTGGATGAAAGGAAGGCTTTGAAAATAAATTTAGATTTTAGGGTAAAAGGAATTGGGCCAAGGAGGCCTTAAGAATAATTTTGGTAATTTTGGCACAAGTAAGGCTTTGGCAAAGTGGTGTCTGTGCACTTAAGGGGCTAGAGGTAGCGCCTTTGAGGTCTTAGGTTCGATCCAAGAAGGCGCAGCTTGGGTTTTAATTTTTGGATCTTGGCGTTACAAGGTGGGAGGCCTTAAAAGGAGTGGGGCGTGTTTTGACGCAAGCGGCGGCTTGTCCAAGTGGTTCTGTATGAACTTAGAAATTTGGAGGGTGCGTGGTATACCAGTTCGAGCGAGCAAGCAATTTTTTTCGTGTTTTATTTTTCTTATGCGGCTAGGGGCTTGAGTAAAAGCCTTTAAAGATTAAATGGTGTGGCTTTATGTCATAAAAGGCGAGTTGGTCAATGGTGCTGGCGCTTAAGGGAGGTGCAAGATGAGTCTTGGTTTGAATCTCGAGGCGCAAGTGGGTTCTATTTTCTTTTCTTTGGCGTGAAATGGAGTGGCTGCACATGGTTTTTGTTTCTTTGTTGAACATTAATTTGGAGGGAAATTGAGGGCCCATGGCTTCCTTTGTTTTATTTTTTTTATTGATTGATAGGATTTTAAATTGGGATAATGATTAGTTAAATTTGTTTATGGAATTAATTTGGATGGGGATAAATATTAGATTATTTTAGTTAGTTGAATGGGTGTTGAAGGGATAAAATAGAGTAAAATAAGGGAGTTGTTAATTCAAATTTGTGGCTTGTAGTGGTTCTAGGAAGTGGCCGATTGTGGGAGTCTTCAAGAGAGGGGGGTGTGGCGATTTTTGGAAGTATTAGGAGGAGAATGCCGTTTGTTCTTAGGCATTTTGAGTACTTTCGGCCAGCCTTTTGTTTGTGCACCAAAAGTTGATTTTCTCTTAGCAAACTCTCCCATTTTTGCTTCTTGAAATCGAAAATCCCAAGTAACCTTTACCATTGCCGAAACTTCATTTGTCTCTCTCTTAATTTTTCTTTTGTAGTCGAATGCTATTTGGGTTCTCAAGCCTTTGCCTATTTTTGCTTCCTCTTCTACTCTTGGCCGAACCATATACTCACTATCTCCCTCTTTTTTTTTTCCAATGGTGTTAAGCCGAAACTAATAACCCTCTTCGTTCATACTTTCTTTCTCCCTTTCTTGAAACTTTGGTGCCGAAATTTACTTGATTATCCTAGCGAACCTTCCCTACTCTTGTGTGCCGAATCTCCCTTTTCTCGGTCTTTGTCACCTTGGCGAATAGTAGGGAGGTGTGGCTCATTTTGGGGTTTCATTTCCAATCGTTGATGAAGGGCATCCGGTTTCAAGCGATCAAGCGTAGCCTCGTGCTTTGGTCGATTGTTGAGTAAGTAGTGGTAAGGGATTATTTTAGCGATCTTTTGGTTGGTATTCGTTTAAGCCTAAGGCTATTACTTTTGGTTGGTTGTCGATTGTAGGCAAGTAAGCAAGAGCACTTGGTGGTGGGCTAGTGTGCAAGAGCGTGTAGGAGCGAGGTTGTTAGATCGATTCTTTGGTTAAGGCTTACAGGTGTGTGTACACACACACACTCTTCTAGTAATTTATGTGCTTATTAAATTATGTGTATTTACACACTTATCTGTTATGGTATTTATATATATGATGTGTGTGGTTGGTTCCATGGAAAGGTGGATTGAATACCATTATGGTATAGGGCACGGGGTCAGGTAAGTCCCTGTTATGATGCTTTTGGTAAGCATAATGTATCTGTTACGTGTGCTATGATATTGGATGGCTGATAAATAATATGTATGTTGTTAATCAAGCATGTGGGTAAGTCCGTTAAAATGCATATCATTATCTATGTGGGTTGTACAGTGGGGGCGGTGATATTTTGTGTCGTGAGCACCAAGTGTTTTGGTAACACACTGTGACTACGGTCACCAGAGGTTTGGTACCTCCAGAGGTTTGGCACCTCATAGCGACTTATCCCTATGGTTAACACCACCGTGGGTTGGCCCCACTTTTGAGACACGGATAAATGCGCTGATTTGGTATCACACGATGGGTTGGCCCCATCAATTGATTTGTGACTTCGGTCACCGGTGTTTTGGTAACACACTTCGTGTCTTCGCACACCGAGGTTTGGCACCTCCGGTGATTTGGCATCACATCTCGTGACTATACGTCACCGGTGGTTTGGCACCACCGGTGGTTTGGTACCACACGGGGTAGAAAAGGTGTATGGACGGTTAGGATTGGGTGCATATGATTTGGATGCATGATGATCATGATTATGTCCGAATGTGATATTTTGCTAATCCGGGAAAAAGGGTAGCACACCGAGTCTTGGTGACTCACCTTTTCCTTTAACATTTTCGTGTAGTGCATAAAGTGGACCGGATCGGAGAGGACAAGGTGGCCCATGTCAAGATGAAGATTTATTATATTATGCTTGTTTTCGATATAAGTATTTTATTTGAATTTGTTGGGTTGTAACAAAGGCCATTTTATGTTTTTGGTATTACTTTAACTACGGTTTATTTAAATTAAATTGCTATGTGAAAATGAGTTTAATCCAAGCAACCTATTTATGAAGAATGTGGTTAATAAAGTTTTTCTAATTCAGTCAATTTATAACTTCAAAGTTTTCATAAGGTAATAATTGAATAAAGTTTTAAAAAAAAAAACAATAATTTCTTTCATGCTTTATGCTAAGTAAACAAAGATTTTCAACCGTCTTTTCCACAATAACATAACCAGATTCGGTCGTAACGAATGGGCCGGGTTTGGGGATGTTACAGTTTTGGGCACTATCTCCTTGACCGAATCGGTAAGTAATCCTCTTCTTTTCAATTTCTTTTCTTCATGCTGAATATGTGCCCTTGTCATGGGATGGTTTTTTGTAATAAAAAACATCACTTTCTTCTACTCTCTCAAAACGTGATCATTTTTTCCTTTCGTAATGTTCTAGTGAGTGGTCGGATATCACATTCTTGTCAATTCCTTTTTAGTCTTAAGTTCAATCGATGAAAGTTGGATCTACTATTGTCAAGGTAAGGGATTTCTTCAAGGTTTAATTTGATATATTTCAACGCTTGATTATTCCGTTAAAACGAATCGATGGATTTGACTAAATGGTTATTATAGGGATTAAATCGCTCGTTTCATCCACTCGTTGTTTCTTCGGAAGAAGTGTGGTAATGATTTGAAAGGAAAAGTGATAGTAGGAGACAAAAGGAGTGGATTTGCAATTGCTACTCGTAAGTTCAAACAAAGGGTGGTATCAGCGGTTCAGGATTTTTCACCTGGTTATGGACCGTCATCCGGTGAAAATAGACAAATCGTGGTCGTTCACGATACTAAGGGTAAGTATTTCATTAGATCATTAGATTTAGATATTTGGATTAATAACGTATTTTTTGTTGGTTAATCGAGTGTAATGGTGATTTAGGTACCGATGATCAAGAAGGTTTTTGTAACATCTTAAAATTCAGAATTTATATTTGTGTATTATATCTTGTGATAGATTAGTTAAAAATATTAATTGTGTAGGTTTTAAGGTTCTAAGAAGGCTCGGGGTTGAGTTGAGCCTTAGTAAAATTTTTATGTTTAAGCACTTTAAGGAGAGAAGGTAAGTGGCATCAATGCTTATGGAAATAAGTGAGTAAATTGCTAGCATAAATGAGCATATGGTAAAGAGGATGTGGCGTCACATGAAAGGATTTAGGGGAAGAGGTTCGAATCCCAATTGGTGAAAGTTTTGATTTTTTTTTTTTGTGTTATTCATCTATAGTGTCGGCCAAGGCTTCAATTATGGTAAGAAAGACTTTTTCTTTTAAGAAAGATGGCTAAAGAAATAAGAAAGGATGAATGGAAGAAAAGAAGAAAAAAAGAAAAGGAAAGAATAGGGAGCATGTTGGCTTAAAGTGTGGAAGGTGATTTGGAAAGATTTTATTTGGTCAATGTTCATCTTTTGGTAAAGATGATACACGGTTTGGGAAGGGTTTTGGGTAGCCGAAATTTCCATTAGTCTTTTGGAAAAATTTTGGTGCTTGTCAGGCCAAATTTCTTTTAGCATTCCTTTGTGTTCTTTTCTCTAATTTATTCTCTCATATTCAATAGTGAGTATTCTTTTTTCTTATTTTCTTTCTTTGTTTTGCCGAAACCATCTAGCCTTTGTGACCAAATTATTTTCAATTATTTTTTGTTTGAAAACCGAATCTAGTCAAGCACTCTTTCTCCATCTTTCTTTTGTTTTTCACAAAATTCTCCAACTCTTTTTTCTTCTTCTCTAATCCATATTTTCATAGCTGAATTTTCTTGTTCATTTTTCCTCCATAGCTGAACCTTTCAACCCATAATCTCTCCTTCACAATTTCTTCTCATTTGTGTTAACACCCTCTTCTTCAATCAAATAGGTAAGTAGTTTCTTTTCTCTTTTCATTTTTTTATTCTTTCTATCCGAATGGGTGTTTACCACTATTCGGTTGTGTATCTTATCTCTAAACCAAAATGGTGTTTCCTTTTACTCCTTCACATCTTAATCATCCTCTTTTTCGTAGTGATCCATGTGAGTGGCCGAATATCATTCTAGCCTTAAGTCAATCGGTAGAGATCGGATTCAATATCATTAAGGTAAGGAGTTTCTTTATAAATTACTTGATATCATCCATTATTAGATTAGTTGGACTAAATGATTATTATAGGGTCTAAAACGCTCGTTCTTTTTCACTCATGGATCCTTCGGATATAGTGGTAAGCCGACTTCTATCACTAAAATAACTACTTCCTCTCATAGAAGTATTCTAACTAGGATTTTTCCTATGGAGGCAAGTGGTACCGATTCGAAAGGAAAAGTGATTTGTGAACTCAAAAGGGGTGGATTTTCAATTCCTACTCCTAAGTTCAAGCGTAGAGCGGTATCAACAGTTCGAGATTTCCCACTGGGTTGTGGACCATCATCCGGTGAAAATAGACAAATTGTGGTCATTCACGGTATCGAGAGCAAGCATTTCAATAGATCGCTTGGTTTAGATTTAGATTTAATAAAAATCTCGTTCATTAGATTAATCGAGTATTATGTTGTCATAGGTGCCGACGATCAAGAGAGTTTAATACTTACCGTAATCAGGTGAGTAATCTCACACCGAAATCTCGTAAATCTGTGATTTAGCATCATATTAGAAATATCGATCATTGTTGCCTAAAAACTTAAAATCGGTAAAATGGTATGAATCGAGTATTTTGCCTAAACATCGTAAATACTATGATTTGTCAAATCAGGGATTATTTGTAAAATTACGGAAATGCCACTACGGGCTGAATTACGAAAATACCTCTATGGGCCGAATTGCAATGTTCTATAATTGGTCTATTTATCCCAACGAATCTCTAGATTAATGATTGTTGTTTATATTTGTAAATATTATGCTTTATTATGTATGATGCATTTACATGATTTTGCATGGGATGGGAAAAATGTTGAAGAAGTAGTAGCTATGGTAATCGCCACCAAAATATTTGTTATTATGATTCACTATGATTCCGGTGGCTTGGCCACAAAAATATTTGTTATTGTATGCTCAATTGCTAAAAAGGACTAAATCATATAAAGTGCAAAAGTTCTATTTTACAAGCTAGAGGTGTCTAATAGCTTAGGATATTAAATTAGAGGTCCTTAAAGAGGAATTAGACCCTTAGAGAATGGGTGGCCAGCCATAGCGGACAAAATGAGGTCAAAATTGTTCAAGTAGGTGGGTTAGGTGGATTAAATTGAAGGAAATGAATAAAATGAAGAAAAGGATATCATCTTTTTATTTTCTCTTCTTCCTCCACCAAATTTTCACACTCATGAAGGGCTTTGGGAGCTTGAAATTTCAGCAACCTATTTTCCTTGCTAGTGAGTGATTTTAATGGCTTTTCTTGATAATTTTTGTACTTTTGGAGCCCCTAAAGCCTACGCTGCTAGAGAGGGGACTATTTTGCAAAATAGTTTAAAATTTAGGGACTTGCCATGAGAGATTTTATGCTGTTTGCTGAGTTTTTATGGTAGAAAATGAATGTTAGTGGATTAAGGAATAACATTTGTGAAAGGTGTTACCATGAAAACACCTAAATGAGACATATTTGTAAAGGTTGTAATTGAGTAATAAATGCATGAGATAATTAGTTTTGTGAATTGTTGTAAGAGAAATAGATGTTTAGCTAGGCTTGTTTAATGAGAAAATATGGTGAAAAACAATTTTCGAGCCTAAGGGTAAAATCATAATTTTGCCAAAGTATAAGGGCAAAATGGTCAGTTTTTCCTAAGTAGAAATTTTGTTGTATCATGAGTTATGTAGTGATGGAATGAGTAAATTTTATTATTATGGATCAAGAAGACCGCAAAAACAACCTTGATCGAGGAAAAGGCAAGGTTACGAACTAAACCGTCAACTAACACATTTTGCACCGAGGTAAGTTTATGTGTAAACGATACATCTTCAATACATATGTTGTTATATATTGATGCATTGTATGGATGAAACTACTTATTGGTGAGGTTGATTGAAAATGCTAGAAAATGAGTAATCCTCGTATGAACCTCAGTATAAAGATGTAAGTACGAATAATTATCCTTGTTGGTAGGTTGTGTGTGATACCACCTTATTATTTATTTACGATGGGCTGTGTCCGATACTATCGTTTATATATTATCATTTTGTGGGCTATGTGCGAAACCACCGTAATTATCATTGTTGATGGGCTGTGTGCGATACCACATTATTATTTATTTACGATAGGTTGTGTGCAATACCATCGTTTATATATTATCATTTGGTGGGCTATGTGCGAAACCACCGTAATTATCCTTGTGGTGGGCTGTGTGCAATACAACCCCATTATTGATTAATGGTGGGCTGTGTGCGATACCAGCCTATTATTTATTAATGGTGGGCTGTGTGCGAAGCCACTGGTACCTTGTATTATTTCGAAGGGTTCATCGAGAAACTTGTCTAAGTAAATATTTAATGTGACTTGGTGGTGATGAGTGCAGGGTGTATGTGCAAGTAAATGTGAGCAATATATATGTTATATGGTTGGAATGTGGTAAGAGATGAAATGAGTAAGCATGATTATGAATATGTGAATTGTTTTTACATAATATGTAATGGTTGTGTTAGCTTAGCATATGATATGATGCTTATTATTTACATGTAGACTTATTAAGCTAAAAGCTTACTCCCTTTCTTTTCCCTTATTTTATAGTGTCAAAGAGCCAGCTTAGGATACGAAGATAATCAGAAGATCACCCACACTATCAGCTCATCTTGATATATTTAGACTTAGCATTTTGAGTATGGCATGTATAGGGGCTAGACTTAGGGAAATATTATGTTGTTTCGACCAAATGTGTTGGCTCTTTTAAAGATGAACTCTTTTGTAAATAGCCATAGTTGATGGCTCATTATTAATTATATATGAAAAGAATAGGTTATTCATGAATGTGCATGGTTCATGATTGGGTTGCTTGGTTAATCGTAGAATGTGATTTTTGTTAAATGAGTTAGGGTGATAAAAAGAGCTTGGCAAACAGCCTTATTCTTGTCCATACAGGTAGGTACACGGGCGTGTGTCTAGGCCGTGTGTGACACATAGTTAGTCCCATGGGTGTGCGGTTGGGCCGTGTGTCCCCTGCATGTTAGTGACGCAAGTCAGTGTCGACCACTGGCTAGACACACGGGCGTGTGACAGGCCATTTGATGCAAGTTAGTTTTGACCACGGGTGGAGCTCACGGACGTGTCGAGGCCATGTGAAGGACACGAGCCAAAGGCACAGGCATGTTTTTGGCCGTGTGAAAACCCCTGCAGGTTCGAATTGAGAAATAATTAAACACGGGTGTGTGATATGTCACACGGGTGTGTAGATTGTTTCGATAAAAATTTTCTAAGGACTTCCAAAGAGATTCAAGGGAGCTCAATTTGAGCTCAAAACATGCCTAGAACGTGAATTATGCTTCGTAGGCTTGTTTTAGGGGTGTTAGTAAGAGTTTTAAATTGGGAAAAAAAGGTCAAGTTTTTAAATTGCATGATTGATTGCGTGTAAATTTAGTAATGCCTCGTACCCTATTTCGACGTCGAATACGGGTAAGGGGTGTTACATTTAGTGGTATCAGAGCTATGGTTTAGTCAGTTCTCAAACTACCATAGTGTGTGTAAGAGTCTAGCTATACATGCCATAAACGTATATTGATAGTGTGGTGACTCTTGACAATATTAAATTTGTGTTTTCGTATAGTAATGGATCCCGACTGAGCGGCTGTTGATGATGCCGCTAGTAACGCGCCGGCTCCCGCGCAAGGGACGCACATATAGAAAGTAGACCTGAGACTTTGGGTTAAGAAGAAGAGGCTCGAGAAGCCTTTCTCCAAACGATAAGTAATTGGTACACGGAGTAGTACGAGCAAACCCTAATACTCAACATCCTCCACCCCCTTCTATATCTCAGCCAGTCCCTGTGGCTCCTGAAGGTATAGATTTGGTGAGAATGACCAAACCTCCAGTTGATAAGATTTAGAAACAAGGGGCCGAGGAATTCAGAGCTAATATAGATGATGTCCCCGAGAAGGCGGGGTTCTGGCTTGATAACTCAATGCGGGTATTCGATGAACTCTCTTGCACACCTGAGGAGAGCTTGAAATGTGTCGTGTCAGTGCTAAAGGACTCAGCATATTGTTGGTGGAAAACATTGAATCAGTAGTACCGAGGGAGAGAGTGACATGGGACTTCTTCTTGTAAGAGTTCCGAAAGAAATACATAAGTTAGAGATTTGTAGATCAGAAACGGAAGGAGCTCTTTGAATTGAAACAAGGCAAAATGACTATGGCAGAGTATGTGCGCGAGTTTGTTAGGCTCAGCAAGTATGCGCAAGAGTGTGTGTATACGGAAGCTATCTTGTGCAAGAGATTCGAAGATAGGCTGAATGAGGATATCAGATTGTTAGTTGGGATTTTGGAATTGAAGAAATTTGTGGTTTTGGTCGATAGAGCTTGCAAGGCTAAAGAATTGAATAAGGAAAAGAGAAAAGCCATGATTGATGTCTGGGATGCAAGAAAGAGGCCAATGAGTAAGTTGTTCCAAACTAATCAAAGAGGTCCAAAGAAATGAACCCTGGGATGATTGCTTCAGTTGGGTATTCACACTGAGATTGAGGTAATACATACTCGGGCTCGAAAGTTCAAGCCACCTCAATGGCAAGCATGGGTAATACAAAATCAAATAAACCGGAGTGTCCAAATTGTGGTAGGCAACATACTGGGGAGTGTTGGGGAAACAACCGTAATTATTACAAGTGTGGTTCACCTGACCACTTCATTCAGAACTATATATAGAGGATGAGAAGGATAGAAAACAAGAAGTAAGATCAAGCAATGTATCATCGAGGGGTAGACCACAAAAGAACCTAGGAGGTGGGACTAGTAGTAGAGGTTCGCTCGGAGACTCTGCTATAAGATCGGAGTGGTCGAGCACCTGCAAGGACTTATGCCATTAACGCTCGCGAAAAGGCATCATCTCCAGATATGATAACGGGTACTTTTTCTCTTCTTGATATCTATGTTGTTGCTTTGATTAATCCGGGGTCTACCCATTATTATATTTGCATGAAATTGGCATCTAGCATGAGTATGGTTGTTGAGTCTACAAAATTTGTAGTAAAAGTATCAAACCCGTTAGGTAAACATGTTCTAGTTGACAAGGTGTGTAGAAATTGTCCTTTGACAATTAGAGGTCATTATTTTTCGAAAAATCTCATGTTGTTGCCGTTTGATGAATTTGACCTAATTCTTGGTATGGATTGGTTGACTACTCATAATGTAACACCCTAGACCCGGCCTAGAAGTTAGGCCCGAATCTGGGAATGTCACATTGAAAGCACAATTTCAAACAAGTTTGCTAAGTTAAAATTTAAGGCCTAAAAGCCCATAGGTTATAATTATTTCGAAAACCTTACTAAACTTTAGAAATTTATTTATGTTAAAATAAAAAATAAGTAGGGAAATAATAATAAAACCTATAAGTAACATCAAATTGGAGATACAAGGCCTTATTACATCCAACTAAAACAAAACAATTAAAACCATATCTTTTGAAATAAATAAATAAAAATTTAACATCTCGTAGTGTGGCCAATACTGAGTCCTCTCCCACATCGAGCCGTCTACTGAGGATCACCTGAAACATTAAATAAAGGGTGTGAGTTTCGAAACTCAGTGTGTACAACCCTTGGCAATCAAATCAACATAAAAATATTCACATTGGGCCTAAGCCCTATCAAAATCGGTGGTCTTGGCCTTAGCCCACAATGACCTCATATCATATCATATCATATCATATGCAAAACAAGGTAATGCAAAACCCTCCCCAAAAATCCATCCGCTACACCCCATTTCCCTTCCAACCTTACACAGTAGTGGGGAATTCTAGCTCGACCCACCCCTCGCTACACTCTAATGGTAGCATTCACAGTGGCACTACTCAATGTTGCAGCAAAGATGCTAATCATATAATGGGCTTAAAGCCACCGGTGGATCCACTGTCGTCAAGCGACTATGCGATCCTCAAATTCTTCCTCCGCACCATAATTCCCACCTATATGCATCCTAAACAGAATATCATATGAATGCAACAAACACATAAGTAACATCCATAAAACTTATACTCATCACATAGGGGTATTTTAGCCATTTCACAATCAATGTACTTTCGTAATTCTACCCTATAGGGGTATTTTCGTAAATTTCCAAATTAAGGGTATTTTAGTAATTTTACAAATTAAAAGTATTTTGGTAATTTCGTAAATCGAGGGTATTATGGTAATTTTCCAAACTAAGGGTATTTTGGTAATTTTTCATACTAAGGGTATTTTTGTAATTTTCCAAACTAAGGGTATTTTGGTAATTTTTTAGAATAAGGGCATTTTAGGCAATTTTACAAATCTAAAGATAATTCGGTAATTTCCAAATTAGGGGTATTTTAATAAATTTACAAATCTAAGGATATTTTGGTAATTTACAAATCAGGGGTATTTTGGTCCCTCACGGGTTTTAGTTATGAAATTTGGCCCATTAACAAGTCCTTATGGCTAGAGTGAACAGGCATTATGCACCAGGTAGGATTCTAGAGAAGAGGAGGTGGGCCACTAGGACCGCTTAAGTACCAAGCTCTCCCTAGATCTAATCCTAGACATGCATATGTTCGTTGCGACACTCTAACCCAGCGACTTGTTCACGGACATGTTTAATTATTAGAGTAAGTCTTATGCGGTTTAAAAGTTTTTCAGAACTAGACCTAAAGTCCATTAAACCCTAGCATACTTTTCTACGTCCTTATAAAGCCCATCAAGCCTATTTCACGTTCATATAACCCATTAGGGCCACATCACATCTTTATGACCCACTAGGCCCAAATCATAGTTATATGGCCTGTTAGGCCCCAAACAATTCTAGATCATGTAACATGCACGCCTAACCCAATTTATATAATCAAATTAATTAATTTCATCAAACTTAGCCTTAGGGCCCACCGGCCCATTTAGCTACTTTCGACTTTTCGGCTTCCAGTATTGCTGATATCGTGTGTGCGTAGTGTTTGTACACACCTGGTTACTGCGACGCGCTATTCTATCCTTGGTCTTGAACCTACAACCAACCAACCTTCAATCAATCACTAAATCAACACATGTACCAAAAGTTGAAGCCTTACCGTAACCTTACCGTGTGCCACCGGGTTCTAATAGCCCTTCCTTAACTACTATTCGCGAATATCCCCTAGATCTGCACTCAAACATATATCATCAAAACAAGTGACTCATATTACAAATAAGTCACCCCTATAGGCAAGTCACCCCTATAGGCCATACTTACATTCGGCCATCCACTAAACCATAACTGAGTCGAGAACACTTACCACTTAGCTAACGATCCTTACCTACCACGCTTGCGATCTTTGAACCTTATCCTTGTTATCACGGAGTTATCGACATGACAGTTAGATAGCCTTTCGGCTTTTAACAAAACGTATAAGAGAGGTTAACCGAATACTTACCAAATCCACTTTCGATCTTGTGGCATAAATTCAGCTTTTGAGATTAGTATGGTGATAGAGACAATTCGGCACCAATAGGGAGAAGAAGGGGAGAAGTGATTGGCTAGAACTAAAGGTGAACAAGAGAAGGAATTTAAGAAGAAAAGGTATGGGGAATTCAGCTAGAGAGAAAACAAAAATTTTGGCAAAGGAATGATGGGTTTTTTTCGGTAAATGGAAGAATTTGGCTAAGGGGGAGAAAAAGAAAATACGAAAACTCAAAGAACCTCTCAAGGTAATTCGACAATGGGAGAAAAGAATGAGGGGAAGAAAATGAAGAAATAATAGAACCCAAGGAACCTTTTAAAGGAATTCGGCACCTCCTTTTATAGCCAATAGCCGAATCCTACCTTCCTCCACAGTCCAATTCGGCACCAACTCTTCCCACCTCTCATCTCCTAATTTTTCTCCATGATATCTCCCTTATCTTATCCCAGATTTCCTCATTTATCAGCTCACAGGACCAATTCAAACACTTCAACAAAAGAGTCCAAGTTCCACACAACTTTGGTCGTCTACTATGCAAAATAAACACTCCAAAAACACCTTACCACTACTTGACCCTTTGACCTCTTCACGCCACCTTGTAGCTCCCCAAGTGACGCCACCTTGCCACTAGACCACAGGCCCAGTTGTGTATTATTTTCCCATTAATCTGCTTAAGAGGCCTAATGCTTGAGACTAGGGTCCACTAAAGCAAGAAAAATAAAATTTTCCCTATGGTCTTCCCTATCTCTAATACTTCAAATAATCCTGATAAAACCTTAAAATTATTACTCTAAGTGCTACTCATACAAATAAACTTTAGTGCACAGAAATTAAGGTTTCGAGATTTTGGGGCGTTACAACCCAATAGGCCCAAATCTACTAGGCCCAAATTTGGGGCGTTACACATAATGTTTTAATAGACTGTGGTAGTAAGTTTATTGAATTAAGATGTGTAAATGGAGATGTCATTCGGGTTGAATCAGGTAAATTAGATAGTTTGCATGTAGTGATTTCATCTATGGTAGCTAAGAAATACATGAGAAAAGGGTGTGAGTCCTATCTTGCCTTTGTGTTGAATACTCAAGAGTCAGAGGTAAATATTGAATCAGTGCCAGTAGTATGTGAGTATTCGGATGTGTTCCCAGAAGAGTTACCCGGATTGCCTCCAGTTTAAGAGGTTGAGTTTTGGTATTCAGATAGCTCTGGAGACGGCACCTATTCGATGGCCCCGTATAGGATGGCACCATTAGAGTTAAAAGAATTGAAGGTTCAGTTGCAAGAGTTAATGGATAAGGGTTTTGCAAGACCGAGCTATTCATTGTGGGGTGCCTCGGTACTTTTGATAAAGAAGAAAGAGGGGTCGATGAGATTGTTATAGACTACAGGCAACTTAATAAGGTGATAGTGATGAATAAGTATCCTTTGCTAAGAATCGATGATTTGTTCGACCAACTGAAGGGAGCTATGGTGTTTTCTAAGATAGACTTAAGGTCTAGATATTACTAGTTGAGGGTTAAGGAGCAAGATGTGTCGAAAACTACATTTCAGACGAGATATGTCCATTATGAGTTTCTTGTCATGCCATTTGGCTTAACAATTACTCCTGCGATCTTTATGGATTTAATAATTCGTATCTTTTGACCGTATTTGGATAAGTTTGTAGTCATTTTTATTGATGACATATTGATTTATTCTCAGGATGAGAGTGAACATGCAGAGTACCTAAGATTTGTTTTGCAGAGTCTAAGAGACAAGTAGTTGTATGCTAAATTTAGCAAGAGTGAGTTTTGGCTCCGAGAGGTCAGATTCTTAGGACACATTGTGTCGGGTGATAGAATTAGGGTTGATCTGAGTAAGATCTCAGCTATTGTGGAGACGAAACAGCCGAGGAATGTGTCAAAGATTAGAAGCTTTTTGGTTTAGCGGGTTACTACAGACGGTTTATAAAAGGGTTTTCCATGATTGCTACCCTGATGACAAAACTGTTGCATAAAGATGTTAAGTTTGAATGGATTGTGAAATGCCAATAGATTTTCGAGAGATTGAAAGCATTATTGACTGAGGTGTCAGTTTTAGTAGAACCTAAGTCAGGAAAGGAGTTTACAGTCTACAGTGATGTATCATTAAATGGTCTTAGCTATGTGTTGATGCAAGAGGGTAAAGTAGTAGCTTATGCCTTGAGATAGCTAAAACCGCATGAGAAGAATTATCTGACTTATGATTTGGAGTTGGTTGCGATTGTTTTCGATTTGAAGATTTGGCGTCATTATTTGGATGGTGAAAAGTGTCGAATCTTCACCGATCATAAAAGTTTGAATTACCTGATGAACCAAAAGGATTTGAATTTGTGACAACAGTGATGTCTTGAATTACTGAAAATTTATGAGCTAGTGATCGATTACCATCTGGGGAAAGCAAATGTGGTCGCAAATGCCTTAAGCAGAAAATCCCTGTATGCTTTGGGAGCTATGAGTACAAGCTTAACATTGTTTGATGATGGTGCTATATTAGCCAAGTTAAAGGCTAGACCATTATTTATTCAGCAGATATGTGAATCTCAAAAGAATGATAGAGAAATTCAAGCTAAGAGAGCTCAGTGCGAATCAGGAAATGACTCTAATTTTTGAGTTGGTTCAGATGATTGTTTGAGGTTTCATGATAGAGTTTGTGTACCAAAGGATGGTGAGTTAATCCAAAAAATTTTACATGAAGTACATAATGGCTGCTTGTCAGTACATCCGGGCCGCACAAAAATGTACAATGACTTGAAGAAGTTGTATTGGTGGCCGAGTATGAAAAGAGACATCTCCGAGTTTGTTACAAAGTGTTTGATCTGTCAACAAGTGAAAGCTGAGCATCAAGTACCTTTCGGATTACTTCAACCAGTGACAGTTCCCGAGTGGAAGTGAAAGATGATGTGTGAGTTATTGGGGAAAGATTAACAAAATCGGCTTATTTTATACCGGTGCGTGTGGATTACTCACTTGATAAGTTTACCGAATTGTATATTACCGAAGTGGTAAGAGTACATGGGGTGGCAATATCTATTATTTCATATAGAGATCTAAGATTTACTTCGAGGTTTTGGAAGAAGTTACAGGAAGCCTTGGGTACAAAATTGAATTTTAGTACCACGTTTCATCCATAAGCTGATGGCCAATTGGAAAGAGTGATTCAAGTTCTCGAGGATATACTCCGATGCTGTGTTTTAGAATTCTAAGGTAGTTGGGAAAAATATCTACCTTTGGTTGAGTTTGCCTACAACAATAGTTATTAGTAGAGTATACAGATGGCACCGTGCGAAGCATTTTATGGTCGCAAGGGTCCTACTCCTTTGTATTGGACCGAGCTTAGTGAGAAGCAAATTCATGAGGTTGATCTAGTTAAGGAAACTGAAGAGAAAGTAAAAGTGATCTGTGATAATTTGAAAGCTGCTTCAGATCGAAAAAAGTTATACGCCGATTGAAAAAGGAAAAAAATTGAGTTTCAGGTAGGTGATAAAGTATTCCTAAAAGTATCCCCGTGGAAGAAAATACTGAGATTTGTTCAAAAGGGCAAATTGAGTCTACGATTCATAGGGTCGTGTGAGGTTATTAAAAGGATTGGGCCAGTAGCTTACCGGTTGGCTTTGCCGACAGAGTTAGAGAGAATACACAACGTGTTCCATGTGTCGATGTTGCGGCGATATCATTCCGATCCTTCGCATGTGATCCCTCCGACCGAAATAAAGATATGACCGGACATGACTTATGAAGGGGAACAAATTAAGATTTTGGCTCGAGAGGTTAAACAGTTGAGAAATAATAACATAGCCTTAGTGAAAGTGTTATGGCAAAAACACGGTGTAAAAGAGGCTACGTGGGAACCTGTAACACCCCAAACCCAGTCAACACACCACGATCGAATTCAGTATGCTGCAGAGTGAAAATATTTTGAAGAAAATAAGTTTCTGGTTTACTTTTGTGGAAGAAGATTGTTATCGAAAACATTTATGTCGTTTTGAGGTTGAAAGAAAACTCCATTGAGAAGGTCGTTTGGTTTTACGAAAACCCGATTGAGTTTAAAATAATTAAGTTAAAAACCATTTTTTTTTTCTGAACATAAAGAAAAAAAACTTAGTTTGGAGAAAGTCTGAGTTAGCATGTTGACTTCATTTGCTTAGTATTACCCGATGGTAAAGTTTGAAAAAAAAAAACCCGATAAGTTGTACAATTTTCGAAAACGTTGATTTTACAGGTTATTTGAACATGCTATGTTATTTAACTTAAGCACAGTATGATAAAACTTAAAGCAGATAATCAAAAACCCGAAATAATAAAAATTTAGCGGCCTTATTACAAATCCAAAACTAAATTTAAAAGTAAATTGACCCAAAATTGTAATTGAAATAAAATCCGAAAACATAGCGCATGGCCACCTCGAGTCCACCCCGGCTCCACATCCGTGATCTATGCCTCATCTGCGAAAATGTAAAGAAAGGGGTAAGTCACCAAGACTCAGTGTATAAATCCCCATCCCGATAATAACAAGGCACTTACACATTTCATAAGTCACTATGCAAATCATGCAAACCCAACCTAACCAACCAAACTCCTGTGTCTACCCCGTGTGGTCAAAACCACTGGTGGTCAAAACCACTGATGACCGTAGTCACAGATCATATAAGTGTGGTCAAAACCACTGGTGACCGTAGTCACAAATCATATGGTGGGGCCAACCCACTGTGTGGTCAAAACCACTGATGACAATCCCATAATCAATAGGTGGGGCCAACCCACTGTGGTACCAAACCATTGGGACGAGTCACAATAATCCATGTGTGGTCAAAACCACTGTTGACCGTAGTCACAAATAATATCCGTGTGATCAAAACCACTGGTGGTCAAAACCACTGAGACTAGTCACAAATAATAAGGAAAGCGGGGCCAACCCACTGTGTGGTCAAAACCACTGGTGACAGTCTAAATCATCCTTCCCCCTCCTCTCAACATACCCATTATCATGAACACATTTCCCGTGGCATATTAACATGTTTGTAATGCAAATATCACATAGTATAGCATAACCAAATAGTATAACAGCATATATCGATAGCCTATCCACAGGGGACTTACCCGGAGTCCACGCTCATACCCGCAAGGGTAACATACCGATTTCAATAGCTATTTCAGCTTTTAACAGTAAACATAACTAGCAAATTAAGTGATGAAGTGTGTAAGAGTTGCACACCTGATTACTCGTAAAACGATGCTATCTACGTCAGTACTGTCGTTATTTAACACCACTACAATTTGACTACTACGTTGCTCAGGTGTTCGCCCACACCCAGGTGGCCAATCACAAACCGCAGACACGACCCTCTTCATGAATTTGGGGGCTAGGGTCTCAGGTCTGACCCCTCATACTGTTTTATTAGCCTTAGGGTCCATAAAACCTTTGGTCACTAAATTAGGTTAACACAGAGAATAACTATGAATCAAGAATTAACCCGAAAGAGTAGATCCCTTACCTAGATTGATCAATTCTCGAAGACCAATGACTTAGATCAAAACACCACTTGAATACTCAGTCGACTAACGCCAAGCCTCCTTAGCACCCTCCATTTGGCCAAGATCTACAGGATTTGCTACTGCCATCGGCACTTAAACACAATAGAAATTATTGAATAGTACAAACGCTTACCACTACCCTAACAAATCCGATTGGAAATAATGGCAATCCCACGTTAAAGATCCACTGCAACAACAGTCCAACAATAAAGTTTGAGTGCCAGAGATTTTGGCTTTTCCCTGCCCCAACAATCGAAATTGGGGAAAGAAATAGGGATGTAAGAGTACTAAGAAGACTTGGCCATAAGAGCAAAGAAAAGAAAAAGAAAACAACAGAATCTTACCAAACTATGGGTTGTAGTTCGTCCTTGATAACCGAAGAAGAGATGAATTTCAGCACCAGAGAAGGTTAAGAAAAAAAACACCTAAAGAGAAAGGAGAATATAGACAGGAGATATTCGACTCTTTGTGCAAAAGTTGAAGATGATGAGGGGTTAGGGGATTTTCGGTTTTGAGATAAAGAAAAGAAGAAGAAGAAGAGATGAATAGTTATGAGATTTCGCCACCTGCTAAACCTAGTGAAAGAAAGAAAAAGAACCACAAAGGTGCTAGATGGATTCTGCTAACACAAAGACACAAAAATAAGAGGGAATAGAAAGATGGAAAAGAAGGATGGTAATTAAGGTTTCGGTACTTAAAGAGTATGGCAAGAAAGTGAACCGCAAGATGAGTGAAGAGCAATGTGGGTTCGGCAACCACAGGAGAAGTAGGGAGAAAAGAAATGGAAAGAAGTTTAGGAGAGCATTCGGCTTAGGGTGTTTTGAGAGAAAAGGGAAAAGAACAAAATGCAAAAAAAAATGTGCAATTGGGGAATATGGTTTCGGAACACAAGAGAATGAAAGAAGAAAACTCAAAAACCAAGTGAGACACACACCAAAAGCCGACAATATCATCCCAAGCAACCCAAATTCGGCACACCCCCTTTCCACTCACCAAAACAGAATGCACCAACACCCCTTAGCCACAACCAAATTCAGCTACACACTCCCACTCCCTTCAACCTCTAAGCCGTCCCCCTCCCTTCTTCCCAAATTCCTCCCTTCCACTCATTCAAATTGTTTGAATGAGTCAAGCTCCTACATTCACTCCTCTCCATCCAATTCAAATGTGTTGACTCCTTCAACACCCACCCAACAGAGTCTTTCCTGAGCACATCTCCTCCTTACACCTAGCGTCAAAAATAAATGCACAAGGAGAGATTCCTACAGCTCAAACCAAGGCCCTCTCAGGTCCTTGTGGCGTCACCTCACCAGGCCTTCAGTAACGCCTCCCTTGCCACATTTTCCAAGGCACTTCTTATGTCAAAACACTCCAATAACATCCCTTAACACCTAACTCCCTTGGCTCCCCCTTCCAAGTACCCAAAACAAAAATTTTTGCTATGGCTCAGGCCTACCCCAAGCTCATGCCAGGACCCCAAAACACTCTAAACTAGCTCAGCAATCCTACTAAGACATGCAAACATGCAAAAATGCAGAGACCCCAATTTAAGGATGTTACAGTTCTACCCCCCTTACAAATAATTTAGGCCTCGAAATTACCTGGTCAGAAGAGTTGAGGGTATTACTGTCGCATCACATCCTCTGGTTCCCACGTGGCCTCCTCCGCACCATGGTTTCGCCATAAAACTTTCACCAAAGGAACTGACTTCTTACGTAGAACTTTGACATCCCGATCTAAAATCCGCACTGGTTCTTCTTCGAAGGATAAATCAGGACTCACCTCAATTTCCTCCACATGCATAATATGCGACAGATCTGATCGATAGCGCCTAAGCATGGAGACATGGAATACATCATGAATCTGACTCAATTCCGACGACAACTCGAGCTAGTAAGATACCGATCCCACTCACTTCAACACCGTATACGGCCCAATAAACCTAGGGCTTAGCTTGCCCTTCTGACCAAATCACAACACTTTCTTCCATGGCAATACCTTCAGAAAGACCTTGTCACCCACTGCATACTCCATATCCCTACGTTTGAGGTCGGTATAAGACTTCTGCCTGTTTGAAGCTTCCTTCAGACGAGACCAAATCACTTTAACCTTATCCTCTATTTCAGCAACCAACTCCGGACCCAACATCTGACGTTCACCCAGTTCTATCCAACACGTAGGGGTACGACACTTCCGTCCATACAGTGCCTCATACGATGCCATCTGGATACTCACTTGATAACTGTTATTATACGCGGACTCTGCCAATGGTAGATATTCCTCCCAACTACCGCTGAAATCCAGAACACAACCCCTTAACATATCTTCTAATATTTGAATTACCCTCTCTGACTGTCCGTCTGACTGTGGATAGAAAGCCGTGCTGAAATCCAACCTCGTACCCAATGCCTGATGCAAAACTTTCCAGAACCTTGACGTGAATCTGGGATCCCTATCTGAAATAATCGACACTGGCACCCCATGTAACCGTACTATCTTCGCTACATACAACTTAGCCAACTTTTGGAGTGAATAATCAATCCGAACTAGTATGAAATGGGCCGACTTTGTCAAACTATCAACAACCACCCAGACTGAATCCTTTTTGCTAGGCATAAGGGGTAGCCCAGTGACGAAGTCCATGTAATCCTTTCCCACTTCCACTGCGGAATCTTTACCGGCTACAACAGACTGACGTGAATCGATGCTCACTTTGACTTGTTGGCATGTCGACACTTACTTACAAATTCGCCACTTTCGCTAAGACCGCCACCGTAACTATTCCCGCAAATCCTGATACATCTTGCTACCTCCAGGATGCATAGCGTATGGGCTGCTATGAGCTTCCTAAAGAATTTGTTGTCTCAACTCCACGTACTTCGGCATACACACTTTCCCTTGAAAACACAGCACACCCTCACTGCTCAAGCGATAACCCTCTAAACCACCATTCTGCACTTGCAACCTTTGAGCACTCAAAACCTCATCCACTAGGTGTCTTTTCTTAACCTGATCCACCCACGTTGGCTTTACATGCAATTCTGCCAATAGACTCCCATCGCCATATAGACTCAGGTGAGCAAACATTGCTCTCAAGTCTGCCACCACCTTGCGACTCAACGCGTCAGCCACTACGTTAGCCTTACCCGGATGGTATTCAATCGAACAGTCGTAGTCTTTCAACAACTCGATCCACCTCCGCTGCCTCAAATTCAACTCTTTATGTGACAACAGATACTTCAAGCTCTTGTGGTCCATGTAGACGATAAACTTCCCCCCATACAGGTAATGTCTCCAAATTTTCAGGGCAAAGACCACTGCAGCCAATTCCAGATCATGTGTTGGGTAGTTACCTTTATGAGGTCTCAACTCCCGAGACGCATACGCCACCACTTTCCCCTCTTGCATCAGCATACACCCCAAACCAGTATGCGATGCATTACAATAAAACGTAAATTCCTTCCCTGCTTTAGGCTAAATCAAAATTGGAGCTTCTGTCAGAATCTTCTTTAACTTGTCGAATCTTTCCTGCTGCTTATCTGCCCACACAAATGGACCTCTTTCCTCAACACCTTAGTTAACGGTGCTGCAATCAAAGAAAACCCTTCCACGAATCTTCTGTAATATCCTGCCAAACCCAGAAAACTCTAAATCTCTACTACCGACTTAGGTGGCTTCCAATCCAACACCGCCTCAATCTTCTGAGGATCCACTCTAATTCCCTCAAATGACACCACATGGCCCAAGAAAGTTACCTCCTTCAACCAGAACTCGCATTTGCTAAACTTTGCAAATAATCGCTTCTCCCTCAGAATCTATAGAACCACCTGTAGATGCACGACATGTTCCTCCTCAGATTTTGGGTATACCAAAATGACGTCTATAAACACCACGATGAACCGGTCCAAGTACAGTTGGAACACCCGATTCATCATGTCCATGAACGCTACCGGCACATTAGTCAAACCGAACGGCATTACCAAAAACTCGTAGTGCCCATAACGAGTACGAAACGCTATTTTATGGATATCCGCCTCCTTCACTTTGAGTTGATGATACCCCGACCTAAGATCTATCTTGGAGAAAATCGATGCACCCTTAAGCTGATCAAATAAGTCGTCTATCCTGGGCAACAGATACTTGTTCTTGATCATCAACTTCTTCAGTTGGCGGTAGTCTATACACATCCGCATTGTACCGTCTTTCTTCTTAAAAAGAGCACAGGAGCTCCCCAAGGTGATACACTCGGCCGAATGAAACCCCGATCCAACAATTCTTGAATCTGTGCCTTCAGTTCCACCAACTCCTTCGGCGCCATCCTATATGGGGCAATAGACACTGGCGCGGTTCCAGGTAACAAGTCTATACTGAACTCAACTTCACGGTCTGAAGGCAGACCCGAAAGTTCCTCTAGGAATACATCAATAAATTCCTTCACCGTTTGGACATTCCCCACAACTGATTTCTTGGCCTCCAAGGCACAAACATGCACCATAAACGCCTCACAACACTTCCTCACCATTTTCTCAGCCTTCGGAGCAGACACAACATTAGATAGATAATCTCTTCTATTACCTATCATTACTACCTCTTCACCTTCAACTGTCCTCAAAATCATGCGCTTAGCTTCGTAATCCAAACTGGCCTGGTACTTCACTAGTCAATCCATCCCGAGAATTAGATCGAACTCCCCGAACGGCAGTTCCATCAGATCAGCCAAAAACACTACCCCTTAAAGTTCTAGGGGTACATCTCTATTCAGTTTATTTACTTCTACAGAGTGACCTAGAGAGCTTATTACTATCATCTCCCTACAAGTAATCTCAAAGTCTAAGTTCATAGTTTCGACTATACTTCTGGCAACATACGAGTGCATCAAACCAACATCTATCAAATCAGTATAAGGTAGTCTGAAAATTAAGAACGTACCGGTTATGACGTCCAGTGCGTCGCCCTCCTCTCGATGCCTCATCACAGAGACCAACCCAGTCGTCTCGCCTCGTGCTCCCAAGACCTCTACACAGTGCTCATGCGGCCTCGTCTCGAACCGTTACCTCTCCTGGCCGAACCGCGACCCCTCTGTGGTTGCTGACCATCCCTCTTGAACTGTGTACGACCCTAATTCCCAGACTGAAGCCTAACTGACCTCTGCGAACAATCCCTCACTCGATGTCCCATTGACCCACACTTAAAACACCCTCTGTTTCCAGTCCAACATTCCCTCGTGTGAGACTTCCTACACCGGGCACATCGTGGAGGCCACTGAGTAGTAGCGATGAGCAGGCCTCATGACTTGATTCAAACCACTATATCTAGCCCTTTTCGCCGATTCCGATGCACCGAATGACCGTAATTCTTCTTATTCAACTTTTATCCTGATTCTGTCTCACTGACAGTTTCACTTCCTCATCAACTTTGGCCTTCTCTACTAAGACTGCAAAAACTCTCTCCTACTGTGGAGCAATCAACATCCGCAGCTTATCTCTCAACCCATCCTCAAATCTGTCACAGCGCTCATGTTCTGTACCCACAATACCCCGTGCATACCGACTTAACCGAAGAAATTCTGCCTCATATTTCGATACTAACTTATTTCCCTGAACCAAATTTAGGAACGCCTTACGCTGCGCATCGATGTAACTAGCCCCAACGTATTTCCTCTGATAGGCTGCCCTAAAGAAATCCCTAGTGATGTCGTCGGCTACTGCTCCATCCCTAACCGTGAGCCACCACTGATATGACTCATCTCGGAGAAGAGATACTATACCCTTCAGCTTCTCCTTAGCCGTAAAAT
Organism: Gossypium rotundifolium; assembly: GCA_025506655.1. Lineage (NCBI taxonomy): Eukaryota > Viridiplantae > Streptophyta > Magnoliopsida > Malvales > Malvaceae > Gossypium > Gossypium rotundifolium. The sequence goes on along the minus strand of CP106722.1, from coordinate 105,516,061 downwards.
CCAGGTCGTCCATGATATGTTCTGTCTCCTCCAGCCAATATTCTGCCGTACTAGGAGCCACACCTGATACACCTCTGAATACCTCTGCACCATTAGCCCGGAGTCGTTCAAACATAGATTTTCGAGCTCCCGTTCTGATGCCTGCACCCGCAACTCTTTCTAAAACCCGCAGCATTGCCTGTGACATTGCGTCATCACCAGCCATCTGATCTTAAAATCCTGCGCCCACAACTGGCGACGGTGGTACCTCGTTCTCTGACCCATGACCAGACCCCACTAATTCCGACATTGTCGTCCTACCCCTACCTCGTCAACGTATATTACGCCCATGTCCTCGTGCACTCATGACTGCCGATACGAATTGATCTGATTTAATAGTTTTATGCGTTAGACTTATTCCACTGTTATTAAAGCACAGTCTTATGGATAGTTTAATACGGGGATTATTTTTGTAAGTTCACACAATCATACGGTTTAAGTCTCTAAAGTAATTCCCTCTTACTACTAGCCATAACATCATCATTACAATCATATTAACACAAATAGGGGTAATTACCTGGGCGGATCGATGCCGGAGACTCGGTGCCATGCTTTTCCAACTGTACCTTTCCCACAAAAACCTTTCATAACCTATTTTTAAAACTCTTTTGTTTGCCTCGGGCCCACAGCAAAACTTTTGAACCTCGCTCTTATACCAAAATTGTAACACCCCAAACCCGGTCAACACACCACGACCGAATTCAGTATGCTACAAAGTGAAAATATTTTGAAGAAAACAAGTTGCTGGTTTACTTTTGTGAAAGAAGATTGTTATCGAAAACATTTATGTCATTTTGAGGTTGAAAGAAAACTCTCTTGAGAATGTCGTTTGGTTTTACGAAAACCCGAGTGAGTTTAAAATAATTAAGTTAAAAACAATTTTGTATCTGAACATAAAGAAAAAAAACTTAGTTTGGAGAAAGTCTGAGTTAGCATGTTGACTTCATTTGTTTAGTATTACCCGATGGTAAAGTTTGAAAAAAAAAATTGATAAGTTGTACAATTTTCGAAAACGTTGATTTTACAGGTTATTTGAACATGCTATGTTATTTAACTTAAGCACAGTATGATAAAACTTAAAGCAGATAATCAAAAACCTAAAATAATAAAAATTTAGTGGCCTTATTACAAATCCAAAACCAAATTTAAAAGTAAATTAACCCAAAATTGTAATTGAAATAAAATCTGAAAACATAGCGCATGGCCACCTCGAGTCCACCCCAGCTCCACATCCGCGATATATGCCTCATCTACAAAAATGTAAGGGAAGGGGTGAGTCACCGAGACTCAGTGTATAAATCCCATCCCGATAATAATAAGGCACTTACACATTTCATAAGTCACTATGCAAATCATGAAAACCCAACCTAACCAACCGAACCCCTGTGTCTACCCCGTGTGGTCAAAACCACTAGTGGTCAAAACCACTAATGACCATAGTCACAAATCATATAAGTGTGGTCAAAACCACTGGTGACCATAGTCACAAATCATATGATGGGGCCAACCCACCGTGTGGTCAAAACCACTGATGACAATCCCACAATCAACATGTGGGGCAAATCCACTATGGTACCAAATCACTGGGACGAGTCATAATAATCCATGTGTGGTCAAAACCACTGGTGACTATAGTCACAAATAATATCCATGTGGTCAAAACCACTGGTGGTCAAAACCATTGAGACTCGTCACAAATAATAAGGAAAGTGGGGCCAACCCACTGTGTGGTCAAAACCACTGGTGATGTCTAAATCATCCTTCCCCCTCCTCTCAATATACCCATCATCATGAACACATTTCTCGTGGCATATTAACATGTTTGTAATGCAAATATCACATAGCACAGCGTAATCAAATAGTATAATAGCATATATCGATAGCCATTCCACAGGGGACTTACCCAGAGTCCACGCTCATACCCACAAGGGTAACACACCGATTTCAATAGCTATTTCGGCTTTTAACAGTAAACATAACTAGCAAATTAACTAATGAAGTGTGTAAGAGTTACACACCTGATTACTAGTAAAACGACGCTCTCTACGTAGGTACTGTCGTTATTCGACACCACCACTATTTGACTACTACGTTGCTCAGGTGTTCGCCCGTACCCAGGTGGCTAATCACGAACCGCAGACACGGCCCTCTTCTTGAATTTGGGGGCTAGGGTCTCAAGTTTGACCCCTCCTACTGTTTGGTTAGCCTTAAGGTCCATAAAACCTTTGGTCACTAAATTAGGTTAACATAGAGAATAACTATGAATCAAGAATTAACCCGAAAGAGTAGATCCCTTACCTAGATTGATCAATTCCCGAAGACCAATGACTTAGATCAAAGCACCACTTAAATACTCAGTCGACTAACGCCAAGCCTCCTTAGCACCCTCCATTCGGCCAAGATCTACAAGATTAGCTACTACCTTTGGCAATTAAACAAAATAGAAATTATTGAATAGCAGAAACGCTTTCCACTGCCCTAACAAATCCGATTGGAAATAATGGCAATCCCATGTTTAAGATCCACTGCAACAACAGTCCAGCAAGAAAGTTTGAGTGCCAGAGATTTCGACTTTTCCCTACCCCAGCAATTGAAATTGAGGAAAGAAAAAGGGATGTAAGAGTACTAAGAAGATTCAGCCATAAGAGAAAAGAAAAGAAAAAGAATACAACAGAATCTTACCGGACTATGGGTTGTAGTTCGTCCTTGAGAATCGAAGAAGAGATGAATTTCAGCACCAGGGGAGGTTAAGGAAAAAAAAGCCTAAAGAGAAAGGTGAAAATAGATAGGAGATATTCGGCTCTTTGTGGAAAAGTTGAAGATGATGAGGGGTTAAGGGATTTTCGATTTTTAGATAAAGAAAAGAAGAAGAAGAAGAGATGAACAGTTATGATATTTCGCCACCTACTAAACCTAGTGAAAGAAAGAAAAAGAACCATAAAGGTGCTAGATGGATTCGGCTAACATAAAGACACAAAAATAAGAGGGAATAGAAAGATGGAAAAGAAGGATGGTAATTGAGGTTTCGGTACTTAAAGAGTATGGCAAGAAAGTGAACCGCAAGATGAGTGAAGATCAATGTTGGTTCGGCAACCACAAGAGAAGTAGGGAGAAAGGAAATGGAAAGAAGTTTAGGAGAGCATTCGACTAAGGGTGTTTTGAGAGAAAAAGGAAAAGAACAAAATGCAAAAAAAATGTGCAATTGGGGAATATGGTTTTGGCACACAAGAGAATGAAAGAAGAAAACTCAAACACCAAGTGAGACACACACCAAAAGCCGAAAATATCATCCCAAGCAACCCAAATTTGGCACACCCCCTTTCCACTCACCAAAATCGAATACACCAACACCCCTTAGCCACAACCAAATTCGGCTACACACTCCCACTCCCACTCCCTTCAACCTCTAAGTCGTCCCCCTCCCTTCTCCCCGAATTCCTCCCTTCCACTCATTCAAATTGTTTGAATGAGTAAAGCCCCTACGTTCACTCCTCTCCATCCAATTCAAATGTGTTGACTTCTTCAACACCCACCCAACAGAGTCCTTCCTGAGCACATCTCCTCCTTGCATCTAGCATCAAAAATAAATGCACAAGGAGAGATTCCTGTAGCTCGAACCAAGGCCCTCTCAGCTCCGTGTGGCGTCACCTCACTAGGCCTCCAGTAGCGCCTCCCTTGCCACCTTTTACAAGGCACTTCTTGTGTCAAAACACTCCAATAACATCCCTTAACACCTAACTCCCTTGGCTCCCCCTTCCAAGTACCCAAAACAAAAATTTTTTCTATCGCTCAAGCCTACCCCAAGCTCATGCCAAGACCCCAAAACACTCCAAACTAGCTCAGCAATCCTACTAACACATGCAAACATGCAAAAATGCAGAGACCCCGATTTAAGGATGTTACAGAACCAGAAGAAGCCGTGAAAGAACAGTACCCAAATCTTTTTACTGGTAAGATTTTCGAGGACGAAAACCTCTAAAAGGGAAGAGTTGTAACAGCCCGATTATAGGGCTAGACAAAACAGTAGTTTTGGTGCCACTAATTCGGGGTTGAAGAAAATTATTTTAATATCATTTTATGTGTTATATCATGATAAAAAGGAGGCATGAAAATTTTGGTGCTTTAATTTTAGTGATTGTATGCTCAATTGCTAAAAAGGACTAAATCGCATAAAGTGTAAAAGTTCTATTTTACAAGCTATAGGTGTCTAACATCCTTAGGATATTAAATTGGAGGTCTTTAAAGAGCAATTATACCATTAGAGAATGGGTGGACTGCCATAGGGGACAAAATAAGGTCAAAATTGGTCAAGTAGGTGGGTTAGGTGGATTAAATTGAAGGAAATGAATAAAATAAAGAAAAGGATATCATCTCTTTATTTTCTCTTCTTCTTCCACCGAATTTTCACACTCAAGAAGGGCTTTGGGAGCTTGAAATTTCAGCAACCTATTTTCCTTGCTAATAAGTGATTTTAATGGTTTTTCTTGATGATTTTTGTACTTTTGGAACCCCTAAAGCCTAAGTTAGCTAGAGAGGGGACTATTTTGCAAAATAGATAAAAGTATATGGACTTGCCATGAGAGAGTTTACATTATTTTCTGAGTTTTTATGGAAGAAAATGAATGTTATTGGATTAAGGAATAACTTTTGTGAAAGGTGTTGCCATGAAAACACCAAAATGAGGCTTATTTGTAAAGGTTGTAATTGAGTAATAAATGCATGAGATAATTAGTTTTGTGAATTCTTGTAAGAGAAATAAATGTTCAGTTAGGCTTGTTTAATGAGAAAATGTGGTGAAAAATGATTTACGAGCTTAAGGGTAAAATCATAATTTTGCCAAAGTATAAGGGCAAAATGGTCATTTTTGCCTAAGTAGAAATTTTGTTGTGTTATGAGTTATGTAGTGATGGAATGAGTAAATTTTATTATTATAGATCAAAAAGAGCGCGAAAACTACCTGGACCGGGTAAGTTTATGTGTAAACGTTACATCTTCAATACATATGTTGTTATCTATTAATGCATTGTATGGATGAAACTACTTATTGGTGAGGTTGATTGGAAGTGCTAGATAATGAGTAATTCTCGTATGAACATCGGAATAGAGATTTAAGTACAAGAAATTATACCTGTTGGTGGGTTGTGTGCGATACCACCTTATTATTTATTTATGATGGGCTGTGTGCGATACCATCACTTATATATTATCATTTGATGGGCTATGTACGAAACCACCATAATTATCCTTGTGGTGGGCTATGTGAGATACCACCCTTTTATTGATTAATGATCAGCTGTGTACGAAGCCACCGGTACCTTGTATTATTCCAAAGGGTTCATCGAGAAACTTGTCTAAGTAAATATTTCATGTGACTTGGTGGTGATGAGTGCAGGGGGTATGTGCAAGTAAATGTGAGAAATATATATGTTATATGGTTGGAATGTGGTAAGAGATGAAATGAGTAAGCATGATTATGAATATGTGAATTGTTTTTACATAATATGTAATGGTTGTGATGGCTTAGCATACGGTATGATGCTTATTGTTTACATGTAGACTTACTAAGCTAAAAGCTTACTCCCTTTCTTTTCCCTTGTTTTATAGCGTCAATAAGCCAATTCAAGATACGAAAATTATCAAAAGATCACCCACACTATCAGCTCATCTCGATATATTTAGACATAGCATTTTGAGTATGGCATGTATAAGGGCTAGACTTAGGGAAATATTATGTTGTTTCAGCCAAATGTGTTGGCTCTTTTAAACATGAACTCTTTTGTAAATGGCCATAGTTGATGGCTCATTATTATTAATATATGAAAATATTAGGTTATTCATGAATGTGCATGATGCATGATTGGGTTGCTTGGTTAATCGTAGAATGTGATTTATGTTGAATGAGTTAGGGTGATAAAAAGAGCTTTGCAAACAGCCTTGTTCTTGTCCACACGGGTAGGCACACGGGCCTGTGTCTAGGCCGTGCGTGACACACGATAGTCCTATGGGTGTGTGGCTGGGCCGTGTGTCCCCTGCATTTTAGTGACACAAGTCAGTGTCGACCATGGGCCAGGCACACGGGCGTGTGATAGGCCGTGTAATGCAAGTCAGTTTCGACCACAGGTGGAGCACACAGGCATGTCGTGGCCGTGTGAAGGACATGGGCGTGTGTCCAGCCATGTGAAAACCCCTGTAGGTTTGAACTAAGAAATAATTTCACACGAGTGTTTGATATGTCAGATGGGTGTGTCCTTTCCTCCATACGGGCGTGTGGATTATTTAGAGAAAAATTTTCTATGGACTTTCAAAGAGCTTCAAAGGAGCTCGATTTGAGCCCGAACCATTCCTAGAATGTGAATTAAGCTTCATAGGCTTGTTTAAGGGGTGTTAGTAAGAGTTTTAAATTGGGAAAGAAAGGTTAAGTTTCTAAATTGCTTGATTGATTGCATGTAAATTTAGTAATGCCTCATACCCTATTCGGGTGTCGAATACGGGTAAGGGGTGTTACATGCCATATTCCAAACATGGTCTTACACGTAATCTCAATAACCCTAATGTCATGACATTTGTATCCTATCTATTCCTAAGGTTCAACCAGGACTTTCTCGTTTATTGAACTTTGTCGAATTTTGTCAAAGAGTAAATTACAATTCATACAATAATAATACAAGAAAAACATAAATAATAATGCATCATTTACATACGAACTTACCTCGATACAAAAATAGTAGAATAGGGATTTAATCGTTAAACACCTTACTCTTTCCCCGATCAAGGTCCGAACCTCATTTCTCTTGATCTAAAATAGCAAATTTAGCTTATTTAATAATCATATTACTCAATTTAGTCCCAAAGTCATATTATTGCAAAATTATAGTTTTACCCCTAAACTTTGACATATTTACATTTTTGCCCCTAGGCTCGGAAAATGAAATCTAACCCAAAGCCTAGTCGAACTTCTTTTATACTTATAGCAGTCCACATTTTTCATTTAATCACACTTTTACACACATTTTGAAATCCTTTTACAAATAGGTCCTTTTGTCAATTTTCACCAAAAATCACCTAGCAAAAGTTGTTTATCTAACATTAAACTTGCATAATCCATCATTAGACATCAAAACACATACATGTCACGCATAGGTAAATTTTTAAACATGAACCATACTTCAAAATAATAGTAGAAATAGGCAAATCGGGTGCAACGATCTCAAAAACATAATGAGCATTAAAAACAAGGCTAGGATGCACTTACAATCAAGCTTGAAAGTTGGAAAAACCCTAGCTATGGATTCTTAGAATTTTTGGCACAAGCATGGAGAAGATGAGCAAATTTTTTACTTGATTTTCCCTTTTTAATCTTTTAATTACTAAATGACCAAAATACGCTTAATGCATTTCTTTGAAATTTTACCTATCCATGTCCATTTTTTTCCATAATAATAGAGATTGGTCAAATTGCTATTTAAGACCCTCCAATTAAAAATTCATGGCAATTTCATTCTCAAAGCTTCTAGAATATATATTTTGCAACTTATTCAATTTAGTCCTAAATTTTGAATTAGTCACTTTATTCATAAAATTTTCGCATAATCATGTAATCATGCTATAGTCCTCAAATTATTCATAAAATAATTATTTCTACTTCGAATTTATGGTCTCGAAAACACTATTTTGACTAGACCGAAAATCGAGATATTACAACTCTCTCCCCTTAAGGATTTTCATCCCCGAAAATCTTACCGGAAAAGAGGTTTAGGTATTGTTTTCTCATGATTTCTCTGGGTTCCTAAGTAGTCTCTTCTACCCCATGTCTTTGCTATAATACTTTTACGAGGGTTATACTTTTAGTTCTCAACTGTTTAACTTCTCATGCTAAGATCTTGATCGATTTTTCACCATACGTCATATCCGGTAGAATCTCAATCTCTGTTGGAGAAATCACATGGGAAGGATTTGAACGATATTATTGAAACATCGACACATGAAACACATTATGAATTCTATGCAACTCTATCGGACCAGCTAACCAATATGCCATCGGCCCAATTCTTTCAAAACTTCATATGACCCAATGAAACGTGGACTCAAGTTGCCTTTACGGCCAAATCTCAGAATCTTCTTACATATAGATACATTCAAAAATACTTTGTCACCAACCTGAAACTCAATCTCTTTTCTTTTCAAATCTGCATATGACTTTTTTTGATCTAAAGCTGCTTTTAAGCAATCACGTATTACCTTTACTTTTTCTTTGGTTTCTTTAACCAAGTCAACCCCGTGAATCTGTTTCTCACTATGTTCGGTCTAATACAATGGTATTAGAAACTTGTGGCCATACAAGGCCTCATAACGCGCCATTTTTATACTCGATTGAAAACTATTATTATATAGGCAAATTCGACCAACGGTAGATATTTTTCCCAACTACCCTTGAATTCTAGTACACAACCTCAAAGCATATCTTCAAGCAGTTGAATAGTTCTCTCAGATTGACCATCGATTTGCAGATGGAAAGCGGTAATAAAGTTTAGCTTTGTACCCAAAGCTTATTGTAGCTTTTTCCAAAACCATGAAGTGAATCTCTGATCTCTATTTGATATGATCGAAATAGGCACTCCATGCAATCTAACAATTTTACCAATGTACAAATCAGCTAACCTATCAAGCAAATATCAATACGTATTGAGATTAAGTGTGCCGATTTAGTCAATCTATCAACAACTACCCAAATGGCATCTTTCTTCTTTGGATTTAAAGGCAAACCCGATACAAAATCCATGGTGATTCTATCCCATTTCCACTCGGGAACCATCATGGGCTGAAGTGATCCCAAAGGCACTTGGTGCTCACTTTCACTTGCTAACAAATCAGACATTTTGACACAAACTCAGAAATATCTCTTTTTATACCTGGTAACCAATACAACTTCTTCAAATCGTTATACATTTTCGTACTACCTAGATGCACAGATAAACAACCATTATGCGCCTCATGAAGAATTTTCTGAATGAGTTCTTCATTTTTCGGTACACAAACTCTCCCTCGGATCATTAAACAATCATGGGATTCGATATGAAAATCTGAATCACTAACTGATTCACAATGAATTCTCTTGGCTTGCAAATCATTATCACATTTCTGAGCTTCATAAATCTGTTGAATAAACATCGACTTAGCTCTCAACTCAGGTAGAATAGAATCTTCATTGGATAAAGTCAATCTCGTGTTCATTATTCTCAAGGCAAACAAGGGTTTCCTACTTAAAGCGTTTAGGTAACTACATTCGCTTTACCCGGGTGATAGTCAATCACCAACACATAGTCTTTCAGTAACTCAAGCCATCTTTGTTGCCGTAAGTTCAAATCTTTTTGAGTCATCAGATACTTTAAACTCTTATGGTCGATAAAAACTTGACATTTCTCACCGTATAATTGATATCTCCATATCTTTAAAGCGAACATAATAGCAGCTAATTCCAAATCATGTGTTGGGTAATTCTTCTCATATGGCTTCAATTGTCTTGAGGCTTAGGCTATCACTTTGTCCTATTGCATCAATACACATCCTAATCCATTCAGTGTCGCGTCGCTATAAATTACAAATTCTGTTCTCGATTTAGGTTGCACTCAAACCAATGCATCAGTCAATAGCACTTTCAATTTCTCAAAACTTTACTGACATTTTTTGGACCATTCAAACTTAACGTCTTTTTGTAACAGTCTCGTCATAGGAGTAGCAATCATCGAAAACCCTTTGACAAATAGGCGGTAGTATCTGATTAAGCCCAAAATACTTCTAACTTCAGATACATTCCGTGGCGATTTCCAATCAACAATTACTGAAATCTTACTTAGATCAACCCGAATACCATCACCTGAGATAATATGTCTAAAAAATCTGACTTCTCAGAGCCAAAACTTACTTTTACTGAACTTCGCATGCAACTTCTTATCTCTCAAAGTCTGCAAAACAATTCTCAAGTGTTCGGCATGCTCGGACTCATCACGAGAATAAATCAAAATATCATTATTAAACACAACCACAAACTTGTCCAAATATAGACTAAAAATTTGATTCATTAGATCCATAAAAATTGTAGGAGCATTCGTTAATCCAAAAGGCATAACGAGGAATTCATGTGTCCGTACCTTACTTAGAAAGCGGTTTTCGGCACATCCGACTCTTTTACTCTCAACTGGTAGTACCTAAATCTCAAATATATTTTTGAGAACATTGTTGCACCTTTCAGTTGATCAAATAAATCATCAATTCTCGAAAAAGGATACTTGTTCTTTGTAGTTACCTTATTGAACTGTCAGTAATCTATGCAATGTCTCATAGATCTGTCTTTCTTCTTTACAAACAATACCGAATCACCCCAAGGAGAATAACTCGGTCTCGCAAAACCCATATCTGTCAACTCTTGTAATTGAGCCTTTAGCTCTTTCAATTTAGTCGAGGCCATCCTATACGGAGCAATAGATATCGATGCAATACCAAGACTAACTCAATGCCAAACTCAACTTCTCTAACTGGAGGTAACCCAGGTAACTCTTCCAGGAACACATCCAGATATTCACACACTATTGGCAGTGATTCAATTTTCAATTCAGACTTTTTTGTATTCAACACATAAACTAGATAAGCTTCACAACCTTTTCTTACATATCTTTGGGCAGTCATCGAAAAAATGACAACAGGTAACTCACCCGACTCATCTGAATCAATTCAAAGAGTTTCACCGTTTTCATGTTTCAATTCAATAATTTTGCATCCACAATTTCTACGACATCATGAATAGTCAGCCAATCCATACCAAGTATTACATTAAATTCATCGAATGGCAAAAGCATCAGATTAGCTGGAAAACAATGACATCAAATCATCAAAGGACAATTCTTACAAACCTTGTCAACTAGCACATACTTGCCTAAGGGATTTGACACTTTTATCAAAAATTCTGTAGACTCAATAGGCATATTCATACTAGACACCAATTTCATGCATACATAAGAATGTGTTGATCCTGGATCAATCAAAGCAACAACATGGGTATCATAGAGATAAAAATTACCTGTAATCACATCAGGGGATGAAGCCTCTTCACAAGTGCGAATGGAATAAGTCCTCGTAGGTGTTCTACCCTCGAATCTCACAACCGAATCTCTAAATGCACTCTTGCTACTTGCATAATTTCTCGAATTTCTCTGTGGCCTTCCTCTAGAAGCAGCATTACCATATCTCACATTCTGAAATTTTTTTTTCAGCTAATTTAGGGCAATCTCAGGGCAATCTCTAATGAAATGATCTTGGGAACCACACTTGAAACAAGTTCGATCATTCACTCGACACTCACCAAGGTGACGTCTACAACAATGCACGTATTCAGGCCTATTAGGTCGAGCATTACCCACACCCGCTATCGAAGTTGTCTGAGCCTTGTATCTCGAATACTGTTTCCTATGGTTTTTCTTAAATGAGGACTGGAATGACTTACCCATCTGTCTTTTCCTCAAGTCTCGGGTCTCAACTCAGCTTTTCTTTTCTCTTTTGTCAACTCTTTAGCCTTACAAGCTCGCTCAACAAACACAACAAATTCGTTTAATTCCAAAATGCAAACCAACAATCTAATGTCTTCATTTAGTCCATTTGTAACATCCTAAAAATTAGAGTATTATCTTCTTATTTGTGTTGGCTCGGGTATGAATTTTGTGTGTTTAGCATAGCCTTGTGAAGGCTTGATTTTATTTATGAAGCTAGAATAATTCTTAGTATTGAAATTTAGTGAAGTGGATTAGGTGAATCTGACACTTAAGTTAATTTAAGTGTTAAATTTTAGCACATGAGGAGTTAGTGGCAAAGTGGTTATGGCGCATGAATGGTTGCTTGAGGGGAGTGGTTCGAGTATCATGGAATGCATTTGGAGACTTTATTTTTTATGCATCCTAACATTAAGTGTCGGCCAAGCTCTAATTATGGTAAGTTAGACTTTAAATTTTTATGGCAAGTGGAATAATAGTTTAGGTAAGCTTGATGTTTGGGAAAGAAATCAATTGATTAAAGGTTGATGTGAGAACATAAGGCATGATGTAAGGTATTTTGTTATGGAAAGTTTTGTGTGGATAGGTTTGACCTTGAAGTCCATGTATTTGGACTGTTTTGGGGCCTAGGGGGGAGTGACCGAATTTTGTCTTGTTGGTAGCTAGTTGGTGCCGAAATTTCTTTTAGTTAGGTAGTTATTTTCGGTTAGTTTGGAATGCTTTCATTCTTTGTTTTGAGCCATAACCAAAAACCCTTTGAACCTTACCAATTCTTCTCAAGTGCACCAAAGTGAACCATAAGCCGATTGTCCATAGGTGTTTGTTGGTTTCCCTCTTAGGCATTTGGCCGAAACTCTTTTGGAATCTCCCTCTCATCTTTTGTTTTCTTTGTAGCCGAAAACATCTTCTCTAGTGGTTGGCCAAATTTTCTTTCTCTCCAAATCTCTCTCTTTCTCTCTTTCTTTTTGCTCAAAACTGAAAGTACCATCTCCTCCCTTTCATTTTTTTTCTTTTTCTTCTCTCAAACTTTTGTGCCAAAATCCTCTCCACCTTCCTTTGCCGAAATCCCTCTCTTGCATTTCACTTTCTTTTTCTTTTTCCCCACTCTAACCGAATCTTCCTCCATCATCTAACGCTATTGCCGAATCTTCTTTCTTTCTTTTTGATTTGTCTTGGTCGAATATCATCAAGGGTAAGTCTTCATTTGGTTTTCTTCAATCGGTTTTGGAAGGGGGTAAGTGTTCATGGCCGTATTTCTTTAGTTCCTTTTCTCTTTTCTCTGTCGTTTTTCTTGAGGGAAAAGGCCAAATTTTTGGGCATTTGCTTGCAAGGTTCTTACTATTTTTAAGAACTGAATTCTTTTAGGCTCTTTGGGACTTTGGAAGCAATCAATTTAACCCTATTCTCTAGCAATCAAAGTTGGTAAGTCAAGTGGTAAGGATTCATGTTGATTCATCATTTTTTTTTAGTGGTTGAAAAGCCAAAGGCTATTGAAATTTAGGGTGTGATGTTGGCCGAATGGTTTTGCTTATAGTTTTGTGGTTTGGCCGAATGTAGGACAAGGTGATTTAGTGCGGTAGATCGGGTCTTCGGAAGTTAGTACTTGTGTTAGTGACAGGTGTGTACCTTACACACTTCATAACTCGGTAATATAAATATTTTAAATATTCTAATCATGTTATTTAAGCCGAAAACTATGAGATTCTCAATATGATACCGTATGGGTATAAGCAAGAAATCGGGCAAGTCCGTTTCGATATGACTTTTGCAAAATGATGCATGATGATACGATTTATGATTTATTTCCTATGTGATTTCTAATAAAGCATAAAGGCATGATTTGTTTAAATGTTGCATTGATATGGGTGATATGAGAGGAGGGGGAAGGATTTGATATCCGTGTCTTTGGGACACCAGAGGTTTGGCACCTCCAGTGGTTTGGTACCACAGTTATTTCGTGTCTTTGGGGCACCAGAGGTTTGGCACCTCATAGCGACTCGTCCCAGTGGCTTAGCACCACCGTGGGTTGGCCCCACATTTGATGTATTGGGATTGTCGCCAGTGATTTGGTATCACACGTGGGTTGGCCCACAACTTGATTATTCGTGACTTTGGGTCACCAGTGGTTTGGCAGCACATTATTGGATATCGTGACTTTGGGTCACCAGTGGTTTGGTACCACACGGGGTAGAAAAGGAGTTGTGGATGGCTAGGTTGGGTGCATTATATATATTGTTTGGTTATGATTTGTGTAAGAATGTTGCATTAACCGGGGGAAGGATTTATGCACTGAGTCTTGGTGACTCACCTTCTCCTTTATCTTTTCAGGTGATTCTTAGATCGCGGAGGAGGAGCCGGATGAAATCAAGGAGGCCATGCAATAAAAATTTGGTTTTACATGAACTTCGATTTGGGTACTTTATTTTATTTTAATTTGGTTAACATCTTTATTTGGATTTGTAATAAGGCCTCTTTAATTATGTTTTTGGATTATTTATATGCTTTGGACTTGTTTTAAGCATGGCTAAATAATCATCATGGTTGATCTAATATTTGAGCCCAAAGTTTTCTAAATTAAAAAAACGTAATAGTTTTCAAAATCTTACCATCGGGTAATATAAATCGTTTGATAGTAAAATTTCAACTTAAATTTTTCGACAACTTAAATGATTTACAAATTGAAGTTTCTACACTCAAATGCAAACGGTTTTCAAAGTAATAATTTGGGTTTTTTTTTAAAATGACATAAATGTCTTCTAACCTATGGATTGTCAACTAAGTTTTAAAAAGAAAATTTACTTACGGGATTTTAAAAGTAAACTATCAATTTTTTTAACTAATCACGCACTTATTTTTCTGAAATTTATTCGGAAACTCAATTTTCTTCAAAACGTTTTCCTCTGTGGCATGTCAGATTCGATCATGGTGTATTGACTGGGTTTGGGGTGTTACAAATTGGTATCAGAGCCAAGTTCAAAAGCTCAACTGTGGGCCCAAGGCCCAAAATGATTTAAAGTATTGTCTTAAAATATTTTGTTTGATTTGAAAGGCTTGGCACCGAGTCTCCGGCACTAATCCGCCCAGGTAAGTACCCCTAGTCTTTGGTTGTGATTTTTGGATGTTATAAACTTTGAATGATTAGTAATAGTGGACTACCTTAGAGACTGAAATTAATAAGACTCTAAGGACTCGCGAAAACAAAACTCTTTAATAAGGGTTATTCATAAAATTGTGCTTTAAAGATAGTGGAATAATGACTAAAGCATAAAACTTTTAAATCAGATAATCGAGACTTTTAGACATGAGCACTCAAGGTCGGGGTCGTGTTATACGTGGACGCGGTCGGGGTAGGATGGCTATGTCTGAGCCAGTAAGGTCTGGTCAGGGGTCGAAAAATGAGATACCAGCACCACCACCGGCTGTAGGTGGTGAGTTTCAGGATCAAACGGGTGATGATGCAGTGTCTCAGGCGATGCTGCGTGTTCTTGAGAGGGTAGCTGGAGTAGGTGGAGGCGCGAGAACTCAAAAATTAGTACCTGAGCGACTCCGAGCCAATGCAGCTGAGGTATTTTGAGGTGTTTCGGGAGTAGCTCCCAGTACGGCTGAGTATTAGTTAGAGGCGACGGAGCGAATCATGGATGACTTGGATCTGAATGCTGAGGAAAAGCTGAAAGGGATAGTGTCGCTTCTTCAGGATGAGCCATATTAGTGGTGGCTCACAGTGAGGAATAGTGCTGCGACAGAGGATCTTACTTGGAATTATTTTAAGGCAGCGTATCAAACGAAATATATTGGGTCTAGTTACATTGATACGCAGCGTAAGGCATTTCTGAGTTTGGTTCAGTGGAGTAAGTCCGTATCAGAATATGAGGTAGAATTTTTAAGATTGAGCCGGTATGCTGGCGGTATTGTGGCTTCGGAACACGAGCGATGTGTCTGGTTCAAAGATGGATTGAGGGACGAGCTGAGACTGCTGATTGCTCCACATCAGGAGCGAGAGTTTGTTGCGCTAGTTGAAAAGACTAAGATAGCTGAAGGGATACAAGAATCTATAAGGCAGAGTCACGACAGGAATAAACATAAGAGAGGTTTTGGATCATTCGAGTCAGTTGGTAATTCTTAGAAGAGGGTTAGGCAGAATGGGCTGAATCAATCTGGGAGGCCTGTTACTGCTAATCAGGGACCAGCACAGTATAATCGATGTGGGAAATATCATTGGGGCGAATATTAGACCGGAGGGAAAGGATGTTTTGAGTGTGGTACGCTGGATCATCGTGTGAGGGACTGTCCACGTAAGCTAGCCAGGAATCAAATTGAGGGTTAAGGTCGTGCTCAGTACAGAAAGGAGGGACTGTCACCGCAGAGAGGTCGTGGTAATGGTAGAGGAGGTAATGGTTCTGGTCGAGGCCGCGGAGCATTGGGTAGAGGTGCAAGTAACACTGAGGCAAGACAGCTTGGTTTGGTGTATGCAGCGAGACGTCGTGAAGAGGGCGATGCACCGGATGTCATAATCGGTACTTTCTTAATCTTTGGTGCACCATATACTGCTTTGATAGATGTGGGTTCGACACATTCGTATGTTTCTAGTTGCATAGTAGAGACCATGAACCCGGACTTTGAAATTACTTCTAGGAGATGACAAGATTTAGCCTCTAGGTCACTCAGAGAAGTGAATAAGTCAGATAGGGATGTACCCTAGAACTCAAGGGTAGTGTTTGTAGGTGATCCGATGGAACTGCTATTTGGGGAGTTCGATCTGATTCTTGGGATGGACTGGTTGGTCAAGTACCAGGCAAGTTTGGACTGCGCTGCTAAGCGCATGGTTTTGAAGACAGCTGAGAGTGAAGAGGTGGTTATGATAGGTAATAGAAGAGATTATCTATCCAACGTGGTATCTGCGTTGAAAGCTGAGAAGTTGGTCAGGAAGGGCTGTGAGGCATTTGTGGTTCATGTGTGTGCGTTGGAGGCTAAGGAGTCTACTGTAGGGAATGTTCGAACGGTAAAAGAATATGCTGACGTATTTTCAGAAGAACTTCCGGATTGCCTCCGGATCGTGAAGTTGAATTTGGAATAGATCTATTACCCGGAACTGCGCCAGTGTCTATCGTTCTGTATAGGATGGCGCCGAAGGAATTGGTGGAATTGAAGGCTCAGATTCAGGAGTTGTTAGATAGAGGTTTTATCTGACCAAATGTTTTGCCTTGGGGAGCACCGGTACTCTTTGTCAAGAAGAAGGATGGTATGATGCAGATGTGTATAGACTACCACCAGTTGAATAAGCTGACGATCAAAAACAAGTATTTATTGCCAAGGATAGATGACTTGTTTGATCCGCTTAAAGGGGCAGCGATTTTCTCCAAAATTGATTTAAGGTCTGGGTATCATCAGCTAAAGGTGAAAGAGGCTGATATCCATAAGACGACATTTTGCACTCGCTATGGGCACTACGAGTTTTTGGTAATGCCGTTTGGGTTGACTAACGCGCCGACAGCATTCATGGACATGATGAATCGGGTATTCTAGTAGTTTTTGGATCAGTTTGTAGTGGTATTTATAGATGATATCTTGGTATACACAAAGTCAGAAGAGGAGCATGATGCGTATTTGTGAGTAGTGTTACAAATTCTGAGGGAAAAGCAGCTTTATGCCAAATTTAGTAAGTGCGAGTTCTGGCTTAGAGAGGTGACTTTCTTGGGTCACGAGTATCGGTGAGGATTAGAGTGGATCCTCGAAAGATCGAGCGATGTTGGATTGGAAGCCGCCTAAGTCGATGGTCGAGATTCGAGTTTTCTAGGTCAGCGGGGTATTATCAAGATTTGTAGAGGATTTTCTTTGATCGCAGCACCAATGACCAAGTTATTGAGGAAAGGAGTTCCATTTGTGTGGACTGAGAAGCAACAAGAAAGTTTCGACAAGTTGAAGAAGATTCTGACTGAAGCTCCAGTTTTAATTCAACCTGAGGCAGGCAAGAAATTCACGGTTTACTGTGATGCACCATATACTGGCTTGGGATGTGTGCTAATGCAGGAAGGAAAGGTAGTGGCTTATGTATCCCTACAGTTGAGACCACATAAGGTTAACTATCCGACGCATGACTTGGAATTAGCCACAGTGGTTTTAGCCTTGAAGATTTGGAGACACTATTTGTACGAAGAGAAGTCGATAGTTTACACGGATCACAAGAGTTTTAAGTATCTTTTGACTCAGAAGGATTTAAACTTGAGGCAGCGTAGATGGATTGAGTTATTGAAGGACTCATTTGTTCGATTGAGTATCATCCGCAAGGCTAACGTGGTGGCGAGCGCATTGAGCCGTAAGGTTGTATCGGACTTAAGATCGATGTTTGCTCGTCTTAGTTTATCTGACGATGGGAGTCTTTTGGTAGAATTGCAAGTCAAGCCGACTTGGTTAGAAATGATCATCAAGAAAAGCAGTTAGAAGATGATGGTTTGAATGATCGGAGGTTGCGAGTTCGAATAGTGGTTTAGAGGATTATAGTTTGTCCGGTGATGGAGTGTTGTGTTTTCAAGGAGAGCTTGTATGTCGAAGGATGTTGAGTTGAGGCAAAGGATTCTTGGGACGCACATAGCACCCATACGCTATGCATCCCGGAGGTAACAAGATGTATCGGGATTTAAGAGAGCGATTTTGGTGGCGTGTGCAAGCGGAGGTATGGCGAGTTTGTGGGTAAATGTCGGACGTGTCAAGGTCAAAGTCGAGCATCGCCATCGTCTGGGTTACTTCAGCAGGTGAAGATTCCACAGTGGAAGTGGGAAAGGATCACTATGGACTTTGTCAGTAGATTACCCCTTACACCGAGTAAAAAGGACTCAGTTTGGGTGATTTTGGATCGTCTGACTAAGTCAGCTCATTTCATTCTGGTAAGGGTGGATTACTCGCTTCAGAAGTTAGCTAAGTTGTATGTGGCAGAGATAGTGAGGTTGCACGGTGTGCCTATGTCGATCATCTCGGACAGAGATCCTAGATTTACGTCGAGGTTTTGGAGAGCATTACATCAAGCCTTGGGTACGCGGTTGGATTTCAGTACGGTATTTTATCCACAGTCTGACGGGCAGTCGGAAAGAGTTATACATATTTTAGAAGATATGTTGAGAGGTTGTGTTTTGGATTTCAGAGGTAGCTGGGAAGAGTTTTTACCATTAGCTGAGTTCGCATATAACAATAGTTATCAGGCAAGCATTAAGATGGCACCATATGAGGCGTTGTATGGTAGGAGGTGTCGCACACCTACATGCTGGACAGAATTGGGTAAGCGTCAGATGTTAGGACCAGAGTTGGTTGCAGAAACTGAGGATAAGGTGAAGTTGATTCAGGCTCGTTTGAAGGAAGCTTCGGATAGGCAGAAGTCATATGCCGATCTCAAGCGGAGGGATATAGAGTTTGCTGTGGGTGACCAGGTCTTCTTGAAGGTCTCGCCATGGAAGAAAGAGTTAAGATTTGGGAGAAAATGCAAGTTAAGTCCAAGGTTTATTGGGCCATATAAGGTGTTGAGACGTGTGGGACCAGTAGCCTATCAGCTCGAGTTACCATCAGAGCTGAGTCAGATTCACGATGTGTTCCATGTCTCCATGCTTATACGCTATCGTTCTGATCCATCGCATGTCGTGGCAGTAGAGGAAATAGAGGTGAGTCTAGATTTGACGATAGAAGAAGAACCATTGCAGATTCTAGATCGAGATGTGAAAGTTTTGCGTAAGAAGTCAGTTCCTTTAGTGAAGGTTTTATGGCAGAATCATGGTGTAGAAGAAGCTACGTGGGAACCGGAGGATATGATGAAGCAGCAGTACCCTCAACTCTTTTGATCAGGTAATTTCGAGGATGAAATTTTCTTAAGGGGGATAAAATTGTAACACCCTAAAAATTATAGTATTATCTTCTTATTTGTGTTGGCTCGGGTATAAATTTTGTGTGTTTAGCATAGTCTCGTGAAGGCTTGATTTTATTTATGAAGCTAGAATAATTCTTAGTATTGAAATTTAGTGAAGAAGATTAGGTGAATCTGACACTTAAGTTAATTTAAGTGTTAAATTTTAGCACATGAGGAGTTAGTGGCAAAGTGGTTATGGCGCATGAATGGTTGCTTGAGGGGAGTGGTTCGAGTATCATGGAATGCATTTGAAGACTTTATTTTTTATGCATCCTAACATTAAGTGTCGGCCAAGCTCTAATTATGGTAAGTTGGGCTTTAAATTTTTATGGCAAATGGAATAATAGTTTAGGTAAGCTTGATGTTTGGGAAAGAAATCAATTGATTAAAGGTTGATGTGAGAACATAAGGCATGATGTAAGGTATTTTGTTATGGAAAGTTTTGTGTGGATAGGTTTGACCTTGAAGTCCATGTATTTGGACGGTTTTGGGGCCTAGGGGGGAGTGACCGAAGTTTGTCTTGTTGGTAGCTAGTTGGTGCCGAAATTTCTTTTGGTTAGGTAGTCATTTTCGGTTAGTTTGGAATGCTTTCATTCTTTGTTTTGAGCCATAACTAAAAACCCTTTGAACCTTACCAATTCTTCTCAAGTGTTCCAAAGTGAACCATAAGCCGATTGTCCATAGGTGTTTGTTGGTTTCCCTCTTAGGCATTTGGCCGAAACTCTTTTGGAATCTCCCTCTCATCTTTTGTTTTCTTTGTAGCCGAAAACTTCTTCTCTAGTGGTTGGCCGAATTTTCTTTCTCTCCAAATCTCTCTCCTTCTCTTTTTCTTTTTGCTCAAAACCAAAAGTACCATCTCCTCCCTTTCATTTTTTTTTCTTTTTATTCTCTCAAACTTTTGTGCCAAAATCCTCTCTACCTTCCTTTGCCGAAATCCCTCTCTTGCATTTCACTTTCTTTTTCTTTTTCCCCACTCTAACCGAATCTTCCCCCATCATCTAACACTATTGCCAAATCTTCTTTCTTTCTTTTTGATCTGTCTTGGCCGAATATCATCAAGGGTAAGTCTTCATTTGGTTTCCTTCAATCAGTTTTGGAAGGGGGTAAGTGTTCATGGCCGTATTTCTTTAGTTTCTTTTCTCTTTTCTCTGTAGTTTTTCTTGAGGGCAAAGGCCGAATTTTTGGGCGTTTGCTTGCAAGGTTCTAACTATTTTTAGGAACTGAATTTTTTTAGGCTCTTTGGGACTTTGGAAGCAATTGATTTAACCTTATTCTCTAGCAATCAAAGTTGGTAAGTCAAGTGGTAAGGATTCATGTCGATTCATCATTTTTTTAGTGCCAAAGGCTATTGAGATTTAAGGTGTGATGTTGGTCGAATGGTTTTGCTTATAGTTTTGTGGTTTGGCCGAATGTAGGACAATGTGATCTAGTGCGGTAGATCGGGTCTTCGGAAGTTAGTACTTGTGTTAGTGACAGGTGTGTACCTTACACACTT
Source organism: Gossypium rotundifolium (assembly GCA_025506655.1). Classification (NCBI taxonomy): domain Eukaryota; kingdom Viridiplantae; phylum Streptophyta; class Magnoliopsida; order Malvales; family Malvaceae; genus Gossypium; species Gossypium rotundifolium. The sequence continues at coordinate 105,495,099 of CP106722.1, read as the reverse complement.
CATAACATGGTAGTTTAAATATTTTAAATATTCTAATCATGTTATTAAAGCCAGAAACTATGAGATTCTCAATATGATACCGTATGGGTATAAGCAAGAAATCGGGTAAGTCCGTTTCAATATGACTTTTGCAAAATGATGCATGATGATACGATTTATGATTTATTTCCTATGTGATTTCTAATAAAGCATAAAGGCATGATTTGTTTAAATGTTGCATTGATATGGGTGATATGAGAGGAGGGGGAAGGATTTGATATCCGTGTCTTTGGGACACCAGAGGTTTGGCACCTCCAGTGGTTTGGTACCACAGTTATTTCGTGTCTTTGGGGCACCAGAGGTTTGGCACCTCATAGCGACTCGTCCCAGTGGCTTAGCACCACCGTGGGTTGGCCCCACATTTCATGTATTGGGATTGTCGCCAGTGATTTGGTATCACATGTGGGTTGGCCCCACAACTTGATTATTCGTGACTTTGGGTCCCCAGTGGTTTGGCACCACATTATTGGATATCGTGACTTTAGGTCACCAGTGGTTTGGCACCATCAGTGGTTTGGTACCACACGGGGTAGAAAAGGAGTTGTGGATGGCTAGGTTGGGTGCATTATATATATATATTGCTTGGTTATGATTTGTGTAAGAATGTTGCATTAACCGGGGGAAGGATTTATGCACTGAGTCTTGGTGACTCACCTTCTCCTTTATCTTTTCAGGTGATTCTTAGATTGAGGAGGAGGAGCTGGATGAACTCAAGGAGGCCATGCAATAAAAATTTGGTTTTACATGAACTTCGATTTGGGTACTTTATTTTAATTTAATTTGGTTAACATCTTTATTTGGATTTGTAATAAGGCCTCTTTAAAATTATGTTTTTGGATTATTTATATGCTTTGGACTTGTTTTAAAAATGGCTAAATAATCATCATAGTTGATCTAATATTTGAGCCCAAAGTTTTCTAAATTATAAAAACGCAATAGTTTTCAAAATCTTACCATCGGGTAATATAAATCGTTTGATAGTAAAATTTCAACTTAAATGTTTTCGACAACTTAAATGATTTACAAATTGAAGTTTCTACACTCAAATGCAAATGGTTTTCAAAGTAATAATTTGGGTTTTTTTAAAAATGACATAAATGTTTTCTAACCTATGGATTGTCAACTAAGTTTTAAAAAGAAAATTTACTTACGGGATTTTAAAAGTAAACTATCGATTTTTTTAACTAATCACGCACTTATTTTTCTCAAATTTAATCGGAATCTCAATTTTCTTCAAAACGTTTTCCTCTGTGGCATGTCAGATTCGGTCATGGTGTATTGACCGGGTTTGGGGTGTTACACCGTCTTCAAATATCTTGTACATGATAACTTCAGTCGAAACACATTCCCGAGCGTATTTGCTTCTCACACTCAGACTCTGTCGTTGTCCTTCGGCCCCATTTTAACTCAAGAAATTCCCTTCGTTTCTGATCGATAAACCTTTGGATAATATACTTCTAACAGAACTCTTCCTGGAAGAATTCCCAATTAACTCGCTCTCTTGGTACTACCGACACAAGAGTGTTCCACCATTGATAGGCTGAATTTCTTAGGAGTGACACAATACATTTCTTACATTCTTTAGGTGTGCAGGACAACTCATCAAAGACCCTAATGGTGTTCTCGAGCCAGAACTTGGCTTTCTCAGCATCATCATCAAAATTGGCTCAAAATTCTTCAGCCCTATGCTTTCAAAATTTATCAATCGGGGCCTGTTCAATCTCATAAAGTCCATATCTTAAGGTGCTACGAGAACTGGCTGAGGAATAAGTGGTAGTGGAGGGGGTTGAGCATTCAGGTTTGTTCAAACAAACTTCATATACCATGCATTCATCATATGGAGAAAGGCTTCCCTTGCCCCTTCTCCTCCACCCTGACTCACAATTACGGGTCTACTTTCAACTGGCATTGCCCCTTGAGTAAGAGTTGGTGCATTACTTTCTACTTAATCGACCTCAGCTCGATTGGGATACATTACTATATGAAAACACAATTTAAAGTTTTCAGGAGTCATCACACTATCACAATGCTTTTATGGCATGTATAGGTAGACACTTACACACGCTACGTTAGTCTAAAAATCAACTAAACCTCAGCTCTGATACCACTAAATATAACACCCCTTACTCGTATTCGATGCAGAAACAAGGTACGAGGCATTACCAGACTTATACACAAGCAATCATACAAAGGCGAGACATAAATTTCCATCATAATTTAAAACTTTTCATATACATTCATATCATTATTATTACGACCCTACGAGGCCCAAAACATACATTAGGAGTGGTCCAGGAGTGAACCAATAACTATGGAAAATTTTACAACACTTAGAAAATTTTCATGCAAAAGGGGTCACACGCCCGTGTGGGTTAGGGACATGCCCGTGTTTCAGGCCGTGTTCAAATTTGGGAGCATTATGTTTATGATGTCATCATAAAAATGAGGTCACACGCCCATGTGCTTAGGTCATGTGGTCGATTATATTTTCATAATTTTTCATAAAATAGGTGCAGACTTCACACGGCTAGGGCACACACTAGTGTTCAAGACCATGCCGTCCACACGGCTAAGAAACACGCCCGTGTCTCTTCCTGTATGCTCATTACTGAGCATTCTATTATGCAAAAATTAAGGTGAAGGGGACACACGGCCAGAACACACGCCCTTGGGGCAAGCCGTGTGTCCCACACGGCCTAGACATACGCCCTCGTGTGGACAAAAATAAGGCTATTTACCAAGCAATTTTTCCACCCTTACCTGCACCAACCTACACAACAACAAGCAACACAAATTGAAGTATATATATACAACCAATTCAACCACAACCAAGTCATCCACACATCAATTACATGCTATTTCCTATCACACACAACATCCCATACTCATCATCTTAATACATGCAAAATCTACATTCATGAAGGACATCTTCATATTCATATATACTTAACCACTATTAGCCAATTCCAATGGCCATTTACAAAATGAATCATCAACCATTATAACTCAACACATTTGGCCAAATTGAATATGACACATAACAAAATGACCAAGTCCATATACATGCCATAACTCAAAATAATGTAATCATAAATACCCAAAATGTTAAGTTGATAGTGTGAATAGATCTCCGACAGTCTTCGACCCCCGAGCTGGCTTAGTGTGTAACATCCCAAACTCAGCCTAGATGTTATGACCAGATCCAACATGTCATATAGAAGGGTTGTTTAAAACTACGGGTTCATTATAAAGTTGATTGTATTCTTTTTGAAACTTCGAGCTTTGTTGCTTGTGAAACTCAGATTTGTTTTGATGTTTTCCTTATAAAAACATTATTATTATTATTGTTGTTTAAGAAAACTTCGTTTATAATAGAAATTAGGTTCAGTGAATTGCGAAAATGTGATATTTTGAAAACAATTATTTTCGTTTTATGAAAACCCAGAGTTTAATTGTGTATAGTTTGAATATAACCAAAATGAAAGCTTTGAAAAAAAAATTAAAGTCCAATGGCCTTATTACAACATTAAACCCCAAATTAAGATAAATCTCAAAATAAAGCGAATTAAAAATTTACTGAAGTTTGGAAGTAGTACTCCGACGTATGGCCACCATAGAGTCATTCGCAGCTTCAAATCCTCAATGTTGGGGATCACCCGCAAGGTTAAATCAGATGCGTGAGTTACAAGAACTCAGTGTGTAATCCGCTAATCGGTCATTAACTGGGCCTGAGCCCCTAAGAAGTAAACTGAGCCGAAGCCCATATAGAAGCAGATTGGGCTGAAGCCCTATTCAGTAACAATCTGGGCCTTAGCCCTATAAACATGACAATGCAACAGAGTATGCAACCCAACCTAATAATCCATCTACTACACACCCTCGTACCAGCCCTACACACCTGTGGGGACCAACTCAACCCACCCAGTCCTACACACCAATAAGGCGACAAGCTGCTCATCACAGAATTTGTGGCTGAGCCACCGGAATAATAGAATATTCATGGCATAGCCACCAGACAGAATTATGGCAGAACCACCAGAATCACACTTCCTCCGATCATCAATCCCACCCCATGCAGCATACCATAAATGCAATGCAACATACGTATAATAATGCAATTAAAGCATATACATAATAACCAACCATAATCAGGGGTATAACGATAATTTACCCTCCAGGGGCGTTTTATAAATTTTACCCTCTAGAGGTATTTCGGTAATTTACCCTCCAAGGGTATTTTGGTAATTTTGCATTTAACGGCCTTTTTGAAGGCTTACTGTCGCCTCGAGCGACACGGGACCCTTTTTGGGTCTATACAGAACTATTGGGCCTCAAAAACATTTTAGGCCAAAAGGTCCCACATGCTCGTGTGGCCCAAAACGCATGGTTTCGATTTTAGATTTGCAAATTTCGCATTCGGACCTACCATTTGATAGTTTTCCAATAGTTTTTCCCAAGTGGGCCGAATAGCCCATTGGACCCACTTGGCCCGTTTCGGCTCGATCAAGCCCATTACAGCCTCAGTTTTGTGAGAGTGCTCGTGACATTCTCAATGATTTACCATCATTATTCTTGCTTCGGTTTACCACTACGATCGCTCTACGCTCGGGTGGTCACAGTTGTCGATTTTTTGGCTTTTCGACTTTTCGGCATTTGGCCTGTTCACAAAACATCACATCATTTGGAGGGGTGTGAGATTACACACCTGTTACAAGCATAGGTTGGGATTTCCAAGATAACGTACCAATAGCCAAGTGATCCACCGCAAAGGAAATGTGCTTAGTCGGCTGTTTGGTTTAAGCACGTCAAGACCCAACCAATAGCCAAGATTCAGAGGTTGATAGAGTGAAGGAAAGTGCCCTCCTAAACCCCACTAGGTACGGCTTCGGCTTGACTAAAAACTGAATGGAGAGGCGGGGTTCGACAGCAACGAGTAATAACCTTGAACTAATGAAGAAGTGGTTCGGCACCTAGCAGCAACACTACAGAACCAGGTTCAGCTAAGGGGGTTAAAATAAAATGAGATTCTAATGATAGCAAGAAAAGAATAAGAAAAGAAAAGATCGATTGGAAACTAGAAGAAAATAGGTTGAAATTTTGGCTATGGTGGTAAACAAATGGAAAAGATGAGAGGAAAGAATATGTGAGAAGAGATGGAAGGGAGAGGTTCGGCCAAAAGGTGTTTAGGTAACTAGCAAAGAACGATGCACAAAAGCAAAGCAGAAAAAAGGTAGAGAAAGAAATTGGCCACCAGGAAATTGCCAAGAAGAAAATAAACCCAAAATGCTTTAAGGGAAAATGCACAAAACGCAAGAAATGCCAAGGAAAACTAGAGAAATTTGACACACCCCCTTACCAAAACCAAATGTGCACACCCCCTAAACAACTCCCCACATTCGACGAACACCTCTTCTCTCCTCTATCCACACAAATTTTTCGTCCTTTTCCTCCTAACTTTGCTCTCCATCATCCTTTTGAACCAATTGACCAAGTATTAGTACTTAATCAATCAATAACTTAATATTTAGGCTAAATAATAGAAAGAAGGTTAGTATTAGTACTTTTAGTTCCTTTGCGTTCGACAATCCAATCTTGCCTAAACTATACTACTGTTCGATAGGTGCACTTGCCTTAAGTCGTTGTCAGGGTTAGCTTCCAGGTTCGATCATTCTCTTTATAAATTTTAAAACTCGACAAAAAACGATCAAGTTTTTGGCACCATTTTTGGGGAATTAAAATATTAAGAAAACTCTATTTTTTTTTACTTTGGCCATTATTTTTATTTTTGTAAATTATTTTATTTTATTGTTTTTGCTAATTTTATTTCTTTCTTTTCCTAGTAGCTACCTCTAGTTTATGACTAGAAGGAACCTGACAGGACTTCTAATATACGATAGTGATACCAAAGCTACCGCTCATAAGAATCACAGAGAAATCAGGTGAGCCTTAAATTACCAAGAAGAATAGCAACAAGGCGAATCCAATTCAACTGAAGGGATGGATGAAAATAATCCACCATGAGATATGGCAGATGCTCCGCGTACTATGTATGATTATGATAAACCTCATTTAACAGGAGCAAAATCAAGTGTTGTTAGGCCTGTTTTACCTGCTAATAATTTTGAATTAAAGCCTAACACTATACAAATGATTCAACAATTTGTTCAATTTGATGGTTTGTAGGACGAAGACTCGAATAATCACATAGCTAATTTTTTAGAGATCTGTGATACCTTTAAAATAAATGGCATTTCTGATGATGCCATACGTCTTCGGTTATTTTCCTTTTCGTTAAGGAATAAAGCCAAGCAGTGGTTAAACTCGTAACCACGAGGGTCAATCATCACATGGGATCAAATGACAGAAATTTTTTTTAAAATACTTCCCACCGGCCAAAACGGCCAAATTACGGAATGATATTTCTTCTTTTGTGCAACTGGATTTAGAGACATTATATGACCCATGGGAGAGATACAAGGATCTCTTGAGAATGTGTCCGCACCATGGTTTACCCTTATGGCTCCAAGTCCAAACTTTCTATAACGGTGTAAACCCCTCAATGAGGCAACTAATAGATTCAGCTGCCGGTGGAACTCTGAATAACAAAACTCCTGAAGCAGCCTACGAGTTCATTGAAGAGATGTCACTGAACAACTATCAGTGGCAAGTTACAAGGACAAAACCAACAAAAATTAGCCGGAGTTTTCAACCTCGACGCAGTAACCATGCTATCAACACAGGTAGAGATGATGAATAAAAAGATTGATAGTTTGTGTTCTTCGCAGGTACACCCAGTAATGTAGTGCAACTGTGGCGAATCTTGAGTACCCACCCTACCAACTGAGCACAGAAAGCGAACAGATGAACTATATAGGTAGCAATTTCAGATCTAATAATAACCCATATAGTGATACTTATAATCCAGGTTGCAGGAACCACCCAAATTTTTCGTGGGGAGGTCAAGGAAATCAAGGAAATCAAAGCCAACAACCTCCTCCAAATTTCCAAAATCAGCCCTATCCACAAGAAAAGAAGCCGAACCTCGAAGAGATGTTGACAAATTCATGGAAGCCACAGAAAACCGTCTCCAAGACTCTGAGGCAACACTTAAAAACCAATAAACATCGATGGAAGGAATCAAGAACCAAGTTGGGGAACTTACTAAGTCAGTCGGGGAAGTTACAAAGTCAATTGGACAACTTGCAATGTTAATGTTCGAACGACCACAAGGGCGTCTAGCAAGCAACACTAAGACTAACCCAAAGGAGCAAATCCAAGCCATAACAGCTCAGGAAAATGTAGGGTTAGAAAAACCCAACTCAATAAAAGAAAGTGAAGTAGAAGAAGGTAAAGTTGAGGTAACCCAAGAAAAGTCAAAACTAGTAATCAAAGAGTACCAACCTCGCAAACCTTATCCCGAAGCGTTAAAAAGAGACGATATAGAGGAATAGTTCGGTAAGTTTTTTAAACTTTTAAAGAAATTACATATTAACTTACCGCTTCTTAAAGCTCTCTCACAGATGCTAGATTCGGGGAAATTTTTAAAACAACTCTTGATGAACAAGCGTAAGTTAGACGAGGAGTCGCATGTGGAGCTAAATGCAATGTGCTCAGTAATTCTACAAAATAGACTACCGCGGAAACTAAAAGATCGAGGGAGTTTTACAATTCCATGTTTAATTGGTAGTCTAACAGTTGATAATGACTTGGCTGATTTAGGGACAAGTATAGATATCATGCCTTATAAAATGTTTAAACAGCTAATTCTAGGGAAACCCAAACAAACTAGGATGAGTATTCAATTGGCTGATAAAACTGTTAGAATTCCTAGAGGTATTATCGAAGATGTTCTTGTAAAAATTGATAAATTCATTTTCCCAGTAGATTTTGTTGTCTTAGACATGGATGAGGACAATTCGATTACTTTAATTTTAGGAAGACCCTTTTTAGTAACTACCAAAACTAAAATAGATGTTGGTGCAGGAGAACTCATACTCAGTGTAGGTGATGAATCGATCAGATTACAAGCTCTTGACTCGTCCAGGACATCGAATGATGAAGGTGAGAAAGTAAATTTAGTTGATAACAAATCTGTTCAAATTTCACCATAGGAAAAAGAGCAAACTACAAACCTGAGCCGGGTCATAAACCTCATCCCAACAAAGAAGAAATATATGAGGAACAAAGCCTTGAGGTCGACAAACTAAGGGAGTGGAAGACCCACTTTAAAGAAAAATAGAAAAAACTTCCAGACGAGCTCGTGGGGACATCGAATCACTTCAGAATAGGAGATTAGGTACGGTTAGATAAAGCAAATCCTCACATCACCACACCAAACCTGAATTCAAACGTAGACATCCCTCTTGAGGTACGAAATATCATTCCATACGAAATAGTCGAGGTAAGTAATCCCATATTTGACACTCTTAAGATGAATGCTTCCCGACTTAAAATTTATCATGAAAATAAAATTGATAGCATGAGTAAGGATATTCAAACATTTAAACCACCCTGATTTTTTGAACACGAGGAAAGTCTAGCTTAAGACTTTAAACAAGCGCTTCTCAGGAGGCAACCCGAGCACTAACACTATCTCTTTATTTCTATTTTTGGTTATTTCTTTTCTATTTTATTTTTCTCCCTCTCCAGAATTTTAACTAACCAAAAGCGTAGATTTCCAGGTCACATGGCCTTACACAGGGTCGTGGCTGTGGCCGTGGCCGTGTCGAAGTAAAGAATCTCTATACTGACAATGGCAGAAGAAGTACAAGTCAGAGGGAATAAAATCTTAAATGTCACGAGCCCAACCACCATGCCATGGCCGTGCGATGCTGCCGTGGTCGACACTGAGAGTTCAGACACAGCCATGGTAAACTAAACATGGGCGTGGGAAAAAATGATATGCCCCATCCACGGCCGTGCGACGCGGCCATGGTCGACACTGACTTCTCACACACGGGCGATACGATCCACAACACGATCGTACGACGTGGTCGTGTGCCTTAACATGCCCATGGTACACGGGTGTGGGACAGTGTCAGGATCCAAAACTCTATTTAAACCTCCCCACTCCTCCCTATTTCACCCATTAACCTTTATCCCTACCTTCTTTCCCTTAGATTTCTCTCCTTTTCTCCTATCATTCTTACAACTCTTGAGACACCAAAGCCATGCCGAAGAAGCGTAAGAGGTCAACCACAATCTCTTCAAGGGAGACCGATCTACATAAGTTCATGTCGGCCCCTTCAACCCTCCAACACGCCAAGGGTCTTCGAGACCTTTTCACTTCTATTTTTCTTTTCTCTTTTGCTTCAAATTCCTTATCTTTACTTCTCTTCTACTTAATGTAGTTGATTTTACTTTAGTTTCTTAGTTTTAGGTTCTAAAGGCTACAAGGGAATAACACCAGAACCACGACCACCGGCTCAACACAGCTTTAAAAATCACACCCACCTCTTGAACCATCCACCAATAAGGACTCCTCAGTCCATTTACCTATTTATTTTCCTTTTTATTTTCCTTCACTTTAGCTTGCTTTTCTTTAAATATTTATTTTGTATATTTTGAATCTTTATTATTAATTACTGGCTAATCCGTCACAAGTTTCCCAATTTCTTCATCTAGCACAGTGACTGTTGGCATCCACCACAGCACTGTCGTCTCCTCCTCCAAATCGGGGTGGGAATAGTAATCCTAGAAATAATTCAGGAAGTATCACTTGTCCCTTTCTCTTTTGATTTCATTATTACATGATTATTTATCTATCCTTGTACATTGAGGGAAATGTACATCTTAAGTGTAGAGGGCGTAAAAGTGCCTAACTTTTTTACATTATTCTCAAATCCCTGAATTATATATAGTTCTTAAGTAATTTTCTCATATTACTAAATAGGATGAAATTTTTGATGATTTATGATTCTTATTGATATGTTTTTGAGTAAGTCATAATTAATTGTGCATTGATGATTTATACTTTAAGATACTAGAGAATCAAGCATGATAAGTCTATTTTTCAAGAATAAAAAATTTTCTAGGTTGTTGAACTGAATTTGAATATTACCTTGAAGTTTGAAATTTACGGGGATTGATGTTAAATACCGATAATTTTTGTGAGATTTGAGCCTTATAGAGCATATATTCTTTGTCGTGCTCACTTTATTGATTATGAGTGTGTCAACACTGAATTGTTATTCTAGAACTTGCCTCGATTATACATGTCAAGACCACATTATTGATTTGATATACTGAGATGATAAATGCACCTAGGTTTTAACCCACTCACTCCACTAAAAAGCCTACCTACATAAACCCCTAGTGAACCCCATTGATCCTAACAGCCCTTTTTATTGATTCACCCACTAATATTAACCAAAACCCCTTTATATTTGTTATCACCATTATTTTGACTACCCTTATATCGAGAATTGATTGGACCAGTTGCCTAATTAGTTTATTTCAGTTCATAAAGTTCTTTCTTTACTGTGTATTTATTTCATTTGTTCTTAATTAAAAAAAGAAGTATATTTATTATTAGTTCTATGTTCTAAGAGCTTACATGTTTAAATTCAACATCTTAAAGACGAAGCTCGTATTATTTTTTAAATTTTCGTGTGATTATTTAGGTTATTAGTTCATTTTCTAAAGTTAGGTAATTTGTCAATTCAATCTCGATTCTAAACCTTCTAATTCAGCCTTTATCCACACCTTTAACCCAAAGCCCCGTTACAACCCTTAAAAGACCTTTTGATTTGTGTATCATCTCATATTACAATGGTGGAGAGTTGATTTTCAAGCAAGCCTTTGGGATTAACTTTTCAAGTCCGACTTATGAGTGCTTTTTCCTAAACCTTAAACACTTCGAGCGCTTTGAGTGAATCTTTAGTGAGGATGTCAATCCTTGTCGATTTTAAATTAAAGGTAACATTTATTTAAGGGGAGATGCCTATGTTTTCATGATACAAATATATGACTTAGAATTGTTTAAATCTTTAGGAGTCTTTGAGTTAAATTATCCATGTATAAATTATCTACAAATTATGATGAGGCATTGTTAATGAGAATTATGAATTATGGAAAGTCCATTCTAATTGTAAGTCGAGAATTTTTCTTAAGGACAAGCAAAAACTTAAGTGTGGGGGTATTTGATAAACCGTAAAAGTAACATATTTTAATACCACATTTAGCATGTTTCCAGATGATTTAGCCCTTGATTTATGTAAAAAAGGTTCTCTTAATCCTTTCTTTTCATGTTTTATACTCAGGAAAGCACCCGAGATTTAAAAGAACAAGAAACGGGCTTAAAACGGGCCAATTTGGGCCAAAGTGGAAATCAACACGGCCTGGACTTTAGACCACACGGTTGTGCCTCATTAATTAACTAGAACACGGCCTAACCAAGATTTAAATGGCCATGCCTCCATCACCAGACCCGAACACGGCCTGAAGTCGATTCATACGGGCGTGTCCCATGGGCATGCCCTTGTCGCGACCAAGAGGAATTTCACTCAGAAAAGGATACTTGAAGGTAAAGAGACACATTCAAATAGCCGAGTAGGAATCATACTTGAATTAGGATACTTACGGGCCAATCAATGCATTCGAAGAGCCTATATAAAGACCCTAAGTGTAACAGGAAAGGGGCAGTCGGTTAGGTAGCCAGCTAGGCTAAGAAGCCGAGCTAGAAGGCCAGATTCATGGGAATCACTCAAAGATAGCCAGTTGATCCATCTCAAGAAGTTGAAATTATACTCAAGACGGCAGATCTCTCCTTCAATTCCTTCAGGGGGTTTTACGGATTTCTTATGTTTTGTTTTATCTTTTCTTCTGAGATGCTTTATTTTATCATTATGAACTAAACCCTTCAGATACCTGAAGGGGATGAAACCTAGATGAATCTTGTTATTGTTTTCTGAACTACATGATAAATACTTAGTTTGTTCTTAATTATGCGAGCTTAATTCTTGTGTTAATATTTCCAGGATATTGATTCAAGTTGAATGTGCTTAGGTGGTGGATCAAAAGTCCCTGTTTAAGAGTAGATCTAGCATAATTAAGCAGAGTTGATCGCACGCCTAGAGATAGGGTGACGAGATTTTACCGAATTAGGGTGAACCTAATATAGGAGCCCATAGATCGAGTTAATGCAATTCTAAGGGTTTTAATTAGAAAGAGATTTCAATTAATCAACCTAGGGTTAGACGTTATTCACCTCGAGAAAGGATTTAATATAAATTAGAGAGCCTTACGGATCAAGCTAAGTGAAAAAATCATCTGGTTCAGTGTTAGATAACAAGTGAAGTCTACGTAGAATCCTTCTAGGGTATCGTCATAATCAACTGAGTTTTTCTAAAAGTTATTTCTTCAATTTGTTCTTTTTGTCTTTGCGCCTTAGTTTAGTAATTTGTTAGTTTTTAGTTTAATCAATCAATCACTTAATATTTAAGCTAAATAATAGAAATAAGGTTAGTATTAGTACTTTTAGTTCCTTTGGATTCGACAATCTGGTCTTGCCTAAACTATACTACTGTTCGATAGGTGCACTTGTCTTAAGTCGTTGTCAGAGTTGGTTTCTAGGTTCAATCATTCTCTTTATAAAATTTAAAACTTGACAAAACAATGATCAGTATGACCCAATTGGGTGGCATTTTGGTCTTGCAAATGACCTATAATGTCACACGGCCATGGCACATGGGCGTGCCTAATGATCGTGGGGGTAAAGTCAGTAGCTAGCTTAAGAGTACACGACCATGGCACACGGGCATGCCTAGAGGCCGTGTGAGCAAGTCAGTATATGGCTTAGTAGGACACGGCCTAAGCACCCACGGGTGCTTGATAGTCATATTGTTTTGGCAGGATCGACCACGGTCAGGGTACACGGGCGTGCTTGGTAGCCGTGGTTGTAGTCAGGTTTAACCACAGGGAGGACACACGGGTGTGTCTAGTAGTCGTGGAGGGCACACAGTTGGCTCTTATGGGCGTGTATCCCCTGTATTTTAGAAAAGTTTTTAAGTTTTTGGGAACTTTTGTATATGTTTCGTTTTAGTCCCGACTTGATTTATAAGCATGCTTAGGGTCTCGATGACTCACTTAAGGGACATTGTGTGTATGATTGATGAATGAAATGAATGAAATATTATGGAATTTTTTGATCTATCTGGTAATTCCTTTAACCCTAGTCCGACAACGATTAAAGATTAGGGGTGTTACATTTGCTTGGTATCAGAGCTACGATTTAGTTTATTCTCGGACTAACGTAGCGTGTCAGAGTTTAGCTATACATTCCATATATCTGAATTGTGATAGTGTGATGAATACTGACATATAAAATGTGATTTCTGTATAGCAATTAATCTTGAAAGAGCCATAGCAGATGATGCAGAAAGTAATGCGCCTACTCTCGCACAAGGGACAGTGCCCTCTGATTCGAGACCGGCTATGATCGGTTAAGAGGGAGAAGCTAAACAAGATTTCTTCCAGATGATGAGTGAGTGGTTCACTCAATTCATGAGGAATAACCCAACTACTTTGAAACCCCCCCGTTAATCCCCCTTAGACATCTGATATTCCTCTGACTGTAAATCTAAATCTGTAGAATAAGCCTCCAGTTGACAAGATTTGTAAGTATGGCATCGAAGAATTTTGGGCTCCTAATGATGACGATGCTGAAAAGGCCAAGTTTTGGATTGAAAATACTATCCAAGTATTTGACGAAATGTCTTTGACTCCGAAAGAGTGCTTAAAATGTGTAGTATCATTACTCTAAGATGCAGCTTATCAATGTTGGAAAACTCTGATTTCTATTGTTCTGAAAGAGTGAGTTACATGGGACTTCTTTCAGATTGAGTTCCAGAAGAAATATATCAGTGAAAGATTCATCGATCAGAAATAGAAGGAATTTCTGAAACTAAAATAGGGTCGAATGACTGTTTCTGAGTATGAACGAAAGTTCGTGAGATTAAGTTAGTATGCTCGAGAATGCATATCATCTGAAGCTATAATGTGTAAAAGATTTGAAGATGGTCTTAATGAAGACATTCGTTTACTAGTTGGGATTTTAGAAATAAAAGAGTTTGTTGTACTCGTTGATCGAGCATACAAAGCTGAAGCACTCGAGAAAGATAAAAGAAAAGTTGTGTCTGAAGCTAGAGATATGAGAAAGAGATATCCAAGCAAGTCATTCCAGTCTTCTTCAAAGAGATTCAGAGATGATCAAAGTCGTTCAAGAGATAATGTGGGACATTCGAACAGGAATCGAGCTAGATCGCAGATGAGTTCCAAAACTCCCGCAACTTCAATGGCCAGTGTTGGTAATATCAGGACTGAGAGACCTGAATGTAAAAATTATGGAAAGAGGCATCCGAGAAGCTATAGATTAAATGACAAAGCTTGCTTCAGATGTGGACTATTTGATCATTTCATCCGTGATTGTCTTGAGTCTGTCGAGCCAGAGATTGTTCAGAATCCGAAACCTAATAATGCACCTATGAGAGGTAGACCTCCAAAGAATGTAAGAAATGTTAGTGGTAGTCAGAGGACTACGAGAGACACTGTTGCAAGATCTGAACCTAGATCGCCTGTGAGAGCGTATACTATCCGAGCTCGTGAGGAAGCTTCATCACATGATGTTATAATGGGTACTTTTACACTTTATGATACTTCTATGATTGCATTGATAGACCCTAGTTCTACACATTCTTATATATGCATGAATTTAGTATTTAGTAAGACTTTGCCTGTAGAGTCTACTGAGTTTGCTATAAAAGTACCGAACCCCTTAGGTAAAAGTGTTTTGGTTGATAAAGTATGCAAGAACTGTCTGTTAATGTTTAGAGATATTCGTTTCCCTGCTGATCTGATGCTTTTGCCATTTGACGAGTTCAATATTATTTTGGGTATAGACTGGTTGTCTTTAAATGATGCTGTTGTGAACTGCAAAAGGAAGACTATCGATTTGAGATGTCCGAATAATGAAATTATGCAGGTTGAGTCTAATGATTTGAATGGATTGCCTGCTGTGATATCGGTATTGAAAGCTCAAAGTTTTGTGAAAAAGGGATATGAGGCATATTTTGCTTATGTAATTGATTCAAAAATGTCTGAAAGGAAAATTGAGTCAGTACCTATTGTATGTGAGTTCTCCAATGTGTTCCCTGAAGAGTTACAGGGTTTACCTCCAATTCATGAAGTTGAGTTTGGTATTGAATTGATGCCTGGTACGACACCTATTTCGATAGCTCTGTATAGAGTGGCACCAATAGAGTTGAAAGAGTTAAAGTCACAGTTGCAATAATTGACCGATAGAGGGTTTGCTAGACTGAGTTTTTCGCCTTAGGGTGCTCTTGTTCTGTTTCTGAAGAAGAAAGATGGAACAATGAGAATGTGTATAGATTATCGTCAGTTGAATAAGGTGACCATAAAGAATAAATATCTGATTCCCAGAACTAATTACTTATTTGATCAGTTAAAAGGAGCTACTGTATTTTCTAAAATTGATCTGAGATCGAGATACTATCAATTGAGAGTGAAAGATTCAGACATACCGAAAACTGCTTTCACAACGAGATACGAGCATTATGAGTTTTTAGTTATGCCATTTGGACTAACCAATGCTCTTGCTGTTTTTATGGACCTGATGAACAGAATTTTTAGACCGTACCTAGATCAATTTGTTGTAGTATTCATAGATGACATATTGATTTATTCACATGATAAAAATGAGCATGCTGAACACCTAAGAATTATACTGCAAACTTTTAGAGAAAAGCAATTGTACGTGAAATTAAGCAAATGTGAATTTTTGTTGCATAAGGTTAGTTTTCTGGGACATATTGTGTTAGCTTCTGGGATTCGTGTTGATCTGAGCAAGATCTCTGCTATTCTGGGTTAAAAACCTCCGAGGAAAGTGTCTGAAGTCCGTAGTTTTCTAGGATTAACTAGTTACTACCATTGATTTGTAAAAGGATTTTCAGCGATAGCTACTCTGTTGACTAGATTACTTTAGAAAGATGTTAAATTTGAGTGGTCGGATAAATGTCAGAAAAGTTTTGATCAGTTAAAAGCTCTGTTAACAGAAGCTCTAGTGTTAGTACAACCAAAATCGGGCAAATAATTTGTGATTTACAATGATGCTTCGTTAAACGGTCTGGGTTGTGTTTTGATGTAAGAAGGCAAAGTTGTAGCTTATGCCTCGAGACAATTGAAGCCACATGAAAAGAACTATCCAACACACGACCTTGAGCTAGTTGCAATTCTGTTTGCACTTAAGATTTGGTGCCATTGTCTGTATGGTGAGAAATGCCATGTGTTTTTAGATCATAAAAGTCTGAAATATCTGATAACCCAGAAAGATTTGAACCTACGTCAAAGAATATGGTTTGAGTTGTTAAAAGGCTATGAGCTTGTGATTGATTATCATCCGGGTAAAGCAAACGTTGTTGTTGATGAGTTGAGTAGAAAAATCATTGTGTACATTACGTGCTTTGAATGCTAAGTTAAATTTATCTGATGATAGTTTTGTGATAGTTGAATTAAAAGCGAAACCATTGTTTATACAATAAATATGTGATGCTCAAAAGGTGGATAATGAATTGTTATCGAAACAAGCTCAGTGTGAATTGAATTTCGAATCTGAATTTCAAATTGTTGATGATTGTTTGAGATTTTAGTATCGTATCTGTGTTCCGAGAAATCTGGAGTTGATTCAGCTGATTCTGAGTGAAGCACACAGTAGTAGTCTATCTGTTCATCCAGGGAAGTACTAAAATGTATCATGATTTGATACACCACTACTTGTGGTCTGGTATGAAATGAGACATTTCTAACTTCGTTTCGAAATGTTTAGTTTGTCAGCAAGTGAAAGCTGAACATTAAGTTCCATCATGTTTGTTACAACCAATTCTGATTCTTGAATGGAAATAGGATAGAGTGACGATGGATTTTATTTCTGGTTTGCCTTTAACTCCAAGAAAGAAAGATGTGATATGGGTTGTGGTTGATAGATTAACGAAAACTGCCTATTTTATTTCGGTAAGATCTGACTACTCACTTGAGAGATTAGCCGGGCTTTACATTTTTGATATTGTGAGGTTGCACGGGGTGCCACTGTCCATAGTTTCAGATAGAGATCCGAGATTCACATCAAGATTTTGGAAGAAATTGCAAGAAGCTTTAGGTACAAAATTGCATTTTAGTACAGCTTTTCATCCGCAGACAGATGGTCAATTTGAGTGGATCATTTAGATTTTAGAGGATATGTTACGATGCTGTATACTTCAGCTTAATGGTTCGTGGGAATAGTATCTGCCATTGATCAAATTTGCGTATAATAATAGTTTTCAGACAAGCATCAAAATGGCACCTTATGAAGCTTTGTACAGACGTAAATGTCGTACACCTCTATATTGGACCGAGCTTAGTGAAAATAAGCTCCACGGGGTTGATTTGATAAAGGATTTTGAGCAGAAAGTGAAACTGATTCGAGATAGTTTGAAAGTAACATCTGATCGTCAGAAGTCTTATACAGACTTGAAGCGAAAAGATATAGAACTTGAGATCGGCGACAGAGTATTTCTGAAAGTGTCACCGTGAAAGAAAGTGCTTCGTTTTAGACGTAAAGTCAAATTGAGTCCGAGATTCATCGGACTGTATGAGATCATTGAACGTGTTGGGCCTGTTGCTTATAGATTAAATTTGCCCACTGAGTTAGAAAAGATTCATAATGTATTTCATGTTTCGATGCTTCGTAGATATCGATCCGATCCGTCAAATGTGATTGCCCCATCCAAAATTGTAATCCGATCTGATATGACATATGAAGATAAACTAATTCGTATCTTAGCTCGTGAAGTGAAAGAGTTGAGAAACAAGAAAATTTCGTCAGTAAAAGTACCGTGGAACCGACACAGAATATAAGAGGCTACGTGGGAGCCTGAGGACTCAATGAGACAACAATTTTTGACTCTATTTAACAGTAAGATTTTTGGGGACGAAAATCCCTAAGGGGGGAGAATTGTAACAGTCCAGTTTATACCCTAGTCAGAATAGTGGTTTCGGGACCACAAATCCGAGTCTAAATATTATTTTAATATTATTTTCTGTGTCCTTAATATGTGATTAAGCATGTGCTAAATTTTCGTAAGTTAATTTTTCCGTCTGTGTGTTTATTTTGACAAAAGGATTGAATTGCATTAAATGTGAAAGTTGCTTGCTATTGTTCAAGTACCAATGTGTTATGGCTTTGTATAAGCGAAGGCCTTATGAAGCAAATAGACCATTATTTAGTTAGTGGATGAATGAAAGTCAAATATGCCCTTATTACATGTTTGTTTTAATTATTAATTGGATGGATATTTTGGTAAAAGAATTATTAATATATGTTATAGTAAAATAAACATAAAATATGGCCATTAATCCTTGTTCATCCACCGAATTTTGGAAAGAAAAGAAAGAACAAAAGCTTTCAAATTTCGGCACATACAAGCTTGAATTAAAGGTTAGTTTTTGATCAGTTTTTGATAATTTCTATGTTTTTGTAACCGTTGCTTCAAGAGCTATCAAACCCATGTCTCAATTTAATGAATTGATGTTGTTCATGAGAAATGCCATTGAAGATATGTTGAGCATTGTGATGATCTTTGGTGTTAAATGAAAGATTTGAGCTAGATGAACATACCTTGTTCTTGAATTTTTGATGAATTTAGCTAATTAGGGCTAAATTGAGAAAATGGTAAATTGAAGGACTAAATTGAAAATTTGATTAAAAGTATGGGCTTGTATGATGTTCATAAGTATTTGGCTAAGCTTGTGTACGTGTTGATTTTGTGAATTTGATGTTTTGAGAAAATGGACTAAATTGATAAATTGTGCAAGTATGAGGGCTAATTTGTAAATAGCCCTAAATGTGTGTCCTTGGTTTTGGCTAGTTTTGAATTGATAAAATGCTTGAATGAATGAGTTATATGATGCATTTTTTGGTATGGTTTGGAGCACAAGAAATGGTCAAGTTTTTGAGTAAGTTTTGGATGAATTATACTTGTGATGATATGAGTTTTAGTTTTGTAATTTGGCATGAATGAAATTGGTATTGAATGTATAGATTGATTGGTCAATTTGGTATGTTTTTGGTTGCCATATATGCATGATATGATTTGGTAAATGTTGCTTATAGGTGCGGGTGGCATTTTGGTCTTGAAAATGACCTATAATGTCACACGGCCATGGCACACGGGCTTGCCTAGTGACCATGGGGTAAAGTCAGTAGCTAGCTTAAGAGTACACGACCATGGCACACGGGCGTGTCTAGAGGTCGTGTGAGAAAGTCAGTATATGGCCTAGTAGGGCACGACATTAGCACACGAGGGTGTTTGATAGGCGTGTTGTTTTGGTAGGATCGACCACGGTCAGGGTACACTGGCGTGCTTGGTGGCCGTGGTGTGTAGTCAGGTTTGACCACGGGGAGGACACACGGGTGTGTCTAGCAGTCGTGGAGGGCACACGGGTGGTCCCACGGGTGTGTATCCCCTGTATTTTAAAAAAGCTTTTAAGCTTCCGAGAACTTTTGTATATGTTTCGTTTTAGTCCCGACTCTGTTTATAAGCATGCTTAGGGTCTCGATGACTTACTTAAGGGACATTGTGTGTATGATTGATGAATGAAATATTATGGAAGTTTTTGATCTATCTGGTAACGCATTTAACCCTAGTCTGGAGACAGTTATGAATTAGGGGTGCTACAAAGGGATATTAACACAACATTAACTTACCTAGAGTTATTCATATCACTAACTGATTTATACCTTTCCTATCCCCAAACCTTATCTACATACTTAACCATTAACATTCTTTTCAAGCAAAACTTAATATTGATCACAATAAGACATAAATCATTTTCATTCTGCTTCTTTCCTATAACAATCACGAGAGATATCATCTTAATTCAATAAACTTCTATTTGAATAGTGCATATGCTAGAGTCAGATCAAAGACTCACCTGATACTCACTTAATATAGTTCGAAGCTCCAGGTTCATCCATCCTTCATGTACCAGCATCAACTGCTTAAAGAACATAATTTCACTATTACAACTCTTATACATATAATTTACTTACCAACTCAATCATTGACAATCTCATGCAAAGCCTTGTTCTTATAATCTTATTGTTCAGATACCTCTTACAGACTTACTCATTCAAAATACCTAACATGCAGCGCTGGGATACTTACTCGAAGATTGAATGATCTTTTATTAGATTTAGAATCATAGTTTCTAGCTAAATAAAAAAAAAAGGTTACCTTAATTTAGAAAAGAAACAGAGAGTGATATTTGAGAAAATAAGAAACCCCCTGACAACCTTTCTCTCACATATACATAACTGTCTTAACTTATTGGAATCTCAGAATTTGTCTTTCTTAATGTGTAATGACGCTATAGTCAGGGGTGTGAGAAAGTGCATTCTCGGGACTCTGTTCCTGTAAATCGGTTATTAAGTTACTTGTGTAGTTAATTAAATTTTGGTTAAGTAAATTTGTATGAATTAAGAGCCATTATAGTATAAGGACTAAATCACGTATAGGGTAAAAGTTGAATTATAGATTAAAAATTAATGAAGGGGTTAAAGTAGTAAATATACCTTTATACTATGTAGTGGAGGTGATAAACCATAAAAGTAACATATTTTAATCCCACATCTAGTATGCTTTTTGATGATTTAGCCCTTGATTTATATAAAAGGTGCTTGTAATCCTTTCTTTTCATGTCATATACTCAAGAAAGCACCCAAGGATAAAAAGAACACAAAACGGGCTTAAAATGGAGTAATTGGGCCTTAGCAAGAAATCCACACGGCTTGGCACAAAGCCTGCACGACCGTGTCTCGTCGATTACCTAGAGCACGGCCTAACTCACGAATTGCACGGCCGCACATCATCTCATTTCCACACACGGGCTCTTTGCCACTAAATTTATTTCTTCTCCTAGTAGGTACCTCTAATTTATGACTAGAAGGTACCTCTAATTTATGGCAGGAAGGTACCTCTAATTAGATGCTGACAAAATTTATGGCAGCTACAGATTCTCGTCTCCAAATGACGGAAGCAACACTTGATGAACAGCAAATCTCACTCAAGGGAATCAAGACTCAGTGGGAGAGCTCATTACGTCAGCTGGAATACTTACTGAAATAGCATGTGAAATACGGACAAAATTTTTTTCCAAAGACATAGAGCAATTAAGGGCAATCACACTAAGGAGTGGCAAAGAGCTAGTTGAACCACAAAGAAAGACACCACATGAGGTTACCAAGAAAAAAAGTGTAGAAGTTGAGAACGACAATGCATTGCCTAAAGAGAATAGAACACATATTCCATATCTAGCAAAATTGAAGAAAGAAAAACTGGATGCTCAATATGGTAAGTTCCTTGAACTCTTTAAACAAATACATATTAACTTACCTTTTGTTGAAGCTATTTCCCAGATGCCAAAGTATGCAAAATTCTTAAAGGAACTTCTCACAAACAAAAAGAAGCTTGAGGAAGTATCAAAGGTGGAGCTTAATGAAGAGGTGTTCAGCCCTTCTCCAAAATAGACTACCACGGAAGTTAAAAGATCAAGGGAGTTTCACTATTCCTTGCTTAATTGGTAGTTTAAACAATACGAAAGCATTAGCATACCTAGGCGCTAGTATCAACTCAATGCCTTACCAATTGTTTAAACGACTAGATCTTGGGGAACCAAAACCCACTAGGATGAGTATTCAATTAGCTGATAGATCTATTAAATATCCTAGAGGAGTTATTGAAGATATCTTGGTAAAAATTGATAAATTTATTTTCCCTGTTGATTTCGTTGTGTTAGACATGGATGAGGACATCAATGTTCCTTTAATCTTAGGGCGTCCTTTTTTAGCCACTGCTAGAGCTATTATTGATGTAGATGATGGCAAACTAGCACTAAGGATAGGTGATGAAGAAATTATTTTCCAAATTTATGATGCCATGCAATATTCTAAAGAGCAAGATGATTCCTGTTATTTTGTTGACACTCATCGATCATATTATTAAAAATTCATTACAGAAATCACGTAGGATGACACGATGGGCTGTGTCCGCCTCAAGGAGAGGGGAAGAAGATGAAGGCAATGAGACAAGTTTGTATACATCAGAATTCAGACAAACGAAAGAAGAAAACATTGAAGAAGATGACATATTAAAACAGAAACCCTCCATCGACAAGCCGCCAAAATTAGAATTAAAACAGTTACCACAACGTTTAGAATACGCATTCCTTGGGGACAATTCTACACTACCTATAATCATCTCTTCAGAACTAGAACAAAAGGAAAAAGAGGAGCTTATAAAGGTATTAAGAGAACATAAGAAAGCCATAGCTTGGAAAATTTTCTATATTAAGGGAATAAGCCCCACGTTCTGCACCCACAAAATTTTAATGGAAGAAGAATATAAACCGTGTGTGCAACCCCAGAGACGATTAAACCCCAACATGAAAGAAGTGGTAAAAATTGAGGTAATTAAACTTCTAGATGCAGGAATAATTTATCCTATTTCTGACAGCACTTGGGTAAGTCCTGTGCAGGTAGTTCCAAAGAAAGGAGGAATGGCGGTAGTACCCAATGAAAAGAATGAGTTAATTCCCACAAGAACAGTTACAGGCTGGAGAGTCTGCATAGACTATAGAAAGCTGAATGATGCCACCAGAAAAGATCACTTTCCTCTACCCTTCATAGATCAAATGTTAGAAAGACTATCCGGGTATATGTACTACTACTTCTTGGACGGACTCTCCGGCTACTTCCAAATCCCCATAGCTCCTGAAGACCAAGAGAAGACGAATTTACATTCCCATACGATATGTTTTCTTATCGTAGAATGCCTTTTGGATTATGTAATGCTCCTGCCACTTTTCAGCGTTACATGTAGGCAATTTTTAACGAACTCATAGAGGACATCATGGAGGTATTCATGGATGATTTCTCAGTATTGGGTAATTCTTTCTAGCTTTGCCTTAAAAATTTAAAACGAGTTCTAATTAGATGTGAAGAAACAAACCTTGTTTTGAATTGGGAAAAATGCCACTTTATGGTTAGAGAAGGGATTGTTTTAGGACATAAGATTTCTAGAAAAGGGATTGAGGTAGATAAAGCAAAAGTTGAAACCATAGAAAAATTACCTCCCCCTAGTTCAGTAAAGGCTATTAGAAGCTTTTTAGGACATGCAGGTTTTTATAGAAGATTCATTAAAGACTTTTCTAAAATATCTAAGCCTTTGACAAAATTACTAGAAAAAGACGTTCCTTTAATTTCAATCAGGAATGTTTAGATGCATTTAATGTCCTTAAAGATAAATTAATAAATGCACCGATTATAATCGCACCTGATTGGAATTTACCCTTTGAACTAATGTGTGATGCAGGTGACTTTGCAGTAGGCTCAGTTTTGGGACAATGAAGAGACAAACATTTTCAGCCAATTTACTATGCTAGCAGAACATTAACATCTGCGCAAGAAAATTACACCACGACTGAGAAAGAACTACTAGCTGTAGTTTTTGCTTTTGAAAAATTTAGACAATATCTAATATTATCTAAAGTTGTCATTTACACAGACCATTCAACTCTTTGTTATCTTTTCACCAAACCTGATGCAAAACCTAGACTCATACGATGGATTTTACTCTTACAGGAATTCGACCTGGAAATACAAGATAAGAAGGGAGCCGGGAATCTTACAGCAGATCACCTTTCTAGACTTGAAAATCCACACACCAAAGAGCTTGACGAAGGTGAAATAAATGATTGGTTTCTTGAAGAACAACTCTTCTCTATAACCCATTCTGAGGTACCATGGTTTGCAAATATCACAAATTTTTTAGCAGCTAACGTTCTACCCAGAAAACTAACACATCACCAAAAGAAGCAATTCTTTGATGATGTGAAAAATTATTTTTGGGAAGACCCCTTTCTTTTTCGCATATGTGCAGACCAGGTAATTCGAAGATGTGTTACAAAGACAGAAGCAAACAAAGTCGTGGAGCATTGCCAGTGAGGACCATCAGGAGGACACTACAGTGGAATTAAGACAGCACACAGAATACTTGAATCAGGTTTTTATTGGCCCACTCTATTCAAAGATGCCAACAGGTATGTTACCTCGTGTGATAGATGCCAGAGGATAGGTAATATCTCTAAACGTGATGAAATGCCTCAAACATATATGTTATAATGTGAGATATTTGACGTATGGGGTATCGATTTTATGAGACCATTCCCCAATTCATTTGTAAATAAATACATCCTAGTAGCAGTTGATTACATGTCCAAATGGGTACAAGCGGAAGCCTTACCTACCAATGATGCTAGGGTAGTAGTTAAATTCCTCAAGAAACTATTTTCTCAATTCGGGACACCTAGAGCCATCATTAGTGATAGGGGTACTCATTTCTGTAATACACAATTTGAAAAAGTTCTAAAGAAATATGGAGTATGCCACGTAACGACCACCTATATCATCCTCAAACGGTGGGCAAGTCGAGGTAAACCGAGACCTTAAGCGCATTATAGAAAAAATGGTTGAATCAAATAGAAAAGATCAAGCGCTTAAAGTAGATGATGCTTTATGGGCCTCTGAGTAAACATTCAAAACACCTCTAGGGACATCCCCATACAAACTTGTATATGGGAAAAGCTGTCATCTACCATCCAAATTAGAACACAAAGCTTTTTGGGCAATAAAATTTTTGAATTCTGATCTTAATGCTGCAGGGAAGAAAAGAATGAAACGAGCTAGATGAATAGAGAGCTGAAGCCTACGAGAACTCAAAATTATATAAAGAGGCAACAAAGCGACGCCACGATGCTCGTCTAAAAAGGTCAAAACAATTAAAGGTAGGGGACTTAGTCCTACTATATAACTCAAGACTTAAATTATTTCCAGGAAAGCTGAAATCAAGATGGTCTGTCCCATTTATGATTAAAACAATTTTTCCATATGGCACAATTGAGGTAACTCACCCCACTAAGGGCACATTCAAGGGAAATGGTCACCGACTCAAATTTTATAACGGTGCAGATTTTGGAGATATGAGAGAGGAGCCTCTGCTCCATGAACCTCCTTTGAGAGCAAAAAATAGGGAAAGTCTAGCTTAAGACTTTAAACAAGCGCTTCTCGGGAGGCAACCCGAGCACTAACTTCCCTAAACATTTTATCTAACTTAATTAAGTGCAGAATTAAGACCACATAGCCTTACGCACGGGCGTGCCTGTGGCCGTACGAAAACCAGAGGAAAAAACCCACGGACAGATCAATAGTCGTGTACGACAAAGAATAAATGATTTCCCCAACACGGCCTGCGATAAGGGACCACGCCCATGCCATCCACCAGTGTGAGGTTACTGACTTAGACAACACAGGTAGAACACGACCGTGCTATCTCACCGTGCCAATATACTAACTTATCAGACATGGGCGTGTCAAGAGTCGTTCCCAAACAGGGAAAACTTGTTATAGTAGACACGGGCTACGATACCAGAACACAGCCGTGCGATCGAACCGTGTGAAGCCACTGACTTGCCTAGCACGGGCGTGCCCAACGGTAACATGGTCGTGCCAATAAACCTGAACATGCCCAATTCTGAAAAACACGAAAAGCACGGGCAATTTTAAAATGACACGGGCGTGTCAACTAACAATGCCCCCTCCTCTATAAATAAAATCTAATAGCTTTCTTCCCCAAAGCCAAACCCTAAAATTAAGTTTTAAAACCCCTCCTCCCCAAATCTGGCCATACCAAGCAGACTTTCCCCTCCAAAATGCCACTTCTTCTCCAACAACTAACCCACACGGCCATAGCACCACCGTGCTCACACACCACGCCCCTACCAGGCCGTGCTCACACTGCGAAAAACGGCTGCAACACCACCGTGCCCTCTACCAGTGCCCGTTCGATACCACTGTTCCTGGTTCCTTTCTTCTTCACATTTTCAAATACTTTCTATTCATTTAAGTTTTTTATTTCATTTTAGCCTTAAAAATCTGATTTAATTCATTGCATTTAGTCTATTTCTTGTTTATTCTATGTTAAACATAATTTTTAGTTCACTTTCTTTAGAATTCTTGTTTGCCTTATTTATTTTTAGTTCTGAACAACATGATTTCCATTGTTTGATTATTAATACATGTTAGATATTAGTTATTGTTTCTTTGAAGAATTGTTGCTCTGCTATTGTAAAATTTTATTGTATAATTCTAAAATATATTGGTTGAACTAGAAAAAAATTGCTTTATATTAACGGGACATATGTCGACATCTCGAGTAAAACGCTCAGTCCCAAGTAAGAAAAGAAAAGGGCCCGGATCATCTTCCACAAGTGCATCTTCCGAGCTTTGGTATCCATTCCTTCGGTTCCCTCAAAACACTCAGGAAGAGCGTTACAAGAAATTCCGAGAACGGCCCTTAGGCATCGAAAAGTGCATTGACTAGAACATTGTTGAACAAATAGGACTAGCAACTGACATCCGAGCTCTCATTTCAACCGAACCATAGGAGAAGTTCTTCTCAATCATCGAGCTCACATATCTAGAGCTAACACTAAAATTTTGCCCAACTTTTACTTTACAAACAGTGATGGCACAGTTTGACAAGTCGGGAAGAGTGCAATTCAGATTAGGGGGATGGTACTTCAATTAAGCATACCCTAATTTGGCATGGCTCTCGGACTTTATATAGACAAATTTAGAGAGGAAAATAACCTCTCCGAGTTAGACCGAGAACTCCCCCGCAACCCCTTTAAATGTTGGTGCAGCCTAACACCCACCACGAATGCTTACAACCCGAGTCGATCGAATGCAGCAACACTTGGCCCACCCCTGAGATATATCCACGCCATCCTAGCCCACACTATCATAGGTCGACGTGAGAGCACCGACGTGGTAAGCAAGCACGATGTTTACTACTTATCGTGCATGTCAGAGGGGGACGTTTTCGATTTGGCATATTTCATCGCCTGTGCTATCCAGTACAAACAGAGTCACACAGAAAGGGGATTCTATCAATGGGGCCATACATTACTAGGCTGGATCGACACTTCGACCTCTTGAACACTGACGATCAGATCACATCCCTCACACTGATGGGTAACATGGTACCTCAAGTCATCCAAACGATGCTACATATGGGGATGATTAAACATCGTTGAGGGACCGACCCCTTCACTACCGATTAGCAACATCCACAGATGAGGGGGAGCCCGAGGATATTAATGACGATGTCCCACCAGCTCTGAGATAGCAGCCATCCCATGCAGCAATATCATTGGTAGATATCTCTGCACGCCTTGACCAGTTCGAGCAGTATTTCATTGACAACACTCGATGTTTTGATGGGATAGAGGCCACCCTCCACCAAATATGCCAACACCTCCATATCTCACCACCAGCCCCACCACCAAATCTAGACGATGAGGAGGACCTTTGAGTCCCTTTAATTATCTACATTTTATTTTCTTATTTTTAGTGTTATTTTTATTTTTATTTTTCCTTTATTATCATAAATTGCTACTTTTTGTCATTGCAAACTTTTATCAGTACTTATCTAATCTTTGAAGTATTCCTAACATTTTATCTTACACCCCTGAAATATCTAACTGATGACTTCGCAGTTCCGATCACACACTCTACATACACGAACAAATCAATAGGAGTAATTCACTAATACATAAGTCATCTTCCATCTCGAACACTACCAACTCCCGGAATCATCCAAAATTTAGGAAGTATTACTTCTCCCCTTCTCTTTTTATTTCATAATTATTATTACTATCTTTGTACATTAAGGACAATGTACGACTTAAGTGTAGGGGGATAAAAGTGCCTAACTTTTTGCATAATTCTCAAAAATCCTGAATTTTAAACTTGTTTTCAAGTATTTTTCTCATATTACTAATTAGGATGAAATTTCTATTGATTTATGATTTTTATTGATATGTTTTGGATTAAGTCATTGATAATTGTGCAGTGATGATTAAATTTTAAAAGAATATTAAAGAATCAAGCATGATTAAGTCAACACCCATAAATTTTATGTGAGAATTTGAGCTTTATAGAGCATATACCCTTTTTCATGCTCACTTTATTGATTATGAGCGTGTCTACTTTGAATTGTTATTCTAGATCTTGCCTTGTTTATGCATGTCGAGACCACATTAATGATTTGATATACTAAGATGATAAAGGCACCTAGGTTTTAACCCATTCACTCCACTAAAAAGCCTACCTACATAAATAACCCCTAGTAAACCCATTTGGTCCTAACAACCCTTTTTATTGAATTACCCATTTGATATTAACCCAAAACCCTTTGTATTTGTTATCAACATTCTTTTGACTTCTCTTCTATCGAAAATTGATTTGATCAGTTGTCGAATTAGGTTATTTCAATTATCAAAGTTCCTTCTATTGTGTTTCTTTTAGTTTGTTCTTAAAAAAATTAAAAAAATCCAAGTTTATTCAATATTAGTACTATATAAAAGAGCTTAGAGCATTTAAATTCCAATTGTTGAAGAAAAAGCTCGTATTAAAGTATTATCAAATTTTAAGTGATGAAAATACTCTTTATTATATAGTAATTATCAATAGTGGTATTATTAGTTTTCATTCGATGTAAATATTCACATTTAGTTCATTGTTTCTAGTTAGGTAATTTGTCAAGTCTATCTCGATTCTAACCCTCTAATTCAGCATTTATCCATACCTTTAACCCTAGCCTCGTTACAACCCTGATTTAAGACCTTTTGATTTGTGTATCATCTCATATACAGTGGTGGAGATTTGATTTTTAGGCAAGCCTATGGGATTAACTTTTCAGGTTCGACTTTTGAGTGCCTTATTGTGAACCTTAAACACATTTGAGTGATTTGAGTGAATCTTTAATGAGGATGTCAGTCCTTGTCGGTTTTAAATCAAGGGTAATTATTTAGATAAGGGGATACACCTTTGTTTTCGTGCTACAAAATCATGACTTATCCCCTTTGAATCTTTAGGTCTCTTTGAGTTGAATTATCCATGTATAAATTATCTATGAACTATGATGAGACGTTATAGATAGGAATTATGGATTGTGGAAAGATCGTTATAATTGTAAGTTGAGAACTTTGCTTGAGGACAAGCAAAAGCTTAAGTGTGGGGGTATTTGATAAAACATAAAAGTAACATATCTTAATCCCACATTTAGTATGCTTTTATGATTTAGCCCTTGATTTATATAAAAGGTGCTTGTAATCCTTTCTTTTCATGTCATATACTCAGGAAAGCACACGAGGATAAAAAGAACACAAAATGGGCTTAAAACAGAGTAATTGGGCCTTAGCAAGAAATCAATACGGCCTGGCACAAAGCCTGCACGACTGTGTCTCGCCGATTACCTAGAGCATGGCCTAACTCACGAATTGCACAGTCGCGCATCATCTCATTACCACACACGGCCGTGTCAAGTGATCTACATGGCCGTGTCCCAATCGACAGACCTGAAGCACGGCCTAAATCTCGACTTACACGGCCGTGCCCAAAACGACAGAATCAAGGCACGGCCCAACCCCGAATTACACAGGCGTGTGCCATGGGCGTGCCCCTGCTGCGGGAATGAGCAATTTCATTCAGAATTGGATGCTTGAAGCCAAAGAAACATACTCTTAAGTCTACTTAAAGACCCTAATAATAATTCTACTTAAAAGAGGTACTTAAGAGCCAAGTAAAGCATCTCAAAAGCCTATATAAACAATCCAAGGTAGACATTGAAGAAGAGGGTTTTTGGCAGAGGCTTTTGTTGAAGCTTTCATCTTTTGGGGAATCACTTGAAGATATCCAGTTGATCCATCTCAGGAAGCCAGGACTCTATTCAAAACGGAGGATCTCTCCTTCAATTCCTTCTGGGAGTTTTAGGGATTTCTTATGTTTTGTTTTATCTTTTCTCTTGAGATGTTTTCTTATTTAGTTATGAACTAAACCCTTGAGATACAGAAGGGATGAAACCTATGATGGATTTTGTTATTTGATTTCTAAATTATATGATAAGTACTTAGTTTGTTCTTAATTATGTTGCTTAATTTAATCTGATGTGCTTAGGTGGAAGAAGAACAGACCCTACCTAAGAGTAGATCTAGCATAATTGAGCGAAGCCGATTGGGCACCTAGAGATAGGGTTACGAGATTTTTCCAAATTAGGATGAAACCTAATATGGGAATCCATTGATCGACTTACTGCTTCCTTAGGAGGTTATTATAAGAGAACGAGAGTTCCACTAATTAACCTAAGGTTAGACGTTATTCGCCTCGAGAGAGGGTTTAATATAGGTTAGGGAGTCTTACAGATCAAGGTAAGTAAAGAAACCGTATGGTTTAGGGATAAATAATAAGTGAAGTCATAGGTGGATTCTTCCCGAGGGTATCATCTTCATCATCTGAGTTTTCCTAAAGTCTTTCTCCAATTCATTCTTTCATCTTTGCATTTCATTTAAAATATTTCATTAGTTTTAGATTAATAAATCAATCGCTCCATATTTCAGGTTGAATAATAGAAAGACAGTGAGTAGTAGTACTTTTAGGCTCCTTTGGGTTCGATAAGATATTCTTGCCTAAACTATACTATTGTTCGATAGGTGCACTTGCCTCTATTGTTGTCATAGTTAGTCTACAGGTTCGATCATTCTTTTTATAAATTTTAAAACTCGACTGTTTGACACGATCAGGAGGACATTAATGGAGCATATATGTATATATATAATAGTTTAATATGTATAAATTATATATTATAATTAATAAAATGAAGTTGATATGTATATATGTATTATATAATAATGATGATTATTATAATAAAACAAAATGAAAGAAAGTAAGAGAACATGCAAATTAAATAAGAAACAAAAGAAAGAAAAGAGGAGAAAGACAAACATCTATAGGGACCTTAGGGCTCAAATTCAAAATTGGTTAGTCAATGTAGTCCCTTTTCTTGTAATTTTTATATTTTTGGAATCCTAGTGTTAAATACTACTAGACCCATGTCGAAATTTTAACATTGATTAATATTTTAGATATTCTTATTGTTGAATAGTTTTAGTATTAGTGATTTAATTGATAGAGTTTTAACTAGAAATGGAAAAGGATTAAATTGTAGAACAAATTGTAAATTTTGAGTAATAGGGACTAAATTGTGAAAAATTCCAAATTTTAGGGGTTTAATTGAAAATAGGGAACTAAATTTAGCTAAAGTGAAATTAGTATAAAAATATAGGATTAAATGTGAAGAATAAAATTAGTCTTGTTTTAGGGACTAAATTTGAATTTAAGCAACTATTGTGTAAAATATGAAATATTCAATATGAAATTGAATTGTGTTGTATTGATGTATTTTAACTATTTTAATTCCGTAGCTAACGTTGTACCGGAATTCTCGACTAAAAAGGGGAATAATAAAATCGACATCGAATAGTTTGGAATCCGCAGTTTGTATTTCTATAAATCTGAACCTAGTTGTTAATTGTTGTATTTCGATTTAATGCATATGATAAGTGGTTGAGGTGAGTATTGTGGCACTTTGATAGTGAATTGAAATTATAGTTGATTGAATTGGTATATATATTATGAATGTATTGATTATTTTAATTGAAATGAATATATGTGTAAATGTGATAATGTGCAAATATGAGAATTGGATATTGGTTGTATTTGAAAAGTGAAATGAAACCCTATTAATTGTATCGGGCTGAGTCGATATAGATGGCATGCCATAGGATAGGAAGAGTTCAGGGATTTCTTTGACTTCGAGTCAATGAGGCACTGGGTTCCAATTTGCTTTAGTTTAACCGATGAGACACTGGGTGTCAATTTATAAAGCGCATGGAGCAGTTAATACTTCAAATTTATCCGATGAGGCACTGGGTGCGAAACTGGTGTGTTGATTGGATCCGTGTATCTGTCCGAGTCTAACTCATGTTAATAGGGGTAATTAAATAATGGAGTTCTATTATCAATATTGAAATGGAAAAATATGTGAATTGGAAATGGAAAAGTGGATTGATATATGAATGGTGAAAATGTTGTGATCATAAATAAGATATATGAGTATTGTAACAATATGGTTTTCACCCTAATCGAAATAGTGCTTTCAGGACCATGAATCTGAGTCAGAAAAATATTTTAAAATTATTTTCTGTGTTTGTTATGTGTGAATTTATATCCATGAAATTTTTGTGTTTTAATTTTGTTGTTTGAGTGTCAATTTAATAAAAATGGCTTAATCGCGTAAGATGAAAAAGTTGATAGTTAGATATGTAAGGGCCAAATTATTTTTGTCTTTAAAGCATGAGGTGTTTATGATTCAATTACACCATTTAATTTATGCATGGACACTTTTGGACATGAGTTAGTGGAAATGGAATAAAATTATAAAGGTTAAAAATGGAAATGAATAATTATATGATAATTAAATAAAACAAAAGCATAAATTAAAGCCATTGTCATCTTTGTTGGCCGAATATGTCAAAGAAAGAAAATCATCCATGGCTTTTTAGGTTTCGGCTACTATCAAGCTTAATTCAAGGTTCGTTTTTGCTTGGTTTTTGATAATTTTTATGTTTTTGAGATCGTTGCTATGAAATCTACAAAGCCCATGTTGTAATTTCTGAATTTGATGAATATTTTGAGTGTTTCCATTGATGATTTTATGAGTTTTGTGATGTTAGTTGATGAATTATGAAAGATATGTTTTGGATTAATATGTTTTGTATTGGAATTTTTGATGAATTTGAGTAATTAAGGCTAAATTGTAAAAATAATATTTTAAAGGACTAAAATGTGAAATAAATGAAAAATATGGGTTGCTAGGGACCTATAGAGAATTCTTCTAAGCATGGGTTATATTGAATTAAATGTATTT
Source organism: Gossypium rotundifolium (assembly GCA_025506655.1). NCBI lineage: Eukaryota > Viridiplantae > Streptophyta > Magnoliopsida > Malvales > Malvaceae > Gossypium > Gossypium rotundifolium. The sequence continues at coordinate 105,462,124 of CP106722.1, read as the reverse complement.
TGTGATTTTATGAATTAGGGACTAAAATGTCAAAATGTGAAAATAGGAAGGCCAAATTGTAAACTTCCCTAAATATGTGTTTTTAGATTGAATTGAATGAATTGGTGAATAAATGAGTTAAATTTGAATATGTATAGATCAAGAACCAAAGAAAACAGATTTAGACCGAGGAAAGTCGAAGGTGATCGAATAGTTGAATCCGTTCGTTTATTTCAAATCCGAGGTAAGTCTATATACAAATAAATGTATTTGAGTCAGTTTTTTTATGTACCTATGAAATTTAATTGTGATGAATGTGAACGATATGATATAGAAATGAAATTCGAGAAAGTATCGACAAAGCTTCAATATCCGAAAGGTCCCGTACGAACCAAGGAATAGATAGGAATGTATATGTCATGACATAGGTTTCCGATATGTGATATCATGTAAGACCATGTCTAGGACATTGGCATTGATTTGAGATTTATGTGTAAGACCATGTCTAGGACAGTGGCATCGATATTTGATTACATGTAAGACCACGTCTGGGATGTTGGCATTGTACGATTATTCTGAGTATTCCGAGCATCCTATTTGATTTCGAACAGTTCAACAGGAAAATCTGAGAAACGAAAGAATGGGTGAAATGTATAACCGTTTCAGGTACATTTGATGCGTATGTTTTATTTAAGCATAAAAGGTAAGTATTTTTGAATTTGCAATATAAAAATATGTGCATAGATTCAATGAGACAAAATGTGATATATGTATGATTGTGTTATGAGCAAAAGATATACTTTGAGATATGAATGGTGGGTAAGCAATGGCTAAATAAATGAGCCAAAGAAGAGTTATGAAGTTACAATTGAGTAACATTAATGATCTTATAGTTGATTGATTATGTATACTATATGTTATGTTTATTTGTATATGGATTACCAAGCTTTTGAAAGCTTACTCTGTGTGTGTTTACTTTATTTTATAGATCATCAAATCCACAAAAGGCTCGAGGATTATCGAGGATCATCACCACACTATCAAACTCTATTTTGGTACCTTTGAATGTGTTTATAGCTAAGTATGGCATGTATAATCTAGTTGAATAAAATGATGCTTTGAGTTGTATATATAAGCTATGTGATATGGCTTGTAAATGGAATGTGATTATGGTAAATGTCAATTATGTTTTGTGATGCAAAGTTAGTATGTTTTGATGAATGATTAGTATATTGAATTGGTAAGTTATTTACATGGATTTCGCCTAGAAATGTAACACCCCAAACTCTACCTAGACGTTATGGCCGAATCTGGCGGTGCCACATGATAGTGCTTTGGAAAAACATAACTATGTTAAAACCATTTGTAGATATCTTGGGGTTTTGTCAAAATGTGTCGTTTAATTATTCATTATCCATGTTCAAAACATTATATGTTGCAAAAGCTTTTAACATAATTTGTGAGTTCGTGTATTTTTGATAAAACATTTATTTGTTTTGGAAATTCGCGTCTTATCCTACTTCTAGAAGTTTATAAAATAATAATCCCAAATTTTAAACAAAAGTCCATAAAGGCCATGTTACATAAAACTTGCCCAAATATAATCAGAACTATAAATGAAAAATAGTTAGAGGTCCAGAACTATGGTCACCACCAAGTCCTCCGCCGTACCGATCTGTCTACTGCTGGGGATTACCTAAACAGATTAAACAGAAAAGGGTGAGTTTTCACAAACTCAGTATGTAATCCCCACAGAAAACACACATAGTCATATCAGAAAACAAACATAAGTTCATAGTTGGGGTCTGAGCCCATTACAGAAATGGTGTGGACCTTAGCCCACTTAGATACAGATTCAGACATATTACAAGGCCTTGGCCCATTTCAGACAGTGCAGATAACAGATTCCTACCCGCCAGCCTCTACACACCAACTCCATCCAATCCTACACACCATGTGGGGATAAAATCAACCCACCTAGCCCTACACACTAGGTTGTACCGAATGCGACACATAATCAGAAATTTATAATTGAGCTACCAGATAACAGGCTTAGGAGCCTTTCAGATACTTCCTCCAATCATAATCAACCCACCACGATGCAATGCAACATACAAGAATGAATGCTATTATGCAGTTAAACTCATATATTCAGATCAGTATATATGCTTAGTACAGAAATCAGACAGACAAATCATTCATTTAGGGGTCTAAGTATTGCTTATCGACCCTACGATAGGTCCACAGTCGACTTGGGCGACCCGAGCAACTTTACAGAGTTTTAAGAAAAATGGGCTCACATGCCTATGTGGTCTGCCCGTGTGGCCCACACGACCCAAATTGGCCTTGGCCGTGTAGATCACAAGGCCTGGCCTAGAATCCTACACACCTGTGTAGTTCACCCGTGTGGGTCCACACGGCCCAATTGGTTGAGCCTGTGTGTCGCGCACGGCCTTGCCCAACCATCACTCGGTCGTGTTGCTCACGCAAGGCTTGGTCGTCGATCACACGACCATGTGGTGACATACAGTCTTGCACACGGCCTACCATACGGGCGACCACACCCCGTGTGGCATCGATAGAAAGGTTTTCAACTTTCACTGAAACCTCGTTTTCTACATTTTCGGGTACTCACCTAGTTTCGATTGAAGCTAGAACGACTCCCGATCACTCTAGAACCTATATTTGACAAATCAAAGCCCCAATTTAGTAACATAACTAGGATTTGAAAGGAATTGTAACGAGGCGTTCATCCCTAACTATTGAAACCCTACCTTCGATCAAATTAAGAATTCCACGCGCTTAACTCGTCGATTTGGAATGATATTTAGTCCCTTGATTAATCCTTGAATACCAAAAAGGAATTAAAAAGAATTAAAGCATCGTTTAGGAAGCAAAAGCAGAAACTTACCAACTTACCGTTGATGCTCCAAACGCACAGATTAAGGAATTGCGAAATTTTTCCAATAATAGGGAAACTAAAAAAAGAAATAGCAAAGGGAGGAGAAGGAAAATCAGCAAGAAGGGGAGAAGAAAACAATGTCAGAAATTTGGAGAAGGTGAGGGAAGAAACCGAAAGTGCAGAAAGAAAAGAGATCAAAAGAGGAAATCTGATAACCCCCTATCCCAGCTTTCCTTACTTTTCTCCATCCAACACCCCACTAATCAGAGTCCAACCATAGTCCAACTCTAGCCGAATCTCAATAAAAAATACTATCCCTTACCAATGCAGAGAATCAAACACAGGACCTCACGGATACCAACACACATAGTAGCCACCAAACCAGCAGGCCCATTCTGACATGTTCTTGTAAATTTTTACTTATAAGTGTAATGCCTTGAATTTGGGCCTAGAATAAATAGGTTTCATGTGTCGAGAGAATGGATCTTGGCATTCAAAAAAAAAATATGATTGCATGTTTAGTTTAATTTTTAGGTGATTTAGGAAGGGTTGGTTGTGTTGGAAAAGTCCTAGGCTCGATCTAAGGCTTTAGCGAAAAAAATTGTTTTTACACTTAAGTGAGGTTGGTGTTAGTAAAAAGGCTTTTAAAATATTTTTGGGTTAAAAGTTAGCACGAGGAAGTAGGTGATTTGGTGGCTTGGATTGTTTTGAATAAGCTAGTGGTTAAAGGTTCAAGTCTTGGACTTGGCAAAAAAATTTGTTGCGCATAAGTTAGTATGAAGGCTAGAATTTAGGCCTTATAATTAGTTGAGGCTGATTTCCAACATAAAGAAATGCCTAGCCCAGTGGCAATGGCATTAGGAGCAGGAGGGGGAGTAGGGTTCTAGTCACGGCGTGCGCTAAATGTTGAGTTTTTTTAAAGTAAACCTGGAGCGTGATAGAAAGGGTTATAATTATTTAGGGAGGAAATATGACTCAAATAAAATAAACGGTGCAGTGGCAATGGACATGTGTCATAATAAAGAGGTTGGAGGTTCGAAGCTGGGTGTTTGCTAATATTTTTAGATTTCTTTGGATGATTCGGTTGCTGGAAAATATGCTTTAAAAGAAGTTGAGAATGGAACATATCACAAGAAGGGTTGTGGTGTAGTGGCGAGAAGCATGTGGTAGTGCTTGGAGGTCTTGGTTTTGAGTTGCCTTGTGCACAATAATATGCTATTTTGCTACTAGCGTGGGGAAGGTATTTGAAGTACACCAAAATGCCAAAAGATGGCTGATGTCCGGGGAAGCAATTTGAATGTAATTCAAATAGAATTTTTGGCTAAATAAAGGAATTTTTTGGATGAGGATGAAGATAAATGTTGGATAAAAGAAAGGAATTTAATTGGTGATAAGTTTGAGTCGATTGGGGAGTGTAGGTTTTTTTTTTAGTATATATATGACTGCCGAATTAAATTCCTAGGTTAATGCCGAATTTTTACTTTCCTTTGGCCTAATTTCTTCACTTGTGAGAGGCTCGGACATATTTTTTTTTCTAAGTGTGCCAAAGCCGAATCATTCATCTCCTTCCTTCTCAAATTCCCTTTTGGCTCACCACTCGGTTCTAGCCAAATCACTTTTATTTCTTATTCCCCCTAGTGTTGCCGAATTGCCACTATCATCTTACTAGTCTCAAAAGCCAGACTTAAGCCGTAGGATCAAAGGAGAATTTCAGTAAGTGCTTAGTTAAACTTTTTTAGTGTGTTTTATTAAAATCCGAAGGGCTATCTAACCCCTCTTTGCTGTTAACATGTATTAACAAGGGTGTGGCTCAGCAATCACAAGTGTAGAAGGTAAAGGAATGTTATCAAGGCAGTAAGTATTCCCGATTCAGTTAGAGTTTTAGTAAATGGTCGAATCTATTGTGGCTTACAAGGGTGACTTATGATCAATATGGGTCACTTGGTTTTGACGATATAAGTGTTTGGGTGCAGATCTAGAAGATAATCGCCAATAGTAGCAAAGGTAGGGCTTCTACAACGTGAGGCACACGATAAGGGTAAGGTGAGGTTTCAATTTTTGATAAGTATGTGTTAAAGCCTTGGTTAATCACTAGCAATGTCGATTGTAGGTTCGTGACTAAGGAGTTTGTAGCACGCGTGGTTACCAGATGTGTGCAAAAACTACACACAAGAAATTGGCAATGCCGAAAAGTCGAAAAGCCGAAAGTGGCTAAATGGGCCCGATGGGCCCTGAGGCTAAGTTTGATGAAATGGTTTGGTTTGTTATACGAATTGAGTTCGTCACACATGATACACAATTTGGATTTGTTTTGGGCCTAATAGTCCATTTGATAAGATTCGAGCCTAATGGGCCGTAAGGTTACAATTTGGGTTTGATGGGCTTTATGGGGACGTAGACCAGTATGTTACGGTTAATGGACTTTAAGCCTAGTTTAAACAACTCTTCAATTTCATAAGACTTAATCCTATTAAACATGTCCGTGAACAAGTCGTTGGGTTAGGGTGTGGCAACGGGCATACGCATGTCTAGGATTGAATCTAAGGAGAGCTTGGTACTTAAGCGGTCCTAGTGGCCCACCTCCTCTGCTCTGGAATCCTACCTGATGCATAGTGTCTATTCACTTTAGCCGCGAGGACTTGTTGATGGGCCAAAGTTCATAACTAAAACCCGAGAGGGATCAAATACCCATAAATTTGTAAAAATGATTAAAATACCCTTACATTTAAAAAATTACTAAAATGCCCCTAAAATTGTAAATTACCAAAATACCCATATTTTACAAAATTACCAAGATACCCTTATTTTACCAAATTACCAAAATACCCCTATTTTGCAAACTTACCAAGATACCCCTATTTTGAAAAATTACCAAAATACCCCTGTAGGGTAGAATTACTAAAGTACCCTGGGTAGTGAAATGACAAAAATACCCCTACATGACGAATATAAGCTTATGGATGTGACTTGTGTGTTGATGCATCCATATGATATTCTGCTTATGATGCATATGGTTGGGAATTACGGTACGGAGGAAGATTTGAGGATCGCATGGCCGTATGGTATGGATCCACCGAATGCTTTAAGCCCAATATATGATTAGCAGCTTTGCTGCAACGTTAGGTAGTACTGCAATAGGGCTACCCTTGGTGTGTAGTGGAGGGGTGGGTCGAGCTAGAATTCCCCACAGGAGTCATAAGGTTGGAAGGGAAATGGTGTGTGTAGCGGATGGACTTTTGGGGTGGGTTTTTGCATTACCTTGTTTGTATATAATGCGTTATGGTATGGTATGAGGTCTTTGTGGGCTAAGGCCCAAGACCACCGATTTTGATAGGGCTTAGGCCCAATGTGAATATTTGTATGTGATTTGATTGCCAAGGGTTGTACACACTGAGTTTCGAAACTCACACCCTTTTATTTAATGTTTCAGGTGATCTTGAGTAGATGGCTCGATGTGGGAGAGGACTCGGAGATGGCCACACTACAAGATGGTTGAATTTTCATTTATTTGTTTCAAAATACATGTTTTTGTTTACTTAATTGTAACACCCCAAACCCGGCCCAAAACACTACGGCCGAATTCGAAATGCTACAGAAAACCTTAGGTTGAAAAACGGCTAAGTGATGATAAAACTTGCATGCAGCGGTGTTAAAGTCGACATGGAAACCAATGCTTAACTAAATCCCTAATGATTTGGTTTTAAAACAGGATTCAATTTCTTAGAAAGACCTTTCACTTGGAAAACACTTTGCAGTTCAAGGTTAATTGGAAACGGGTCCTTTTGAAACCTTTAAGAAAATCCGAGTAAGTACAAGAAGCTCAGTTAGAAAACCTTAAATAAGTTTTTAAGTAATAAAAGCGTCACTATTTTAAATTTGTTTGCAACTACTAATCCATGTCTAGTCTAGCATAAACCAAAATGATATCCCTAAAATAGTTAAATGGCCTTATTACATCAAAACATCCCAAATAAACTGAAATTAAAAGTAATGTCTCTAAATATGGAAACTGCGTCTGCATGGCCATCTCGAATCCCATCCAACCCGGTCCAACATCACGAATCACCTGCATGATTTGGTAAAAATTGGGTGAGTCAACAGACTCAGTGTATAATTAGTCCATAGATTTCCACGTATGGGCTTGGCCCAAAACCACACCAATCCACATAGCAGAGAATAATGCAAAATGCACCCAACCCAGCCTAGGGTCCATCCTCTAGACACCCCCGTATCCAATCACCACATACCAGGGGATTACTAAATCGACCCTCTAACCTCTACACACCAATTCGGCAAGTCATGTCAACCACCAAGTGGATGAGCCACTGGTCCACGTGATCAATTCACAATATAATCCACAATGTGACCGTAGTCAACGTCAATCCACGATGAGGCACATAGCCATCACCAACCATGATATGGCACAAAACTGATACCAACCATGATGAGGCACTGAGCCGATCATCAATCCATGTGAGGCTCGTAGCCATCACTATACCACGTACATAAATGTACACCCTGTCCTTCTTTCAAATATCCAAATCCCGCCCTATGATTATGCAACATACGATAGTGATATGATGAAATAATGCATGAACATGCTAACCAAGCATACAACACATATATACAGCAATAACCACAGTTTAATTGTCATTTAACACTGACCTATTTATCGACATACCCATTAAGGGTATCCATCTCATTATTGCCACTGCACTAATCATCACACTTATAACACATATAATATTTTATACATACTCGAAAAATTGCGAAATAATTAGACACCTGATAACCTGAAATATTACGCTCTCAATACCGACGCTATCACTAACCAAAACCCGAATGCTCTCGCTTACTTTTGAGAGTGTTGAAATCCCTCTAAAGATCAATTTCCCGAAATCACCCTACATAGATTCGACCATATCAGAGAAATGGAGTTAAATCTTAACTTCCGGCAATCAAGAGAGATAGGATAAAAACGATTAAAATATCTTACCCACTATTGAGAATCGATTGGAGCAGATTCCAGCCTATGGTACTTTCGGCTTTAAAGAAAAGAAGAGATGAAAAGAAGAGTTGGGGTTGAAGAAGTTTCGACAATGGGGAGAATGGGAGAGATGCTTCAGCTAATCAAAAGAAAAAGAAAGAAGTTGGAACAGAGAGATGGATTCGGCCAAGAAAGCAAATAGAGAAGAAGAAGAAAGAACGCTAGTGACCTTGATGGTCTTTCAAGTTTCGGTCACTAGATCAAAAGAATATGAAAGCCAAAACTAGGTGACTTTTACACAGAAGAATGAACGGCACTAGAGAAAAAGGAGAGAACTAAATTCAGCACACACCCCCTACCACACTTCAAAACCGATTATGCACCCCCATTAGAGTCCCATATTCGGCCACTTGTTGCTCTCTCTCCCTTATCCCTTGTTTCCCTCCTACTTAGCCGAATCTTCAAACTGTCAGACCCAATCTACACCTCATCCAACCAGAGTCCAAATGACGTCCAACACCTTCCCCCTCTCTTGACGCAAAAACCAAAATAAAACATCACTCCCTTATTGTCTGCGTGACTCAAACCTCCTCCCCTGACACCCCTTGTTGATGCAACCTCCCCTGCACCTTAGGTAGCGTCCCATGCTACTCCACCACCTCACTTCTTGTGTCAGAAATCCCGTACTAATGTCCTTAAGGCTTAGCTCCCCTAGCTCCCCCTAACTCAGGTTAGAACAAAAATTTTCCTATGACCTCTACCAAAGCCCAAGGTTTCCCGAAACCCCTAAACACTTCCAATCAACATGCAGAGCATATTAACACACAGATACAAATTAAAATATGCACAACCCCCGAAGCTCGGATATTGCAGTTCTACCCCCCTTAAAAATAATTTTGGCCCCGAAATTACCTGATCAAAATAAGTGAGGGTATTGCTGTCGCATTGCTTCCTCTGGCTCCCATGAAGCTTCCTCCGATCCATGGTTATGCCATAACACCTTGACTAAATGAACTGATTTCCTACGCAAGACTTTCACATCCCGCTCCAAAATCTGAATTGGTTCTTCCTCTTAGGACAAGTTTGGTCTCAACTCAACTTCTTCAATTGGAACCACGTGAGATGGATCCGATCGGTAACGACGTAGCATCGAGAAATGGAATACATCGTGCAACTGCTTTAACTCCGAAGGCAACTCCAATTGATATGCCACTGGTCCAACCCGTTTCAAAACCTGATAAGGCCCTATAAACCTGGGACTCAGCTTTCCCTTGCGACCAAATCTCATTACCTTCTTCCACGGTAAAACCTTTAAAAACACATAGTCACCTACTACAAACTCTATCTCTTTTCTCTTAAGATCTGCGTATGACTTTTGCCTATTAGATGCCTCCTTCAACCGTGACCGAATTACTTTAACCTTTTCTTCGGATTCTGCTACAATCTCTGGACCCAACACCTGACGTTCCCCCAATTCTGTCCAACATGAAGGTGTGCAACACTTTCGTCCATACAGCGCTTTATACGGTGCCATCCGAATGCTCGCTTGATAGCTGTTATTATATACAAATTCTGCTAAGGGCAAAAACCCCTCCCAGCTTCCTCTGAAATCTATCACACATCCCCTCAACATATCCTCTAATACTTGGATTACTCACTCAGACTGGCCGTCCGACTGTGGATGAAATACCGTACTGAAGTCTAACCTAGTGCCTAATGCCTGATGTAGTGCCTTCCAAAACCGGGACGTAAACCTCGGTTCCCTATCCAAGATGATCGACACCGGCACTCCATGCAGTCTCACAATTTCTGCCACATATAGCTTCGCCAACTTCTGCAAAGAATAATCAACCCGCACTGGGATGAAATGTGTAGACTTTGTCAACCGATCTACTACCACCCACACCGAGTCTTTCTTAGTAGGTGTAAGGGGAATCCCACTAACGAAGTCCATGGTGATTCTCTCCCACTTCCACTGCAGAATCTTTATCAGCTGAAGTAACCCCGAAGGTACCTGGTGTTCAGCCTTGACTTGCTGACACGTTAAGCACTTCCCTACAAACTCTGTAACTTCCCGCTTAAGTCCAGGCCACCAAAACTGATCCCGTAGATCTCTGTATAACTTACTTCCTCCAGGATGCATAGCATAAGGGCTACCATACGATTCCTGAAGAATCCTCTGCCTAAGCTCTTCATCCTTCGACATACAGACCTTACCCTTGAAACACAACACTCCGTCACTGTTCACCCCATAACTTTCCAATTCCCCATCTTGCACTTGTCGTAGCTTAGCACTTAGATCATCGTCTACCAACTGTCTTTCTTTCACCTGACTCAACCATGTCGGCTTTACTTGTAACTCTGCTAGCAAACTTTCGTCGTCATACAGGCTAAGATGTGCAAACATCGCCCTCAGATCTGACACTACTTTCTGACTTAGGGAATCTGACACCATATTCGCCTTGCCCGGATGATACTCTATAGAACAATCATAATCTTTCAACAACTCCACCCACCTTCGCTATTTCAGATTCAGCTCCTTTTGGGTCAACAGATACTTAAGACTCTTGTGGTCCGTATAGATCACCGACTTCTCTCCATATAAGTAGTGCCTCCACACCTTTAGCGCAAAAACCACAACAGCCAACTCCAGGTCATGCGTCGGGTAATTAACCTCATGGGGCCTCAACTGCCAAGACGCATAGGCAACAACCTTCCCTTCTTGAATCAGAACGTATCCTAACCCCGTGTGAGAAGCATCACAATGCACCATAAAGTCCTTTCCTGCCTCAGGCTGAATTAAAATCGGAGCTTCAGTCAAACCCTTCTTCAATCTCTCAAAACTTCCCTGCTGTTTGTCCGTCCACACGAAAGGTACCTCATTTCTCAACAATTTCGTCAAAGGTGCTGCTATAGACGAGAACCCTTCTACAAATCTCTTGTAGTAGCCTGCTAATCCCAAGAAACTGTGAACCTCTGCCATCAACCTAGGTAGTTTCCAATCTAACACCGCCTCAATCTTCCTGGGATCTACCCTTATCCCTTCCGTAGACACCACATGACCCAGAAAAGCAACCTCCCTCAGCCAGAATTCACACATGCTGAATTTGGCATGCAACTTATTTTCCCTTAACACTTGCAACACCACCTGGAGATGCTCATCATGTTCCTCCTCAGACTTGGAATACGCCAGGATGTCGTCTATGAACACAATGACGAATTGATCCAGGTAGGGTTGGAAAACCCTATTCATCATATCCATGAACGCAACTGGGGCATTCGTCAACCCGAACGGCATTACTAGGAATTCATAATGCCCGTATCGAGTCCAAAAAGCTATTTTATGGATATCCACTTCCTTCACCTTGAGTTGGTGGTATCCCGACCTTAGATCTATTTTCAAAAATACCGCAGCCCCCTTAAGCTGATCAAACAAGTCGTCTATCCTCGGCTGCGGGTACATGTTTTTGATCGTCATCTTATTCAGCTACTGACAGTCTATGCACATCTGCATAGACCCGTCCTTCTTCTTTATGAATAAGACCGGTACTCCCCATGGAGACACACTGGGTCGGATAAACCCACGAACAAGCAACTCCTGGATCTGAGCCTTGAGCTCAACCAACTTCTTTGGTGATATTCTGTAAGGAGCGATAGATACTGGCGTTGTACCTGGCAACAAATCAATCCCAAATTCCACCTCGCGATCTGGAGGCAACCCCAACGTTCCTCCGGAAAAACATCCCCAAACTCTTTCACTGTCCTGACCTCACCTACCGCTGCTCCCTTAGCCTCTAAGGCACTAACAAGCATCAGAAAAGCCACGCATCCTTTCCTCACCATCTTCTCTGCCTTAAGAGCAGACACTACATTCGACAAGTAATTTCTTCGTTCCCCTATCACTACATTCTCTTTGTCATCGGAAGTTTTCAATGACATGCGCTTAGCAACACAGTCCAGATTCGCATGATACCTCACCAGCCAGTCCATGCCTAATATTAGGTCAAACTCCCCGAATGGTAGTTCCTTTATGTCAGCCGGAAACTTTACTCCCTGAACCTCTAAAGGCACTTCCTTAAAGAGTTTATCTACTATTACTGATTGCCCTAAAAGACTAAGTACAGTCATCTTCCTAGGTACAATCTCAAAGTTTACATTTAGAGTTCCAGATACTTCACTAGCAATATAAGAATGAGTTGACCTGATGTCTATTAAAGCAATAAAGGGTAATCCAGCAATAAGGAACGTACCAGTGATTACATCTGGCGCATCCCCCTCCTCGCGACGCCTGGCTGCATAAACCAACCCTGGCTGTCTCACACCTGAACCCCCAGCACCTCTGCCTGGTGCTTCACGACCTCAGCCAAAACCATTCCCTCCATGATTCGAACCACGACCCTCGTCGCTTTCTTTGCCACCTTTGCCCATTGCACACTTCCACGCCCTCTTGTCAAGAGCCCTTTGCATCTCCTAAGGATAATTCCTAACCAAATGTGCCTTGGTCCCACGCCGAAAACATTCCTTACTCTGTCCCCAGCACGCTCCTGCATGAGCTCTCCCACATTTAGCGCATGGACGACTCTGATTCCCGGCAACTGGTACCGGTGCACGAACAAAATTCTCAACCCTTGGTCTTTTCTGAAAGCCCCCAGATGATGCTGACGGCCCAAAACTCCTCTTATTTCACTTTCTATCTCTATCCATGTTCTGTCTCTCAATCCTCTTGACCTCCTCAGCTATCCGAGCTTTCTCAACTAGAACAGCAAAGTCCCTCTCTCTCTGCGGAGCAATCAACACTCGCAGCTCATCTCTTAGTCCATCTTCGAATTGAAAACACCTCTCATAATCAGTAGCCACGATGCCCCGAGCATACTAGCTCAATCGCGAATTCTCGTGCTACTCACCACCGACTTGCCACCTTGCACTAAATTGAGGAATGCCTTCCAATGCGTCCACATAACTAGCTCCTACGTACTTTCCTCAAACTTGATCTTAAAATAACCCCATCCACTTTCGATGCAGGGTACTTTCCTTGACTATGAGCCACCATTGGTAAGCCTCGTCCCGGAGCAACGAAACAACACCCTTTAGCTTTTCCTCAGCAGTGAAATCCAAATCGTCCATGATCCTTTCGACTGCCTCTAACCATTACTCCACCACTTTCGGAGCTACTCCCGATACTTCTCTAAAAACCTCAGCTCCATTCACTCTAAGTCTCTCAGATACCGACTTTTGAGCCCTATCTCCCATACTCTCTCCAGCCACTCGATCTAAAACTCGCAGCATAGCATGCGATATTGCGTCATCTCCTCCTATCTGCTCTTGAAACTCCGCCTCTACGGTAGGTGGTGGTTCTTTTTGAACCCCACTGCACCCAACCGGTTCGACACGCTTATTCGCCTCTACCATGCCCTCGCACATTACGACCACGTCCCCTAGAACTCATCTCTAAGTTCGTGATTTAATCTGCTTTAAAAAGTTTTATCCATTAGTTTTTGTTCCACTGATTACCCACGAACAAGTTTTATGTAAAGAAGTTTAGTGGTAGTTCTTTCGATCATTTTAGGGTTTTTGTTTCAAGTTTCCTACCCTAATTCAGAGAATCTCATCCATTCAGTAGTACCTACTACACCCATTCACCACTCAAACATTTTCATCCATTCCAGCCCAGGGGTATTTTCGTAATTTGTCCTATAGGGGTATTTTGGTAATTTTCCAAATCAGAGTATCCTAATATTTAGCAAAATAGGGGTTTTTGGTATTTTTGCAAAATGGAATATTTTGATAAAAGTTGAGGGTAATATGACAGTTTTGTAAACTGAGGGTATTTTAGTAATTTTACAAACTAGGGGAATTTTGGTAATTCTGTAAACTGCGAATATTTCAAATTTTTTTTTTCAAAACCTAAAATTGCTTTTACAAATCAAAGGGATAGTTCGGTGATTTTTAAAACTAAGGTTTTATAAAATAGTGTAGTTAATCCCTTCTGGGTTTTAGTTATCGAGTTTAGCCTGTGAGTAAGTCCTCTTGGTTAGGGTGAGCCGTTACTACGCACCAGGTAGGATTCAAGCGACGAGGAGATAAGCCACTAGGACTACTTAAATACCAAGCTCCCCTCTGAATCCAATCCTAGACATGCGCACAATGGTTGCCACACCCTTAACTCGGTGACTTACTCACAGGTTTGTTTGATTAGGCTTTAAATTTTATGTACTTCTGTGTTGGGGTAAGCTAATCCTAGGGTTCATTAACTCCTAATCTACTAATCTACGATCCTGTAATACCCACACACAATCATACAATAATTAGGGGTACTTACCTGGTGGACTTCAGGCCGGACGATTCGAGTGCCATGCTTCACAAAACCCTTATTCCTGAAATTTTTTTTTGGACCTACTAAAACACAAAATGAAAATGTTTATGGGCTTCAAAAATCCATAGGCTGAGTGTAAAAACTGGGCTCTGATACCAACTTGTAACACTCCAAACCCGGCCCAAAACACTACGGCCGAATTCGAAATGCTACAGAAAACCTTAGGTTGAAAAATAGCTAAGTGATGATAAAACTTGCATGTAGCGGTGTTAAAGTCGACATGAAAACCAGTGCTTAACTAAATCCCTAATGATTTGGTTTTAAAACAGGATGCAATTTCTTAGAAAGACCTTTCACTTGGAAAACACTTTGCAGTTCAAGGTTAATTAGAAACGGGTTCTTTTGAAACCTTTAAGAAATTCGAGTAAGCACAAGAAGCTCAGTTAGAAAACCTTAAATAAGTTTTTAAGTAATAAAAGCGTCACTATTTGAAATTTGTTTGCAACTACTAATCCATGTCTAGTCTAGCATAAACCATAACGATATCCCCAAAATAGTTAAATGGCCTTATTACATCAAAATATCCCAAATAAACTGAAATTAAAAGTAATGTCTCTAAATACGGAAACTGCGTCTGCATGGCCATCTCGAATCCCATCCAACCCGGTCCAACATCACGAATCACCTGCATGGTTTGGTAAAAATTGGGTGAGTTAACAGACTCAGTGTATAATTAGTCCACAGATTTCCTCGTATGGGCTTGGCCCAAAGCCACACCAATCCACATAATAGAGAATAATGAAAAATACACCCAACCCAGCCTAGGGTTCATCCTCTACATACCCCCGTATCTAACCACCACACACCAGGGGATTACTAAATCGACCCTCCAACCTCTACAAACCAATTTGGCAAGTCATGCCAACCACCAAGTGGTTGAGCCACTGGTCCACGTGATCAAGTCACAATATAATCCACAACGTGACCGTAGTCAATGTCAATCCACGATGAGGCACATAGCCATCACCAACCACGATATGGCACAAAGCCGATACCAACCATGATGAGGCACTGAGCCGATCATCAATCCATGTGAGGCTCGTAGCCATCACTATACCACGTACATAAATGTACACCCTGTATTTCTTTTAAATATCCAAATCCCACCCCATGATTATGCAACATATGATAGTGATATGATGAAATAATGCATGAACATGCTAACCAAGCATACAGCACATATATACAGCAATAAACACAGTTTAATCGTCATTTAACACTGACCTGTTTATCGACATACCCATTAAAGGTATCCATCTCATTATTGCCACTGCACTAATCATCACACTTATAACACATACAATATTTTATACATACTCAAAAAATTGCGAAATAATTACACACCTGATAACTTGAAGTATTACGCTCTCAATACTGACGCTATCACTAACCAAAACCCGAATGGTCTCACTTGCTTTTGAGAGTGTCAAAATCCCTCTAAAGATCAATTTCCTGAAATCACCCTACATAGATTCGACCATATCAGAGAAATAGAGTTAGATCTTAACTTCCAGCAATCAAGAGAGATAGGATAAAAATGATTAAAATATCTTACCCACTATTGAGAATCGATTGGAACAGATTTCAGTCTATGGTACTTTCGGCTTTAAAGAAAAGAAGAGAAGAAAAGAAGAGTTAGGGTTGAAGAAGTTTCGATAATGGGGAGAATAGGAGAGATGCTTCGGCTAATCAAAAGAAAAAGAAAAAAGTTGGAACAGAGAGATGGATTCAGCCAAGAAAGTAAATAGAGAAAAAGAAGAAAGAATGCTAGTGACCTTGATGGTCTTTGAAGTTTCGGTCACTAGATCAAAAGAATATGAAAGTCAAAACTAGGTGACTCTTGCACAGAAGAATGAACGGCACTAGAGAAAAAGGAGAGAACTAAATTCGGCACACACCCCCTACCACACTTTAAAACCGATTATGCACCCCTCTTAGAGTCCCATATTCGGCCACTTGTTGCTCTCTCTCCCTTATCCCTTGTTTCCCTCCTACTTAGTCGAATCTTCAAGCTGTCAGACCCAATCTACACCTCATCCAACCAGAGTCCAAATGCTGTCCTACACCTTCCCCCTCTCTTGACGCAAAAACCAAAATAAAACATCACTCCCTTGTTGTCTGCGTGACTCGAACCTCCTCCCCTGACACCCCTTGTTGACGCAACCTCCCCTGCACCTTAGGTAGCATCCCATGCCACACAACCACCTCACTTCTTGTGTTATAAATCCCGCACTAATGTCCTTAAGGCTTAGCTCCCCTAGCTCCCCCTAACTCAGGTTAGAACAAAAATTTTCCTATGACCTCTACCAATGCCCAAGGTTTCCCGAAACCCCCAAACACTTCCAACCAACATGTAGAGCATATTAACACACAGATATAAATTAAAATATGAGCAATCCCCGAACCTCGGATATTACATTAATTTTCAGTGGATGTAATGAAGGCTTGTACTCCGTTTTGACTTCAGATTTATTTTGGGTCTGAGGTTAATTATTTTTTTAATTATTAAACCTAATTAAGCTTTTATATTTAAACTTGGTTTCCGAAATACTTAAAATAATGAAATGGGTTTTTGTCTTTACTTAATAAGACTCATAGATTTTTGGGCTTTTGGGCCTTAAACTTTTAATTAGCAAGATTGTTTTGAATTGTGCCTTTAATGTGACATTCTGGATTCGGGCCTACCTTCTAGGCTGGGTTTGGGGTGTTACAATAAGCTTATTAACCAGAGTTTGGGCTTTATTCATTAAAATACCAAAATTTTCCCATGTTGAGACTTGAACTTGGGACCTCCCACACAAGCCCAGAACACAAAACTACTAAAGCTGACAGATATTTGTGTTAATTTTACAAAAGTCAAAATTAATAAAAATTGGGGCATTACAACTCTATCCCCTAGAAGATAATTTTTTCCTCAAAATTTTACTTGATTAGAAAAGGTGCGGATACTGCTGTCACATCAAATCCTCTGAGTCACAAGTGGCATCCTCAGTGCTATGATTTCACCACAACACCTTCACTAAGGGAATAGACTTCTTCTGTAGAACCAACTGGCTCCTCCTCAAAAGTCAAATTTTTTCTAGCCTCAATGTCCTCAATAGGAACAACATGCGTGGGATCAGAGTGATACCGTCTCAACAGTGAGATGTGGAACACTCATGAATGCGATCCAACTCCAGAGGAAGCTCTAACTGATATGCGACTGGCCCTACTCGTTTTCGAATATGGTATGGCCCAATAAACCGAGGGCTCAGCTTACCCTTTTGATCGTGTGTCAGAGTCTTAAAAATTTATATAATAAATGATCTAGCCTAAAAGACTAACTGTGGCAACGACTTGAGGTAAGCGCACCTATTGAACAGTAGTATAGTTTAGTGGCAAGACCGGATTGTCGAACCCAAAGGAACGAAAAGTACTAATGCTAACTTTCTTTTTATTATTTAACCTAAAATTAACTAACTACTACGCTAAAGATACGAAGACAAAGAGAAGGAATTGGGGAATTACTTGTGGGAAAAACCAATTAATTGAGACAATATTCGAGGAAGAATCTACCTAGACTTCACTTATTATTTAACTCTGAACCAGACGATTTATTCACTTGATTGGATCCATAGGATTCCCTAATTTATATTAATACCTTTCTCGAAGCTACTAATGTCTAACCATAGGTTGATTAATTAAAATCTCTTTCTAATTAAAACCCCTAGAACTATATTAACTCAATCTATGGACTCCCATATTAGGCTTGACCCTAATCCGTCAGATTTTCGTCATCCTATATCTAGGGTTGCGATCAACTCTGCTTAACTATACTAGATCTACTCTTTAACATGGTCTATTTCTCCTCTGCCTATGAGCATAAATGCTTGAATTAGTATCCTAAAATATCAAAGCAAGGATTAAGAACACATAGTTAAGAACAAATCAAGTATTTATCATACAACTCAGAAAACAATAACAAGATCCATCTTAGGTTTCATCCCCCTTAGGCATTTGAGAGGTTTAGTTCATAATCATAAAAAATACATCTCAAAAGAAAATATAGAATAGAACATAAAGTAAACCCTAAAACCCTCTGAAGGAATTGAAGGATAGATCCCCAGTCTTGAGTATGATTCTAGCTTCTTGAGATGAATCAACTAGCTTTCTTCGAGTGAATCCCACAATTCGGCCCCTCTGGCCTGGCTCCTTGGCCTAGCTGAACGCCCCCTAAAGGTTGGCCTCTAGGGTGTTTATATAGGCTTTTGGAATGTCTTTCTTTGCCCCTAAGTACCTTAATTCGAATGAAACTCTTCTTTGCTGTGGCAGGGACACACCCTTGTGGCACGCCCGTGTAATTCGAGTTATAGGCCGTGGTCGGTCCTACTAAAGAGGCACGACCGTGTGACTCAGGGCCAAGCCGTGGTCAGATCTGTTGAGGAGGCACGGCCGTGTGTTTCGGGCCCAGGTCGTGTGCAATTCGTACTTTGGCCCATTTTTTCCATTTTTGGCCCGTTTCTCGTTTTTTTCATTCTCCGATGCTTTCCTGAGTATAAAACATGAAAACAAAGTATTATGAGCACCTATTTCCATAATTAAATGGATAAATCATCCAAAAGTATGCTAAATGTGAGATTAAAATATGTGTATATTATGGTTTATCAAATACCCCCACACTTAAGCATTTGCTTGTCCTCAAGCAAAATTCTCAACTCACACTTAAAACGAACTTTCTCAATTCATAATATTCATCAGCAATGCCTCATCATAATTTATAGATAATTTTCACATGGATAATTTAACTCAAAGAGTCCTAAAAGATTCAAACAATCAAAGTCATAGTTTTTGTAGCATGAAAATATAGGTGTTTCCCTTTACATAAATAATCACCTTTAATTCAAAATCAATAAGAGTTGACATCCTCACTAAATATTCACTCAAATCACTCAATGTGTTTAAGGTTCAAAATAAAGCACTCATCAGTCAAACATGAAAAGTTAATCCCATAGGTTTTCCTGAAAATCAAATCTCCACCACTATAAAATGAGATGATACACAGATCAAAAGGTCTTTAAAGGGTTGTAATAGGGTTTAGGTTAAAGGTATGGATAAAGGCTTAATTAAAGGGTTAAAAATCGAGATTGAATTGACAATTTACCTCACTAGAGAAATGAACTAATCCTGAATAATTACATCAATTGAAAAAACTTGAAACTAATAATACGAGCTTCTTCTTCAAGATGTGTAAATTAAACATATAAGCTCACTTAATTATAGAACTAATAATGAATATAATTTTATTTATTATTATTATTATTATTATTATTATTATTATTATTATTATTATTATTATTTAAGAACAAATCAACAATAATAAGAAAAAACTTTAACAACTGAAATATAGAACATAGTTAGGCAACTGCTCAAAATCAAATCTCGACAAAAAGGGTAGTCAAGAGGAATGGTGATAACAAATACAAGATGGGTTTTGGGTTAATATTAGTGGGTGAATCAATAAAAAGGGTTGTTAGGATGAAAGGGGTTCACTAGGGGTTAACTGTGAGGGTAGGCTTTTAGCGGAGTAAGTGGGTTAAACCCTAAGTGCCTTTATCATTTTTGTATATCAAATCCATAATGTGGTCTCGACCTGTATAATCGAAGCAAGTTTTAGAATAACAAATCAGTGTTGACACACTCATAATCAATAAAGTGAGCAAGAAAAATATATGCTCTAAAAGGCTCAAAATCTCACAAAAATTATGGGTTTTTAATACTTTGTAAATTTCAAACTTCAAGGTAATATTCAAATTTAGGTCAACAACCTAGCAAATTTTTAATTTTGAAAATAGAATTATCATGCTTGATTCTCTAGTATCTTAAAGTTTAAATCATCACTGTATAATTATCAATGACTTAATCTGAAACATATCAATAAAAATCATAAATCAATAGGAATTTCGTTCTAATTAGTGATATGAGAAAATTACTTAAGACAAGATATCATTCAGGGATTTGAGAAAAATGCAAAAAGTTAGGAACTTTTCTAAATAAATTTTCACCCCCACACTTAAGATGTACATTGCCCTCAATGAACAAAGATGGATAGTAATCATATATTAAGAAAATTAAAAGAGAGGGAGAGAAGTGAAACTTCCTAAATTTTTGGATGGATTCCTTGAGTTGGAAGTGTGAAAACTTGATTCGGAGGTGGAAGAAAAGTTGGAGGGGGCGCCTCTAATTCCTGCGCTAGATGAAGAAATTGGGAATCTCATGAAGAGTTAGCCAGGAAATAATAAGAATAATTCCAAATATACTAATTATATATTTGAAGAAAAGAAAAATAAAAAGAAAGAGTGTAAAAAGTGAAATAAGACTAAAAGAAAAGATTAATGGACTGAAAAGTCCTTATTGTTAGATGGTTCGCGAGGTGGGAGTGATTTCTAAGACTTGGTGTGGTGATTCCTAGCAGCCTTTAGAACTTAAAATAAAACAAGCCGAATTTAGTATAAGAAAAATAAAGATAAGGAAAATAAAGGAGAAGAGAAAGGAGAAAGAAAGATTAAATGGACTTAAAGGTCCTTTTCCTGTCGAGTTAATGAAGCGACTGATATGAACTTATGTAGATTGGTCTCGCACAGGGAGGCTGGGATAGGATCCTTCCGTTTCATCAACATGGATGAAGTGTAGATCAAGAGTTTGGAAAATGAAGAAGGAGGAAATGAAAAGGGAGGAGAGTGTAAAGGTTGTGGAATAAGGGAATGGAGGGTAGGTGAGAAGGGGAGTAGGTGGTTTAAATAAAATTTTAAGCTCTGGTACATCCCCATGCTCGTGTTTCATGGGTGTGTCACGTTACACAGTTGTATCGCATGGCCATGCGGTGATTCATTCATTTCTCCCACGCCTGTTATTCAGGTCGCCACGCCCGCGTTGATAAAATAGTGTCGGCCACGGCTGTGTCGCATGACCGTGGTGTTTAGTTGGAGCCCATGGCTTGAAGATATTTTTCGTCCTGTTTCGTACTATCTCTGTCATGCTAGTACGAAAATCTGTAGTATCCACACGACCACGGCCACGGCCGTGTGCAAGGCTGTATGGTGCGAAAATTTGTGCTTCATTAACTTGGTTAGTTTGTAGTTGGGTGCTAAAAGAAAGAGAATAAAAATAAATGGGGATAGTGCTCGGGTTACCTCCCAAGAAGCGCTCATTCTTAAACTAGACTTACCTCTCATTTGCACATTCATGGTGGTTTGAGGAGTGAAAAATCCTTTCTCATGCTATCATTATATAGTTTGGGTCGAGTAGTGTTTACTTTAAAAGTACTGAATGTAGAATTACTTACCTCGACTGTTCCTTAAGGGAAAACATTGATTACTTTAAAAGGGATTTCTTTGTTTGTATTGAGGTTTGAAGTGGCGATTCGAGGGTCTGTTTTATCTAACAGTACGTGATCTCCTATTTTGAAGTGATCTGATTTTCCTGTAAGCTCGTCTGGGGGTTCCTTCGATTTCACTTCTTGTGGTTTTGATTTCTCCTTGAAGTGCGCTTTCCACTCGTCTCGTTCATCAATCTGAAGCCTTCGTCATAAATTTCTTCTTTATTGGCACGAGGTTTATGATCTGGCTCAGATATGTAGCTTCGTGGTGCTTCCTGTAAAGAATGTTGAATCGAATGATTATCAATATAATTTACGTTATCACCGTTGTCACTTGATGTCCTAGCTGAGTCGAGAGCTTGAAGATTGATTGATTCGTCACCTACACAAAGTGTGAGTTCACCTGTACTAACATCAATTTTAGATCTGGTAGTTGCTAAAAAAGGTCTTTCTAAAATTAAAGGAACAGTATTATCCTCTTCCATATCTAAAACAACAAAGTCTACTGGGAATACAAATTTATCAATTTTTACTAGAACATCTTCGACTATACCCTAGGAATTCAAATAGTTTTATCAGCTAATTGAATGCTCATCCTAGTTTGTTTGGGTTTCCTGGGACCTAGCTGTTTAAACATTTTATAAGGCATAACATTTATGCTTGCCCCTAAATCAGCTAAAGCATTATCAACAGATAAACTACCAATTAAGCATGGAATTGTAAAACTCACTGGATCTTTTAATTTTCATTGTAGTTTGTTTTGTAACATTGCTAAGCACACTGCATTTAATTCTACATGCAACTCCTCGTCTAACTTCCACTTGTTTATCAAAAGATCTTTTAAAAATTTCCTTGAATCTGGCATCTGCGAAAGAGCTTAAAGAATTGGTAAGTTAATATGTAATTTCTTTAAAAGTTTAAGAAACTTACTAAACTATTCATCTGTGTCATCTTTATTCATCTCATTGGGGTATGGCATTCGAGGTTGGTATTCTTTAATTACGGATTTTGGCTTTTCTTGGCTTACCTCAACCTCACCTTCACTTACTAAAGGTTCTTGCCTTGGCTCAGATTCAGATTCCACTAACCCTTCACTATTTTGAGTTGTTATGGCTTGAAGTTGCTCTTTTGGGTTAGTCTCAGTGTTACTTGGCAAGCTACTTTGTGGTCGTTCGGAGATCAGCTTAGCGAGTTTCCCTAACTGGTTTTCGATCCCCTGAATCGATGCTTGTTGATTTTTAAGTGTTGTCTTGGTGTTTTGGAAACGTGTTTCTGACACCGCTATGAATTTTGTCAGCATCTCCTTAAGGTTCGATTTCTTTTCCTATGGGTAGGGCTATTGTAGGAAGTTTGGAGGGGGTTGTTGTCTCTGATTTCCTCCAACCTAGGTTATAAGCATTACTATAAGGGTTATTTTGAGATTTAAAATTATTACCCATATAGTGAACTTGCTTGTTTTCAGCGCTTGGGTTGTAAGGTGGATATTCTGTATTGCTCATCCCTCCTCCATTCATATCGTACTGTATAGTTAGATGTACCTGCAAAGAACCACATAAGCCATCAATTTCCTTATTTAACATCTCTACCTGATTTGATAGCATGGTGATTGCGTCGAGGTTGAAAACACTGGCGGATTTTGTTGGCCTTGTCCTCGTGACTTGCCACTGATAGTTATTCAGTAACATCTCTTCAATGAATTCGTAGGTCGCCTCAGGTGTTTTGTTGTTCAGGGTTCCACTGGCGGCTGAATCAATCGACTGCCTGGTTGAGGGGTTCACACCGCTGTAAAAAGTTTTGACTTGTAGCCACAAGGGTAATCCATGGTGTGGGCACCTTCTCAATAGATATTTGTATCTCTCCCATGCATCGTAAAGTGTTACTAAATTCATCTGCACAAAAGAAGAGATACCATTCCTCAACTTGGCAATTTTCACTGGCGAAAAATATTTTAATAAAATTTTTTCGGTCATTTGATCCCATGTAGTGATTGATCCCCGTGGAAGAGAATTCAACCACTGTTTGGATTTATTCCTCAAAGAAAAGGGAAATAACCGAAGACGGATGGCATCATCAGAAATGCCATTTATTTTGAAAGTATCATAGAATTATAGGAAATTTCCCAAGTGATTATTTGGATCTTCATCCTGCAAACCATCAAACTGAGCAAATTGCTGTATCATTTGTATAATGTTAGGTTTCAGTTCAAAATCATTAGAAGCTATAGTAGGTCTAACAATACCTGACTCAGTTCCTGTTAAATTAGGTTTAGCATAGTCATACATAGTTCGAGGAGCATGATTTTCGGCCACCTCTGGAGGTAGTGGATTATTCTTAGCCATCTCTTCGGTAGTATTGGTTTCATCTTCTTGCTCTTCTTTATGTAGTTTAAGCTTCGCCTTATTTCTCTACGATTTCTATGAATAGTACCTTCAATATCACTGTCATAAATTAATGGTCCTGTCGGGTTCCTTCTAGTCATAAATTAGAGGTACCTACTAGGAATAGATAAAAAGAAAAGAAAATTACAAAAGTAAAAATAAAATTTAATTGCAAAAAAATAAAATATGGCTAAAGTAATAAAAATTGAGCTTTCTTAATATTTCAACTCCCTGGCAACGGTGCCAAAAACTTGATCGTGTGTCAGAGCCTTAAAAATTTATATAACGAATGATCTAGCATAAAAATTAACTGTGACAATGACTTGAGGCAAGCGCACCTATTGAACAATAGTATAGTTTAGTGGTAAGACCGGATTGTCGAACCCAAAGGAACCAAAAGTACTAATACTAACTTTCTTTTTATTATTTAACCTAAGAAAACATGGCCAAGGCCAATTTGGGCTGTGTGGGCCATACGGGCATGTAGGCCCACACGAACAGGCCATATGGGTGTGTGAGCCCATTTTTTTGAAACTCTTTAAGGTTGTACGGGTCACCCAAGTCAATTGTAGACCTACCGTAGGGTCGGTAAGCAATACTTAGACCCCTAATTGAATGATCTATCTGTCTAATATCTATACTAAGCATGTATACTGATCTGAATATAGTTTAATTGCATAATAGCATGTCATTCTTGTATGTTGCATTGCATCGGGGTGGGTTAATTATGAATGGAGGAAGTATCTGAAAGGCTCTTAAGCCTGTATCTGGCAGCTCAGCTGTATATTTTTTGTGCCGCATTCGGTACAACTTGGTGTGTAGGGCTGGCTGGGTTGATTTTATCCCCACATGGTGTGTAGGATTGGACGGAGTTGGTGTGTAGAGGCTGGTGGGTAGGACTATGTTATCTGCATATTCTGTCTGAAATGGGCCAAGGCCCTATAATATGTCTGAATGTGTATCTGAGTGAGCTAAGGTCCACACTGTTTCTGTAATGGGCTCAGACCCGAACTATGAACTTATGTCTATTTTCTGATATGATTGTGTGTGTGTTTTCTGTGGGGATTACACACTGAGTTTACGAAAACTCACCCTTTTCTGTTTAATGTGTTCAGGTAATCACCAGCAGTAGACGAATCGATACAGCGGAGGGCTTGGTGGTGACCACAGTTCTGGACCTCTAATAGTTTTTCATTTATAGTTCTTATTATATTTGGGCAAGTTTTATGTAACATGGCCTTTATGGACTTTTGTTTAAAATTTGGGATTATTATTTTATAAACTGCTAGTAGTAGGATAAACACGGATTTCCAGAATAAATAAATGTTTTATAAAAAATACACAAACTCGTAAATTATGTTAAAAGCTTCCGCAACATATAATGTTTTGAACATGTATAATGAATAATTAAATGACACGTTTTGACGAAAGCCCAAGATATCTACAAATGGTTTTAACATATTTATGTTTTTCCAAAGCATTATCATGTGACGTCGCCAGATTCGGCCATAACATCTAGGTTGTGTTTGGGGTGTTACAAGAAATGCTTATAATTAGAATGAGATAAATAGTTCATTGATAAACCGTAAAAGTAACATATTTTAACCCCGTATTTGGTGTGCTTTTGGATGATTTAGCCCTTGAATTATGTAAAAAGGTGCTTTTAATCCTTTCTTTTCATGTTTATACTCAGGAAAGCACCCGAGGATAAAAAGAACACAAAACGGGCTTAAAACGGAGTAATTGGGCCTTAGCAAGAAATCAACACACCCATGCCCAAAACCTGCACGACCGTGTCTCGACAATTACGTAGAACACGGCCCAACTAACGAGTTACACGGCCATGCATCATCTCATTACCACACACGGGCGTGCCTGGTGATCTACATGTTCGTGCCCAAATCGACAGAATTAAGGCACGGCCCAACCCTGTAATTACATGGGCAAGTGCCATGGGCGTGCCCCTGCCGCGGGAATGAGCAATTTCACTCGGAATTGGATGCTTGAAGCCAAAGAAACATACTCCTAAGTCTACTCAAACACCCTAATAGTAATTCTACTTGAAGGAGATACTTAGAAGCCAAGTATAGCATCGCAAAGCCAATATAAACAACCCAAGTCAGACATTAAAAGAGAGCTTTTTGGCAGATGCTTTTAGGCCGAAGCATTCATCTTTTTAGGAGTCACTTGAAGATAGCCAGTTGATCCATCTTAAGAAGTCGGAACTCCATTCAAGATAGAGGATCTCTCCTTCAATTCCTTCAGGGGATTTTAGGGAGTTCTTATGTTTTGTTTATTCTTTACTCCTGAGATGTTTTCGTATTTAGTTATGCACTAAACCCCTCAGATACCTGAAGGGGATGAAACTTATGATAGATTTTGTTATTTGATTTCTAAATTTATATGATAAGTACTTGGTTTGTTCTTAATTATGTTGCTTAATTTAATCTGATGTGCTTAGGTGGAGGAGGAATAAACCCCGCCTAATAGAAGATCTAGTGTAATTGAGCGGAGTTGATTGGGCACCTAGAGATAGGGTTACAAGATTTTGCCAGATTAGGGTGAAACCTAATATGGGAATCCATTGATCAATTTACTGCTTCCTTGGGGGGTTATTATGAGAGAATGAGTGTTCCACTAATTAACCTAAGGTTAGACATTATTCGCCTCGAGAGAGGGTTTAATATAGGTTAGGAAGTCTCACTGATCAAGCTAAGTAAAGAAATTATATGGTTTGGGGAATAAATTATAAGTGAAGTCATAGATGGATTCTTCATGAGGGTATCGTCTTTATCAACTGAGTTTTCTTAAAGTCTTTCTCCAATTCATTCTTTTGTCTTTGCATTTAGTTTAAGTATGTCATTAGTTTAATAATCCAATCACTCTATATTTTAGGCTAAATAATAGAAAGAAAGTGAGTAGTAATACTTTTAGGTTCCCTTGGGTTCGATAAGATATTCTTGCCTGAGCTATACTACTGTTCGATAGGTGCACTTGCCTCTATTGTTGTCATGATCGATCTCTGAGTTCTATCACTCTTTTATAAATATTAAAACTCGATTGTTTTGACACGATCAAGTTTTTGGCGTCGTTGCCGGGGATATCTAAAATATTAAGAAAGCTCTATTTCTATTACTTTAGCCATTATTTTTATTTTTAAATTTCTCTTTTATACATATGTTTTTGTTTCTGTTTTTCTAAATTTCTTTGTTTCTTTTCATATCAGGTACCTCTAGTTTATGACTAGAAGAAATTTGAAAGGACCATTAGAATACGAAAGTGACATTGAGGCTACCACTCGCAGAAATCGTAGATAAATAAGACGAGCCGTAGACTATCAAAGACAAGAACGGCAAAGACCCAATCCTACTGAAGGGATGGACGAGAACAATCCACCAAATGTGCAAGAACAAAATGCTCCGCGTACTATGTATGATTATACTAAACCTTATTTGACAGGAGCAGAATCTAGTATTGTTAGGCCCGCTATAGCTGCTAATAATTTTGAATTAAAGCCTAACACAATACAAATTATTCAACAATTTATTCAATTTGATGGTTTACAGGATGAGGATCCAAACACTCATATATCTAATTTTTTAGAATTCTGTGATACCTTCAAAATAAATGGCATTTCTGACGATGCCATACGTCTTCGGTTATTTCCTTTTTCATTAAGGAACAAAGTAAAGCAGTGGTTGAACTCATTACCACGAGGGTCAATCACCACATAGGATCAAATGACCGAAAATTTCTTTTAAAATATTTTCCACCACCAAAACAAACTAAATTTAGGAATGATATATCTTTTTTGTGCGTAATGACGCCTTGAAACATTATATGATGCATGGGAAAGATATAAGGATCTCCTAAGGAGATGCCCACACCACGGATTACCTATGGGGCTTCAAGTCCAAACTTTTTACAATGGTGTGAATTCTCCAACTAGGCAAATGATTGATTCATCAGCCGCTGGAACTTTGGACAACAAAACTCCTGAAGCGGCTTACGATTTTATTGAGGAGATGTCGTTGAACACCTATCAATGGCAAATTACAATGGCTAAACTGACAAAATCAGCCGGAGTTTTTAACATAGACGCAGTGACAATGTTGTCAACATAAATGGAGTTAATGAATAAAAAGCTTGATAATTTATGTTCTTCACAGGTACATCCAGTCATGCAATGCGAAGCGAGCAGGAATTTGACGAATTCTGAGTACCCACCTTACCAACCAGGAGCAGAAAACGAGAAGACAAACTATATAGGTAACAATTTCAGATCTAATAATAATCCTTATAGTAACACTTACAATCCAGGTTGGAAGAACCACCCAAATTTTTCGTGGGGAGGACAAGGAAATCAAAGGCAGCAACCTCTTCCAAATTACAAAAATCAACCTTATCCACCGAAAAAGAAGCCGAGTCTTGAAGAGATGCTGAAAAAGTTCATGGCAGACACAGATGCCCGTCTCCAAAGAACTAATACAACACTTGATAACCAAGGAATATTGATCAAATAAATCAATGAACAAGTCGGGGAAATCACTAGGTCAGTGGGACAACTCACAAAGCTTGTTTCAGAACGTCAACAAGGATGTCTACCAAGCAACACAGAAATAAACCGAAAAGAACAAATACAAGCCATCACATATCAAGAGGATACAAAGGTAGATCAGCCCACCTCAGTACAAGAAACCAAGGAAAAAATAGGTAAAATAGAGGTAGCACAAGAAAAACCAGTAATTAAAGAGTACCACCCTCGAATACCTTATCCCGAAGCATTGCAAAGAGATGATTCAGAGGAACAATTCAGTAAGTTTATAAAACTTCTAAAGAAATTACACATTAACTTACCTCTTCTTGAAGCTCTTTTTCAGATGCCCAACTCAAGGAGATTTTTAAGATAGCTCTTAACAAACAAACACAAAATAGATGAAGAGTACCATGTGGAACTTAACGCAACATGCTCAGCAATGCTACAAAACTGACTACCGTAGAAATTAAAAGATCCAGGGAGTTTTACGATTCCATGTTTAATTGGTAGATTAACTATTGATAATGCGTTAGCTGATTTAGGGGCAAGTATAAATGCCATGCCTTATACACTATTTAAATGACTAGGTTTAGAGAAGCCCAAACAAACTAGGATGAGTATCCAACTAGCTAATAAAACTGTTAGAATTCCTAGGGGCATTATTGAAGACATTTTAGTAAAAATCGATAAATTCATTTTCCATAGATTTTGTTGTTTTACACATGGATGAGGAAAATTCAATCCCTTTAATTTTAGGAAGACCTTTTCTTGCAACTGCCAAGACCAAAATTGATGTTGCCACGTGAGAACTCATACTTCATGTAGGAGATGAATCAGTCAATCTTCAAGCTCTCGACTCAGCCAGAACCATAGAAGATGAAGGTAAGAAAGTTGTTTCAATAGATAATCAAATTATGCAACCTTCATCGCAGGAAACATCACAAAGCATCAAAACTGAGCCAACACAAAATCGTACGATCAACAATTTAGAAGAGCAGAACATACACACCAAAGAAAAACTGGATCCACATGAAATAAAACCTGAAGAACCACCAGAAGAGCTCATAGGGACATCAAATCACTTTAAAATAGAAGATCAAATGCTATTAGATAAAGCCGATCCTTACATCAGTTCAACATAACTGAAGACACAGGAAGAAATACTCCTTCAGGTACGCGATGCTTTCCCACACGAAATAGTCGAGGTAAGCAATCCAATGTTCAGCATTTTCAAGGTAAACACTTTTCGACCTAAATTTTGTCATGAAAATAAAACTGTCAGTAAGAGGGAAAATATTCAAACATTTAAACCTCCCTAAATTTTCAAAACCTAAGACAGTCTAGCTTAAGAGTATAAACAAGCGCTTCTCAGGAGGCAACCCAAGCGCTAACACTTTTTATTTTTCAAAATTATTTTTCTTTTCTTTTCTTTTCTCTCTTCTCTCTCCACAATTAAAACAAAGATGCAGGTTTCCAGGCCACACGGCCTTACACACGGCCGTGCCCGTGGCCGTATAGACCACTAGAACCACCACATTAACAGAGCAGAGCCATACAAGTCAGTCCAACCACCCTCCAAACGTCACGGATCCAACTACCCACAGCACGGGCACTGACAAAAATAGCACGGCCGTGCCTCACAACCGTGCTAAGATACTGACTTATTTAGCACAGGCAGACCACATCCGTGCATTCTAACCCCCCTATACTGGCTTTTTAGGAATGGGCGTAGAAGGACAAAACACCCCACAACACGGCCTTGCAATACGGCTACGTAAATTGACACACCCTTGGTACACGAGCGTGGGAACGTGCTAGTTTTAAAATCTTATTTAAATCCCCACAGCCCGTCCTCTTTGTCCCATCTTCTTCTTTATTCCTTCTTTCTATTTTCTTTCAAATTTTTCTTCATATTCATAGAAAAGATCCAAGACACTTGAGTAACACAAAGATCATGCCAAAGAAACATAAGCATCATCTCCTCATAAGAGACCTCATCATGAGTTCATGCCGACAGCTTCACTTAATTGACATGCCAATGGTCTCGAAAACCTTTTCGGTTCTATTTTTCTTTTCTCGTCTCCTATATTTTCCTTATCTTTACGTATTTCCTGCTTAAATTAATTTATTTCATATTAGTTTCTTGGTTTTAGGTTCTAAAGGCTGCTTGGGAATCACGCACCACAGCCTTCGAGGTCACGTCCACCTCGCGAACCATCTAATAATAAGGACTCCTTAGTCCATTAGTATTCTCTTTTAATTTCAGTTTTCTTCTTAACTCCTTCATTTTATTTCCTTAATCCTTAATTATATTATTAGTATAATATTATTATTACCCTAGATCTCTTGGCTATATCTTCACATGCTACCCAATTTCTTCATCTAGCAAATTGCTTTTCGGTAGCCACTCCACCGGGCCCATAGAAAACACCATCACCGCCACCAAAGACGCCCGGGATCATCCAAATTTTAAGGAGTATTACTTTCTCCACTTATCTTTTTGATTTGGCACATAAATTTCATTATATATCCTTGTACATTGAGTGCAATGTACATCTTAAGTGTGGGGGTAATAGTGCCTAACTTTTTGCATAATTCTCAAAACCCTAAAATTAGTCTTGATCTTAAGTATTTTTCTCATATTATTAATTAGGATGAAATTTCTAATGATTTATGATTTTTATTGATATGTTTTAGAATAAGTCTTAGCTAATTGTGCATTGATAATTAAATTTGAAGAATACTAAAGAATCGAGCATGATAAGTTTACTTTCTAAAAATTAAAATTGATAGGTTGTTGAACTTAATTGCGCATTGATAATTAAATTTGAAGAATACTAGAGAATCGAGCATGATAAGTTTACTTTCTAAAAATTAAAATTGATAGGTTGTTGAACCTAATTTGAGTATTACCTTGAAATTTGGAATTTATAAGGATTGATCTCAAAAAATACCCATAATTTTTGTGAGATTTTGAGCCTTATAGAGCATATATTCTTTTTTGTGCTCACTTTATTGATTATGAGTGTGTCAACTTTGAACTATTATTCTAGAACTTGCCTCGTTTATATATGTCGAGACCACACTTTTGATTTGATATACTGAGATGATAAATGCACCTAGGTTTTAACCCATTCACACCACTAAAAAGCCTACCCACATAATTAACCCTTAGTAAACCCCGTTGAATCCTAACAACCTTTTTATTGACTCACCCACTAATATTAACCCAAAATCCCTTTGTATTTGTTATCAACATTCCTTTGACTACCCCTTTATCGAGAATTGATTTGATCAATTACCGAATTAGGTTATTTCAAAGTTCATTCTATTATGTTTATTTTAGTTTATTCTTAAAAAAAATCCAAGTATAGTCAATATTAGTAGTATAATAAGAAAGCTTAGAGCATTTAAAACTCAAATTGTTAAAGAAAAAGCTCATATTCTAGTATTTTCAAAATTTGAGTGATGAAAATACTCTTATAGATACTGTTAGCTTTTCATTCGATGTAAAAATTCATATTTAGTTCATTATTTTTAAATTGGTAATTAGTCAATTCAATCTCGATTCTAAACCTCTAGTTTGGCCTGTATCCACACCTTTTAACCCTAGCCCCGTTACAACATTGATTAAAGACCTTTTGATTTGTGTATCATATCATATACAGTTGTGGAGATTTGATTTTTAGACAAGTCTATGGGATTAACTTTTCAGGTTCGACTTAGAGTGCTTGTTCTTGAACCTTAAACACCTTTGAGTAATTTGAGTGAATCTTTTGTGAGGATGTCAGTCCTTTTCGATTTTGAATTAAAGGTAAGCACTTAGATAACGGGAGGGACCTATGCTTTCCTACTATAAAGGTATGACTTATCATAATTGAATCTTTAGGGTTCTTTGAGTTGAATTATCCATGTA
This sequence comes from Gossypium rotundifolium, assembly GCA_025506655.1. Taxonomy (NCBI): domain Eukaryota; kingdom Viridiplantae; phylum Streptophyta; class Magnoliopsida; order Malvales; family Malvaceae; genus Gossypium; species Gossypium rotundifolium. The sequence goes on along the minus strand of CP106722.1, from coordinate 105,429,698 downwards.
TAAATTGTCTATGAATTATGATGAGACATTGTCGATAGGAATTATGAATTATGGAAAGTTCATTTTAATTGTAAGTTGAGAATTTTGCTTGAGCACAAGCAAAGGCTTAAGTGTGGGGGTATTTGATAAACTGTAAAAGTAACATATTTTAACCACATATTTGGTATGCTTTTGGATGGTTTAGCCCTTGAATTATGTAAAAAGGTGCTTTTAATCCTTTCTTTTCATGTTTATACTCAGGAAAGCACCCGAGGATAAAAATAACATAAAAGCAGCTTAAAAGCAGAGTAATTGGGCCTTAGAAGAAATCAACACGGCCGACCCAAAAACACATGCAGTGTGTCTCGACAATTACCTAGAACACGTCCCAACTCACGAGTTACACGACCGTGCATCATCTCATTACCATACACGGGCGTGCCTGGTGACCTACATGGCTGTGCCCAAATCGACAGAATCAAGGCATAGCCCAAACTTGTAATTACACGGGCGTGTGCCATGTGTGTGCCCCTGCCGCGGGAATTAGCAATTTCACTCAGAATTGGATGCTTGAAGCCAAAGAAACATACTCCTAAGTCTACTAAAACACCCTAATAGTAATTTTACTTGAAGGAGATACTTAGGAGCCAAGTATAGCATCCTAAAGCCTATATAAACAACCCAAGGCAGACATTAAAAGAGAGCTTTTTGGTAAAGGCTTTTAGGCTGAAGCAGTCATCTTTTAGAGAGTCACTTGAAGATAGCCAGTTGATCCATCTCAAGAAGTCGAAACTCGATTCAAGACGGAAGATCTCTCATTCAATTCCTTCAGGGGGTTTTAGGGAGTTCTTATGTTTTGTTTATTCTTTACACTTGAGATGTTTTCGTATTTAGTTATGCACTAAACCCCTCAGATACATGAAGGGGATGAAACCTATGATGGATTTTGTTATTTGATTTCTAAATTTATATGATAAGTACTTGGTTTGTTCTTAATTATGTTGCTTAATTTAATCTGATGTGCTTAGATGGAGGAGGAATAGACCCCGCCTAAGAGTAGATCTAGCGTATTTGAGTGGAGTTGATCGGGCATCTAAATATAGGGTTATAAGATTTTACGGAATTAGGGTGAAACCTAATATGGGAATCCATTGATCGATTTACTGCTTCCTTAGGGGGTTATTATAAGAGAACAAGAGTTCCACTAATTAACCAAAGGTTAGAAGTTATTCACCTCGAGAGAGGGTTTAATATAGGTTAGGGAGTCTCACGGATCAAGCTAAGTAAATAAATAATATGGTTTGGGGAATAAATTATAAGCGAAGTCATAGATGGATTCTTCCTGAGGGTATCGTCTGTATCAACTGAGTTTTCTTAAAGTCTTTCTCCAATTCATTCTTTTGTCTTTGCATTTAGTTTAAGTATTTCGTTAGTCTAATAATCCAATCACTCTATATTTTAGGCTAAATAATAGAAAGAAAGTGAGTAGTAGTACTTTTAGGTTCCCTTGGGTTCAATAAGATATTCTTGCCTGAGCTATACTACTGTTTGATAGGTGCACTTGCCTCTATTGTTGTCGCAGTCAGTCTACAGGTTCGATCACTCTTTTATAAATATTAAAACTCAACTGTTTTAACACAATCATTCATAAGTTGGTATGTTTGATATGCATCGAATGGTTAGAAAAGACGGACATCATTGGCATGTTTGGGTTGCATTTTGAGGGCATGAAATGTGTTTATTTGTGCTTGTAGGTTTGACCCTAAATGGGTGGCAAATTGGCCTTGCAAATGGCCTATATTTGCCTACATGGTTGAGCACACGGGTGTGTGGCTTGACCGAGTCCCTTAAATTTGTAATTTGGTACAAGTCAGACTCGCACACGGGCTAGACACACTGGCGTGTGACTGGCCATGTGAAACAAGTCAGTTTCGACCACGAGTTGGACACATGGGCATATGACTGGCCATGTGGTGCAAGTTAGTGTCGACCATGGGTGAGGCACACGGGCGTGTCTTAAGCCATGTAGACAACTCAGAATGTATGCCCTGTTTTGTCACGACTTAGACACAGGGGCGTGTCTAAGGCCGTGTGAGGCACGTGGCCTGCCCACACGGGCGTATGACCTCTGTAGCTTTGAAAAATGTTTAAATTTTAGAAAAAATTTTGGTTTACTCCGGCCCCTTTCTAAAGCATGTTCAAGGTCTCGTAGACCTAAATAAGGGACACTTTGATTTCATAATGATTAGCTACAATGTGAAATGTTGTAAGAGTTTCAATTAGTCCGATAATGCCTTTAACCCTAGATTGGTGATGGTTACGGGTTAGGGGTGTTACATTTGATTAGTATCAAAGCTACGGTTTAGTTGATTCTAGGACTAACGTAGCGTGTGAGAGTCTAGCTATACATGCCATATATACGAACTGTGATAGTGTGATGAATCCTGACATATAAAATTTGTTTAGTATAGTAAATGAATCTCGAAAAAGCTGTAGCTGACGATGTTGAAAGCAATGTGCCTGCTCACGATCAAGGGATAGCGCCATCTGATTCGAGACCGGCTACAAGTGGTTAGGAAGGAGAGGCTAAACAAGCCTTCTTCCAAATGATGAATAAGTGGTTCACTCAATACATTAGAACAAATCCAGCTGTTTCACAACCTCCGCCCCTACCCAATCCTCCTCAAATTTCTACTGTACCTCCGGTTATGAATTTGAAATTGTTGAATAAGCCTCTGGTTGATAAAAGTCGTAAATATGAGGCTGAATAGTTTAAGGCCACTAGTGATGATGATGCTGATAGAGCAAAGTTTTGGCTCGAGAATACAGTTTAAGTGTTTGATTAAATGTCATTGACTCCTGATGAATATGATGTTTGTTTGTTACAAGATACAGCTTATCAGTGGTGAAAGACTTTGATTTCTGTTGTTCCAAGAGAACGGGTTGCATGAGATTTTTTTCAGTCTGAATTTCGAAAGAAATGCATTAGCCAAAGACTTATAGATCAAAAATAGAAAGAGTTTCTAGAATTGAAATAGGGTCGCATGTCTATCACTGAGTATGACCGAGAGTTCATGAGATTAAGCCAATATGCTCGGGAATGTGTTTCTACTGAAGAGATAATGTGTAAGAGGTTTGAAGATGGTCTAAATAAAGATATTCGCTTGCTAGTTGGAATTCTAGAAATAAAAGAGTTTGTTCTGCTTGTTGATCAAGCATGTAAAGCTGAAGCACTCGGAAAAGAAAAAAGAAAAGCTGAGTCTGAAGCCAGAGATGTGAGAAAGAGATTTTCGAATAAATAATTTCAATCTGCATCAAAGAAATTCAGAGATGAGCATAGCTGTTCAAAAGCTAATGTGGGATATTCGAACAGAGATCGAGCTAGATTGCTGTCGAACTCCAAAGCTCCAGCTACATTGATGGCTAGTATGGGAAATGTTCAATCCGAACGACCTAAATGTAAACATTGTGGTAAAAGGCATCCAAGTAGTTGTAGTTTGAATGATCGAGCTTGTTGCAGAAGTGGATCATTAGACCATTTCATCTGAGACTGCCTAGATTCTGTTGAACAAGAGATTGTACAGAATCTAAGGTCATATAATTTTTCAGCTACATGTAGACCTTCTAGAAATACAAGGAATGCCAATGGTAGTCAGAGAGCTACTAAAGACACAATTGCGAGATCTAAAGCTAGAGCGCCTGCCAGAGCCTACACCATTCGAGCTCGTGAGGAAGCTTCGTCTCCAAATGTCATTACGGGTACATTTACTCTTTATGATACTTTTGTGATTGCATTAATAGACCTTGGGTCTACTCATTCGTATGTATGCATAAACTTAGTATCTAGTAAGGCTTTGCCTGTAGAGTCTACTGAATTTGTTATTAGTGTATCGAACCCCTTAGGTAAATGTGTTTTGGTTGACAAATTATGCAAGAACTATCTGTTGATGTTTCGGGATGTTTGTTTTCTAACTGATCTGATGCTATTACCTTTTGATGAGATTGATATAAGTCTGGGTATGGATTGGTTAACTTTGCATGATGCTGTTGTGAATTGCAAGTGAAAGACTATTGCTTTGAGATATCAGAATGATGACATAATTCAGATTGAATAAAATGATTTAAATGGATTGCTGGCTATGATATCAGTGTTGAAAGCTTAGAGTTATGTGAAAAAGGGCTATGAAGCTTACTTTGCTTATGTAATTGATTCGAGAGTGACGGAAAAGAAAGTTGAATCGGTGCCAGTTGTTTGTGAATTCCCTAACGTGTTTCCTAAAGAACTACTAGGATAACCTTTGATACGTGAAGTTGAATTTGGCATTGATTTAATGCCGGGAACAACTCCTATTTCGATAGCTCCATATAGAATGGCACCAACAGAATTGAAAGAGTTAAAGTATTAGTTGCAAGAGTTGACCGACAGATGGTTTGCACCACTGAGTTTTTCACCTTGGGGTGTGCCCGTTCGATTTGTAAAAAAGAAAGATGGCACGATGAGAATGTGCATTGATTATCATCAGTTGAACAAAATGACCATTAAGAACAAATATCCTCTGCCCAGAATTGATGATTTGTTTGATCAGTTGAAAGGAGCCACCGTGTTTTCAAAGATAGATCTGAGATCGAGAAATTATCAGCTGCGAGTAAAAGATTTTGATTTTTCGGAAACTACTTTCAGAACAAGGTACGGGCATTATGAGTTTTTAGTTATGCCTTTCAGACTAGCAAATGCTCCTACTATTTTTATGGATCTGATGAACAAAATTTTTAGACTGTATTTAGATCGATTTGTTGTTGTATTCATTGATGACATTTTGATTTCTTTGCGGGATGAAATTGAGCATGCTGAACATTTGAGAATTGTGCTTCAAACTCTATGAGATAAGCAATTGTATGCAAAGTTCCGTAAATGTGAATTCTGGTTGCGTGATGTTGGTTTTCTGGGGCATATTGTGTCAGCAATTTGTATACGAGTTGATCCAAGTAAAATTTCAACTATTTTAGAGTGGAAACCTCCGAAAAATGTGTCTGAAGTTTGCAGTTTTCTAGGACTTGCTGGTTATTATCGAAGATTCATATTGCTACTCCATTGACTGGATTGCTTCAGAAAGATGTGAGATTTGAATAGTCCAATAAATGTCAGAAAAGTTTTGATTAGTTAAAAGCTATTTTAACTGAAGCTCCAGTCTTGATACAACCAGAATCGGGTAAAGAGTTCGTGATTTATAGTGATGCTTCATTGAACGAATTGGGATATGTTTTGATGCAAGAAGCCAAAGTTATAGCTTATGCCTCAAGACAATTGAAACCGCATGAAAAGACTTACCCGACACACGATCTTGGACTACCTACGATTGTGCATTAAAGATTTGGCGTCACTATCTCTTTGGTGAAAAATGTCATGTGTTTTCAAATCATAAAAGTCTGAAATATTTGATGACTCAGAAAGACCTGAATCTACGATAGATAATGTGGTTAGAATTGTTGAAAGACTACGAGCTTGTGATAGATTACCATCCGAGTAAGGCAAATGTTGTTGCTAATGCTTTGAGTCAAAAATCATTGTTTGCTGTACATTCCATGAATACTCAATTGGCTCTATCCGATGACAGTTCACTTGTAGCTGAGTTGAAAGCGAAACTGTTATTTAATCAGTAGATTTGTGAGGCTCAAAAAGTTGATAATGAATTGATAGAAAAACGGACTCAAATGGCATTGACATTTGATTACATGTAAGACCACGTCTGGGATGTTGGCATTGTACGATTATTTCGAGTATTCTGAGCATCCTATTTGATTCCGAATGGTTCAACGGGCAAATCTGAGAAATGAAAGAATGGGTGAAATGTATACCCGTTTTAGGTACGTTTGATGCATATGCTTTGTTTAAGCATAAAAGATAAGTATTTGTGAATTTGCAATAGAGAAATATGTGCATAGATTCAATGACACAAAATGTGATATATGTATGGTTGTGTTATGAGCAAAAGAGATACTTTGAGATACAAATGGTGGGTAGGCAATAGCTAAATAAATGAGCCAAAGAAGAGTTATGAAGTTACAATTGAGTAACATTAATGATCTTATAGTTGATTGATTATGTATACTATATGTTAAGTTTATTTGTATATGGCTTACTAAGCTTTTGAATGCTTACTCTGTGTGTGTTTGCTTTATTTTATAGATTGTCAAAGCTATGAAAGGCTCAGGATTATCGAGGATCATCACCACACTATCAAACTCTATTTTGGTACCTTTGAATGTGATTATAGCTAAGTATGGCATGTATAGTCTAGTTGAATAAAATGATGTTTTGAGTTGTATATATAAGCTATATGATATGGCTTGTAAATGGGATGTGAATATGGTAAATGTCAATTATGTTTTGTGATGCAAAGTTAGTATGTTTTGATGAATGATTAGTATATTGAATTGGTAAGTTATTTAAATGGATTTTTCCTAAAAATGTAACACCCCAAACTCGGCCTAGATGTTATGGTCGAATCTGGCGACGTCACATGATAGTGCTTTGGAAAAACATAACTATGTTAAAACCATTTGTAGATATCTTGGGCTTTCGTCAAAACGTGTCGTTTAATTATTTATTATCCATGTTCAAAACATTATATGTTGTGGAAGTTTTTAACATAATTTGCGAGTTCATGTATTTTTGATAAAACATTTATTTATTCTGGAAATACGCGTCTTATCCTACTACTAGTAGTTTATAAAATAATAATCCCAAATTTTAAACAAAAGTTCATAAAGGCCATGTTACATAAAACTTTCCCAAATATAATCAGAACTATAAATGAAAAACCGTTAGACGTCCAGAACTGTAGTCAACGCCAAGTCCTCTGCCGCACCAATCCGTCTACTGCTGGGGATTACGTGAACAGATTAAATAGAAAAGGGTGAGTTTTCGCAAACTCAGTGTATAATCCCCACAGACAACACACACATAGTCATAAAAGAAAATAGACATAAGTTCATAGTTCCGGTCTGAACCCATTACAGAAATGGTGTGGACCTTAGTCCACTCAGATACAGATTCAGACATATTACAGGGCCTTAGCCCATTTCAGAGAGAATATGTAGATAATAGAGTCCTACCCACTAGCCTCTATACACCAACTCTGTCCAATCCTACACACCATGTGGGGATAAAACCAACCCACCCAACCCTACACACCAGGTTGTACCAAATTCGGCATATAATCAGAAATTTACAGTTGAGCTACAAGATAACAGGCTTAAGAGCCTTTCAGATACTTCCTCCAATCATAATCAACCCACCTCGATGTAATGCAACATACAAGAATGAATGCTATTATGCAATTAAACTCATATATTCAGATCAGTATACATGTTTAGTACAGAAATCAGACAGACAGATCATTCATTTAGGGGTCTAAGTATTGCTTGCTGACCCTACGGTAGGTCTGCAGTCGACTTGGATGACCCATGCAACCTTCCAGATTTTTCAAAAAATTAGGCTCACACGCCCATGTGGCCTGCCCGTATGGGCCCACACGCCCGTGTGGCCCACATGGCCCAAATTGGCCTTGGCCGTTTGGATCACACGGCTTGGCCCAGAATCCCACACGCTCGAGCCCACGTGCCGAACACGGCCTTGCCTAGCCATCACATAGCCGTGTTGCTTACGCACGGCCTGGGTCGTCGATTACACGGTCGTGTGGTGACTTACAATCCTGCCCATGGCCTACCACACGGGCGACCACACACCCCTATAGCATTGATAGAAAGGTTTTCGGCTTTCGACAAAACCTCGTTTTCTGTTTTTTTTTTTGTACACACCTAGTTTCGATTGAAGGTAGAATGACTCCCAAGCACTCTAGAAACTATATTTGACAAGTCAAAGCCCCAATTTAGTAACATAACCGGGACTTGAAAGGAATTGTAACAAGGTGTTCATCCCTAACTATCGAAACCTACATTCGATCGAATCGAGAATTCAGCGTGCTTAACTCGTCGATTGGGGACGATATCCAGTCCATTGATTAATCCCTGAATACCAAAAAGGAACCCCTCTTTTAAAAGAATTCAAGCATCGTTTAGGAAGCAAAAGCCGAAACTTACCAAATTACTGTTGACACTCCAAACGCACAAATCAAGGAATTACAAAAATTTTCCAATGATAAGGTGACTTAAAAAAAAAAAAAGAAAAAGCAAAGGGAGGAGAAGGAAAATCAGCAAGAAGGGGAGAAGAAAACAACATCAGAAAATTAGGGAAGGTGAGGGAAGAAATCGAAAGTGCAAAAAGAAAAGAGATTAAAAGAGAAAATCTGATAACCCCCGATCCCAGCTTTCCTTACTTTTCTCCATCCAACACCCCACTACTCAGAGTCCAACCATAGTCCAACTCTAGCCGAATCTAAGTCAAAAATACTATCGCTCACCAACGCAGGGAATCGAACACAGGACCTCAAGGATACCAACACACACAGTAGCCACTAGACTAGAAGGCCCATTCTGACGTGTTCTTGCAAATTTTTACTTATAACCTATTAACTAGAGTTTGGGATTTATTCATAAAAATAGCAAAATTTGCCCAAGTTGAGACTTGAACTTGGGACCTCCCACACAAACCTAGAACACATAACCACAAAAGCTGACAGATATTTGTTTCAATTTTACTAAAGCCGAAATTAATAAAAACCTGGGCGTTACAACTCTACCCTCTAAAAGAAAATTTCATCCTCAAAATTTTACCAAGTCAGAAAAGGTGAGGATACTTCTGCCGCGTTGAATCCTACAGCTCCCAAATGGCCTCCTCAGTGCTATGATTCCGCCACAGCACCTTCACTAAGGGAATAGACTTCTTCTGTAGAACCTTAATGTTGCGCTCAAGTATCTGAATCGACTCCTCCTCAAATGTCAGACCTGGTCTAACCTCAATGTCCTCAATAGGAACAACATGCGTGGGATCAGAGCGATAGCATCTCAACATTGAGACGTGGAACACATCATGAATGCGATCCAACTCCGGAGGAAGCTCCAGCTGATATTCGACTGGCCCCACTCGTTTCTGAATACGGTACGACCCAATAAATCGAAGGCTCAGCTTACCCTTGCGATCGAACCTCAAAAATTTCTTCTATGGTGAGACCTTGAAAAAGCCTAAGTCCCCCATAGAATACTCGATATCCTTTCTCTTCAGGTCAGCGTAGGACTACTGCCTATCAGATGCTATTTCAATCAATCCCAGATTAATCGAACCTTATCATCAGTTTCAGAAACCAATTTCAGACCCAGAACACGTCGCTCACCCAACTTAGTCCAGCACAAGGGAGTGTGACACTTACGGCCATATAGGGCCTCGTACGGTGCCATTTGAATGCTAGACTAATAACTGTTGTTGTAGGCGAACTCTGCCAACGGCAAGTACTCCTCTTAACTACCTCGAAAATCTATAACACAACTCATCAACATATCCTCCAGTACTTGAATCACCCTCTCCAACTGACTATATGTCTGAGGATGGAAAGCAGTACTAAAGTCTAACCTTGAACCTAAACCCTCGTGCAATTTCTTTCAGAATCGAGACGTGAAGCGAGGATCCCTATTGGAGATGATCGAAACAAGAACCCCATCCAGTCTCACTATTTCAGACACATACAGTTTAGCCAAATTCTAGAAAGAAAAGTACGTCCTGACCGGGATGAAGTGTGCTAACTTACTCAATTGATCCACGATGACCCAGACAGAGTCCTTCTTAGTGGGTGTTAAATGCAACCCACTAACGAAGTCCATCGTTACTCACTCCCATTTCCACATCGAAATCTTCATTGGCTACAGCAACCCCAAAGGCAACTGATGCTCAGCCTTAACTTGCTGACAAGTCAAACAGTGAGCAATGAAATCTGTAACCTCTCGCTTCAACCCTGGCCACCAGTACAACTCTCAGAGATCTCGGTACATCTTGTTCCCACCGGGATGTATAGCGTAAGGGCTACTATGCGCTTCCCTCAGAATTGGTTGTCTCAAATCCTCATCCTTTGGTACATAGATCCGACCACAGAAACAAGGTACCCCATCACTGTTAATCCCGAAATCGGTAGTATCCCCATTCTCAATCTGATGGAACCACAACTCAAGCGACTTATCCACCAACTGTTTACTCTTGATCTTCTCAATCCATACAGGCTTGACCTGAAGTTTCGCTAATAGACTCCTATAGTCGAATAAAATGAGTTGAGCGAACATCACTCTCAAATCAGTCATATCCCTACGGCTTAAGGCATCTGCCACCACATTAGCCTTACCAGTGTGGTATTCGATGGTGCAGTCAAAATCCTTAAGCTGTTTAACCCATCTACGCTGCCTAAGGTTTAATTCCTTCTAGGTGAGGAGATACTTGAGGCTTTTGTGATCAGTGTAGATAGTACACTTCTCACCATACGATACTACATCCAGATTTTTAGAGCGAAGACTACTGCTTCCAACTCCAAATCGTGCATAGGATAGTTAGCCTCATGCGTCTTGAGCTGAAGTGACGCATAAGCACCACTTTACCATCCTGCATCAGAACGCAACCCAGACCCATATGCGATGCATCACTGTATAAGACAAAGTCCTTCCCAGATTCAGGTTGTATCAGAACCGGAGCCTGCGTCAAATCAAATTTGAGCTTCTTGAAGCTCTCTTGCTGCCTATCAGTCCAGACAAAGGGAACTCCCTTACGCGGAAGCTTGGTCAATGGTGCTGTGATCAAATAGAACCCTACTACAAAGAGCCAATAATAACCCACTAGCCCCAGAAAGCTGTTAATTTTGGACACATTCTATAACACCCCTAACCCTTAGCCATCCCCGGTCTAGTGTTAAAGGTATTACCAGACAAAACAGAACCTTTTATGGACTTTTCATAATATTATTAAACGAATCAAATCAAAGTGTCCCTTAAATAGGTTTTTGAGACCTTAAACATGCTTTAGAAAAGGGTCGGGACTAAACAGAACACATATAGGAATTTTCAAAAATTTAATTTTTTTTCAAAGTTATAGAGGTCACACACCCTTGTGGGCAGGCCGTGTGCCTCTCACGGCCTCAGACACACCTGTGTGTCTAAGCCGTGTCAAAACAGGGCATACATACTGACTTGTCCACATGGTCGTGAACACGCTCGTGTGCCTCACCCGTGGTCAACATTGACTTGATCTACACGGCTAATCACACGCCGGTGTGTCTAGCTTGTGGTTGAGTCTGAATTGTTTTTGAAATACAACCATGAGGGACACAGTCGAGCCACATGCCCGTGTGAGCAATTATAGGCCATTTTGCAAGGCCAAAATGCCACCCACACTTTGGGTCATCCTTACAAGCACATAAAAGCATCATTCCAACAGTTATGGCAGCCAAAAACATACCGAATTGACCATCTATTTAACTCATTCAAGAACATTTCATCACAACATTTTATATGCCATTTAGCTCAACTAAATCACAAATATATCAAAGCATGATTCATTCACAACATGCCACAATAATAAGACATCTTCTCATCAATGATATACCAACTTTGCATCAATAAGCTTACCATTATCTTGACCATTTCATTAGTCATTAAACCATACCAAACAAAGCATCATACAACATGACAACTCATTCACATCACAATCATTTATCCAGCCATATCACATGGCTATATACATATCTCAAACATAACTCAAAGTGACTAGCCTATACATGACATGCTTTAGTATATACACTTTCAAAAGGTACCAAAATAAGATTGGGTAGTGTGATGACAATCCTCGACGATCCTCAAGCCTTTTGTAGCTTTAACGATCTATAAGACAAAGCAAACACACACAAAGTAAGCTTTCAAAAGCTTAGTAAGCCATATAGAAATAAACTTATCATATAATCATTTATAAACATAGCAATTTAAATTCATAAACATATATTCATTTCAAACACATAGATTTCTCTTTGGCTCAATTGATTTGCCATTTCTTACCAACATATCATATTACAAGCATTTATTTTGCTCATATCTCAAACATTTATATATCACCTTTTATTTATTACATATATGTACATATTTGCTCACCTTTCATGCTTATACCAAACATACACATCAAACATGCCTAAAACGATTATAAATTTCACATCGTCTTTAGTTTCTCAGAATTGCCCGTTGAACCATTCGGAATTAAATAGAATACTCGGAATACTTGGAATAGTCATACAATGCCAACGTCCCAAACGTGGTCTTACATGTAATCAAATGTCGATGCCACTGTCCCAGACAGGGTCTTATACGAATCAAATACGATGCAAGTGTCCCAGACATGGTCTTACACATAAATCTAAAATCGATGCCAACGTCCTAGACAGGGTCTTACACGATATCACAAATTAGAAACCTATGTCATGACATATGTAATCCTATCTATTCCTAGGTTCCTACGGGATTTCTCAGACTTTGATACATTATCGATACTTCCTTGGATCACATATATTTATCATCTCGTACACATTCATCACAATGAAATTTCATATGTACATACATAAATCAATACAAATACATTTATTTGTATATAAACTTACCTCGGATTCGAGTAAACGAATGGATTCAGCTATTCAATTACTTTTGAATTTCCTCAATCTAAATCCATTTTCTTCGGTTCTTGATCTATACATATTCAAATTTTACCCATTTATTCACCAAATCATTCAATTTAATCCAAAAACACATATTTAGGGCAAATTACAAATTAGCCTTTATATTTTTACATTTTGACACTTTAGTCCCTATTTCATAAAATCAAAAAATACACAAAATTTCATGTTACCCATACCTAGCCAAATTTTCAAAAGCTTCATAAAGTCCGTACCATTACACTTATTTCACAATTTAGTCTTTCAGAATATTATTTTCTCAATTTAGTCTAAATTACTCAAAATCACCAAAAATCCAAAGACAAAACATGTTAATCTAACATATATGTTTCATATTTCATCAACAATCATCACCAATCTCATGAATTCATCAATGGAACTTTTCAAAATCTTCATCAAATTGCAAAATTAAGACATGGGTTTTGAAGAACACGAAGCAACAATCACAAAAACGTAGATATTATCAAAAAACCGAACAAAACTCTTACCTTAATTTAGCCAAATCATAGCCGAACCCTTGAAAGCTTTTGTTCTTTCTTTTTCTTTCAATATTTGGTGGACAAGGATGAATATCATGGACATTTTTATGGTTTTTTTATTTAATGGACATTATTAACTCATTTAACAAATTATCCTTATTTATTAAAATATAAAACATATAATTAGAAGGTCATTAATATCCATTACCATCCATTCACTAATAGAATGGCTTATTTCCATTTTAAGGCCTTCCTATTAAAAGAACAAAGCAATTAAGCACTTTAACAATTATAATGGCACTTTTGCATTTTATGCGATTTAGTCCTTTTCTCAAATTAAGCACACAAATGACCAAATTAAATCACAGAAATTTCATACATACTAATTCACATTCTGAAGAATCAAAAAATAATATTAAAATATTTTTTGACTCGAATTTGTGGTCCTGAAACCACTATTTTGACTAGGGTCAAAACTAAACTGTTACAATTCTCCCCCTTAGAGATTTTCATCCCCGAAAATCTTACCGTCGAATAGATTCGGATATTGTTGTCTCATTACGTCTTCAAGCCCCAACGTAGCCTCTTCCACTCTGTGCTGATGCCACAATACGTTTACTAACAGAATTTTGTTATTTCACAATTCTTTCACTTCACGAGCTAAGATACGGATCGATTCCTCTTCGTAAGTCATATCTAATCGAATTTTAATCTTAGACAGAGTAATCACATTTGATGGATCGGATCTATATCGATGAAGAATTGACATGTGAAATACATTATGAATCTTTTCCGGCTCAGGTGCCAACAACAATCTATATGCTACAGGTCCAATGTGCTCGATGATCTCATACGGCCCGATGAACCTCGAACTCAAATTGCCTTTACGTCTGAATCAGAGTACTTTCATCCACGGAGATACTTTCAAAAAATGCTTTATCACTTATCTCAAAATCAATATCTTTTTGTTTCTGTAACACCCCTAATTAACAATTTAAGGCCCAAAAGTCAAAAATCCTTGAGTCTTGTCAAGTAATGATAATATCCCATTTTATTATTTTAAGCATTTCGAAAACCAAGTTTAAACATACAAAATTTACTTAGGTTTAATATTTAAGTAAACAGTTGAAAACAACAAACCCAAAATCTAAAGTCAAATCGGAGTACAAGGCCTTATTACATCCAACCAAAATAAAGCAATTAAAACCATGTCTTTTGAAACAAATAAATAAAAATTTAAACATCTCGTAGTGTGGCCATCTTCGTGTCCTCTCCCATGTCGAGCCGTCTACTAAAGATCACCTGAAACATTAAATAAAGGGTGTGAGTTTGAAACTTAGTGTGTACAACCTTTGGCAATCAAATCAACATACAAATATTCACATTGGGCCTAAGCCCTATAAAAATCGGTGGTCTTGGCCTTAGCCCACAATGGCCTCATGTCATATCATATCATATGCAAAAAAAGGTAATGCAAAACCCTTCCCAAAAAAAGGTAATGCAAAACCCTACACACCTGTGGGGATTTCTAAATCGACCCACCCATCCTCTACACACCAAAGGTAGCACTCACAGCGGCACTAATCAACGTTGCAGGAAAGCTGCTAATCATATAATGGGCTTAAAGCCGCCGGTGGATCCATGGTCGTCAAGCGACTATGCGATCCTAAAATTTTCCTCCCTACCATAATTCCCACCCATATGCAACCTAAACAGAATATCGTATGAATGCAACATGCACATGAGTAAAATCCACAAAACTTATACTCATCACACATAGGGTATTTTCATCATTTCAAAACCCAAGGGTATTTCTGTAAATCTACTCTATATGGGTATTCAGGTAATGTTGAAAAATAGAGGTATTTTGGAAATTTTGTAAATCAGGGTTGTTTTGGTAATTCTACAAATAAAGGATATTCTGGTAATTTCACAATTCGAGTCTAATTTAGTGATTTTTCAAATCTAAGGATATTTTTAGTAATTTTCAAACTAAAGATATTTTGGTTATTTTTAAATTAGGGGTATTTTAGTAATTTTACAATTCTAAGGGTATTTGGTCCCTCTCCGATTTTTGTTATGAACTTTGGCCCATTAACAAGTCCTTGCAGTTAGAGTGAACAGAGACTATGCACTAGGTAGGATTCAAGAGAAGAAGGGGTGGGCCGCTAGGGCCGCTTAAGTACCAAGCTCTCCCTAGATCCAATCCTAGACATGCATATGCCCGTTACCACACTCTAACCTAGCAACTTGTCCACGGACATGTTTAATTATTAAAAAGTCTTATGAAGTTTAAGAGTTGTTCAAAGCTAAGCCTAAAGTCCATTAAACCCTAGCATACTTGTCTACGTCCCCATAAAGCCCATCAAACCCATTTCACGTTCAAATAACCCATAATGGAAACATCACATCTTTACGGCCCACTAGGCCCAAATCTCAGTCATATGGCCTATTAGGCCCAAAACAATTCTAGATCATGTAACATGCATGCCTAACCCAATTCATATAATCAAATTAATCCATTTCAACAAACTTAGCCTCAGGGCACACCGGGCCCATTTAGCCACTTCTGGCCTTCCAGCTTTCCAGCATTGCCGATGTCGTGTGTGTAGTGTTTGTACACGCCTGGTTACTATGACGTGCTATTCTTTCCTTAGCCTTGATCCTACAACCAACCAACCTTCAATCAATTCAGACAGGCCTAATCAATATATTTACTCAAAAGCCAAAACCTTACCATAACCTTACTGTGTGCCACCTGGTTCTAATAGCCCTTCCTTAGCTACTAATGAGGAGTATCACCTAAATCTACACTAATACATACACCATCAAAATTCTGGTGACTCGTAATCCACACAAGTCATCCACACATTCGGCCATTCACTTCCACCATAATCGAGTTGAGTACACTTACCATTGCTAACGATCCTACCACGCTTGCGATCTTTGAATCGTATCCTTGTTATCACAGAATTAACGATAGGACAGTTAGATAGCCTTTCGGCTTTTAACAAAACGTACAATAGAGGTTAATAGAAAACTTACAAAATCCATTTTCAATCCTGCGGCCTAAATTCAACTTTTCAACCTTGACTAATAGTAGATCACAATCGATTTGTGATGGAGGAAAACAACGAGGGTTTGGCACAAATAGGAATTTCAGCAAGAGAAGATGTTGGCAATTCGGCAATAAAAGAGTTTGGCTAAGAGAAAATTCAGAAAAAAGGAATTCGGCTTTAGGAGATTCCGACAATAGAGACAACTTGGCTATAGGAAAATTGATTAAGGGGGAGAAGAAAAACTAATGAATGCTCAAAGAACTTTTCAAGCATTCGGCCCCCTCTTTTTATAGCCACAGGCCAAATACTCCTTTCTCCAAAGTCCTATCCGGCACCAAGTCCTCCCTCTCCTCATCTCTTGACTTTTCTCCTTGATAACACCTTAATCTTATTCGAAATTTCCTCCACATCCATCACACCTACTTACTTCAAACTCTCCATAGTAAGAGTTCATATTCAACACAACTCTGGCCGCCCACCTATGCAAAATAAAACACTCCAAAAGTACACTCCTAATGCTCGAACCTTGGACCTCTTTAGCTTACAAACACACCACCTTATAGCTCCCAAGTGAAGCCACTATCCACCAGACCACAAGCCCATTTGTGTCCTATTTTCTCTTAATCTGCTTAAGAGGCCTCATGCCTGAGACTATGGTCCAGTAAAGCAAGAAAAATAAAATTTTCCTTATGGTCTACCGTATCTCTAAGGATTCAAATAATCCCAACAACACCTTAAAATTAATATTCTAAGTGCTACACATACACACCAACTTCAATGTACAGAAATTAGGGTTTTGAGATTTTTGGGGCATTACAAATCTACCCCTCTTAAAAAAGTTTTGGTCTCAAAATTTACCTGATTGAATCAAGTGAGGGTAATGTTGACGCATTGCCTCCTCAGGTTCCCAAGTAGCCTCCTCGACATTATAGTTACGCCAAACCACTTTGATCAAAGGAACAGATTTCCTTCTCATCACCTTAACATCTTGATCAATTATTTGAACTGGCTCATCTTCAAAAGTTAGGTCTGGTCTAACCTCGATCTCCTCGACTGACACAATGTGAGAAGGATCTGAGTGATAATGCCTTAAAATTGACACATGGAACACATCGTATATTTAGCTCAATTCAAAAGGCAACTCCAGCTGATAGGCAACTAGCCCAATTCGATTGAACACTTGGTAAGGCCTAATGAACCTTGGGCTTAACTTTCCCTTCCGACCAAACCTTAGCACATTCTTCAAAGGGGAAACCTTGAGAAAAACCATGTCCCCCACAACATATTTGATCTCTATCCGTTTGAGGTCAGCATACAACTTATGCCTATCCGCTGCCTCCTTTAGCGGATCCCGAATCAACTTTACCTTATCTTTGGTGTCTGCTACCAACTCTGGACCCAAAATTTGTCGCTCCCCAACTCAGTCTGACAAGTCAGAGTACGACATCTTTGTCTATACAGTGCTTCATATGGTGCCATTCCAATACTTGCCTGATAACTATTGTTATACGCAAATTTAGCTAACGGCAAGTAGTCCTCCCAACTACCTTGAAACTCAATTACACACCCTCTCAACATATCCTCCAAAACTTGAATTACCCTTTCGGACTGACCATTAGTTTGTTGTACTAAAATCAAACTTCGTACCTAGCACTTTATGCAACTTCTTCCAAAAGTGAGACGTAAAACGAGAATCTCTATCAGATATGATAGAGACCGAAATTCCATGCAACCTCATAATCTTTGCCACATACAACCTTGCTAATTTCTGTAATGAGTAGTTAGTGCAGACCGGTATAAAATTGGTAGACTTGGTTAACCAATCCACAATGACCCACAATGAGTCCTTCTTAGTAGGTGTTAATGGTAGCCCACTAACGAAATCGATAGTAACCCGCTCCCACTTCCATAGTGGAATCTTAATCGACTAAAGTAATCCTGATGGCAACTGATGTTCTACTTTCACTTGCTGACATACCAAACATTTGCTTACAAACTCTGTAACCTCGTGCCGGCCACCAATAAAGCTCTCGTAAGTCTCGGTACATCTTGTTACCATAGCATAGGAACTACTATGCACTTCCCGTACTATAGATTTTCATAGCTCTTCGTCCATTGGCACACAAATTCTACCACTGAAACACAATAACCCGTCGCTATTTATCCCAAAATCTGATGTTTCCCCTTCTCAATTTGCTTGAATCGAGAATTCAAAGTCTCATCCAATGACTATTTCTCTTTAATCTTCTCAACCCACAGTGGCTTCAATTGTAACTCGGCTAGCAAACTCCCATCGTCATACAAACTCAACCGAGCAAACATTGCCCTCAGGTCCAACATAGCCCTACGACTTAGCGCATCAACCACTACATTTGCATTCGATCGTGCAATCATAATCCTTTATCATCTCAATCCATCTGCGCTGTCTCAAGTTCAACTCCTTCTGAGTTAAAAGGTACTTCAGACTCTAGTGATCCATATAGATGGTGCACTTCTCTCCATAAAAATAATGCATCCAAATCTTAAGTGCGAACACTACTGCCACCAATTCCAAATCGTGGGTTGGGTAATTTCTTTCATGAGTTTTAAGGTGGCGTGACACATATGCAACCACCTTCCTTTCCTGCATCAAAACACAGCCCAGGCCCACATGTGGTGCATTGCTATAAACCATAAACTCCTTCTCATGCTCTGGCTGAATCAAAACAAGTGCCTCCGTTAAAACCTTCTTAAGCTTATCAAAGCTTTCTTGTTGTTTATCAATCCACACAAACGACACCACCTTTCGAAGTAACTTGGTCAATGGTGCCGCGATTAGGGAAAACCTTTCAACAAACCGCCTATAGTACCCTACCAGGCCTAGAAAACTCTAAATTTCTGACAACATCTTAGGTCATTTCCAATCCAACATCATTTTCACCTTCCAAGGGCTAACTCTAATTCCCTCAGCGGAGACCATATGCCCTATGTAACATCCTCAAAGTGGGCCTACTCATTTATATGATAGTCTAATATGTTAAATTGAGATTGTAAAGGTTGGGCCAACTTTTTGATTAAATATTTGGATTAGGGTTAAAGTTAGTGCTCTGGATAATTTAAAGTGAAATAGTGGGCTTTAAAAATTTGGGTTAGGTTGCTAATGAATGGTGTTAGCTTATAATTTAAGAAGATGGATAATTAAGTGACAAGCTGGGCTTGTGGCCTAAAGAATTAAAGTGCATGAAGTGGGCATAAGGTGGCACCATGAGGGGGAGGAATTTGGGCCCTTGTGTGGCCGATTGGGCCTTAAAAGATGGGTCAAATTCGACACTTAAATGGGAAGGGGGTGGATGGCAATTAGGCTACCTTTTATGAGTTATTCCTTTTATTTTAAGTGTTAAAAAGCTGATAATTAATAAGGAGGAGTTGGTTTTAAGGTGGGCTCTCCTAAAGGTAAGATAAGGATTGAGTTATCAGGAGGGTTAAAAGCTATCAGATGACAGCAGAGTTGGCTGAAAATCCAACTCTGGGAGGGGAGAGTTGGCCGAAATTCCAACTCTGTGTGTGTGGGTATGCCGAAATTTCTCTATAAATAGGGAGTAGTATTCTTCAATTTCGGTATCTTGAAACCCTATTCTTCTCTCATTCTCTACTGAAATTTCCAAGCCTTCTCTACAGTTTCTCTTTTTCTTTTTCTAAGAGCCGAATTCCTTTGTTCATACCCTCATCTCCCATAGCCAAATCTACAAGTGAGATTTCTATTTTCTTGTAGGTGCACAGTAAGCCGTATACTCCTTAGTAATCAGGTAAGTTTCGTGATTTTTCCTTTTCTATGATTCCCTTATTTTTATCAAACTCTTAATCTAAACTATTGTTCCAGGGTCCTTTTGATTATACTCTTTACTCCTAGAAGCTGAAACTATCCCATTAAAGCTGATTTGGTGGAAAAATCGAAGGTAAGAAGTGGTAAGTACGGCCGAATGGTCTTCCATGATTCTTTCCATTTAGCCGAATGGCATATGGGTTAGAATGGTTGTGATTTTCGATTCGTTAAATATTTGGGGAATGGCCGAATGTAGGAAGGTTGGTGGTGACAATTTCTAAAGGATATTCAGGATTCGGCTAACTAGTTAAGTGTTCGTTTTAAAGGTTACATTTAACTAATGAGTTAGATCTCATCGTTATTTGGTTTAGTGATTAAGTGATTGATATGGACTCAACTAACAGTCAAGCAGAGAAGGTTGGATCTGTAAAACCGCCGCCCAAATTCAAGAAGCGATCTGTTTCAGTAGTACGAGATTGGCCAACGGGGTGTGGGCCAAAATCAAAGTCAGATCGTGGGCCAATAGTAGTTGTTTCAAGTGATAGTAACGTAGATATAGCAAAAGCCTTAGTACGCAAATCAGGTGTGTAACACTGTCCCACCGTCTAGATCTGATTAATAATAAATGTATATATATATATGTATATGTGTTCACAAGATTTATATGTTACATTAAAAGCCGAAATCTCGTATTTAAACGATGGACCCTCAGGTTAGTAAATAATCTGACTATATAATTGTTGTACATGTTTTAAATTATTGTGCATGTTGCATGGGGTGGGTTATGAAAGGAGGAAGTTATATGTACATGTATATGAGTAACAGTTTTTACCGTGAACTACCGTAGCGGCTAATGCCGTGAATTGTTATACGGGCTTTGGCCATTATATGTTACAAGGGCTTCGGCCAATATATGTTGATGAGCAGCTTGGCTGCCATCTTGGAGAGTAGTGGTGTGGGTTGATTGTAGAAATCCCCAATGGTGTGTTGGTTGGTACGGGGGCATGTAGCGGATGGAAACCTAGGCAAATGGGTTGGGCTTTCCATATTATATGTTTCCATGTAAATGAATTTATTATTATGTTTAATGAGGCCCAAATTTAGTGGGGCATGAGGGTTGCACACTGAGTCTCGCGACTCACCCCCTTTAAACTAACCTTTCAGATGACGATTAGTGCATCGGACCGGGCCAGAGTGGAGCACAAGGTGGCCATGCAAAAGAAGGTGGATCCGGCGATAAAGTTTCCCCATATTAGTTTTTTTAAAGTACTTTATATGGTGGATTTAAAATACATTGTAATAAGGCCATAGGCCATTTGTTTACATTTTAGATTTAAAATGGGCCTTTAGTATTTATTCTCATTTTAATTTCTTTCAAGGACATGTAATTAAGTTTTGGGTTTTTGATTATTAAGGCACAATTCATGTAATTTTCTATTTGGGCTTTTTGTCAACACGTTTGGTTTTCCTAAAATTTTTCTTAGTGACATACCAGATCCGGTAGTAGTGTTTGGGCCGGGTTTGGGGTGTTACAAATTGGTATCAAGCCCGGTTCAAAACTCAGCTTTGGGATTTTGGGCCCAAAAGATTTTCAAAAAATGGGTTTTTAAAACATGGATTTTTATTAGTAAAGGTTTATTAGCTCAGCATGGCACCTGCGTCTCCGGCCAAGTTTGCCAGGTAAGTACTCTAAACCATTGTGTGATATAAATGTGGGCTTAACGGGCTTATGGGACGTAGATTATTTAGGTTAGAACTTGATGGACTCTAGGCTTAGACAAATAAATTCTTAAAATCCATAAGACTTAACTTCATTAAACAAAACCTGTAAACGAGTCACAAGACTAAAGTGTGGTAACAAGCATATGCATGTCTAGGAGAAGATCCGGAAGAGCTTGGTATTTAAGCAATCCGAGTGACTCACCTCCTCTTCACAGGAATCTCACCTGGTGCATAGTGATTGTTCACTTTAGCCATGACAGGGTGTGCTAATAGGCATATGCATGTCTAGGAGTGGATTCAGGGAAAGCTTGGTACTTAGCGATCCTAGTGACTCACCTCCTTTCCACTAGAATCCTACCTGGTGCGTAGTGACTATTCACCCTAGTTACGAGTACGTGTTGATAGGCCAAAACCTATAATTAAAACCCGAAAGGGACCAGCCACCTGTTTTTCTCACGAAAATTTTTAGAATATCTTTACTTTGAAAAAAAATAATATACCTTTTATTTGCAAATATATCCCGATTTACAAAGTTAACAGAATCTTTCCATAGAAAACAACAACAACAACAACATCAAAATATCCTTGAATTGTAAAATTACCAAATTACCCCTGAGTTGTAAATGGCCAAAACACCCTTAATTTACAAATGACCAAAATATCCCTGATTGGCAAAATTACTGAAACACCCCCAGATTTTCAAAATTTTTGAAATAACCCCAGATTTTATAAATTACTAAAATAACCCCAGATTTGCAAAAATTACTGAAATACCCTCAGATTTGCAAAATTACGAAATACACCCGAGTTAGAAAATTACCAAAATACCCTTGTTTCGCCAAATCATCCGGAACCTTATTTTGGAAAATTACAAAAATACCCCTGTAGGTAAAATTACGAAAATACCCCTGGGTAGCGAAATGATGAAAATACCCTTAGGTGATGGATGCTATTTGTTTGTTGGTGTGTATGGATGTTGAATGTGCATGGTTCCTAGAATTAAGAAGACTGAAACTTGTAGATAGGTTTGAATTCGAAAGAACTACTTTTAAAACTATTATTCATAAGACTGTTAGTGGTTAATCAGTGGAAGAAAACTAATAATTCATAAAATTCTTAATCAGATAAGCGCGAATCGGTAGTATTAGTACAAGGGGACGAAGACGCTCCAGAAGTGAATAATGGTGCGTATCCTACCATAATATACTAATTGTTTATTTTGGCTTTAAAATTAGAGTGCGCAGCGAAAGTCTAGTGGTGAGACTTAAATAGTATGATTTCTAGTTAGTTGGAAATTTCAAGGACGAAATTTCTTTAAGGGGGTAGAACTATAACATCCTCAAAGTGGGCCTACTCATTTATATGATAGTCTAATATGTTAAATTGAGATTGTAAAGGTTGGGCTGACTTTTTGATTAAATATTTGGATAAGGGTTAAAGTTAGTGCTCTGGATAATTTAAAGTGAAATAGTGGGCTTTAAAAATTTGGGTTAGGTTGCTAATAAATGGTGTTAGCTTATAATTTAAGAAGATGGATAATTAAGTGACAAGCTGGGCTTGTGGCCTAAAGAATTAAAGTGCATTAAGTGGGCATAAGGTGGCGACATGAGGGGGGAGGAATTTGGGCTCTTGTGTGGCCGATTGGGCCTTAAAAGATGGGTCAAATTTGACACTTAAATGGGAAGGGGGTGGACGGCAATTAGGCTACCTTTTAGGAGTTATTTCTTTTATTCTAAGTGTTAAAAAGCTGATAATTAATAAGGAGGAGTTGGTTTTAAGGTGGGCTTTCCTAAAGGTAAGATAAGGATCTTAAAAGCTATCAGATGACAGCAGAGTTGGCTAAAAATCCAACTCTGGGAGGGGAGAGTTGGCCGAAATTCCAATTCTGTGTGTGGGGTTATGCCGAAATTTCTCTATAAATAAGGAGTAGTATTCTTCAATTTCGGTATCTTGAAACCCTATTCTTCTCTCATTCTCTGCCGAAATTTCCAAGCCTTCTCTACAGTTTCTCTTTTTCTTTTTCTAAGAGCCAAATTCCTTTGTTCATACCCTCATCTCCCATAGTTGAATCTACAAGTGAGATTTCTGTTTTCCCGAATGTGCACAGTAAGTCGTATACTCCTTAGTAATTCGGTAAGTTTCAGGATTTTTCCTTTTCTGTGATTCCCTTATTTTTATCAAACTCCTAATCTAAACCATTGTTCCAAAGTCCTTTCGATTATACTCTTTACTCCTTGAAGCCGAAACTATCCCATTAAAGCTGATTTGGTGGAAAAATCGAAGGTAAGAAGTGGTAAGTATGGCCAAATGGTCTTCCATGATTCTTTCCATTTAGCCGAATGGCATATGGGTTAGAATGGTTGTGATTTTTGATTCGTTTAATATTTGGGGAATGACCGAATGTAGGAAGGTTGGTGGTGACAATTTCTAAAGGATATTCGGGATTCAGCTAACTAGGTAAGTGTTCGTTTTAAAGGTTACATTTAACTAATGAGTTAGATCTCATCGTTATTTGGTTTGGTGATTAAGGGATTGATATGGACTCAACTAACAGTCAAGCAGAGAAGGTTGGATCTGTAAAACCGTCGCCCAAATTCAAGAAGCGATCTATTTCGGTAGTGCGAGATTGGCCAACGGGGTGTGGGAAAAAATCAAAGTCAGATCGTGGGCCAATAGTAGTTGTTTTAAGTGATAGTAACGTAGATATAGCAAAAGCCTTAGTACGCAAATCAGGTGTGTAACACTTCCCCACCGTCTAGATCTGATTAATAATAAATGTATATATATATGTATATGTGTTCACAAGATTTATATGTTACATTAAAAGCCGAAATCTCGGATTTAAATGGCAGACCCTCAGGTTAGTAAATAATCTGACTAGATAACTATTGTACATGTTTTAAATTATTGTGCATGTTGCATGGGGTGGGTGATGAAAGGAGGAAGTTATATGTACAAGTATATGAGTAATGGTTTTTACCGTGAACTACCGTAGCGGCTAATACCGTGAACTGTTATACGGGCTTTGGCCATTATATTTTACAAGGGCTTTGGCCAATATATGTTGATGAGCAGCTTGACTACCATCTTGGAGAGTAGCGGTGTGGGTTGATTATTGAAATTCCCAATGGTGTGTTGGTTGGTACGGGGGCGTGTAGCGGATGGAAACCTAGGCAAATGGGTTGGGCTTTGCATATTATATGTTTCCATGTAAATGAATTTATTATTATGTTTAATGAGGGCCAAATCTAGTGGTGCATGAGGGTTGCACACTGAGTCTCGCGACTCACCCCCTTTAAACTAACCTTTCAGGTGACGATTAGTGCATCGGACCGGGCCGGAGTGGAGCACAAGGTGGCCATGCAAAGAAGGTGGATCCAATGACAAAGTTTCCCATATTAGTTTTTTTAAAGTACTTTATATGATGGATTTAAAATACATTGTAATAAGGCCATAGGCCATTTGTTTACATTTTAGATTTAAAATGGGCCTTTAGTATTTATTCTCATTTTAATTTCTTTCAATGACATGTAATTATGTTTTGGTTTTTGATTATTAAGGCACAATTCATGTAATATTTCTATTTTAGCTTTTTGTCAACATGTTTGGTTTTCCTAAAATTTTTCTTAGTGACATACCAGATCCGGTAGTAGTGTTTGGGCCGGGTTTGGAGTGTTACACCCTAAGAAAGTGACTTCCCTTAGCCAGAATTCGCGCTTGCTAAACTTACCATACAGTTGCTTCTCCCTTAGAACTTGCAACACAATCCTTAAGTGTGCGTCGTGATCACCCTCCGTTCTTGAGTATACCAAGATGTCATCTATGAATACTACTACAAACTGGTCTAGATACGGTTGAAAAACTCGGTTCATTAGATCCATAAAAGTAGCAAGTGCGTTTGTTAGCCCAAACGGCATTACCAAAAACTCATAATGTCTATAACGAGTTCTAAAAGCTGTCTTGTACACATCGGCTTTATTAACCCTCAGTTGATGGTACCCTGAATGCAAATCGATCTTCGAGAAAACTGAGGCTCCCCTAAGTTGATTGAAAAGGTCATCTACTCTCGGCAGAGGGTGCTTATTCTTAATGGTTAACTTGTTCAACTGCCTGTAATCGACGCATATCCTCATGTACCCATCCTTCTTCTTCACGAATAATACCGGTGCTCCCCATAGAGACACACATGGTCTAATAAATTCGCGGTCAAGAAATTCCTGAATATGGGCCTTCAACTCCACTAGCTCCTTCGGTGCCATCCTATAAGGTGTGATGGACACCGGAGCCATACCAGGTAACAACCCTATTCCAAACACAACCTCTCTACTGGTAGGTAATCCTGGCAACTCCTTTGGAAAAACATTAGGGAATTCTTTTACTTTTTTCAAGTCCCTAATAGTACAACTCTTAGATTCCAAATCACTAATATAAGATAGATAGGCTTCACGGCCTTTCTTCACCAACCTTTCTACCTTAAAAGCTGAGATCATATTCGACAAATAATCACGTCGTTCCTCGATCACTGCCACTTCATCACCTTCCACAGTTCTTAATACCATCCGTTTCTTAGCATAATCTAGAGTTGCTTGGTGCCTTATCAACCAATCTATGCCTAAGATGAGGTCGAACTAACCAAACGGTAATTCCATCATGTCCGTTAGGAAAATAACTCCTTGAACTACCAATGGTACATTCCTAAACATCTTACTAACTTTCACCGACTACCCTAAATGACTTAACATAGTCATTTCATTCTCAACTATTTCAAACTCAACCCCTACAGTTTCAGTCCTATCGCATGCACTGTACGAATGTGTCGACCCTACATCAATTAGTGCAATATAAGGTAGTTCACAAATAAGGAACATACCCATTATCATATCTGGTGCATCAGCTTCCTCTCTGCGACGAGCAGCATAAACCAACGCTGGCTGTCTCGCCTCTACCTGACCTACAACTCTGCCTGATGCTCCACGTCCTCGTCCTACGCCATTGCCACCTCTGGCTTGACCACGGCCCCTTAGTGGTTGTTGACCACCCCTCTGAGGCTGAAAATTACCTCTACCATCGACTCGCTCCTGATCTAGCCTTCTCGGGCACTGCCTAACCCTATGCTCCATAGATCCATAGCCCAAACATGCTCCCATCCTCCTCCAACATTTGCCCGGATGCCTTCTCCCACACTCAGCACAAAGTGGTATTCCGTTATTAGCAGCAGCAATAGGGGCCATAGCTCTAACCGACCCATTCGCTCTGGCCCTCCTCATGGGCCTCTGTTCAGCTCCCATAGGTTCCATATTTCACTTATTCTTGCCCTTTTCTTTCCCTCAGTTATGTCACTCCGTGCTCTTTACCTCCTCTGCTATCTTTCCTTTCTCCACCAAAACCACAAAATCACACTCCTTCTGTAGAGCTATAAGTACCATAAGGCTATACCTTAATCCATCCTCGAACCGTATGCATCTTTCATACCCTCTTGCTACTATCCCCTTGGCATATCGACTGAGGCATAAAAACTCAGCCTCGTACTCTACTACTGACTTATCTCCCTGAGTCAAACTCAAAAACTCCTTCCTTTGGGCATCCATATAGGCTGCTCTAATGTACTTCCCTTGAAATGTTGATTTGTAAAACTCCCAAGTGATCTGATCCGGTTGGTTGCCCTCATTTACGGTCAACCACCACTGATAAGCTTCCTCCCTAAGTAGGGATATTGCCCTCTTTAACTTCTATTCGACCGTGCAATCCAGGTCATCCATTATTCTTACAGTAGCTTCCAACCAATACTCTGCAACATTCGGAGCTACCTCGCTACTCCTTTAAAAATCTCTACCCCATTAGCTTGGAGTCGCTCCACGATCGACCCACGACTCCCTGTACCATTATTGGACCCAATGACCCTTTTTAAGATCCTTAACATCACTTGCGATACTGCATCTTCCATAGTGGCAGCTTGTTCATATGGTCCCCTTTCAACTATTAGTGAGGCCGGAGCCTCCCCTACTCTAATGTTGGGCATACTGCCTGACTCGGACGACCCTGCCCTAACACTTCCATAGCCTCTGCCGCGACCTCTTGCACCTCTTCTAGCACTTATCGTTACGTATTTTTGAATTAAAAATTTTATGAAATTAGTACATGGTTCCACTTGTTCAGGGCACATATCTTATGTAAGTAAATTTTTTTTTATAGTTATTCCGTGTTTGAGAATCCATTACAGGCTTAAGTTTCCGGCGAGCTTTAGTCTGTAAAAGCCTATTTGTAATTAGCCCATTATCTATACAGTTCAGTAATTTAAACAAATGTAGTACAAAAAACTTACTTGGCTTGACGTCGAGGGCTCAGTGAACCACACTTCAAG
This sequence comes from Gossypium rotundifolium, assembly GCA_025506655.1. NCBI lineage: Eukaryota > Viridiplantae > Streptophyta > Magnoliopsida > Malvales > Malvaceae > Gossypium > Gossypium rotundifolium. The sequence goes on along the minus strand of CP106722.1, from coordinate 105,401,646 downwards.
AATCCTGCCAAAACTTTTTTAAAACCGAAAATCTAAGGCCCATTTCACAGCTCGAGCTTTGCAACCGGGCTCTGATACCACAAAATGTAACACCCCAAACCTGACCTAGAAGTTAGGCCTGAATCCGAAATGTCACATTAAAGGCACACTTCAAAACGATTTTACTAATTAACAATTTCAGGCCCAAAAGCCTAAAATCCTTGAGTCCTATTAAGTAATGATAAAAGCCCTTTTTATTATTTTAAGTATTTCAGAAACCAAGTTTAAACATATGAAATTTACTTAGGATTAATATTTAAGTAAATAGTTGAAAACAACAAACCCAAAATCTAAAGCCAAATCGGGGCACAAGGCCTTATTACATCCAACTAAAATAAAACAATTAAATCCATGCCTTTTGAAACAAATAAATGAAAATTTCAACATCTCGTAGTGTGGCCATCTCCGAGTCCTCTCCCACGTAGAGCCATCTACTAAGGACCACCTGAAACATTAAATAAAGGGTGTGAGTTTCGAAACTCAGTGTGTACCACCCTTGGCAATCAATTCAACATACAAATATTCACATTGGGCCTAAGCCCTATCAAAATCGGTGGTCTTGGCCTTAGCCCACAATGACCTCATATATATCATATCATATCATATGCAAAACAAGGTAATGCAAAACCCTCCCCAAAAATCCATCCGCTACACACACCATTTCCCTTCCAACCCTACACACCTGTGGCGATTTCTAAATTGACCCACCCATCCTCTACACACTAAAGGTAGCACTCACAGCAGCACTACTCAACGTTGCAGGAAAGCTGCTAATCATATAATGGGCTTAAAGCCACTGGTGGATCCATGGTCGTCAAGTGACTATGCGATCCTAAAATCTTCCTCCGTACCATAATTCCCACCCATATGCAACCTAAACAGAATATCGTATGAATGTAACATGCACATGAGTAACATCCACAAAACTCTTATCACATAAGGGTATTTTTGTCATTTCATAACCCAAGGGTGTTTCTGTAAATCTACTCTATAAGGGTATTCAGGTAATGTTGAAAAATAGTTGTATTTTGGAAATTTTGTAAATCAGGGTTGTTTTGGTAATTCTGCAAATCAAGGGTATTCTGGTAATTTTACAATTCAGGGCTAATTTAGTGATTTTTCAAATCTAAGGATATTTGAGTAATTTTCAAACTAATGATATTTTGGTTATTTTCAAATCAGGGGTATTTTAGTAATTTTACAATTCTAAGGGTATTTGGTCCCTCTCGAATTTTAGTAATGAACTTTGGCCCATTAACAAGTCCTTATTGTTAAAATGAACAGACACTATGCACCAAGTAAGATTCCAAAGAAGAGAAGGTAGGCCGCTAGGGCCACTTAAGTACCAAGCTCTCCCTAGATCCAATCCTAGACATGCATATGCTCGTTACCACACTCTAACCTAGCGACTTGTCCACGTACATGTTTAATTATTAGAAAGTCTTATGCGGTTTAAGAGTTGATCAGAACTAAGCCTAAATTCCATAAAACCTTAGCATACTTGTCTACATCCCCATAAAGCCCATCAAACCCATTTCATGTTCATATAACCCATAATGGCCACATCACATCTTTACGGCCCACTAGGTCCAAATTTCAGTCATATGGCCTATTAGGCCCAAAACAATTCCAGATCTTGTAACACGCATGCCTAACCCAAATTTTATAATCAAATTAATCCATTTCATCATACTTAGCCTTAGGGCTCACCGGGCCCATTTAGCCACTTATGGCCTTTTGGCTTTCCAGCATTGTCGATGTCGTGTGTGTAGCATTTGTACACATCTGGCTACTGCGACGTGCTATTCTTTCCTTAGCCTTGATCCTACAACCAACCAACCTTCAATCAATTCACACATACCTAATCAAGATATTTATTCAAAAGCCAAAACCTTACCGGAACCTTACCGTGTGCCACCGGGTTCTAATAGCCCTTCCTTAGCTACTAATCAAGAGTATCACCTAAATCTACACTCACACATACACCATCAAAATTTGGGTGTCTCGTAACCCACACAAGTCATCCACACATTCGGCCATTCACTTCCACCGTAATCGAGTTGAGTACACTTACCCTTGCTAACGATCCTACCACGCTTGTGATATTTAAACTGTATCCTTGTTATCAAAAAATTAACGACAAGATAGTTAGATAGCCTTTCAGCTTTTAAAAAAACATACAAGAGAGGTTAACTGTAAACATACCAAATCCACTTTCGATCCTACGACCTAAATTCAACTTTTTAGCCTTGACTAATAGTAGATCACAATCGGTTTGTGATGGAGGAAAACAACAAGTGTTTTGGCACAAATAGGAATTTCAGCAAGAGAAGATGTAGGTAATTCAGAAATAAAAGAGTTTGGCTAAGAGAGAATTCAGCAAAGAGGAATTCGGCTTTAGGAGATTTCAGCAATAGGGAGAATTTGACTATAGGAAAACCGATTAAGGGGGAGATGAAAAACTAAAGAATGCTCAAAGAACATTTCAAACATCCGGCCCCCTCCTTTTATAGCCATAAGCCAATTACTCCTTTCCCTAAAGTCCCATGCAGCACTGACTCCTCCCTCTCCTCATCTTCTGACTTTTCTCCCTGATAACACCTTAATCTTATCCGAAATTTCCTCCACATCCATCACACCTGCTTACTTCAAACTCTCCACGGCAAGAGTTCATATTCAACACAACTCTGGTCGCCCACCTATGCAAAATAAAACACTCCAAAAATACACTCCTAATGCTCGAACATTGGACCTCTTCAGCTTACAAACACGCCACCTTATAGCTCCCAAGTGACGCCACTATCCACCGGACCACAAGCCCATTTGTGTCATATTTTCTCTTAATCTACTTAGGAGGCCTCATGCTTGAGACTAGGGTCCACTAAAGCAAGAAAAAAAACTTTTTCCCTATGGTCTCTCCTATCTATAAGGCTTTAAATAATCCCAACAACACCTTAAAATTAATATTCTAAGTGCTACACATACATACCAACTTTAATGTATAGAAATTAGGGTTTCGAGATTTTTGGGGCGTTACAGTTTCAAATCTGCATAAGACTTCTGACGATCTGACGCTGCTTTGAGACTATCATGGATCACTTTCACTTTTTGTTCAGTGTCTTTTATTAAATTTTCCCCGTGTATCTTATTTTCACTGAGCTCATCCAATATAGAGGTGTCTGACATTTGCGTCCATACAAAGCCTCATAAGGTGCCATTTTGATGCTCGACTGAAAACTATTATTGTACGCAAATTTAATCAGTGGTAATTACTGTTCCCACGTACCATCAAAATCAATAATGCAACATCTCAACATATCCTTGAGGATCTGAATAATCTGTTCAGACTGACCATCCGTCTGCAGGTGAAAAGCTGTACTGAAATGCAATTTAGTTCCCAAAGCTTCTTGTAATTTCTTCCAGAATCGTGATGTGAATCTCGAAACTCTGTCAGACACAATAAACAACGGCACTACATGCAATCTCACTACATCTAAAATATAAAGCTCAGCTAACTTATCAAGTGAGTAATTAGATCTTACCGGAATAAAATGGGCTGATATCGTCAAAAAATCAACTACAACCTAAATTGCATCTTTCTTTCTTAGAGTCAAAGGTAAACCTTAGACAAAATCCATTGTCACTCTGTCCCATTTCCATTTGGGAATCAGAATATGTTGTAACAAACCAGATGGAACCTGATGTTCAGCTTTAATTTGCTAACAAACTAAACATTTCGAGACAAAATCAGAAATATCTCTTTTCATTCCAGACCACCAATAATGTTGCTTCAAATCATGGTACATCTTTGTACTTCCCGGATGAACAGATAGGCGACTATTATGAGCTTCATTCAAAATTAACTGTAATAACTCTGGATTTCTCAGGACAAAAATTTGATCTCGAAATCTTAAACAATCATTATTATCAACATCAAATTTAGATTCAAAGTTCAACTCACACTAAGCTCGTTTCGCTATAATTTCATTATCAACTTTTTGAGCATACATATTTGTTGTAAGAACAACAATTTCGCTTTTAATTCAGCTAAAACTTAACCATCATCTAATAATTCTAAATGAGCATTCATTGCACGTAATGAAAACTGTGATTTTTGGCTCAGTGCACCAGTAACAACATTTTCCTTACCCGGATGATAATCTATAACAAGCTCGTAATCTTTAAACAACTCTAACAATCTTCTCTGTCGCAGATTCAAGTCTTTTTGTGTCATCAAATATTTTAGAATTTTATGATCCGAAAATACATGACATTTTCCACCGAAGAGATAGTGACGCCATATCTTTAAAGCAAACACAATCTCAACTAACTCAAGGTCGTACGTTAGATAATTCTTTTCATGCGGATTTAATTGTCTCGAGGCATAAGCTATAACTTTGCCTTCTTGCATCAAAACACATCCCGGACCATTTAACGAAGCATCACTATAAATCACTAATTCTTTACCCGATTCTGGTTGTACCAAAACTGGAGCTTCAGCCAACAAAATTTTCAACTGATTAAAACTTTTTTGACATTTATCAGACTATTCAAATCTCACATCTTTCTAAAGCAATCTAGTTAACGGAGTAGCAATAATCGAAAATCCTTTTATGAACCTTCGATAGTAACCAACGAGTCCCAAAAAACTGTGAACTTCAGACGCCTTTTTCGAAGGTTTCCATTCTAGTATAGTAGAAATCTTGCTCGGATCAACTCGTATTCTAGATGCCGATACAATATGTCTCAGAAAACCAACTTCACGCAACCAGAATTCACATTTACTAAACTTTGCATACAATTGCTTATCTCGCAGAGTTTGTAACAAGATTCTCAGATGCTCGGTATGCTCAATCTCATCATGTGAATAAATCAAAGTGTCGTCAATGAATACAATAATAAATTGATATAAATATAGTCTAAAAATTTTGATCGTTAGATCCATAAAGACAGTAGGAGCATTTGTTAGTCCAAAAGGCATAACTAAAAACTCATAATGCCCGTACCTCGTTCTGAAAGCAGTTTTCAGAATATCTGAATCTTTTACTCACAACAGATAATATCTAGATTTCAGATCTATCTCTAAAAACAATGTGGCTCCTTTCAACTAATTAAACAAATCATCAATTCTAGGCAAATGATATTTATTCTTTATAGTCACTTTATTCAAATGACGATAATCAATGCACATTCTCAATGTGCCATCTTTCTTTTTCACAAACAGAATAGGAGCACTCTAAGGTGAGAAACTCGAGCTTGCAAACCCTCTGTCAGTCAACTCTTGCAACTGTGACTTTAACTCTTTCAGCTCTGTTGGTGCCATTCTATATAGAACTATCAAAATAGGTGTTGTCCCCAGCAATAGATCAATATAAAATTCAACTTTACGTATCGGAGGTAATCCCAGTAATTCTCCAGGAAATATATTAGGGAATTCACAGACAACTGGCACTGATTCAACTTTCTTTTCAGTTACTTTCGAGTCAATTACATAAGCAAAATAGCTTTATAACCCTTTTTCACATATTTCTGAGCTTTCATCACTAATATCACAGCAGGTAACCCATTCAAACCATTAGATTCAATCCGAACTATTTCATCATTCTAACATCTCAAATCAATAGTCTTTCTTTTACAATTCACAACGGCATCATGCAATGTCAACCAGTCCATACCCAAAATTATATCAAACTCATCAAATGGTAATAACATCAGATTGGACGAAAAACAAACATCTCGAAACATCAATAGACAGTTCTTACATACTTTGTCAACCAAGACACTTTTACCTAAGGGATTCGATACTCTAATAACAAATTCAGTAGACTCTACAGGCAAAGTCTTACTAGATACTAAGTTCATGCATATACACGAATGAGTAGAACTTGGGTCTATCAATGCAATCACATAAGTATCATAAAGAGTAAATGTACTCGTTATAACATCTGGAGATGAAGCTTCCTCACGGGCTCGGATGGCATACGCTCTGGCAGGCTCTCTAGCTTCAGATCTTGCAATAGTGTCTTTCGTAGTTCCCTGACTACCATTGACATTCCTTGTATTTTGAGAAGGTCTACCTCTAACTGAAACATTATTAAATCTCAGATTCTGAATAATCTCTTGCTCAACAGACTCTGGGTAGTCTCAGATGAAATGATCTAATAATCCACATCTGAAACAGGCTTGGTCATTCAACCTACAACTTCCAGGATGTCTTTTACCACAATGCTTACATTCAGGTCACTCAGATCGAACAATTCCTACACTAGCCATCGATGTAGCTGGAGCTTTAGAATTCGATTATGATCTAACTTGATCTCTATTCTAATGTCCCACATTAGTCTTTGAACAACAATGTTCATCCCTAAATTTCTTTGAAACAGACTAAAATGTTTTACTCGAAAATCTCTTTCTCCCATCTCTAGCTTCAAACCTAGCTTTTCTTTTATCTTTCTCGAGTGCCTCAGCTTTGCACGCTCGATCAACAAACACAATGAACCCTTTTATTTCCAGAATCCCAACTAGAAAATGGATATCTTCGTTTAGGCCGTCTTCAAACCATTTACACATTATTGCTTCAGTTGAAACACATTCTCGAGCGTATTGACTTAATCTTATGAACTTTCATTCATACTCGATAACAGACATGTGTCCTTGTTTCAATTCTAGAAACTCTTTTCATGTAATACTCGGAATACTCAGAATAGTCGTACAATGCCAATGTCCCAGACGTGGTCTTACATGTAATCAAATGTCGATGCCACTATCCCAGACAGGGTTTTACACGAATCAAATACGATGCTAATGTCCCAGACATGGTCTTACACATAAATCTCAAATTGATGCCAACTTCCCAGGCATGGTCTTACACGATATCATTAGAAACCTATTTCGTGACATATGTAATCCTATCTATTCCTAGGTTCGTACGAGATTTCTCAGACTTTGATACATTATCGATACTTCCTCGGATCACATATATTTATCATATTGTACACATTCATCACAATGAAATTCCATATGTACATACATAAATCAATACAAATACATTTATTTGTATATAGACTTACCTCGGATTCGAGTAAACAAATGAATTCAACTATTCAATTACTTTCGACTTTCCTCGATTTAAATCTATTTTCTTCGGTTCTTGATCTATAAATATCCAAATTTTACCCATTTATTCACCAAATCATTCAATTTAATCCAAAAACACATATTTAAGGAAATTTACAAATTAGCCCTCATATTTTCACATTTTGACACTTTAGTCCCTATTTCATAAAATCACAAAATACAAAAAATTTCAAGTTACCCATGCCTAGCCGAATTTTCAAATGCTTCATACAAGTCCATACATTTCATTTATTCCATAATTTAGTCTTTCAGAATATTATTTTCTCAATTTAGTCTAAATTACTCAAAATCATCAAAAATCGAAAGACAAAACATGTTAATCTAAGATATATATTTTATATTTCATCAACAATCATCACCAATCTCATGAATTCATCAATGACATTTTTTAAAATCTTCATCAATTCAAAAAATTAAGACATGGGTTTTGAAGAACACGAAGCAACGATTACAAAAACGTAGAAATTATCAAAAACCAAACAAAACTCTTGCCTTAATTTAGCCAAATCATAGCCGAACCCTTGAAAGCTTTTGTTCTTTCTTTTTCTTTCAACTTTCAGTGGACAAGGATGAATATCATGAGCATTTTTATGATTTTTATATTTAATGGACATTATTAACTCATTTACCAAATTATCCTTATTCATTAACATATAAAACATATAATTTCAAGGCCATTAATGTCCATTACCACCCACTCAGTTATGGAATGGCTTATTTCCATTTTAAGGCCTTCCTAATAAAAGAACAAAGTAATTAAGCACTTTAACAATTATAATGATACTTTTGCATTATATGTGATTTAGTCCTTTTATCAAATTAAGCACACAAATGACCAAATTAAATCACAGAAATTTCACATATACCAATTCACATGCTGAAGACTCAAAAAATAATATTAAAATATTTTTTTGACTCGAATTTGTGGTCCCAAAACCACTATTTTGACTAGGTTCAAAACTGGACTGTTACACATTTTTGACTGTTTCCACTCCAACACAGCCTCAATCTTACGAGGATCAACATGAATCCCCTCCGTAGAAACCACATGCCTCAAAAAGGTTACTTCCCAGAGCAAGGATTCACACTTACTGAACTTTGCGTACAACTATTTCTCGCGTAAAGTCTGTAATACCACTTGGAGATGTTCATCGTGCTCGTTCTCAATCTTCGAATACACCAGAATGTCGTCAATGAAGACTACAATGAACCGATCCAGATAAGGCTAGAACGCTCAGTTCATTAGATCCTTAAAAGTTGTAGGTGCATTAGTCAGTCCAAATGGCATTACAAGGAACTCGTAATGGCCGTACTGAGTCCTAAATGTCGTCTTATGTAGATCGGTCTCTTTAACCTTTAGTTGGTGGTATCCTGATCAGAAATCGATCTTGGAGAAAATAGAAGCCCATCTAAACTTGTTAAATAAATCATCTATTCCCTGTAGTGGGTACTTGTTCTTAATGGTCAGCTTATTCAATTGGCGTAGTCAATACACATATGCATGGATCCATCCTTCTTTTTCACAAACAGCACAGGTGATCCCCATGGAGACACACTAGAGTAGATGAACCAAGGATCCAGTAACTCTTGAATCTGAGGCTTAAGCTCCACAAGCTCCTTCGGTGCCATTCTATAAGGAGCGATGGACACCGGAGCTGTACCAGGAAAGAGCTCAATTCTAAACTCTACCTCTCGGCTCAGAGGCAAACCTGAGAGTTCCTCAGGAAAAATATCCAGAAAGTCCTTTACGTTTATTATGTCCCTAGCTGAAGAGTCCCTAAAATCTGAAACACTGATGTAGGCCAAGAATGCCTCACATCCGTTACGTACCAACTTTTTCGTCACCAACGCAGAAATCACATTCGCCAGATAATTCTGATGTTTCCCAATCACCACTACCTCGTTATCCTCTTCGGTTCTCAGAATAACCCTTTGTGTAGCACAATCCAGACTCACTCGATGCTTCACCAGCAAGTCCATTCCCAGAATCAAATCGAACTCCCCAAATGAAAGCTCCATGAAATAAGCTAGAAACACTGTCCCTTGAACCCTAATGGGATGTCTCTATATAATTTACTAACCCGAATAGGTTACCCCAACGGACTCACAACAATTATCTCACTCGAAGTACTTTCAATCGGAATGCCCAGAGTTTCAGACATAGAGCTAGATATGTAAGAGTGTGTAGAGCCTATGCCTATTAATGCAGCGTAGGGTACATTAAAAATTAAGAATGTATCCGTAATGACATTCGGAGAATCACCATCCTCTCGATGACGTACAGTATAAACTAGTGCAGGCTACCTCACCGCAGTCAGTCCTGTACCTTTGCCCGGTGCTCTTTATCCTCGGCCCATGCCATTTTCACCCCTGGCCTGACCTTAGTCCCTAGGTGGCTGCTGAGCTACTCTCGGTGGCTGCCCATATTAGTACCCGTAGCTTGCATCTGATCAGTCCTCAGTGGACAATCTAAGACACTATGCTCAGTCGACCCACATCTTAAACATGCCGCAGTCGTCCTTCAACACTCACCCGGATGGCATCTACCACAGTGCCACCCCAGCAGGTGCAATAGGAGGCCCAACCCTCACTGGCCCATCCGGTCTGGCCTTTTCATTGGGCCTCATCACATAATTTGAGGGCTCTGATTCCCTTTTACTCTTTCTTTTCTCACGATTTTGGTGCTCAGCGCGCTTAACCTCCTCGGCAATCTTCGCCTTATCCACCAGAGCAGAAAAATCACGCTCCCTCTGCGGAGCTATCAGAACTCGTAGGCTGTCCATGAGTACATCACTCATATTCAGTCGCCACCATGCCCAGAGCATAACGGCTCAGTCTTAGAAACCCGACCTCATACTCAACCACTGAACGGTCTCCTTGGGTGAGATTAAGAAACTCACGCCTCCTAGCATTGATGTACCTAGCTCCCACATACTTATTCTGGAAAGCCATCTTAAAATAATCCCAAGTTAGACGGTCGGGCTGAGTGCCCTCCTTAACAATTAGCCACCACTGGTAAGCGTCGTCAGGAAGCAGGGAAACAACCCCCTTAAGCTTCTGCTCAGCAGTAAAATCAAGATCATCCATAATTCTTTCTGTGGCCTCCATCCAATACTCGACCATGCTAGGGGTGACTCCACTGACGCCCTTGAATGACTAAACCCTATTGGACCGAAGTCGTTCTGTAACCGACCCTTGGCCTCCAGATCTAGTGTTGGGTCCAGCGACCCTTTCTAAAATTTGTAACATGGCTGGGATCTCTGTAGCAGGTGAGATTGGCATCTCGCTCATATTCAGATTGGGCAGATTCTCAGATGCGGAGGACCCAACTTGAGCCCCCTACGGCCTCTACCATGGCCTCTAGTACCCAGTCAGTAGATACTTTGTGCATTTATCGTAAATTTAGAGTTTATCTGTATTAGCAGTTTTGTCCATTAGTTTACAGTTCCAATATTTATTAACAAATGTTTTATGTAGAATAGTATCAGAAGTTTAGAGTTCGTTATCGCGAATCACAATTTTACTACGATTTTCAGTTTCGCTACAGTTTTAGTTTATACTACCAAAAGTGTTTCAGTACAATATAGTACCTACGGTTGTTTCAAGCATGCAAGCAATATTTTAGACAACTCTTAAACAGAGTTCAGAGCACTTACAAGATTGACGCTGTAGACTCGGTGTACCACATACTTATTTAAAAAATATTTTGAATCATTTAAAAATTGTTCCAAAAAAACCATTTTAAAAACCCAAACCACAGCCGAGTTTTGCAACCTGGCTTTGATACCACTAAATGTAACACTCCAAACCTGGCCTAGACGTTATGGCCAAATCTGGCGACGTTACATGATAGTGCTTTGGAAAAATATAACTATGTTAAAACCATTTGTAGATATATTGGGCTTTTGTCGAAACATGTTGCTTAATTATTCATTATCCATGTTCAAAACACTATATATTGCGGAAGCTTTTCACATAATTTACGAGTTCCTGTATTTTTTGATAAAACATTTATTTATTCTGGAAATCTGCGTCTTATCGTACTACTAGCAGTTTATAAAATAATAATCCCAAATTTTAAACAAAAGTCCATAAAGGCCATGTTACATAAAACTTCCCCAAATATAATCAGAACTATAAATGAAAAACCATTAGAGGTCCAGAACTATGGTCACTGCCAAGTCCTCCGCCACACCGATCCGTCTACTACTAGGGATTACCTGAGCAAATTAAACAGAAAAGGGTGAGTTTTCACAAACTCAGTGTGTAATCCCTACAGAAAACACACAAAAAGTCATATTAGAAAACAGACATAAGTTCATAGTTCAAGTTTGAGCCAATTATAGAAATGGTGTGGACCTTAGCCCACTTAGATACAAATTTAGACATATTACAAGGCCTTGGCCCATTTCAGATAGAAAATTTAGATAACAGAGTCCTACCCACCAGCCTCTACACACCACCTCCGTCCAATCCTACACACCATGTGGGGATAAAATCAACCCACCCAGCTCTACACACTAGGTTGTACAGAATGCGACACGTAATCAAAAATTTACAACTGAGCAGCCAGATAATAGGCTTAAGAGTCTTTCAGATACTTCCTCCAATCCTAATCAACCCACCTCGATGCAATGCATCATATAAAAATTGTAACAGTCTGGTTTATACCTTAGTCAAAATAGTAGTTTCGGGACCACAAATCTAAGTCTGTATAATATTTTAATATTATTTTTTGTGTCGTTGATATGTAACTAAGCATGTGGTAAATTTTCGTAAGCTAATTTGTCCGTTTGTATGTTTAATTTGACAAAATAATGAAATTGCATTAAATGTGAAAGTTGCTTGCTATTTGTGAAAGTACCAATGCATTGTGGCTTTGTAAATTTGTGGCCTTAAGTAGAAAATAGGCCACTATGTAGTTAGTGGATGAATGAAAGTCAAATATGCCCTTATTACATGTTTGTTATAATTATTAATTGGATGGATATTTTAGTAAATGGATTAATAATATGTTATTAATAAAACAAATGAAAGATCTAGTGGATGTGTTCATCCATTCTAGCCGAAAATATCAAGAAAAAAAAAAGAGAAAGAAATATGAAGTTTGGTCATTCGGCTATTGTAAGCTCAAATTAAGGTAAGTTTTGAGTCAATTTTTGATAATTTCTACGTTTTTGTAATCGTTGCTTTGAGAGCTATCAAACCTATGTCTCAATTTGATGAATTGATAATGTTTATGTGAGATGGCATTGATGTTATGTTGAGCTTTGTGATGTTTGATGGTCTTAAATGAAAGTTTGGAGCTAGATAAATATGTTTTGTTCTTGAAGTTTTGGTGAATTTAGCTAAATAGGGCTAAATTGTGAAAATGGCAATTTGAGGGACTAAATTGCTAATTTGATGAAAATATGGGCTTGTATGATATGTGTGAATATTCAGCTAAGCTTAGTTGTGTGTTGATATTGTAAATTTGATGTTTTGAGAAAAATGGACTAAATTGATAAAATGTGCAAATATGAGGTCTAAATTGTGAATCACCCTAAAATATGTGTTTGGATTGAATTGAATGAATTAGTGAATAAATGGGTTAATTATGAATATGTTTAGATCAAGAACCGAGGAAAAAGGACTTAGATCGTGGGAAAGCGAAAGTGACAGAGTAACCATTTTCGTACCGATAAACCGAATCCGAGGTAAGTCACTATGCAAATAAATGTACTTGCATGAAATTATAATTGTTTATATGACTAATGTTGATAATGGATGCTTATGATAGGATTATGTATATAAATTCCGTGATAAATTTAATATAGCAAGTAAGTTCGAATATAATACAAATTGTTAGTTTATATCTATATGATAGGAATTGAATGATAGTTATTGGATTAGAAATGCTACATGTATGATGTTGAGAAATGCGCATTTGAAATTATGATAGAGTTAAATAGCACTATGTGTCCGAAGTAATGGAAGCTTCGGCTTATTGAATTGCCACTGTGTGTGCGATATCGAGACAATCAATTAAAAGAATAGGCACTAAGTGTGCGATTGTAAGAAGTGAATAGCACAGTGTGTGTGATGATACGAAAGCTTCGGCTTATTGAATTGGCACTGTGTGTGTGATATCGAGATAATCGATTAAAAGAATAGGCACTAAGTGTGCGATTATAAGAAGTGAATAGCACTGTGTGTGCGATGATACAAAAGCTTCGGCTTATTGAATTGGCACTGTGTGTGCGATATCGAGACAATCGATTAAAAGAATAGGCACTAAGTGTGTGATTATAAGAAGTGAATGGCACTGTGTGTGCGATGATACGAAAGCTTCGGCTTATTGAATGGGCACTATGTGTGCGATATCGAGACAAGTCTATTAAAAGAATAGGCACTAAGTGTGCGAGGATTAATATGCTTCGATTATGTATATAGTACTCAGTGTGTGATTAGGTTGAATGAATACTAAATGAGGATCAACATGTAATATCGAGCATTGAATAGCTTGGAAGTTGATTAATTATGTGATAGATAAGGTATATATTGAGCCTTTGTGGTTGATGAGTTATAAGCAAGCTATGAATGAGTGAATGAGTATTTTAGCTATGTCTGGGACGTTGGTGTTGTACAATCATTCTGAGTATTACGAGTATCTTATTTGATTCCTATTGGTTCGATGGGCAAGTCTGTAGTGTGAATAGAAAATCCGAGCTTTGATAAGTTAAGTGAATGAATATTTGTTACAGGTACGTTGCTTATATACTAATGTTGTATATAAGGTAAGTATCCATGTGAGCATATTATGATAAGTACATCAAATTGATAATATGATGTGTAAATTCTCGACTAGATGAAATAGATGCAAATATGGTATGTGATTTGGAAATATGGTAAGTTATGGCTAAGCTTATGAGTTCAAGAAAGAATGAGGTGATTTTGTCATGAGAACCATATTGGTCATTCTATTAATTTGGTTATGTGCAATTCATGTTAAGTTTGTTTGTATATTGACTTACTAAGCTTTGTAAGGCTTACTCCGTGTGTATGTTTTCTCTGTTTATAGGTCATCAAAGCTACTGAAGGCTCGGGACTGTCAAGGATCGTCATCACATTACTAAAATCATTTTGGTACGCCTTGAATATGTATGTGGCTAGATATGGCATGTATAGGCTAGTCCTTGATATGAGATGTAAAATGAACTTAGCCATGCGATTTGGCTAGTTATGTTTTGGTAATATGCTTAAAGGAATAAGATATGTAAAGTGTTTTGGTATGATTAGTTGATATATGAAATGGTTATGAGATGGTATGTATATAGATGACTGGTGCTTGGGCATAATTGAATTTTGGTCATGCAAATTGGTATATTGAGAATGGTTAGTCATTTGGGTATGTTTTAGTTGCTATATATAAACATGTTATATGTTGGTAAGTAATACTTGTAAGTGAGACCCTAAGTGGGTGGCATGTTGGCCTTACAAAAATGGCCTATAATATCACACGGTTGGGGCACACGGGCGTGCCTCAGACCGTGGGTAAATTGGCAGAATGTGGCATAAACTGCACACAGCCATGGCACAGGCGTGCCTACAAGCCGTACGAGAAATGGCAGTATATGGCCTTATAGGACACGGTCTTAGCACACGGTCGTGCTTGTTAACCGTGTTGATTTTGGCAGTATATAACCACGGGGAGGGCACACGGGTGTGTCATGTAACCGTGGGGGAGGCACGGCCTACCTCCATGAGCGTGTCTCCCCTGTATTCTAGAATAGTTTTAATTTTTCATGAAATTTTATATGTGTTTTCGTTTAGTCCCGACTCGGTTTATAAGCATGCTTAGGGTCTTGATGACTCGTTTAATGGACATTATGATTGTATATGAATGTGTTTGATGATGTTTGACTTTGTGTCAACATTTAGAGGTTAAATGTTTTGGTTGATCGGTAATACCCCTTAACCCTATTCCGGCGACAGTTTCGGGTTAGGGGTGCTACAAAAATGACATGCTATTATGCAATTAAACTCATATATTCAGATTAGTATACATGCTTAGTACAGAAATAAGACAGACAGATCATTCATTTAGGGGTCTAAGTATTGCTTACTAACCCTATGGTAGGTCCGTAGTCGACTTGGGCAACCCGTGCAACCTTATAGAGTTTTCAGAAAAATGGGCTCACAAGCTTATATGGCTTCCCAGTGTGGGCCCACAAGCCCATGTTGCCCACACGGCCCAAATTGGCATTGGCCGTGTGGATCACACGGCTTGGCTCAGAATCCCACACGCCCGTGTAGTTCACTCGTGTGGTCCCATATGTCCGTGTGGCCCACATGGCCCAATTGGTCGAGCTGTGTGTCGCACACGGCCTTGCCTAGCCATCACACGGTCGTGGGCGACACACGGGCTTGACCAATTGGGCTATGTGGGCCACACGTGTAACAGCCTGATTTAGACCTTAGTCGGAACAGTGGTCTCGAGACCACAGATTCGAGGTCAAAATAATATTTTAATGTGATTTTTAGTGTTGATTATGTGTGATATAGCTTGTGTGAGAATTTTGTATGGTAATTTTATCGATTGTGTGCTGAATTAAGAGAAATGACTTAATTGTGTAAAGTGTTAAAGCTGTGTGCTGATTTATAAGAACCTAAGTGTTGTTGTCTTCATAATAGGATGGCCTTAAGAGGCAATTAAGCCATTATTAAAGATAGTGGATGGTTAAATGACATATTAGACTTAATATATATTTGTTGTATTTGATTAATAAAAGGATAAATGAGTAAAATATTTAATAAGGGAATATTAATAAAACAAAACCATGAAATTAGATGAGTATTCATCTTTTACTCACCGAAAATAGGAAAGAAAGAAGGGCTAGTGAGCTTTGAGGTTTCGACAAGCTTAGGCACAATTTGGTATGTGAATTCAGCTCGATTTTTGATAATTTCTACGTTTTCATAATCGTTGCTTCGTGCTTTAGCTAACCCATGTTGTAATTTTGTGAATTAATGATTTTTTGTGATGAGTCATTGATGAACACTTGAGCTGTGTTAGTTGATAGTGAAATATGGAAACTTGGTGTTGGATTAACATAGTTTGTATTGAGATTTTTTAGTGAAATTGAATATTTTGGACTTAATTGAGAAAATGAGAAATTGAAGGGTTATAATGTAAAATAAATTAGATGTATGAGTTTGTATTAGCATGGGAAGAATTCGGCTAGCATATGTGTTTTGAAATTTTGTGTATTTCATGATTTTGCGAAATAGGGACTAAAGTGTCGAAATGTGAAAATGTGAGGGCTATTTTCTAAAATGCCCTAAATAAGTGTGTATGGACCAAATTGAATAAAATTTTGATTGAATGGATTGAATTTGAATATGTATAGACTAAGAGATGAGAAGTTTGGATCGAGATTAAGGCAAAGATAAAGTGCTCGATTAATCGACCATATCGATATTTCGACGTCCGAGGTAAGTTCGGACATAATATGTGCATTTAGCTATGTTTAATGCTATGAAATGAATGATATGATATTATTGAAATGTTAATACTATGTGATAAAATTGGGTAATGTGGCACTAAGAGTGCGTGTTCGAAAATGTGAACGAGATGATTAGCACTGGGTGTGCAAAGTATTATAAGGTTCGGCTTCTTAGTTGGCACTGTATGTGCGATACCGAATTAAAATCGGTTTAGTATCGATGCACTATGTTTGCAATACTAATTAAGCTTTGGCTAACTATTTAGGCACTAAGTGTGTGATTAAATTGAAGAAGGGTCGAAAGGGGATAAAAAAGAAATAGTGAGTGTTGAGTAACATATGTAACCAACAACTAAGTGTTGGCTAAGGTACGTTCGGAACCTATGTGGTTAGTGAAATTATGAATGAGTTTATGGATGGTAAATTGAATATATTAGCTTTGGATGGTATGATATAAGTGATTAAGAAATGATCTATGTGATGATTGTTTTAGTATTGATAAACCATAATATACACATATTTTAATCCCACATTTAGCATACTTTTGGATGATTTATCCCTTTAATTATGGAAACAGGTGCTTCTAGTGCTTTGTTTTCATGTTTTATACTTAGGAGAGCACCGGAGGATTAAAAGAAGAGAAACGGGTCGAAAACAGAGAAAATGGGCCAAAGTACAAAACCTACATGGCCTGGACCCCGAGTCACACGGCCTTGCCTCTATAGCAGGACTGACCATGGCCTATAACTCGAATTACACGAGCGTGGCACACGGGCGTGTCCCTGTCGTAGCAAAGAACAGTTTCATTCGGATTAGGGTACTTAGAGTCAATGAAAGACATTCCAAAAGCCTATATAAACACCCTATAGGCCAACCTTCAATGGGGCGTTCAGCTAGGCCAAAGAGCCAAGCCAGAGGGGTCGAATTGTGTGATTCACTCAAAGAAAGCCGGTTGATTCATCTCAAGAAGCCGAAATCATACTCAATACTGAGGATCTCTCCTTCAATTCCTTCAGGGGGTTTTAGGGTTTTCTTTATGCTTTGTTTTATATTTTCTTCTGAGATGTATTCTTTTATCATTATGAACTAAACCCCTCAAATACCTGAGGGGGATGAAACCTAAGACGGATCTTGTTATTGTTTTCTGAGCAATATGATAAATACTTGATTTGTTCTTAACTATGTGTTCTTAATTCTTGCTTTGATCTTTCAGGATATTGATTCAAGCATTTATGCTCCTAGGCAGAGGAGGAATAAACCCTGTTTAGGTGTAGATCTAGCATAGTTAAATGGAGTTGATCCCAACCTTAGAGATAGGATGACGAAAATCTGCCGGAGTAGGGTCAAACCTAATATGGGAGTCCATAGATCGAGTTAATGCAATTCCAGGGGTTTTAATTACAAATAGATTTAAATTAATCAACCTAGGGTTAGACGTTAGTAACTTCGAGAGAGGTATTAATATAAGTTAGGTAATCCTACGGATCAAGTCAAGTTAATAAATCGTCTGGTTCAGAGTTAAATAACAAGTGAAGTCTAAGTGGATTCTTCCTCGGGTATTGTCTCAATCAATTGGTTTTTCCCTCAAGTATTTTCCCCAATTCCTTCTCTGTGTCTTAGCATCTTTAGCTTAGTAGTTAGTTAATTTTAGGTTAAACAACAAATCCTTTAATTCTTAGGTTAAATAATAAAAAGAAAGTTAGTATTAGTACTTTTGGTTCTTTTGGGTTCGAAAATCCGGTCTTGCCACTAAATTATACTACTATTCAATAGGTGTGCTTGCCTCAAGTCGTAGTCACTGTTAGTTTTTAGGCTAGATCATTCATTATATAAACTTTTAAGACTCTGACACATGATCAAGTTTTTGGCGCCGTTGCCGGGGAACTGAAATATTAAGAAAGCTCAATTTTTATTACTTTATCCATATTTTATTTTTGCAATCAAATTTTATTTTTACTTTTCTAATTTTCCCTTTCTTTTCCTAGCAGGTACCTCTAGTTTATGACTAGAAGGAACCCGACGGGACCCCTGATTTATGATAGTGATATTGAAGGTACTGTACGCAGAAATCGAAAAGAAATAAGGCGAAGCTTAAATTACATAGAAGAAGAGCAAGAAGACGAAACCAATACTACCAAAGGGATGGCTGAGAATAATCCGCTACCTCTAGAGGTGGCCGAAAATCATGCTCCTCGAACTATGCATGATTATGCTAAACCTAATTTAATAGGGACTGAATCGAGTGCTATAGCTGCTAATAATTTTAAACTAAAACTAACAGTTACAAAATGATTCAACAATTTTTTCAATTTGATGGTTTGCAGGACGAAGACCCAAATACACATTTAGCAAATTTTCTAGAATTCTGTGACACCTTCAAAATAAATGGCGTTTCTGATGATTCCATTCGTCTTCGGTTATTTCCTTTTTCATTAAGGAATAAAGCCAAACAGTGGTTGAATTCTATTCCACGAAGATCAATCACTACATGGGATCAAATGACCGAAAATTTTTTATTAAAATATTTTCCGTCGGCCAAAATGGCCAAGTTGAGGAATGATATCTCTTCTTTTGTATAGATGAATTTAGAAACACTTTTTGATGCATGGGTGTAAACCCCAAACCCGACCCAAACATTACGACCGGATCTGGCATGTTACAGGGTAAATTGAAAACGATCTTTCAGTGACTTTAGGAAATACCATAATTTTAAAAAAACTTTTCGGATAAAATGATGACTTTGTTTATAAACAATCAGATTCAAACGGCTTTCAGGAAAAAGGTTATTTTGACAAGAGTTATCATTGTTAAGAAAATCCAGAGTTTTATCAAAAATAACTTGTAAACCGTTCGTTAACACTTTTGAAAGACAGTTGTTTAATGTTTTAGGAAAAATCCCATGTTGAACATTTAATAATAATCAGTAATCAAATTAAAAAATAAAACCCAACTAAAAGTTACCAAAGGCCTTATTACAACAAGAATACTCGATTGGAAGCTATTGTTATACGCGAATTCTGCTAATGGTAGAAATTCTTCCCAACTCCCTCTGAAGTCTGAGACATAGCCCCTCAACATATCCTCTAGGATCTGAATTTCCCTCTCGATCGGTCCATCGATCATGGATGAAACGTCAGATGTCTTGAAATCTAACTTTGTCCCCAACGCTTGATGCAATGCCTTCCAAAATCTTGGCATGAATCTCGGGTCTCTATTTGAGATGATAGACACTGGTACTCGATGCAACCTTACAATCTCTGCTACATACAACTTAGCCAATTTTTGAAGAGAGTAGTCAACACGAACTGGTATGAAATGAGCAGACTTCGTCAATCGGTCAACAATTACCCATACCGAATTCTTTTTAGTAGGCGTAAGGGGTAGCCCACTAATAAAATCCATCGTGATCCTCTCCCACTTCCATTGCGAAATTTTTAACGGCTGCAACAAACCCAAGGGCAATTGATGTTCTACTTTTACCTGCTGACATGTTAAACACTTACTTACAAACTCGGTTACTTCTCGCTTCAGACCCGGTCACCAAAACTGTTCTTGCAATTATCTATACATATTACTTCCACCAGGATGCATAGCATATGGGCTACTATGCGCTTCCTGAAGTATCAGCTATCTTAACTCATCATCTTTAGGCATGCAAACCTTCTTACGAAAACATAGAGCCCCATCACTGTTCAAACTGAAATCCTCAACCCCATCATTCTGTACTTGAAGTATTCGAGCACTCAAGTCATCATCCAACAACTGCTTCTCCTTAATCTGACTAATCCTGGAAGGTTTCACTTGCAATTCAGCTAATAGACTTCCATCATCGTACAAGTTGAGATGAGCAAACATTGCTCTCAAATCAGAGATCACCCTACGACTTAATGCATCTGCCACCACGTTAGCTTTACCCTGATGGTACTCAATCAAGCAATCGTAATCCTTCAATAGCTCAATCCACTGCCGCTGCCTCAAATTCAATTCCTTCTAGGTAAGGAGATACTTTAGACTCTTATGATCAGTATAAATAATAGACTTCTAGCCATACAAATAATGCCTCCAACTTTTCAAAGCAAACACTACTGCCGCCAATTCCAAATCATGCGTGGGATAATTTAACTCATGCAGTCTTAACTGCCAAGACAAATACGCAATAACCTTTTCGTCTTGCATTAACGTGCATCCTAAACCCGTGTGTGAAGCATCACAGTAAACCACAAACTCCTTTTCAGCCTCCGGCTGAATCAACACCAGATCCTCCATCAAAATTCTCTTTAGCCTTTCAAAGCTCTCTTGTTGTTTATCAGACCAAACAAACAGAACCCCTTTTCGAAACAATGGTGCCACAATCAAAGAAAACCCTTCAACGAATCTTCGGTAATATCCAGCCAGACCAAGAAAACTTCTAATTTCTTCCGTAGACCTAGGTGGGTTCCAATCCAAGACAGCTTTAATTTTATGGGGATCAACTCTAATCCCCTCTGCCGACACAACATGGCCCAAAAAAGTAACTTCACTTAGCCAAAATTCACACTTACTGAATTTGGCGAACATTTGCTTCTCCCTCAGGATTTGTAAAACCACTCGAAGGTGTGAATCGTGCTCCTCCTTTGACTTTGAATAAACCAGAATATCGTTTATAAATACTACGACAAACCGATCCAGATAGGGTTGAAAAACCCGGTTCATTATGTCCATAAACGCTGCTGGTGCATTGGTTAACCCAAACGGCATCACCAAAAATTTATAATGTCCATAGCGAGTACGAAATACTGTCTTATGGATATCCGATTCCTTAACCTTGAGTTGATGATACCCTGACCTCAAATCTATCTTAGTTGATGATACCCTGACCTCAAATCTATCTTCGAAACAACTGGTATTTATTCTTGATTGTCAATTTGTTCAGTTGGCAATAGTCAATGCACATACGCATTGATCCATCCTTCTTCTTAACGAATAACACCGGCGCTCCCCATGGTGATACACTCAGTCGGATAAAACCTCGATCCAAAAGTTCCTGAATCTGGGCTTTCAGTTCCACTAAATCCTTTGGCGCTATTCTATAAGGAGTGATAGATACGGGTGCCGTCCCCGGAAGGAGATCAATTCCAAATTCCACCTCGCGATCTGGGGGTAATCTTGGAAGCTCTTTTGGGAAAATATCAGAAAACTCCTTCACGTCCTAACATCACCCACAGATAATTCTTTGACCTCCAAAGCACAAACCAAGGCTATGAATGCCTCGCATCCTTTCCTTATCATTCTTTCAGCCTTTAAGGCGGACACTACGTTAGACAAATAGTTCCTCCTTTCTCCTATTACCACCACCTCCTCGTTCTCAGGAGTACGGGCCACCATGCGCTTAGCAGCACAATCCAGATTTGCTCGATACCTTACTAACCAATCCAACCCTAAGATCAAATCAAACTCCCCGAATCGTAGTTCCATTAGATCAGCTAGAAAAACCACCCCTTGCACTTCTAAAGGTACATCCCTATAAAGTCTGTTTACCACAACCGATTGTCCTAACGGACTAATTACTGTCATCTCCCTAGAAGCTATCTCAAAGTCTATACTTAAACTTCCAGATACCACGCTAGCAACATAAGAATGTGTCGATCCAATGTCAATCAATGTAGAAAAAAGAAATCTAAAGATTAAGAACGTACCGGTTATGACGTCCAGTGCATCCCCCTCCTCTCTGCGTCTAGTTGCATAAACCAACCCCGACTGTATTGGATCAGTGATTCTTGTACCTCTGCCTGGCGTTTTACGACCCTGACTAAAACCATTACCTCTTCTGGCTGGACCATGACCTCTCTGCGATTGTTGACCTCCTCTACCCGGCTGAGTATAACCCTGACTCCCTGGCCTTACACCGTCTCGCTCCTATGGACAGTCTCTAATTTGATGATCAGTAGATCCACACCTGTAACATCTTCTGTTACTTATCCAACACTCTCCCAAATGGAATTTACCACACCGAGCACACCTCTGAGGCTGCCTATCAGCAATGGGTCTCACCACCCGATTCGGCCCATCCATCCTAGGTCTTTTCTAAAAATGTCCAGCTGACCCTGACGATCCAAAATTCCTTTTATTACCACTTCTATCTCTATCCCGATTCTACTTTTCTGACCACTTCACCTCCTCTGCTATCTTAGCCTTTTCCACTAGAACAGAAAATTCCCTCTCTCACTGTGGGGCTATCAACACACGCAGATCATCCCTCAGACCATCTTTAAATCGAACATAACGTTTATGGTCTATGGCCACTATTCCCCGAGCATAACAGCTAAGGCGTAAGAATTCTGCCTCATACTCAGCCACCGATTTACTTCCCTGAACCAGATTCAGAAATGCCCTGTGCTGTGCGTCCACGTAGCTCGATCCGATGTACTTACTCTGAAATGCCATTTTGAAGAAATCCCTGGTGATACGGTCAGCCACTGTACCATCTCTAACTGTAAGCCACCACTGATACACTTCATCCCGAAGGAGAGATACAACCCCTTTCAACTTTTCCCGTTCTGTGAAATCGAGATCATCCATTATACGCTCAACCGCCTCCAACCAATACTCGGCTGCATTAGGGGCTACACAAGAAATACCCCTAAACATTTCTGCTCCATTGGCTTGAAGTAGTTTTGACACAGATTTTCGAGCTCCTGTACCTACGCCTGTCTCAGCAACTCTCTCCAAGACCCGTAACATTGCCTGAGACACCGTATCATCTCCGGCTGTTTGGTCCTAAAATTCTGCTTCCGCAGCTGGGGGTATTAGCACCTCATTTCCTAACCCATGACCAGATCCCACTGGCTCTGACACAGTAATCCTGCCTCTACCACGACCACGCACACCACGTCCACGCCCCCTAGTGCTCATGACTAACGTGGCGACTTAATCTGATTAAAAGTTTTATGAGTTAGTATTTCTTTCACTATTAAACATCGAGTAGTTTTATGGAAATAGTCTTAGAGAGTAGTTTTTGCAAGACACATAAAAAAGTTTCAGTCTCTATAGTTTGGGTTTCTTAGAACACACAAATACTCATTCATGCTATCAACCATTTCAAGCATACATCACCCAATAGTTAAAAACACTTACCTATGTGGATCGGGTGCTGGTAGACTCGAATGCCCTATTTCGATCAAAACAATTTCCTCTAATTCACATTGATTTTATAAAACACTGTTGAACCCATTTCACGCCCGAGTGTTTGCAACCTAGGCTTTGACACCAAAATTGTAACACCCCAAACTCAGCCCAAACATTACGAGCAGATCTGGCATGTTACAGGGTAAATTGAAAACGATCTTTCAGTGACTTTGGGCAAAACCATAATTTTAAAAAAACTTTTCGTTAAAACGATGACATTGTTTATAAACAATCAGATTCAAATGACTTTCAGGAAAAAAGGTTATTTTGACAAGAGTTATCATTGTTAAGAAAATCCAGAGTTTTATCAAAAATAACTTGTAAACTGTTCGTTAACATTTTTGAAAGACAGTTGTTTACTGTTTTAGGAAAAATCCCATGTTGAACATTTAATAATAATCAGTAATCAAATTAAAAACTAAAACCCAACTAAAAATTACCAAAGGCTTTATTACAACAAGAATCCCCAATTAAAAGAAATTTCATTAATGCAGTAAAAAGTTTACAAAAAGAAAATTCTTTATGGCCTCCACGAGTCCGCCTCGGCTCCCAAATCCACAGTCTACTAATTACCTGAAAAGTTAGGAAAAGGGTGAGTTACAGAGACTCAGTGTGTAAATCCATCAAAACACATAAAACGGCCCACGGCCCACAATCTCGTGTTCAGCTCATACATGATATCATACAACTACATGAATGCATCAAGCCCAGCCCAACCTAGTTTTTTTCCATCCTCTACACGCCATCCCGTACCATCCATCACATCGTAGGGATTTCTACAATCAACCCTCCATCCGCTACACGCCGTCTTGACAGTCATGCTGTCAGTTATAATACCGATCATGATGTGCCCTTATAAATAGATGTGGTAGCGCCACCGATCACTATGTGACCTTATAAACGAATGTGGCAGAGCCACCGATCACTATGTGACCTTATAAACAAATGTGGCAGAGCCACCAATCACTATGTGTCCTTATAATCAACACTTCCCCTTTATCATCATCCATATCCCATGCATAATATACATAACATAATGAACGCAACATGCCATCATCCATGTAATAGATTATCACATATGCACAAGCTCACAATAAATTGTTATAGTTACATACTTGGCACTCCTTGCCTTACCATACGGGTATTTCGACTATATACACAGCCTTTTTTGGCTTTTCATTCGAACCAATTAATATTATAGTTAAAATAAAGTATGTTAGGGATTACACACCTGGTAACACGTAAAACAATACTCTCTACATCAATACTATCGATAGTAGAAACGACCGCTATCTGCCTATGACTCTATTTGAAGCTGGTCCACAACCCGGTGGCCAATCTCAAACTGCTGGCACCGCACGTTTCTTAAACTTAGGGGCTGGGTTTACGGGTCCAACCCCCTCCTTTGCTTGATGGGTATTGGATTCCATCAAAAGATCTTGTCAGATGGTACTATAAGGAAATATGTTTGTTTAACAACAACACAGGGTTAAGATAACAAATACGATAAGCAAACCTAAACAAAAATCAAAAGAGAACTCCTTACCTTGAAATCCCAAAAAGAGATATAGGGCTCAGAGATTAACGATTTCTGGCTTGAGATTCAGATGATTTGATTAGCTTGAATTCCCGAAATACGCGCCCCCCAAAGAGAAACAAGAAGATAGAAAATGTCAGTCCAAACGATGGCCTCATCAAGCCAATTAGCCATTCGTCTTTGGCTTCCAAAATCGAAAGGGAGATAAAGAAATGGAAGAAATCACCTCTTACCTTAACACAGAAGATTCGAATAACACCTAAGAGAAATCGGCACAAGCACAACAGTAGAGAAGATTCAGCAATGGCTATGGTAGAAGAGAACAAGATGAAAGAATCGAAAAAAAAAACTTCAAATGGAGGCTTAGGAGTTTGGGCTTTTAGAGAAATCAGGAGAGGAATGTAGGAGAATGGCTAGGGAGATTCAGCCAATAGAAGAAATTAGAGAAGATAATAATGAACAAGGAGTATTCAGCTTTCTGCCGAAAATGGAGAAGGGTTTTGGCTTTTAGAAAGAACAAATAAAGAAGAGAAAAGAAAAAAAGAGATCACAGACGAAATGGTGGGTGCTTTCGATTTTGAGTGATGCAAAAGAGAAAAAGGTTCCAAAAGGAGGCAACAGGTTTCGGTTAAGTGAAGAAGAAGTGGGGAACAAACAAAAAAAGAAGTGAAAAGACAAAGAGTTAAAGCTAACCAAAATTCGGCACCTATAAACCTCAAAGCCAAAAATTGCACAAAAAGAAACTACAAGGTCCTATGGCCAATATGAATTTCGGCACACCCTAACACATGCCAAAACCGATTCCCCCTATACCAAGTGTTTGAAATTCGGCCAACACCTTGATCACATGCCCATCCCTTTCTTTTCTCCTCAATTTCCTCCTGATCACCCATTTGAATTATTTTGAATGCTTCAAACTCCACATTTTTCTCCCAGCCACTCATTCAAATTTGTTGTCCAGGTCTTCTCTCGCACCCTGAAGTATCCCAGTCGAATTCTGCCTCTGCTTTCTTTGACGCCAAAAATAATCCCCAAAATGAGCTTCATGCGACTTGAACCTTCTCCTTCTCTACTCCCTTGTGGCGTTACCTTCCAACCCCTATGTGGCGTCACCTTGCCACTTTACCAGCACCTTTCTTATGTCAATAGAAAACAAACAATCACCCTTAGGTCATACCCCAGCTAGCTCTCCCACTAAAGTGCCCAAAAAGAAAATTTTGGCCAAGGCTCCAGCTTATCCCTGGGCCTTTCCTAGACTCCCATACACCCTAAACTAGCACATTAAATAGAGCATACACACAAAACACATCAAATGCATAACCCTTAAATCAGGATAATATAATGGGAGAGATACAAAGATCTATTGAGAAGCTGCCCACACCATGGATTACCCTTGTGGCTACAGGTCCAAACTTTTTTACAACGGTGTGAACCCTTCAATGAGACAACTGATTGATTCAGTAGCCAACGAAACCCTGAATAACAAAACTCCTAAGGTGGCCTATGAGTTTATAGAGGACATGTCACTGAACAACTATCAGTGGCAAGTTATAAGGACAAGGCCAACAAAAACAGCCAGAGTTTTCAACTTCGACGTAGTCACCATGCTATCAAATCAGGTAGAGATGTTAAATAAAAACATTGATGGTTTGTGTGGTTCCTTACAGGTACACCCAGTAATGCAATTTGACTCAAATCTAAAAGGTGTGGCGAATCCTGAGTACCCACCCTACAATCCTAGCATGGAAAGCAAACAGATAAACTATACGGGCAATAATTTTAGACCTCAAAATAACCCTTATAGTAATACTTATAATCCAGGTTGGAGGAACCACCCCAATTTCTCATGGGGTGGTCAAGAAAATTAGAGACAACAACCCCCTCCAAACTTCCAACAACTACCCTACCCACAGGTAAAGAAGCTAAATCTTAAGGAGATGGTGACAAAATTCATAGCGGTGTCAGAAACACATTTCCAAAACACTGAAACAACACTTAAAAATCAACAAGCATTGATTCAAGGGATCGAAAACTAGTTAGGGCAACTCGCTAAGCTGATCTCCGAACGACCACAAGGTAGCTTGCCAAGTAACACTGAGACTAACCTAAAGGAGCAACTTCAAGCCATAATAGCTCAAAATAGTGAAAGGGTTAGTGGAATCTGCAAGAACCTGTGGTAAGTGAAGGTAAGTTTGGGGTAAGCCATGAAAAGCCAAAACCAGTAATTAAAGAATACCAACCTCGTATACCATATCCCGATGCGATGAAGAAAGACAATTCAGATGAACAGTTTGGTAAGTTTCTTAAACTTTTAAAGAAATTACATATTAACTTACCATTTCTTGAAGCTCTTTCACAGATGCCAGATTCAAGGAAATTTTTAAAAGATATTTTAACAAATAAGAGGAAGTTAGAAGAGGAGTCACATGTGGAATTAAACACAGTGTGTTCTGCAATGTTGGTGGAGATTTGATTTTCAGGCAAGCCTATGGGATTAACTTTCATGTTCGACTTTTGAGAGCTTAATTTTAAACCTTAAACATCTTGACTGATTTGAGTGGATCTTTAGTGAGGATGTCAATTCTTGTCAATTTTGAATTAAAGGTAATTATCCTAATAAGGGGAAAACACCTATGTTTTTGTTCTATAAACTTATAACTTTGATTGTTTGAATCTTTAGGACTCTTTGAGTTAAATTATCCATGTATGAATTATCCATGAATTATGATGACACACTATTGATGAATATTATGAATTGTGGAAGTTCGTTTTAATTGTGAGTTAAGAATTTTGCTTGAGGACAAGCAAAAGCTTAAGTGTGGGGGTATTTGATAAACCGTAATATGAACATATTTTAATCCCACATTTAGCATACTTTTGTATGATTTATCCCTTTAATTATGGAAATGGGTGCTCCTAATCCCTTATTTTCATGTTTTATACTTAAGAAAGCACCGAAGGATGAAAAGAATGAGAAATAGGCCAAAAATAGAGAAAATAGGCCTAACAAGAATTACACACGGCCTAGACCCCGAATCACACGGCCGTGCCTCTTTAGCAGGACTGACCACGGCCTATAACTCGACTTACACGGGTGTGTGCCATGGGCGTGTCCCTGAAGCAGCAAAGAAGAGTTTCATTCAGATTAGGGTACTTACAGGCAAAGAAAGACATTCCAAAAGCCTATATAAACACCCTAGAGGCCAACCTTTAAGGGGGAGTTCAGCTAGGCCAAGGAGCCAAGCCAGAGGGGCCAAATTGTGGGATTTACTCGAAGAAAGCCAATTGATTCATCTCAAGAAGCCGGAATCATACTCAAGATGGAGGATCTCTCATTCAATTCCTTGAGGGGGTTTTAGGTTTTTCTTTATGTTTTGTTTTATATTTTCTTCTAAGATGTACTCTTTTATGATTATGAACTAAACCTCTCAAATACCTGAGGGGGGTGAAACCTAAGACAGATCTTGTTATTGTTTTCTGAGTTGTATGATAAATACTTGATTTGTTCTTAACTATGTGTTCTTAATTCGTGCTTTAATAGTTCAGGATATTGATTCAAGTATTGATGTGCTTAGACAGTGGAGCAAAAGTTCCTGTTTAAGAGTAGATCTAGCATAGTTAAGCGAAGTTGATTGCAACCCTAGAAATAGGATGAAGAAAATTTGCCAGATTAGGGTTAAACCTAATATGGGAGTCCATAGATCGAGTTAATGCAAATTCTATGGGTTTTAATTAGAAAGAGATTTCAATTAATCAACCTAGGGTTAGATGTCAGTAGCCTCGAGAGAGGTATTAATATAAATTAGGGAATCCTACGAATCAAGTCAAGTGAATAAATCGTCTAGTTCAGAGTTAGATAACAAGTGAAGTCTAGGTGGATTCTTCCTCGGGTATTGTCTTAATCAATTGGTTTTTCCCTCAAGTATTTCCCCAATTCATTATATTTATCTTATCATCTTTAGCTTAGTACTTAGTTAATTTTAGGTTAAACAACAATTCCTTTAATTCTTAGGTTAAATAATAAAAAGAAAGTTAGTGTTAGTACTTTTGGTTCGTTTGGGTTTTAAAATTCGGTATTGCCACTAAACTATACTATTGTTCGATAGGTACGCTTGCCTCAATCGTTGTCTTAGGCAGTTTCCAGGTTAGATCATTCATTATATAAATTTTTAAGACTCTGACACACGATCAACATTCAATTCAATAGCTCCAATACAATATACAAAGTGAATCCATCACATTGATCAACTCTCAAATGCTTACACCATATCATCCATAGCTAATATACTCACATAACCATTCATAAATTCTTATACAATTTCATCAACCACAAAGGTTCAATACATACCTTAGCCAACACATAATTATTCACCATCCATGCTAATTTATGCTCGATATTGCATTTTGACCAACCTTTGTTATTCATTTGGTTTAATCTCACACTTAGTGTCAAATTCATAGCTGAAGCATAAGTGTCATCACACACTTAGTGCCTATACTTTAAACCGAACTTATCTTGGTATCGTACACACAGTGCCAAATAATAAGCTGAAGCTTCTGTTATTTCGCACACACAGTGCTAATCATATCTGTCTCGTTTCTAATATCGCACACTCAGTGCCTCATTGCTCAATTTCATATGTAATACATTCCTATTTCATTAAATATACATTCATTCAATTCTCATCACATAGATATAAATGTAACAACTTGTATTATATCCGAACTTACCTCGGACATCGAAATACCGAAACTAGCCGAACAATTGAGTACTTTGCGTTTGCCTCGATCTCGATCCAAATCTCTCATTTCTTGGTCTATACATATTCAAATTTAACTCATTCAATCACCAATTCATTCAATTTAGTCCAAACATACATATTTAGGGCATTTTACAAAATAGCCCTTACATTTTCACATTTTGACACTTTAGTCCCTATTTCATAAAATCACAAAATACACATAATTTTAATATACCATGCTTAGGCCGAATTCTCCCTATACTCATACAAACCCATATATTTCATTTATTCCATATTTTAGTCCCTCCAAATAATATTTTTAGAATTTCGTCCAAATTACTCAATTTCATCAAAAATTTAAATACAAACTATGTTAACCCAACACTAAGCTTTCATATTCCACCAAATAACAACAAAAAGCTCACATATTCATCAATGGCATATCTCATAATCACCATCAATTTCTAAAATTAAAGCATGGGTTTGATAATACACTAAGCAACGATTACAAAAACGTAGAAATTATCAAAAACTGAGTCAAAACATGCCTCAATCCAACCCAAAAATGTGCCGAACCCTAACTTGTTCTTCTTCTTTACTTTTCTTGATAATTTCGGCAAAGGATGATGATAATTTAACATAATTTTATGTTGATTTTATTTATTATATCATTTATTAGCTAAATACCAACTTTAGCCTTAATGAATATTAATAATAACACCAATTGTCATACCATTATCATCCATTAACTATCAAATGGTGTAATATCAACATAAGGACCTATCCTTTAATAAGACATGACATTTAAGCACTTTATCAATCAGCACACAGCCTTTACATTTGATGCGATTAAGTCTTTTTTGCAAATTAAACACACAATCAATAAAATTTTCACACAAAATTTTCACACATGCTTAATCACATATTATAAACACAAAAAATAATATTAAAATATTTTTTCGACCTCAGATTTGTGGTCTCAAAACCACTGTCCTGACTAGGGTCTCAATCAGGCTGTTACAACTCTCCCCCTAAGGGATTTTCGTCCCTAAAAATCTTACCAGAGAATAGGTTCGGATATTGCTCTCTCATAACATCTTCTGGCTCCCACATAGCCTCTTCAACTCCGTGTTTGTGCCACAACACTTTCACTAAAGAAATTTTCTTGTTTCTTAATTCTTTAATCTCTCGTGCCAAGATTCGGATCAGTTCTTCACTATATGATAAATCTAACTAAATCTCAACCACAGTTGGAGCAATCACATGCGATGGATCATATCTGTATCATCGAAGCATCAATACATGAAATACATTATGAATCTTTTCTAGTTTCGGTGGCAACAACAATCTATAAGCAACCTGTGCAATTCATTTAATAATCTCATACGGCCCGATGAACCTCAGACTCAGCTTGCCTTTTCGACCAAATCGAAGTATTTTCTTCTATGGAGACACTTTCAAGAGCACTTTGTCACCGACTTCAAAATCAATATCTTGTTATTTTAGATCTACATAGGACTTCTGACGATCTGACGCTGCTTTCAAACTGTCACGAATCACTTTCACTTTCTGCTCAGTCTCTTTTATTAAATCAACCCCGTGAACCTTATTCTCACTTAGCTCAGTTTAGTACAATGGAGTTCGACATTTTCAACCGTAAAGAACCTCATACGGTGCCATTTTGATACTAGATTGAAAACTGTTATTGTATGCAAATTCAATCAACGGCAAATGTTTTTCCCACGTACTTTCAAATTCAAGAATACAACATCTCAACATATCTTTGAAAAATTGAATGATCCGCTCGGATTGTCCATCCGTTTGCGGATGAAATGTTGCGCTGAAATGCAACTTTGTGCATAAAGCCTCTTGCAATTTCTTCCAAAATCGCGAGGTAAATCTCGAATCTTTATCAGACACAATAGATAGTGGTACCCCGTGCAATCATGTAGTCTCATCGATATACAATTCAGCTAACTTATCAAGTGTATAATTTGTTCTCACCGGAACGAAATGAGCTGATTTTGTCAATCTGTCAACTATCACCCAAATTGCATCTTTTTTTCCTGAAGATAAAGGTAATCCCAACACAAAGTCCATCATGATCCTCTCCCATTTCCACTCAAGAATCATAATCGGTTGTAACAATCCAGATGGAACCAGATGTTTAGCTTTAACTTGCTAACAAACCAAACATCTCGAAATAAACTCTGAGATGTCCCGTTTCGTACCATGCCACCAATAAAACTGTTTTAGATCATTATACATTTTTGTACTCCCCGGGTGAACAGCTAAACGACTATTGTGAGCTTCATTCAAGATTAACTGAATCAACTCTGAATTTCTCAGAACAAAAATCCAATATCTGAATCTCAAACAATCATCATTATCAACTCGAAATTCTGAATGAACCTTCAATCCACACTGATCTTGTTTAACCATCATCTCATCATCACTTTTTTGTGCATCACAAATCTGTCATACGAACAACGGCCTCAATTTCAACTCAGTCAAAACTGAACCATCATCACATAGATCTATCTGAGTACTCATAGCTTCCAAAGCACATAAAGACTTTCGACTCAAAGCATCAGCAGCAACATTAGCTTTGCCCGGATGATAATTAATTACTAATTCATAATATTTTAGTCTTTCTAACCATCTTCGTTGTCTCAAATTCAATTCTTTCTGAGTCATCAGATATTTCAAACTCTTGTGATCAATAAAAACATGACATTTCTCACCAAACAAATAGTGACGCCAAAACATCAATGCAAATACAATCGTATCTAATTAAAGATCATTTGTCGGATAGTTCTTTTCATGCGACTTTAACTGCTTCGAAGCATAAGCGATGACTTTTCCTTCTTGCATCAATACACAGCCCAAGCCATTCAATGATGCATTACTGTAAACTATGAATTCTTTACCCGATTTAGGTTGAACTAACACAGGTGCCTCTGTCGATAATGCATTCAACTGTTCAAAACTCTGCTAGCACTTTTCTGACCACTCAAATTTAATATCTTTCTATAGCAACTTCGTCAACGGAGTCGCAATCATCGAGAAACCTTTCACAAACCGTCTATAATATCCTACTAGTCCCAGAAAACTACGGACTTCAGACACATTTCTAGGAGGCTTCCACTCAAGAATAGTTGAGATCTTACATGGATCAACTCGTATTCCTGCAGCTGATACAATATGTCCCACAAAACCAACCTCACGCAACTAGAACTCACATTTTCTAAATTTTGCATACAAGTGTTTCTCACGCAGAGTCTATAACACAATTCTCAAATGCTCAACATGTTGCGTCTCATCACAGGAATAAATCAGAATGTCATCAATGAACACCACAACAAAACGATCCAAATACGGTCTGAATATCCAGTTTATCAAATCCATAAATACTACAGGAGCATTCGTTAGTCCAAAAGGCATAACTAAGAATTCATAATGCCTGTACCTCGTTCTGAAAGTAATCTTCAGTACATCTAATTTTTTAACTCTCAACTGATAATAACCCAATCTCAAATCTATCTTAGAAAACACTGTAGCTCCTTTCAGCTGATCAAACAACAATACGTGGCAAAGGATACTTATTCTTTATCGTCACCTTGTTTAACTGTTGATAATCAATGCACATCCTCATAGTTTCGTCTTTCTTTTTCACAAACAACACAAGAGCACCTCAGGGAGAGAAACTCGGTCATGCAAATCCTCTCTGTCAACTCTTGCAACTATGACTTTAACTCTTTCAATTCTGTTGGTGCCATTCTATACGGAGCTACTAAAATAGGAGTCGTCCCTGGCACTAGTTCAATACCAAACTCAACTTCTCTTATCGAAGGTAATCCGACAGTTCTTCAAAAAACACATCTAGGAACTCACAAACCACACGCACAGATTCAACTTTCTTTTCTGTCACTTTTGTATCTATAACATATGCGAGAGAAGCTTCACAACCTTTTTTCACATAATTCATAGCTTTTATCGAAGATATAACAGCCGATAATCCATTCAAATCATTGGATTCTATCCTAACTATTTCACCATTCTGACTTCTCAAATCAATACTCTTCCGTTTACAATTCACAATGGCATTATGCAAAGTGACCCAATCCATACCCAGAATGATATCAAATTCATCAAAAGGTAGCAACATCAAATTAGCCGGGAAGCAAATATCTTGAAACATCAATGGACAGTTCTTGCACACTTTATAAACCAAGACACACTTGCCTAAGGGGTTCGATACTCTAATTACGAATTTAGTAGACTCAACAGGTAGAGTCTTACTTGATACTAAGTTTACACATACATATGAATGAGTAGATCCTAGATCTATCAATGCAATCACATTAGTATCAAAAAGAGTAAAAGTAATAGTAATGACGTTTGGAGATGACGCTTTTTCATGAGCTCGAATAGCATAGGCTCGGGCAGGTGCTCTCGCCTCTGATCTCACAGCTGTATCGATAGTTCCTTTCTAGCTTCCACTCATATTTCCTGTATTTCTGGGTGGTTTACCCCTAGCTATCATATTACTCAGTCTCGCACTCTGAACATTGTCTTTCTCATCTAACTCTGGGCAATCTCAAATAAAATGATCTCAGGATCCGCACTTA
Source organism: Gossypium rotundifolium (assembly GCA_025506655.1). Classification (NCBI taxonomy): domain Eukaryota; kingdom Viridiplantae; phylum Streptophyta; class Magnoliopsida; order Malvales; family Malvaceae; genus Gossypium; species Gossypium rotundifolium. Next base: position 105,366,911 of record CP106722.1, on the reverse strand, counting down.
TAACAAGTTCTATTATTATACTTGCCCCAACATTCTCCAACGTGTCGTCTTCCATATTTTCTACACTTAGGCTTGCTGCTTTTGAAACTTCCAACACTTGATTCAGTTGGAATTTGAGTTCTTAGACCATCACTTTGTTTCGCACGATCTCTACCAGAATGTCCAAACAAAGTATTTAAACGATTGCTTGCATCTTTAAATCTCTTCATCGAAGGTTGAAAAGACTTACTCATCAATCTTTTTCTTTCATCTCTATCCTCAGAATCTACATTTTTCTTTTCTTTGCTAAGCTCTTCGGCTTTGCAGGCTCTTTGAACTAACACTACAAGTTCATTCAAGTCAAGTATTCCAACCAGTAATTTAATGTCTTCATTCAGCTCTTCAACGAAATGTTTACACATAGTAGCTTTAGTCGAAACACATTCACGTGCATATTGACTCAACCTTACAAACTCCCGTTCATACTCAGTAACGGACATGCAGCCTTGTTTCAGCTCTAGAAACTCTTTACATTTCTGATCTATGAATCGTTAATTGATATACTTTTTTCAGAATTCAGCTTGAAAGAAATCCCAGGTGATTCTCTCTCTCGGAACCACGGATATCAATGTCTTCCGCCAGTTATATGTCGTATCTCTCAACAAGGAAACATCACATTTAATACATTCATCAGGAGTCAATGACATCTCATCAAACACTTGGATGGTATTATCTAGCCAAAACTCAACTCGCTCAGCATCATCATCAGCTATGGCCCTAAACTCTTCAGCCTCATACTTTCTGATCTTTTCCACAGGAGGCTTATTCAATTGGACTGGATCTGTCACTTGTGGAACAATAGGTACTTGTGGGGGTTGACGTTGTGGACCAGTCGAATTCGTTCGAACGAACTCCGAAAACCACTCACTCATCATTTGGAAGAAGGATTGCTTAGCCTATCCCTCGTGGCTACTAGCAATTAGCCTAGACTCGGCCGACGCTGTCCCTTGAGCGGGAGCAGATGCATTGCTGTCTATATCATTAGCAACTGCTCGATCAGGATCTATTTACTAAATAAAAACACATTTTTAACTATCAGGATTAATCACACTATCGCAATTATATATATGGAATGTATAGCTAGACTCACACGCACTACATTAGTCCTTGAATCGACTAAACCGTAGCTCTAATACCAATAAAATGTAACACCCTTAACCCGTAACCGTCGCCGAATTAAGGTTAAGAGTCATTACTAATTATTTCTGAGCATTTCATAACATTTTACAAAACATAGTCAATCATCATTGAAACATATAAAAATATAAACTTATACTCCTTTAATAAGGTCTATGAGACCTTAAACATGCTTTAGAATAGGGCCGAGGCTAAATTGAACACATACAAAAATTTTCAAAATTCAAAACATTTTTTAAAACTGTAAAGGTCACAAGCTCGTGTGGGTAGGCCGTGTGCCTCACACGGCCTCAGACACGCCCATGTATCCAAGCCGTGGTAAATCAGGGCATACCTACTGACTTGTCCACATGACCTGAGACACGCTCGTCTGCCTCATTCGTGGTCGAGACTGACTTGCACCACACAGCCAGTCACATGCTCGTGTGTCCAGCCCTTGGTCAAGCCTATTTTGTACCAAATTACAAACCTACATGACGCGATCGAGCCACACGCCCGTGTGCTCAACTGTGTGGGAAATTATAGGCCATTTTCAAGGCCAAATTACCATCCACACTTTAAAATCACCTATAAGCATCAAACCAATATCAAGTCATGCTTCAAATGCAATTAAAACATACCAATACAAGTACCAACTAATCAACTACTACATCATTTAGTTTCATACTCAATCCCAACTCAAATAAATCCATCCAAACAATCATTTTCACAACTCAAATTATATAAAGCAAACATCATCTAGTCATACCAGAAATTCACATTTAAAATACAAATATCATCAACCAATTCAAGCATGAATTATACCATTTCCAACATCACTATTTCATACCACATTTATCATTTTCATAGCCTACATATATGCATCAACATCATTCAATATACAAGCCATGTCACATGGCAAGGTCCAAACATTTCAAAACATACCATAACTTCTAGCCTATACATGCCATATACCAAATATATACATCTTTCAAAAGAACCAAAATAGATAGTCGTTAGTGTGATTGAGTCGCTGACGATCCCCAGATCTGAGCTAGCTTTTTTTAACACTGTAAACAGAGAAGCAATTCACACAGTAAGCTTTAAAGGCTTAGTAAGTTCGTAACATAATACATTCAATTCAATAGCTCCAACACTGTAACACCCCAAACCCAGTCTAGACGTTACGATCGGATCTAGCGTGACACATAGAAGGGTTGTTTAAAACTATGCGCTCATTGAAAATGTTCGCATCTCTTTTGAAAACTTTGAGCTACGTTGTTTGTTTATAAAAATCCAATTTATTCAGTGCTCATTTTATAAAAGTTGTAAATAGCTTGAAAATCGCCTTTGTTATGAAAATTGAATTTGAATATTTGTAGAAACGTGATAATTTGGAAAACAGTTATTTAAGTTTTAGAAAAACCCCAAATTAAACATCTAAAAGCAATGATAATAACAGAAATGAAAGTTTAAAAGAAAATTTAAGCCCAAGGGCATTTTGGTAAACCGGCCCACCAAGGGCATTTTAGCGATTTTTAGAGATGACATTGCTTAGCTATGTTGTTCGGTTTCATGCAATAATCCGGTTCATTAATCTTACAAAAAATGATGGTTCGATTTTACCAACATGGTAGCATATACGAAACTAAGCGGTTAAGGTGTGAGATTACACACCTGATTACGTAGAGCACTAAACCCTTCTGATAGTCGTCACCTACGCCATCATATCACCCAATTAACTAACAAAAGAGAGATCTTTAATCCAAGTCTTAAGCAAACGATTTATAACATTTATCCTTACTATTGCGTAGAACCCCGAATTGCCTATTTGCACCGATGTTGGTTCCCTTCCACAACCCGGTAGAAAATCCCAAACTGCAGACACCGCCCTACGTTTGAACTTGGGAACAGGGGTTACGGGACCACTCTCCCTGGGTTCCCCTAACGTTACCCCTTTCAACTGATTATCACTTGCATCAATGAGAAAAGCCCGATAAGTAATGTACCACAGTGAAATCGGCACACAATAGGTTTAGGCGCTTACCACTATTTCCAAACGATCACAGAGCAGAGGAGAACAAGTTGTTTAATCCCTATGACAAACGGTTAGACAAAACTATCGATCTGATTTAGTAGAGTAACCGAACAGAGAGAAATCAAAATAAATCAAATAAAAACCCCCAACCTTGATCAAAGATGAATCCAACTTCCACAGATTTAGCTTGTGCCCACAGTTGAGTCGACACGAGAGTAAGAGTCAGCCACCCCACTAAAGCACTACAAAAGGAGAACGCAAGATGAGGGAGTAGGAGGAGATGATGCTTCGGTTAATGCCAAGGAAGAGATGAACAAAATGGGGCTTGAGTGTTTCGACAAGCAGAGAAAAATATTGGAAAAAAAATGCACAAAATGGCAAAAAGAGACAAAGCTCCTCACGCATAAAACTTGCAAAAACCCCTTAGAATTATCGACACCTTCACCTACCAAAACTGAATGCCCTCTTCACCCAAAAGACCCCTCTTGACCGAAATTCTCCCCCCTGCACTTCCCAAAATTTGTCCAACACCCCATCTTACCTCAATCCCATATTTTTCTCCTTTATTTCCCCCTCAAACTCCTCTCCATCACTCATTCAAATTCATTTGAATGAGTCTTCAACTCCTCCTGCAGAGTCCAAGTTGAACTCTACCACCTTCACCTGATTAACACAAAATTAATTAAATAGTTATAGTAGGTAGGATTCGAAGTCCTCCCCTCTTAGCTCCTACAAGTGATGCCACACCACCTTGTTACTAGCTCCTCTTGTGCTAGCAATTTACCCACTTTTCCCCCTATGTCTTGACGCCACCTACTTTCTTCCCCCTTAAATGCCCAAACACTAAAATTTTACTGGGGCCCAACTCGACCCCAGGCCTTCATAGGGCCCCCAAACATACACAACTAACATACATAGTTAGCCTAACGCATGGAATAGTGAAAAAAATACAAAACCCCAAATTTTAGGATGTTATAGTTTAACCCCTTAAAGAAATTTCAGCCTCAAAATTTACCTGATTAAAAGAGATGAGGATAATGCCGCCGAATCGTGTCTTCTGGCTCCCAAGTGGCCTCCTCAGATCCATGATTACGCCATAGCACCTTCATTAACAGGAGAGACTTCCTTTTCAACATTTTAACATCTCGATCTAAAATCTGTACTGGCTCTTCTTCATAAGACAGATCAGGTTTTACCTCAATTTTTTCCACTGGCACTACATGAGATGGATCCGAACGATAGCGCCTTAACATCGAAACATGGAATACATTATGAATCTGACCCAACTCCTAAGGTAACTCAAGCTGATAAGACACTGGCCCCACCCGTTTCAAAACTCGATAAGGCCCGATGAACCTGGGGCTTAACTTGCCCTCCCGTCCAAATCTTATAGCCCGATAAGGCCCGATAAGGCCCGACAAAGAAGTGAGTGGTCTAGTGGCAAGTGGCGTGAATTGGCTGATGGGAGAGCCTGGATTTGAATCTCATGACAAGCAAGAGAGTATTTATTTGGTGAGACCTTCAAAAAGACCTTATCTCCTACTGAAAACTCTATCTCTTTACGCTTCAGATTCGCGTACGATTTCTGTCTATCCAAAGCTTCTTTTAACCGAGCTCAAATCACCTCAACCTTTTCCTCAGTCTCCGAGACGACTCTATCCAGCAGGTAGGAGTACGACACCTACGACCATACAACGCCTCGTAGGGTGCCATCTGAATGCTGGAGTTATAGCTATTGTTATACACAAATTCTGCCAAAGGCAGGAAATCTTCCTAACTACCCCTCAAGTCGATCACACAGCCCCTTAACATATCTTCTAAAATCTGGATTACCCTTTCCGACTGACCGTCAGTCTGCGGGTGGAATACTGTGCTAAAATCTAACCTTGTACCCAAGGCTCTATGTAAAGCCTTCTAGAACCGTGATGTAAACCTAGGATCCATGTCTGATATGATAGACACTGGTACCCCATGTAACCTCACAATCTCTATTACGTATAGCTTGGCTAACTTCTGCAATGAATAATCTATAAGAACTGGTAGGAAATAAGCAGACTTCGTTAACCGATCCACAATCACCTACACTGAATCTTTCTTAGTAGGCGTTAAGGGTAACCCACTAACCAAATATATCGTTACCCTTTCCTATTTCCAAAGTGTGATCTTCACCGGTTGTAGCAATCTTGAAGGCAGTTGATGCTCCGCCTTCACTTGCTGACAAGTCAAGCACTTGCTTATGAAGTCGGTAACCTCCCACTTTAACCCCGACCACCAATACTACTCACGGAGGTCTCGATACATCTTGTTTCCACTGGGGTGCATAGCGTATGGGCTACTATACACCTCCCATAAAATCATTTGTCTCAATTTAGAATCCTTCGGCATGCAAACTCTTCAGTGGAAACGCAACACTCCTTCACTATTTAATCCAAAGTCCCCTATCTCACCACCTTCCACTTGCTAAAGTCGAGAACCCAATATTTCATCTAACAATTGCTTTTTTTTTTTAATCTGACTTACACATGCAGGCTTCACATGAAGTTTGACTAACAGGCTACCATCTTCATAAAGAATGAGATGAGAAAACATCGCTCTTAAATCCAATATCACCTTACAACTCAACGCATCCGCCACTACGTTAGCTTTCCCTGGGTGATACTCGATTGAGCAGTCATAATCTTTCAATGATTCTATCTACCTCCGTTGCCTTAGATTCAACTCCTTCTAGGTAAGAAGATACTTCAAACTCTTATAGTCAGTGTAGATAATCGACTTCTCCCCGTACAGATAGTGCCTTCATATCTTCAGGGAAAACACCACAGCAGCTAACTCCAAGTCATGAGTGGGATAATTTACTTCATGTGGTCTTAGTTACCGTGAAGCATAAGCCACCACTTTCCGTTCTTGCATCAGTACACATCCCAAGCCCATGTGTGACATATCACAATAAACAACAAACTCTTTACCTGCCTCAGGCTAAATCAATACTGGCACTTCTGTCAGAATCTTCTTTAATCTCTCAAAGCTCTCCTGCTGCTTATCTGACCACATAAATGGTACTGCCTTACACAGCAACTTAGTTAAGGGTGCAGCAATCAATGAAAACCCCTCAACGAACCGCCTATAGTACCCAACTAAACCAAGAAAACTTCAAATTTCTGACATTGACTATGGTGGTTTCCAATCCAACACAACTTTGATCTTCCGGGGATACACTTTAATTCCTTTGGCAGACACAACATGCCCCAAAAAGGTCACCTCATTTAGCCAAAATTCGTACTTATTAAATTTCGCATATAACTGCTTCTCCCTTAATATCTGCAGCACCACCCGGAGATGCAAATCATGCTCCTCTTCAGTATTTGAATACACCAAGATATCATTTATAAATACCACTATGAATCAGCCTAAATAGGGTTGGAAGACCCAGTTCATCATGTCCATAAAAGCAGCTAGTGCATTTGTTAACCTGAACGGCATCACCAAGAACTCATAATGTCCATATCGAGTTCGGAACGTAGTCTTATGAATATCCGTCTCTTTTACCTTTAGCTAATGATACCCTCATCTCAAGTCTATCTTTGAGAATACCGAAGCTCCTCGCAATTGACCGAACAGATTATCAATCCTCAGTAGCGGATACTTGTTCTTGATCATCAACTTATTCAATTGCCTACAATCAATACACATATGCATCAACCCATCTTTCTTCTTAACAAACAAAACTGGCTCTCCCCACGGCAACCCAATTGGTCGAATAAAACCATGATCCAACCGCTTCTAGATTTGAGCTTTAAGTTCCACCAACTCCTTCGGTGCCATTCTATAAGGAACGCTGGACATCGGAGCCATCACTGGCGACAATTCAATACCAATTTCCACCTTGCAATCTGGAGGTAATCCTAGAAGCTACTCGGGAAAGACATCTAAAAACTCTTTCACCATTCTAACATTTTCCACTGACAACTCATTGGTATCCAAAGCACTAATGAAGGCTAGGAATGCTTCACCTCCTTTTCGTACCAACCTTTCAGCCTTTAAAGTAGAAACCACATCGGACAGATAATTCCTTCTCTCACCTATCATCATCACTTCCTTATTCTATGGAGTTCTCAGCACCAAGCACTTTGCAGCACAGTCTAAATTCGCACGATACTTAACTAGTTAGTCCATACCCAATATAAGATCAAACTCGCCAAATGGCGTTCCATCAAATCTGTCAGAAATACTACCCCCTGAACTTCTAGGGGCACACCCCTAAACAACTTATTCACTACTACAGATTGTCCTAAAGGGCTAATCACAGTCGTTTCTCTAGCAGTAATCTCATATTTAATATCCAAAGTTCCAGACACAGCACGTGCAACATACGAATAGGTAGATCCAATATCTATCAAAGCAGTAAAGGGTGCATCAAATATAAAAAACGTACTAGTTATGACGTCCGGTGCGTCGCCATCCTCTCGACGTCTGATTGTATAGACCAATCCTGGCTATCTCGCCTCTATGTTACCCCTGTTACCAGTACCCCTGCCTGGTGCTCCCTGACCCCGTCCTAAACCATTTCCACCTCGACTTGGCCCACGACCTCTAGGTGGCTGTTGAGCGCCTCCTGCTGGCTACGCAAATCTGTGACGAACTACCTATGTCTGAACAGGCTCCCGAGGACAATCTCTAAACCGATGGCCCTTGGATCCACATCTGTAACAATTACCAGTTCTCTTCCAGCACTCACTCGAGTGAAGTTTCCCACAGTCTACGCAAGGCTGCAATTGATTGGTAACAGCTGGAACACCAACTCGAACTGTCCCCTCATTCCTGGGCATTTTCTATAACCCTCTCGCCGAAGCTAAGTACCCAAAATCTCTTTTGTTCCTGCCCATGTCCTTATCTCAATTTTATCATTCCGAGTGTTTTACCTCTTCAGCAATTTTAGCTTTCTCCACCAATGTAGCAAAATTCATTTCCCTCTGCGGGGCTATCAGTACCGATAACTCTTCACGCAACCCGTCCTCAAAAAGCACACAACGTTCATAATCAGTCGCTACTATTCCCTGAGCATACTGACTTAGACGTAAAAACTCTGCCTCGTACGCTACCACAAACTTACTTCCCTAAACCAGATTTAAAAATTCCTTCCTTGGGCATCCACATAGCTAGCCCCGACATATTTTCCCTAGAAAGCTATCTTAAAGAAATCGCAGGTAATATGATCAGCTTGGGTACCTTCCCTAACGGTGAGCCACCATTGGTACGCCTCATCTCTCAACAAAGACACAACCCCTTTTAGTTTCTATTCTGCTGTACAATCCAAATCATCCATAATTCGCTCTACAGCCTCAAGCCAATACTCCGCTACATTTGGGGCTACACCCAAAGTACCCCTAAATACTTCGGCCCCATTTGATCTAAGTCGCTCAGATATGGACCCACGAGCCACCGACTTAGTACTTGCCCAGTAACCCTTTTTCAAGACCCGCAACATCGCTTGGGACAGAGCGTCCTCCCCTCCCATTTGGTCATGTGACCCAGTTTTAGTCACTGGTGATGCAGGTGCATCCATTTCAAGCATATGCCCAGATGCTTCGGACCTAATTCTAACACCTCGGCCTCTACCACGGCCATGTCTACCGCGTCCACGTCCTCTAGCGCTCATGTTTGCTGAGTCAATTTAATCTGATTAAGAGTCTTATGAATCAATATGCAATTCGATGTTTATTAAAAAATGTTTTATGGAGTATAGGTATAAAAGTTGATTTCGCGAGTCATATTCCTAAAGTCTCAATCTCTATAGTTTTAGCTCTTACAGCTAGAAGTTCCAGTGTACTACTCTCTCATCAAGTTTTCTTACTACAACCATACAACAATAATCATGAAACAAAAATAGAAGAACTTATAGATTTGGTGCCGGATACCCGTGGTGCCATACTTGCTCTAAGACATGCTTTTTTAAATCAAATTCCAAACAGCTTTGGAAAATGTTTTTGAACCCAATCCACAGCCGAGTTTTGCAATCGGGCTTTGATACCATAAAATGTAACACCCCAAACTCGGCCTAGACGTTACGACCGGATCTGGCGTGACAAATAGAAGGCTTGTTTAAAAATATGCGTTCGTTGAAAATATTTACATCTCTTTTGAAAACTCTGAGTTATGTTGTTTATTTATAAAAATCCAATTTATTCAGTGTTCATTTTATAAAAGTTGTAAATAGCTTGAAAACTGCCTTTGTTATGAAAATCGAATTTGAATATTAGCAGAAACGTGATATTTTGGAAAACAGTTATTAAAGTTTTAGAAAAACCCCAAATTAAATAACTAATAGTAATGATAATAACGGGAATGAAAGTTTAAAAGAAAATTTAAGTTCAAAGGCCTTATTACAATAATAAACCCAAAATTAAATAAAATCTTAATTTAAATCAAATCAGAAGTTTAATAGAGTTCAAGACGTATGGCCACCACTGAGTCCTCCGTGGCTCCAAATCCTCAATCACTGGGGATTACCTGCGAGGTTAAAGAAAAGGGGTGAGTTATGAGAACTCAGTGTGTAAACCCCTAAACCGACATTAACTGGGCCCGAGCCCATAAGACAGTAATTTGGGCCTAAGCCCTATAATCATGAATGTGGAAATGAAGTAGTGCAACCCAACCCAATCCAACCATCACACCCCCGACCAGCCAATCACACCTGTGGGGATCAAGTCAACCCACTCCGCCGCCGATAACACCAATATTGCAGTCAAGCTGCTAATCACGGAATATTTATGGTTGAGCCACTGGAATCATAATCTTATATATATATATATATATATATATATATTGTGGCTATGCCATCAGGCTACACTGCTCTTCATGGTAGCGTATACAAAACTAAGCGGTTACGGTGTGAGATTACATACTTGATTACGTAGAGCACTAAACCCTCCTGATCGCCGTCACCTACGCCATCATATCACCCAATTAACTAACAAAAGAGAGATCTTTAATCGAAGTCTTAAGCAAACGATTTACAGCACTTACCCTTATTATCGCGTAGAACCCCGATTTGCCTATTTGCACCGGATGTTGGTTCCCTTCCACAACCCGGTGGAAAATCCCAAACTGCAGACACCATCCTACATTTGAACTTGGGAACAGGGGTTACTGGACTACTCTCCTTGGGTTCCTCTAGCGTTATCCCCTTGATAAACCGTAAAAGTAACATATTTTAATCCCATATTTAGTATGCTTTTGGATGATTTAGCCTTCAATTTATGTAAAAAGATGCTCTTAATCCTTTCTTTTCATTTCTTATACTCAGGACAGCACCCGAGAACAAAAATAATGAGAAACGGGCTTAAAACGGACCAAATTAGGCCAACACAAGAAATTGGCACGACCTGGACTTCAAGTCACACGGCTGTGCCTCGTCGATCATTCAAAGACACGCCCCAAGCATGATTTGCATGGCCATGTCCCAATCGATAGACCTAAAGCACGGCCTGAATCCTGACTTACACAACCGTGCCACGATCGTGCCTCAATCAATAGAATCGACACACGGCCTGAAGTCGACTTACACGGGCGTGTGCCATGGCCGTGCCCCTGCCACGGGAAAGAGCAATTTCACTCGAATTTGGATGCTTGAAGGCAAAGAAACACATTCCTAAGTCTACTTAAACATCCTAGGAGGAATTTTACTTGAATTAGGATACTTAGTAGCCAAGTAAAAGCATCTCAAAGCCTATATAAACACCCAAGGTAGCAACTAAAAAGGAGAGTTCAGCAGAAGTCAAAACAGGGGACAGCTCTTTGTTGCCAAAGCTTTCATCAAATCACTTAAAGATACCCAGTTGATCCATCTCAAGAAGCGAAACTCTATTCAAGACGGAGGATCTCTCCTTCAATTCCTTCAGGGATTTTAGGGATTTCTTATGTTTTGTTTTATCTTTTCTCTTGAAATGTTTTCTTATTTAGTTATGAACTAAACCCTTCAGATACCAGAAGGGGATGAAACCTATGATGGATTTTGTAATTTGATTTCTAAATTATATGATAAGTACTTAGTTTGTTCTTAATTATGTTGCTTAATTTAATATGATGTGCTTAGGTGAGGAGGAATAGACCCTACCTAAGAGTAGATCTAGCATAATTAAGTGGAGTTGATCGGGCGCCTAGAGATAGGGTTATGAGATTTTTCTAGATTAGGGTGATACCTAATATGGGAATCCATTGATCGATTTACTGCTTTCTTAGGGGGTTATTATAAGAGAACGAGAGTTCCACTAATTAACCTAAGGTTAGACATTATTCACCTCGAGAGAGAGTTTAATATAGGTTAGGGAGTCTCACGGATCAAGCTAAGTAAAGAAATCATATGGTTTGGGGAATAAATAATAAGTGAAGTCATAGGTGGATTCTTCCTGAGGGTATCGTCTTCACCAACTTAGTTTTTCTAAAGTCTTTCTCCAATTCATTCTTTTGTCTTTGCATTTAGTTTAGTAGTTTTTCATTAGTTTAATAAATCAATCACTCCATATTTCAGGCTAAACAATAGAAAGAAAATGAGTAGTAGTACTTTTAGGTTCCCTTGGGTTCGATAAGATATTCTTGCCTAAACTATACTACTGTTCGATAGGTGCACTTGCCTCTATCATTGTCATAGTTAGTCTACAGGTTCGATCATTCTTTATAAATATTAAAACTCTACTATTTGACACGATCCAGTTTTTGGCGCTGTTTTCGGGGAACACTAAAATATTATGAAAGCTCTATTTTTACTACTTTAGCCAATTTTTTTATTACAATTTATTATTATTTTATTTTATTTTATTTTATTTTTATTTTTATTTTTACTTTGCTAAATTTTTCCTCTATTTTGCTTTTGGCAAAAAATTTAGTCTACTAAAAGATGGCATCGAATAATTATCAATGGCAAGTCATGAGGACAATTCCTACTAAAAGCGACCAAGTGTCTTCAACCTCGACGTGGTCCCCAGGTTATCTAATCAGTTAGAGATGATGAATAAAAATATTGATGATTGGTATAGTCACTCGCAGGAACATCCAGAAATACAATATGATTTGAATCTAGGAGGCGTGGCGAATCCTGAGTACCCACCCTACGGATATGGCATGGAAAACGAGCAAGCTCACTATGCAGGTAACTATTCTAGATAACAAAATAATTTTTATAGTGACACTTATAATGCAGATTGGAAGTACCATCCCAATTTCTCGTGGGATGATCAAAATAGCCAAAGATCAGAACTTCCTCCATATTTTCAACAACCACCTCACCAACAAGAAGAGGAGCCGAATCTTGAAGAGATGCTGACGAAATTCATGGCAGCCACATATTCTCGTTTATAAAAGACTGCAGCGGCAGTTGATGAACAACAAAAATCGATCAAAGGGATCGAGAATCAAGTTGGAGAACTTACTAGGTCAGTAGGACATCTCGCAAAGCTAATGTTAGAACGACCGCTAGGACTTCTACCAAGTAACACCGAGGTTAACCCAAAGGAACAAATTCAAGCCATTTCAGCTCCAGACAGTAAGGGGATAGATGAACCAAACACAATACAAGAAAATAAGGGAGACGAAGGTAAGGTAGAGGTAACACAAGAAAAGCCAAAACTGGTAATCAAGGAGTACCAACCTCGTGTGCCAGATCCCGATGCAATAAAGAAAGACCACATAGAGGGAGAATTCGGTGAACTCACACTTCGTGTAGACGATGAAACAATCACTCTTCAAGCTCTTAACTCAACTAGGACATCGAGTAATAAAGGTACGAACATTAATTCTATTGATAATCATTTGGTTCAACCTCCTTTAAAGGAAGCATCACGAAATCACTTAGATGGGCTAGATCCTAGACCTCGTGCTAAAAAGAAGAAATACATAAGGAATAAAGCCTTAGGGTTGACAAACTAAAAGAGCAGGAAACACATATCAAAGAGGAACAAGAGCCACACGAAGTGAAACCGAAGGAGCCCCCAAATAAGCTGATAGGAACAACGAATCACTTCAAATTAGGAGATCAGGTATTGTTGAATAAGGAAGACCCTCGAATCACCAATTCAGACCTCAAGACAAACGAAGAAATTACTTTTGAGGTACTAAATGTCTTCCTATATGGCACAGTTGAGGTCAGCAATCCTAAATTTGACACTTTTAAGGTAAATATTACTCGACTTAAACTATATATCCATAACTGAATTGATCGCATGAGAAAGGATTTTCACCTCCTCAAACCACCATGACCATACGAATGAGAGGTAAAGTCTAGCTAAGACTATAAACGAGCGCTTCTCGGGAGGCAACCCAAGCACTAACCCCATTTTTACATTTCTTTTTATTATTTTTTATTTTTTATTTTTTTTTATTTTCTTTTTTTTAGCACCTAACCATAAACTAACCAAAGAGCAGATTTCTAGGCCACACTACCTATACATGCAGCGTGTTCGTGGCCGTGTGAAAGCCAGGGGATGAACCATGGGCGTGCTAGTAGCCGTGCACGACATAAAAAAATTTCTTTTCCCAACACGGGTGGCGATAATAGTCCATGCCCGTCTCGATGCCCTGTGCGAGGTTACTGACTTATCAAGCACGGGCTAAACACGACCGTGCCTTTCAACTGTGCCAACATTCTGACTTATCAAACACGGGAGGAGCACGCCCATATTAGATGACAGTGCGAAGAAAGACACGGGTGTGCCACGACACCCACGGCCATGCCCGAACACCCTGAATGTGTACAAAATTCAAAATCCCAAAACACGGGCTACATCTCTATTTAAACCTCATTCCCCATTTTTCTAGTTGTCTTTCATTTTCCATTATTTATTTTTGTTTCTATTTTATTTCATCATTATTTTTTACTTTATTTTATTTTATTTTCTTCTTCTTATTCTTTATGATATTTAGATTTAGCTTAGGATACAATAAAACCAATCTGGCTCCTTCGAGGATTCAATTTCAAACGGTTCGAGACGCTTCCCCACGTTCACCTCCAATCTTATCCGATTTCTTTTCATAGACTTCATCCAAAAATTCGAAAGTGTTACTTCTCCTTTCTCTTTGATTTTATTATTACATAATTGTTTATCTATCTTTGTACATTGAGGCAATGTATATCTTAAGTGTGGGGGTAAAAGTACCTAACTTTTGCATTATTCTCAAATCTGAATTTAGTCTTGTTTTTAAGTATTTTCTCATATTACTAATTAGGATGAAATTTCATTGATTTATGATTTATATTGATATGTTTTAGAGTAAGTCATAGTTAATTGTGCATTGATGATTAAATTTGAAGGATACTAGAGAATTAAGCATGATAAGTCTACTTTCTAAAAATTAAAAATTAATAGGTCGTTGAACTGAATTTGAGTATTACTTTGAAGTTTGAAATTTACAGGGATTGAGGTCAAAAACACCCATAATTTTTGTGAAATTTTGAGCCTTATAGAGCATATATTCTTTTTCGTGCTCACTTTATTGATTATGAGTGTGTCAACTTTGAACTGTTATTCTAGAACTTGCATCGTTTATACATGTTGAGACTACATCTATGATTTGATATACTGAGATGATAAAGACACCTAGGTTTTAACCCATTCACACCACTAAAAGCCTACTTACATAATTAACCCCCACTGAACCCTTTTTAATCATAACAACCTTTTTATTCACCCACCCACTAATATTAACCCAAAATCCCTTTGAATTTTTTATCACCATTCTTTTGACTACCCTTTAATTGAGGTTTGATTTGATTAAATTACCTAATTATATTAGTCCAGTAGTTACATTTATCATTTATGATGCAATATTTTAGTTTGTTAAAAAATCCAAGTTTATTCAATATTAGTAGTACATAAAAGAGCTTAGAGCATTTAAACTCCAATTGTTGAAGGAAAAGCTCAGATTAAAGTATTATCCAATTTCAAGTGATGAAAATACTCTTTATTATAGAGTAATTATCAATAGTAGGTATTATTAGTTTTCATTCGATGTAAATATTCATATTTAGTTCAGTGTTTCTAGTTAGGTAATTTGTCAAGTTAGTCTCGATTCTAACCCTCTAATTCAGCCTTTATCCATACCTTTTAACCCTAGCCCCGTTACAACCCTGATTTAAGACCTTTTGATTTGTGTATCATCTCATATACAGTGGTGGAGATTTAATTTTTAGGCAAGCCTATGGGATTAACTTTTCAGGTTCGACTCTTGAGTGCCTTATTGTGAACCTTAAACACCTTTGAGTGATTTGAGTGAATCTTTAGTGAGGATGTCAGTCATTGTCGGTTTTAAATGAAAGATAATTATTCAGATAAGGAGAGACACCTATGTTTTCGTACTACAAAGGAATGACTTATCGTGATTGAATTTTTAGGACTCTTTGAGTGGAATTATCCATGTATAAATTATCTATGAATTATGATGAGACATTGTCGATAGGAATTATGAATTATGGAAAGTTCATTTTAATTGTAAGTTGAGAATTTTGCTTGAGGACAAGCAAAAGCTAAAGTGTGGGGGTATTTGATAAACCGTAAAAGTAACATATTTTAATCCCACATTTAGTATGCTTTTGGATGATTTAGCCCTCAATTTATGTAAAAAGATGCTCTTAATCATTTCTTTTCATGTCTTATACTCAGGACAGCACCCGAGAATGAAAAGAACGAGAAACGGGCTTAAAAAGGACAAAATTGGGCCAACCCAAGAAATTGGCACGGCCTGGACTTCAAGTCACATGGCCGTGCCTCACCGATCATTCAAAGACACGTCTCAATCATGATTTGCATGGTCGTGACCCAATCGATAAACCTGAAGCATGGCCTGAATCCCGACTTACATGGCTGTGCCACGGCTGTGCCTCAATTAATAGAATCGACACACGGCCTGAGGTCGACTTACACGGGCGTGTGCCATGGCCGTGCCCCTACCGCGGGAAAGAGCAATTTCACTCGGATTTGGATGCTTGAAGGCAAATAAACACATTCCTATGTCTACTTAAACATCCTAGGAGGAATTCTACATGAATTAGGATACTTAGGAGCGAAGTAAAAGCATCTCAAAGCCTACATAAAAACCCAAGGTAGCAACTAAAAAGGGGAGTTCAGCAGAAGCCGAAACAGAGGACAGCTTTTTACAGAGGCTTTTGCCGAAGCTTTCATCGAATCACTTGAAGATAGCCAGTTGATCCATCTCAAGAAGCGGAACTCTATTCAAGACGGAGGATCTCTCCTTCAATTCCTTCAGAGGTTTTAGGGATTTCTTATGTTTTGTTTTATCTTTTCTCTTGAAATGTTTTCTTATTTAGTTATGAACTAAACCCTTCAGATACTTGAAGGGGATAAAACCTATGATGCATTTTGTAATTTCATTTCTAAATTATATGATAAGTATTTAGTTTTTTTTAATTATGTTGCTTAATTTAATCTGATGTTCTTAGGTGGAGGAGGAATAGACACTACCTAAGAGTAGATCTAGCATAATTGAGCGGAGTTGATCGGGAGCCTAGAGATAGGGTTACGAGATTTAGCCGAATTAGGGTGAAACCTAATATGGGAATCCATTGATCGATTTACTGCTTCCTTAAGGGGTTATTATAAGAGAATGAGAGTTGCACTAATTAACCTAAGGTTAGACGTTA
Source organism: Gossypium rotundifolium (assembly GCA_025506655.1). NCBI lineage: Eukaryota > Viridiplantae > Streptophyta > Magnoliopsida > Malvales > Malvaceae > Gossypium > Gossypium rotundifolium. Next base: position 105,350,070 of record CP106722.1, on the reverse strand, counting down.
TTCACCTCGAGAGAGGGTTTAATATAGGTTAGGGATTCTCACAGATCAAGCTAAGTAAAAAAATCATATGGTTTGGGGAATAAATAATAAGTGAAGTCATAGGTGGATTTTTCTTGAGGGTATCGTCTTCGTCAACTGAGTTTTCCTAAAGTCTTTCTCTAATTTATTCTTTTGTCTGTGCATTTAGTTTAGTAGTTTTTCATTAGTTTAATAAATCAATCACTCCATATTTCAGGCTAAATAATAGAAAGAAAGTGAGTAGTAGTACTTTTAGGTTCCCTTAGGTTCGATAAGATATTCTTGCCTAAACTATACTACTATTCGATAGGTGCACTTGCCTCTATCGTTGTCATAGTTAGTCTACAGGTTCGATCATTCTTTATAAATATTAAAACTAGACTATTTGACACGATCACCCTTTCGACTGATTATCACTTGCATCCATGAGAAAAGCCCGATAAGTAAGATACCACAGTGAAATCGGCACACAATGGGTTTCGGCTCTTACCACTATTTCCAAACGATCACAGAGCAGAGGAGAACAATTTGTTTAATCCCTAAGACAAACGGTTAGAAAAAACTGTCGATCCGATTTAGTAGAGTAACCGAACAGAGAGGAATCGAACTGAATCAAATAGAAACCCCCTACCTTGATCAAAGATGAATCCAACTTCCACAGATTCGGCTTGTGCCTACAGTTGAGTCGACACGAGAGTAAGATTTGGCCACCCCACTAAAGCACTACAAAAGGAGAACGAAAGATGAGGGAGTGGGAGGAGATGATGTTTCAGTTAATGCCAAGGAATAGATGAACAAAAGAGGGCTTGAGTGTTTCGTCAAGTAGAGAAAAAGATTCGAAAAAAATTCACAAAATGGAAAAAAGAGAGAAAGCTCCTCATGCATAAAACTTGCAAAAACCTCTTAGAACTTTTGGCACCTTCTCCACCTACCAAAATCAAATGCCCTCTTCACCCAAAAGAGCCTTCTTGACCAAAATTCTCCCCCCTTGCACTTCTCAAAATTCGACCAACACCCTCTCTTACCTCAATCCAATATTTTCTCCTTGATTTCCCCCTCAAACTCCTCTCCATCACTCATTCAAATTCATTTGAATGAGTCTTCAACTCCTCCTGTAGAGTCCAAGCTGAACTCTAGCACCTTCACCTGATTACCACAAAATTAATTAAATAGTTGCAGTAGGTGGGATTCGAACTCCTCCCCCTTAGCTCCTACAAGTGACGCCACACCACCTTGCTACTAGCTCCTTTTGTGCTAGCAATTTACCCATTTTTCCCCTTATGTCTTGACGCCACCTTCCTTCTCCCCCTTTAAATACCCAAACACTAAAATTTTACCAGGGCCCAACTCGACCCCGGCCTTCATAGGCCCCCAAACATACACAACTAACATACATAGATAGTCTAATGCATGGAATAGTGAAAAAATGCAAAACCCCAAATTTTAGGATGTTACAAATACAATATACAAAGTGAATCCATCACATAGATCAACTCTCAAATGTTCACACCATATCATTCATAGCTAATATACTCACATAACCATTCATAAATTCTTATACAATTTCATCAACTACAAAGGTTTAATACATACCTTAGCCAACACATAGTTATTCACCATCCATGCTAATTTATGCTCGATATTGCATTTTGATCAACCTTTGTTATTCATTTGGTTTAATCGCACACTTAGTGCCAAATTCATAGCCGAAGCATAATTTTCATCACACACTTAGTGCCTATACTTTAAACCGAACTTATCTCGGTATCGTACACACAGTGCCAAATCAATAAGCCGAAGCTTTTGTTATTCCGCACACACAGTGCTAATCATATCTGTCTCGTTTCTAATATCGCACACTGAGTGCCTCATTGCTCAATTTCATATGTAATACATTTCTATTTCATTAACTATACATTCATTCAATTCTCATCACATAGATATAAATTTAACAACTTGTATTATATCTTAACTTACCTCAGACGTCGAAATACCGAAACTAGCCGATCAATCGAATACTTTGTCTTTGCCTCAATCTCGATCCAAATCTCTCCTTTCTTGGTTTATACATATTCAAATTTAACTCATTCAATCACTAATTCATTCAATTTAGTCCAAACACACATATTTAGGTCATTTTACAAAATAGCCCTCACATTTTCATATTTTGACACTTTAGTCCCTATTTCATAAAATCACAAAATACACATAATTTCATTATACCATGCTTAGGCCAAATTATCCCTATACTCATACAAACCCATATATTTAATTTATTTCACATGTTAGTCCCTCAAAATAATATTTTCATAATTTCATCCAAATTACTCAATTTCATAAAAAAATTCAAATACAAACTATGTTAACCCAACACTAAGCTTTCATAATCCACCAACTAACAACACAAAGCTCACATATTCATAAATGGCATATCTCATAATCACCATTAATTTCTAAAATTAAAGCATGGGTTTGACAATACACTAAGCAACGATTACAAAAGCGAAGAAATTATCAAAAATCGAGTCAAAACATAACTCAATCCAACTCAAAAATGTGCCGAACCCTAACTTGTTCTTCTTCTTTTCTTTTCTTGATAATTTCAACAAAGGATGATAATATAACATAATTTTTATGTTGACTTTATTTATTATATCATTTATTAGCTAAATACTAACTTTAACCTTAATGAATATTAATAATAACACCAATTGCCATACCATTATCATCCATTAACTATAAAATGGTGTAATATAAACATAAAGACCTCTCCTTTAATAAGACATGACATTTAAGAACTTTATCAATCAACACACAGCTTTTATATTTTATGCGATTAAGTCCTTTTCGCAGATTAAACACACAATCAATAAAATTCACACAGAATTTTTAGACATTCTCTATCACATTTATAAACACCAAAAATAATATTAAAAATACTTTCCAACCTCAGATTTGTGGTCTCGAAACTATTGTTCTAACTAGGGTCTAAATCGGGCTGTTACACAATGCACCTGCAACATTTCAACGATGCACGATGGCAATATTCACTGATATGGTTGAATTTTTTTTTAAGGTTTTCATGGATGATTTTTTTTTTATTTTTGGCAACACTTATTATATTTGTTTAATTAATTTGGCTACGGTACTGAAGAGATGCTTAGAGACGAATCTTGTCATTAACCGAGGAAAATGCCATCTTATGGTTAAGGAAGGGATTGTCTTTGGGCATAAAATCTCAAAGAGAGGATTTGAAGTCAATAAAGCAAAGGTGGACATAATTGAAAGATTATTGGCCCCAATTAATGTGAAAGGAGGCAGAAGTTTCTTTGGCCATGCCGATTTTTACCGAAGGTTTATCAAAGATTTCTCAAAAATTTCTAAACTGTTGTATTTGTTGTTAGAGAAAGATACAATGTTTGATTTTTAAAAAGCTTGTTTGGAAGCTTTTGAAGATAAAAAAATGGTTAATCTCAGTATCAATAATCATTACAACACCTGATTGGAGCTTACCTTTTGAGTTGATGTACGATGCAAGTGATTATGTCATTGGAGCTGTGATGGGTCAAAAAAGAAACAAAGTATTTCACCTTATTTACTATGCAAGTAGAACTTTGACGGGGGCCCAACTCAATTATACAGTAACTAAAAAGGAACTCTTTTTATAGTTTTTGCTTTTGACGAATTCCACTCATATCTTATAGGTGCCAAAGTTACAATATTTACTAACCATGCGGCCATTAAATACTTGCTCACAGAGAAAGATGCTAAACTGAGGCTAATTCATTGGATACTTTTACTCCAAGAATTTGAACTTGAGATCCAAGATAGAAAAGGTGTCAAAAATCAAATAGCTGATCATCTGTCAAGGTTGGAGCAAGATGAGGTAACTCGATCATGGTTGCCTATCAACGAGAATTTCCCAGATGAACACTTATTTGAGGTAAGTTGAATTCATGAAACACCTTGGTTTGCTAATTTTACCAATTATCTTGTACATGGAATAATTCCTCGAGAAATGACATACTAACAAATGAAAAAAATTCTTTCATAAAAATCTGTATTATTTTTGGGAGGATCCATTTTTGTTTAAATAGTGCACAGATAATATAATCTGAAAGTGTGTAGCTGAAAGTGAGATTGCTGTGATATTGTATCATTGTCATTCATCTCCAAGTGGGGGACACTTTGGTGGTTCACGTACTATAGCAAAGATTTTGCAAGCCGATTTCTTTTGGCCTAAACTATTTAAATATGCTTATGCTTATGTGAAGAACTATGATAAATGCCAAAGGATCGAAAATATATCAAGAAGGAATGAGATGCCCTTGACAAACACTTTGGAGATTGAATTATTCAACGTATTGGGCATTGACTTTTTAGGCCCGTTTCCTTCTTCGTATCGAAACAAATACATCTTACTTGCTGTGGACTGTGTATCCAAGTGGGTTGAAGCTGAAGCATACCCTACAAATGATGCTAAGGTAGTCATGCAATTCCTCCATAAGCATGTGTTTACACGATTTGGGAAACCAAGAGCTATTATTAGTGATGAAGGTTCTCACTTTGTGAACAAATGGCTTAAGTGGTTGCTTGACAAATATGATGTGAAGCACAATAAATTTTCTAATTAAGATTTAAAAATTTTAAGTTTCATTTGTTTTGTTTAAATTTTAAATTTTTATGTTAATAAAGGGGGTCAAATTTGGCCCAAGTACTAATCAATTTTTTTTTTCTTGAGTAAGTTTGAAAATACAGTCTAAGTTTAAGGCCCAAGACAGCAAAAAGGAGGGAAGAATCCATACTTTTCTGCCACTCCCATTACTTTCCTCCCATGTAACCCTAATGTAGCTATATTTTCGTTACATGTTGCCCTAATTCTTCTCTATATAAACTTCTCTTCATTCTATTATTTTTCATATCTCTCAAAGTAATTTGCTTAACCTTAAAAATCCCTAAATCTCCTTCTTGTGCCGCAAGCCTCAAATCTCGAAAGAAACCCTAGTTTTTCTTCCCTTTTTTGCCAAAATCACCTATTGTTGCCATAGGAAGATTGTTGAAGCACCAACGTTGTTGCCACACATTACTGTTGTCCCACTGAACACCGCTGTTGCTATCACACACTATCATTACCACCGCACCATCCTTGTCGTCGTAAGATTTTCATCGTAGCAAGTCCTTACCCATCTTGTCGATTTCTCTTTTCCCTCTTGTACAGAAACTTTTCCAAATTCTCAAGAAAAGATACCATGTCTCGCAAAAGAGCTAGATCTTCAAAGACTACTCTTAAAAACCCGATTTTGATCGATGAAGAAGTGAAAGAGAGATTTGATTTAATCTTCAAGCATTAACCTATGATGCCAGAAAAAGGTTTTAAGTTGAAGAGTCATGATTTGATGGTTGTTCCTATACCGATTAGAAAGAAAATCAATGTTCTCAAGTGGGAACGATTTTATTATGCTCGTTCAATTCCTGATGATGAACTAGTTCGAGAATTCTATGCTAGTTTAACTATGCAAGATGCTACTGAGGTCATCGATTGAAAGAAAAAGGTACATCTTACTTTTAAGTCCATCAATGGTTTGTTTAACTTACCTGATGTTGAAGAAGATGAGTATTACCCTATGATGAACAATATCAATTAGGATTTTCTTCAACAAGTGCTTGATGTTGTGACAAATTTGGGATCCCAATGGATTATAAGAAAGTTTAGGAGCCATTCTTGCCGAAGGGAATACCTACAACAAATAGCGAAGGTATGGTTTTATTTTGTTCGCTACAATTTTATGCCTATCTCATATAGTTCCACCATCTCGATGGAACGGATTCTCTTGTTATATGCAATTTTGACAGAAAAGTCCAGTAATGTTGGGAAAATTATTCTCAAGAAGATTCATGATTGTGCTTAAAAAAGACAAGAAGTGCTTATTTCCCATCATTAATCACTTCAGTTTGCTTAAGGGCCCATGTTAAAACACAAGAAAATCTAAAGGGGTAATATGTTCAAGGGTGCATCACAGATCATGATTTTGGAAGGTTAGTAGAGAAGGTGCATGAGCTGAATCAAGGTAAGCAAGAAGTGTAACACCCCAAACCTGGACTAAAAGTTAGTCCCGAATCTGGCGTGTTATATTGGGGTGCTTTTCGAGAAACCATGGTTCCATTTGAAAACCTTTCTTGATATTAAAAACTAAAGTCCCAGTTTGCGTTCATTCATTATTAATCGACATTTATTAAAAATTTATTACCAAGAAAACATTGTTGGTTGCGAAAACGTAATTAAAATGACTGACTTATGAAAACGTGATGTTTACAACCTATTCCGAAAGCGTAGTATTTTGAAAGCAGATATTGTTTTGGAAAACCGTGATACAAAGTTTAGCAGATTTAAAACTAATAAACTAAAAATCCAAAACTAAAACTAGAATTTAAGAGAGGCCTTATCACAAAATATTAACACAAGTTAAAAATAAGTAAAATACTAGAGTCCAAAACTGCTCGTAGTGTGGCCACCTCCGAGTCCTCCAGCACGTCGAACCGCTTACTGAGGATTACTTGAGAAAAAATATTAAAAAGAGGGTGTGAGTTTACAAAAACTCAGTGTGCATAACCTTCATCAATAAGAACATTAATCACAATAGTTTGGGCCGAAGCCCATTTCAGTAACGGTGGCAATTGGGCCTTAGCCCATAAAAGCCTCAGTGGGGCTTTAACCCATAAATGTCACAAATCATATTTATCTGGGCCTGAGCCCATCTAAAATAAAACCACATATGCAATGCATTAATTTCCATACCAACCTCTTTCTGTCTCTGTCCAACCTCAGACTCCATCTCCGTCCAACCTCGCACTCTGGGATTTAATCGACCCACCCATCCCTACACTCCTTATGTAGCACCGGTTGCGGCACTAACTTATCGGTGCAGCATAACTGCTCGGTGGCTAAAAGCCATCGGTGGATCCACAGTCGTCAAGCGACCATGCGATCCTATTTGCACTTCCCCTTTCTAATAATCCCATCCCCATGCAACATAATAACACATGAATGCAACATACAATAATAATCATACGATAACAATCATAAATCACATACAAGAATAATCATATAACATGTAGGGGCATTTTCGTAATTTTTGCCCTCTAGGGGCATATCGGTCATTTTACCCATCGAGGGTATTTCTGTAATTTACCTACCAAGGGTATTTTCGTAATTTACCTACCAATGGTATTTTCGTAATTTACCCACTAATGGTATTTTCGTAATTTACCTACCAAGGGTATTTTCGTAATTTACCTACCAAAGGTATTTTAGTAATTCTACCCTACAAGGGTATTTTGGTAATTTTGTAAATCAAGGGTATTTTAGTAATTTCACAAATTGGGGGTATTTTGGTAATTTTATAAATTGGGGGCATTTCGATAATTTTTCAAATCAGGGTACTTTAGTAATTTCAGAAACCGAGGGTATTTTGGCAATTTCATAAATCGAAGGTATTTTAGTAATTTCACAAATCGGGGGTATTTCGGTAATTTTGCAAATCGGGGGTATTTTGGTAATTTCACAAATCAGGGGTATTTTGGTAATATCACAAATAGGGGTTATTTCGATAATTTCACAAATTGGGGGTATTTTGGCAATTTCACAAATTAGTGTATTTCGGTAATTTTACAAATGGGGGTATTTTGGTAATTTTGTAATCTGGGGGTATTTCGGTAATTTCACAAACTAGGGTATTTCGAGCAATTTTATAAATCAGGGGTATTTTGGTAATTTCACAAACCAAGAGTATTTCATTATTTTTACAAATCAGGGTGTTAACGACCCAACAGAAGGTCCAATATCACCTTGAACGACTCAAGTATTCTAAACAGAGATAATGATGCGAATGGGCCTAAGGCCCATTCTCGGCCCAAGTAGGCCCAGACACTCGTGTAGTCCATTTAGCCTAAACTTAGCCACATATATGAAATTCACATAGTCTAGTTCACTATCTACTACTCAATCATACAATTTACTCATATGGGCCCTCTGGCCCATTGGGCCCACTTGGCCCCTTTCGAGCCATCGTAGCCCAACAACGCACACCCACAAGAACACTACTGATGGCCTCAACTATCGCGTTGAAGCCCCACACATGCGCTCACACGCTCGTGTGGCTACCATCGCCATGTGACCGGCTTATCGGCATTTGCCGCTCTACAACTATAGTAGAGAGAGTACACACCTGATAGGAATTCTGAAGCTGCTAAACCGCACTCCCAAAGCTCCTATGCCCAATGCCCACCAAGGTATCTTTTCTCTCCTCCTAGAATGCTCTTTATATAGCTAGCTTCTCACCTTCCTTCTTTATATCTTTCCGATGTGGGATCCTTCCGCTAGCAGAGTTTAAATCCAACTCAAACTCTTGCTGCCCCATCTTAGCAAAATAAATACTCCGTTGCTTCTCATGAGATTCGAACTTAGGCTCCCTTGTAACATAACCCACGCTGCTAGTCACTTTACCAACTAGCTCCTTGTTTCTAAAATCATGCGCAACTAAATATAAGTCCTATAGCCAAATTCAAAAATCCATTTAAAAGGAAAACCAAAATGCAAGCACCAAGACTTGAACCTTGGACCTCCTTCCTTCCTCTATGGCGTCACCCCCTTGCTCCTTAAGTGGCGTCACTTTGCCACTACACCACACACTCCACTTGTCATTTTTTCCCTACATTTTATTCTTAAAGCCTACCTACCAACTCCCAGGGTTTTTTTCACCTAAAACCAAAATTTTTCCTATGGCCTAGCTTTAACCCGAAACTTCATAAAAGCCCCCCTAACCTTCCAAAATCACTCACTTAATAGGTCCAACTTGCCTTAGTACCATTCTCTTGTTCTAAAAAATTTTAAACGTTACTACTCCTAAGGCCCATTGAGCCCAATCCTACTAGGCCCAACTTTGGGATGTTACAAGAAGAGCCAACTGAGCTAGATGCCGAGGAGTCAACAAATGAAACTGGAACCCTAGCTAATTCAGTTACAAACACTGAAGAAGAATCTGATAAGGAACTAAATAGTCGTAAACCAGTTAAAGGAGCTGCAACCCTCATCAATTAGAGTCTTGGGTGACAGCCACTTTGATTTGGGTTTAATCTTTACTTTCTTTGATTTAATCATAAAATGTTTGCTATGTGTCCTTTGTTCTTATTACAACAATGTTAGCTTAATTTAATTTAAGCTAGGATGATTGCTTTGATTAAATAATATTTATTTAATTCATGCTTATAATGTTTGTGCCTCAATCGATCATGTTTTCAATTAAAATCAAGTCTTTATTTCATTCATACATGATTGAAATGCACATGAATTAGCTGAACGATCCTAACTAAATGACGGCTAGTGGACACATAATTGAAATGTGCATGCTTAATTTAGATCCTAACTCGATTAAATTGCAGGTTGCATATCAACTCTAACCAAGCTTTGTTATTTGAATAGTTGTTAGATTTGTGTGATTAAACTATTTCAAACCTAACACGTCCCTGTTGCCTTGCGTGAATGCTAAGAAACCCTTAGTAAATAAGGATCAATGAAATGCATATTACTAAGTGAAGGATTCCGAAAGGACCTAATGTGGTTTCCAAACTCAAGAAAGATCGAGTTGCCCATGGAATGTTTTTCTGAATGTTATTAAGCATGTTGATAATAAATTGAGTTTAATTAAAGTAATTGTCCTAGTTTATTTATGTTATAGTTGTTGCAAATTATGTTTAATTTTGGTAAAATCTATTTCATTCATATAGTTTGCATATTTAGGATAATTTGCATTGGGGATCATTGCATTTAGTTTACTATATTTACTTTTAATCATCACTTCTAATCATATTGTGTTTTTATTTACCAAGTTGTTAATATAATTTTAAAATTAAGTGATTTAACACAAATACAATCCCTGTAGAGATGATAACTCGATACTTACTTATTACTTGATAACGACTGTGTACACTTGCACAAACCTACTCGTTACAGTTATAATGGCATGTATAGGTTAACTTGGCCAATGTTGGCATATAAATGTTTTGGTTGTAACTAGCCATTGGAGTGGCTTGTGATGGACATATTTTCATGTGGATATAAAAGGCTATATCATGCTTGATATGTGTTTGAAATGGTTGATTGATAGAATCATATTGGTATATTAATCATTAAATTGAGTTAGCATTGTAACAACCTGATTTAGGGCCTAGTGTGTGAGACCACAAATCTAAAGAAGAAATATGTATTTTAATGATTTTTATGAGGCTTACGAGGTATTTGCATGATTGTGGGAAAATTACATGAAGGAATTTTATTAATTAGTAAACAATTTATCCATTACGACTAAATTGCAAGGATTAGAAAATATGAGAATCTAGAAGGTTTAAGTATGAAATAGCATCATAAAAATTATTAGAAGTCCTTATTTAGAAATTAGACCATTATATGTTCAGATGGACAAAAATAGACATGGGAAGCAAAAAAATCTCAAGAAAGGATCATTAAGGACATTTTTATCATTTGGTAAATAAAAGATTAAAAAGGGAAAAAGAAGTCAAAATTGTGTCCATCTTCCTCTCCTTGGCCGAAATTCCCTAAGGAAGACATAGCTAGGGTTTGTTCATCTTTCAAGCTTGATTGTAAGTGTCTTTTTGCCCAGTTTTTAATGTTCTTCGTATTTGTGAGATCCTCGTAGCTCGACTTAGCTTTTTATAGCTATATTTTGAGATAGGGTTTATGTTAAAAAATTTAACCATGTATGACATGCATCTATTTTGATATTTTAAGGAAGAATATGAAAGTTTGATGTATGATAAACATCTTTTTCTAAGTGATTTTCATGAAAAATGCATAAAAGGACCAAATTGTAAAAGTTATAAAATTGGTCGTACATGAGTGAAATAGTGGAAATTAAGGGCTTTTGTAGTTAAGAGAATAATTCAGATAAGCTTAAAATACAAGGAAGTTAAATAAAAATCATTTTACGAGCCTAGGGGAAAAAGTGTAATTATGAGAAAGTTTAAGGGTAAAATCATAATTTTCCAAAGTATGATTCAAGAATCGATTTAGCTAATGTGAGTATTAAATAAGTGAAATTTGCATTATAGATCAATAAACACGAAGCTCAGAATGAAATCGGGACAAGAACAAGGGTGCGGACTAAATCGATCATCTATATACATTTTGAGTACCGATGTAAGTTTGTGTGAAATTAAGGTTACATGTGTTACTGTGTTTAAATTACTTATTATTTTGTGAAATACTTATTATTTCAATGAAGTCAATTAATAATGTCTTGGTGAGAAAATGAATGAGAACATGTAAGTTGAAGCCCCGGTTGAAGACTTGGAATAACGAGGATACCTTTATCATGCCAAGAGATAAGGAAGGTCCCGTATAATACCATATTTGGGATATGGCATAGGCCGTATAAGACCATGTCTGGGACATGGCATCGGCACTGGCACTGAACACAGATCCTGTATAAGACCATGTCTGGGATATGGCATCAGCATCGAATAAGAAAGGTCCCGTATAAGACCATGTCTGGGACATGGCATCGAAACCATATAAGAAAGGTCCCGTAAAAGACCATGTCTGGGACATGGCATAATCACCATACAAGGAAGGTCCTGTGTAAGACCATGTCTGGCACATGGCTTCGGCACCAAAGGAAGATCTCGTGTAAGACCATGTCTAGGACATGGCATCAACATCGAGCTAAAAGATCCTGTGTAAGACCATATCTGGGATATGGCATTTGCATCAAGTGGTGATCCTATGTAAGACCATATCTAGGATGTGGCATTGGCATTGAGATACATGCATGATGAGATTGAGTATCCTCCGATATTCCATGTAATTCATCGGATAAAAGAGCTAAGTATGTAAAGGTGACAAAAGAGCTACGCATGTAAAGATGATATAGAGCCAAGTTATACAAGGATGGCATTGAGTTCCATTTATGTTAAGGATGATGAAAACTTTGAGTTTATGTTTATAATTTCATAAGTGCTAAACTATGTGACTAAGTTAATACAGGTACCATGAGTAAAATACAGGTTATGAAATCATAATGTGATATGTGATGGGTAAGAGTAAGTATGAGTAAGTATGCCTAAGCATTTGAGACTGGTGCTGCTATTGTTTCATGAAATGGAAGATTTTATTATGAGCAATGATGTTGCTATATAAATTTCATGCAAACTTAATAAGCTATATGCTTACCCCTCTCTTTTTCTTTTTCCTTGTAGTATCGCCAAGCTAGCTCAAGGATCGTAGAACGTCGGAGCTCAGATCACACTATCAATCATTATTTTGGCATAGCAAAGTTGATTTATTTTGAGTATGACATGTATAGGAACTTGATCATTTTGAGTTATGTCATATTGGGAGCCAAAGTGTTGGCTATTAAGGTTACTCACTCTTTTTATATATGGCCAATAGAAATTGGCCAATATTTGTCATGTTTTATTCATTAATGATGATGGGTTTTATGATGTGAAAGTTTATGCAATCGATGGTGTTATATGTGAAGAGTATGAATAATGATTTAGGGGATCCTTCATAGTGCATGACTGCTATGTTATGTGTTGCTTGGGTTAGTATAAGTGTGTTTATGTTTCAGGGTGGCAATTGGCTTGGAAAATAGCCTATAATTGTCCACACAGGTAGACACACGGTCAGCCCCATGGGTGTGTTAGTAGGCCGTGTGTCCCCTGCATCAACATGCGAGAATTTGATTCGTCACACGAGCCAGCACACGGGCGTGTGCCCAGGCCGTGTCCTCTTAAGAGGTTGATGACATCATAAACAGAGAGCTCCACGGGCAGAGGACATGGGCATGTCTAGGCCATGTGAAGGACACGGGTTATAGACACGGGCGTGTGTCCAGCCGTGTGAAAACTCCTATAGGTTCGAAGGGAAAATAAATTCCACATGGGCTAGGGACATGGGCGTGTGAGACCACACGGTCCGACCACACGGGCATGTCCCATGTCACATGGGCGTGTGACCCTTATTTAGGTAAAAATTTTCTAAGAGTGTAAAAGTTTTTGTTGAACTCCGAAACTTTCTGGATGTATGTTTAAGGCTTTGCAGGCCTATATTATGCATGTTATGATCAAGGATGAAAGGTTTTAAGTTGAAAGGAAATTTTATAGCACAATAATACATGTTCAACAAGGTTAAGTACGGTAATGCCTCGTATCCTATCTCGACGTCAGACACGAGTAAGGGTGTTCCATTTAGTGGTATCAGAGCTATGGTTTAGTCGATTCTCGAACTAATGTAGTGTATGCATGAGTCTATCTATACATGCCATACATACGAGTATTTATATAATGATAGTGTGACGACTCCTGACGACTTAAATTGTATTTTCATACAGCAAATGGATCTCGATAGAGCTGTGGCGGATGATGTAGAAACTAATGTGTCGGTTCCCGCTGAAGGGACAGTGCCGAATGAAAATGAGGGTAGACCTACAACCGTGAGGTAGAGAGAAGGAGAATAAGCTATGGAAGCCTTTCTTCATATGATGAATGTATGGTATATGAGTTCGTTCGTATGAATCCAAATGCACAACCCCCTCCACCTCCACCTTTTCCTCAGCCTACCCCTGTAGCTCCTCTAATGGTAGAAGTGGGAAGAAGAGAATAGCCTCCAGTAGATAGAATCCAGAAATAAGGGGCCGAAGAATTTCGGGCTAGTAAAGATGACGATCCAGAAAGTGCAGAATTCTGGCTTGAAAACACCATTCGAGTATTTAATGAATTATCTTGCACACCTGAAGAGTGCATGAAATGTGTAGTGTCTCTTATGAGAGATTTTGCTTATCAATGGTGGAATACTCTTTTGTCAGTTGTACCAAGGAAAAGGATTACATGGGAGTTTTTACAAGAAGAATTTCAGAAGAAGTACATTAGTCAGAGGTTTATCGATCAGAAAAAAAAAGAATTCCTTGAACTAAAATAAGGTAAGATGACAGTAACTGAGTACGAGCGTGAGTTTGTAAGGCTTAGCAAATATGCTCGAGAGTGTGTATCCACTGAGGCTATCATGTGTAAACGGTTTGAGGGTGGATTAAATGAAGATATCAGATTGTTTGTTGGTGTCCTCGAGTTAAAAGAATTTATTGTGCTAGTGGACCAGGCTTGTAAATCCGAAGAATTGGTGAAAGACAAAAGAAAAGCTGAGATGGAGTCTCGTGATTCAAGAAAGAGACAATCGAACAAGTCGTTTCAATCTTCATCCAAGAAGTCAAGAGACTTCTCTACCCGATCAGCTACTTCAGCTGGGTTTTCGAATAGAAGTAAGGGTAAGCAGTACTCGGGGAATAAAGCTCAAACTACTTCAGTTGCTAGTGTTGGGAACATTCGATCTAATAGACCGGAATGCCCACAGTGTGGCAGACGACACCCTGGTGAATGCCGTGCACATGAGAGTGCTTGTTTCAATTGTGGTTCCCAATACCATTTTATTCGAGAATGCCCTGATATGGATGAAAATGAGAAGTTTCAGAGTGCAAAATCAGGAAGCGCTAATAGAGGAAGACAACAAAGAAACCCGAGTAGTGGAATGAGTAGTAAAAGTACACCATGAGAGCAGACTGCGAGGCCTAAGGGTAGAGCGCCTGCAAGGACTTATGCCATTCACGCTCGTGAAGAGGCATCATCCCCTAATGTAATTACGGGTACATTTTCTCTCCATGATATTAATGTTGTTGCTTTAATTGATCCAAGATCTACCCACTCATACATTTGCATGAAACTAGTATCTAGTATGAGCATGCCCATAAAGTCTACAGAGTTTGTGATAAAAGTTTCCAATCCACTAGGCAAAAGTGTATTAGTTGATAATGAATGCAAAGATTGTCCATTGATGATTAGAAGTCACTATTTTAGGCAAATGTTATGCTATTTCCATTTAATGAATTTGATATAATTCTTGGTATGGATTGGTTAACCACTCATGATGTGATAGTAAATTTTGGAAAGAAATACATTGAGTTGAGATGTGAAAATGGGGACACTCTTCATATTGAATTAGATGAACAAGAAAGATTGTCGGTGTTGATCTATCATATGTCTGCTCAGAAGTATGTAAGAAAGGGGTATGAAGCCTATTTTTCCTTCGTTATGAATGCTAAAGAAACTGAGTTAAAGATTGAATCAGTACCGGTAGTATGTGAGTATCCAGATGTTTTCCCAGAAAAATTGCTAGGGTTGCCTCCGATTAGAGAGGTTGAATTTGGAATTGAGTTAGCTCCTGGTACTGTACCAATATCGATTGCTCCTTACAGAATGGTTATATTTGAGTTGAAGGAATTGAAGGCATAGTTGTAAGAGTTAACGGACAAAGGTTTCATAAGACCGAGTTATTCTCCATTGGGTGCACCAATGTTATTTGTTAAAAAGAAAGATGGTTCAATGAGATTATGCATAGATTATTGGCAGCTTAATAAGGTAACCGTAAAGAACAAGTACCCATTGCCAATGATCGATGATTTGTTTGATCAATTGAAGGAAGCCACTGTGTTTTCCAAGATAGATTTGAGATCAGAGTATTATCAGTTAAGAGTGAAAGATTCAGATGTGCCAAAAACTGCATTTCGAACGAGGTATGGGCATTAAGAATTTTTAGTCATACCTTTTGGTTTAACAAATGCCCCTGCGGTGTTTATGGATTTAATGAATCGCATTTTTTAGCCATACTTGGATAAGTTTGTGGTTGTCTTTATTGATGACATACTATATATTCCTGTGATGAGCATGAGTATGTCGAGCACTTGAGGATAGTTTTATAGATTTTACGAGATAATCAGTTGTATGCCAAGTTCAGCAAAAGTGAATTTTGGCTCAAGGAAGTTGGATTTTTGGGGCATATTGTCTCGGGAGATGGAGTCTGAGTTGATCCAAGCAAAATTTCGGCCATCATTGAGTGGAAGCCACCTAGGAACGTAACAGAGGTGAGAAGTTTTCTGGGCCTAGCTGGTTATTATAGATGGTTTGTCAAGGGGTTTTCTATGATAGCTACTCCGATGATAAGACTATTACAGAAAGATGTAAAGTTTGAATGGACGGAAAGTATCAATAGATTTTTGAGAAATTAAAAGCATTATTGACAGAGGCTCCAATTCTAGTACAACCTGGATCGAGAAAAGAATTTTTGATCTGTAACGATGCATCCTTGAATGGATTGGGCAGTGTACTCATGCAAGAAGGTAAGGTGATAGCATATGCTTCTAGACAGTTAAAGACACATGAGAAGAATTACCCGACACGTGATTTAGAGTTGGCTGCCATTGTCTTTGCGTTGAAGATTTGGAGACACCATTTGTAAGGTGAAAGATGTCAGATATTCACCGACCATAAAAGTTTAAACTACTTGATGACTCAGAAGGAATTGAACTTAAGGCAACGACGATGGTTAGAGCTGATAAAAGATTACGAGCTAGTCATTGACTACCACCCAAGAAAGGCGAATATAGTCGCCGATGCTTTGAGTAGAAAGTATTTGTTTGCTTTGAGAGCTATGAATACACAGGTGACTTTCTCAGATGATGGTTCCATCTTAGCTGAGTTGAGGGCTAGACCGTTGTTCCTCCAAGAGATATATAAGGCTCAGAAAGATGACAGTGCATCGCAAGCCAAAAGAGTTCAGTGTGAGTGAGGTATTGAGTCTAATTTTCGGATTAATTCAAATGGATGTTTGATGTTCAGAGACAGAGTCTATGTACCGAGGAACGATGAGCTCATTCGTAAAGTTTTGCATAAGGCACATAGTGGATGCCTATCTGTACATCTGGGTAGCACCAAGATGTATAATGATATAAAGAAATGGTATTGGTTGCTGAGTATGAAGAAAGATATTTCTAAGTTTGTTTCGAGATGCTTGATTTGTCAGCAAGTAAAGGCCGAACACCAAGTACCCTCGGGTTTGCTTCAACCTATTATAGTGCCCGAGTGGAAATGGGATCGTGTTACCATTGACTTTGTAACAGGTTTTTTGTTGACACCGAGCAAGAAAGATATTGTATGGGTTGTAGTTGATAGACTTACAAAGTTAGCCCATTTCATACCTATACGTGTTGACTACTCACTTGATAAGTTGGCAAACTTATTTGTTTCAGAGATTGTAAGGCTTCATGGAGTGCCTCTATCGATTATATCGGATAGAGATCTGAGATTCACATCTAGATTTTGGAAAAAGTTGCAAGATGCTTTGGGTGCAAAGTTGAGTTTTAGTACGGCTTTTCACCCCCAAATTGATGAACAGTCAGAGAGATTAATACAGATACTTGAGGATATGCTCCGGTGTTGCATTCTTGAGTTTCAGGGCAGCTAGAAAAAGTACTTATTGTTGGTAGAGTTTTCTTATAATAACAGTTTTCAGTCAAGTTTGGAAATGGCACCTTATGAGGCTTTGTATGGGTGTAAGTGTCGAATGCCTTTATATTGGACTGAACTTGAGGAAAATTAGATTCATGGGGTTGATCTGGTTAGAGAAACCGAAGAGAAAGTAAGGGTGATTCGAGATTGTTAAAAAGCTATTTCTGATAGACAAAAATCCTATTCAGATTTGAAACGAAAAGAGATTGAGAATCAAGTCCGTGATAGTGTATTCTTGAAAGTGTCGCCATGGAAGAAAAGTTCTTAGATTTGGCTGAAAAGGCAAACTAAGTCCGCGTTTTATCGAACTATATGAGATCACCGAGAGGATAGGCCAATAGCCTATCGGTTGGCTTTGCTATCTAAGTTAGAAAAGATTCATGATGTATTTCAGGTGTCTATGTTGCGACGCTACCGATCAGACCCTTCACATGTGATTACACTGGCAGAGGTTGAAATTTAACCCGACATGACATATGGTGAAGAACCGATTAAGATCCTAGCACGGGAAGTCAACCAATTAAGGAACAAAAGTATTACTTTCGTGAAAGTCTTATGGCAAAGACATAGGGTAGAGGAGGCTACATGGGAACTCGAGGAGGCTATGAGTAACCAGTACCCAAACCTTTTTACTGGTAAGATTTTTGGGGAAGAAAATCCCTAAGGGGGGAGTATTGTAACAGCCCAATTTAAGGCCTAGTCGAAATAGTGGTGCGAGACCACAAATTCGAAGTAGAAATATGTATTTTAATGATTTTTATGAGGCTTACGAGGTATTTGCATGATTGTGTGAAAATTACATGAAGGAATTTTATTAATTAGTAAACAATTTGTCCATTATGACTAAATTGCAAGGATTAGAAAATATGAGAATCTAGAAGGTTTAAGTATGAAATAGCATCATAAAAATTATTAGAAGTCCTTATTTAGCAATTAGACCATTATATAAGATGGATAAAAATAGACATGGGAAGGAAAAATCTCAAGAAAGGATCATTAAGGGCATTTTTGTCATTTGGTAAATAAAAGATTAAAAAGGGAAAAAGAAGTCAACATTGTGTCCATCTTCCTCTCCTTGGCTGAAATTCCCTAAGGAAGACATAGCTAGGGCTTGTTCATCTTTCAAGCTTGATTATAAGTGTCTCTTTGCCCCATTTTTAATATTTTTCGTATTTTTGAGATCCTCGTAGCTTGATTTAGCTATTTCTAGCTATATTCTGAGCTAGGGTTGTAACATCCTAGAATTAGGGGTTCTACATTGTATGTATTTTTGTGTGCTTGGCTTGTTCTGCTTGTTATTTAGATGTCTTTAGGGGTCTTGGAGAGGCTCGGGTTCAAGCCAGAGCCTTGGCGAAATTTTACTTTTTGGGCACTTTAGGGGGAGAGCTGGTTGAAGCAGGCTTTAAGAATATTTTCTAGTGTTTGTTAACACAAAGATGGAGTGTGGTGTGATGGCAAGATAACGCCACTTAAGGAGCAAGGGGGTGGTGTCACAAAGGAGTAGGAGGAGGGAAGGAGTTCGAGCCTCATCAGTAGTAAGTGGGAGCTTTATTTTTTGTGCTCAAGGTAGTAAAGTGTTGGCATTCGGCTTGGACTCTTCAAAGGAGGTTGTTGACTGGGTCAAAGCATTTGAATGGAAGGTGTGGAGGAGTTTGTGGAGGAAGACTTGGTCTAATTCAAAATGAGTGATGGGGAGTGGAATAAGGAGATGATCGTGGGATTCAAGTTGGTGGAGGTGTTGGCCGAATGTAGGGGTCTTTGGCGGGAGCATATGCGGTTGGTGAGTGTGTGTGGGTGTGTCGAAAGTTTCTTTAGTTTCTTAGGAAATTTGGGTAACATATTCTGTCATTAGGGGGTAGTGTAGTGCCGTTTTTGCAAGTATCATTTGAGAGAGGAGTAAAGCCGAAACCATCCAAAGAGGCTTCCCTTTTCTTTTGCATTTTGGTTATTTTGTTCCATTTACTTTTGTTACCAAAGAAAAATCGTAGCACTCTTTTTCTACTCTTTTTCTCTCATCTCTTTTTCTATACATCTTTTTTCTATAACCGAAACTCTCATCTCATTTCTCTTGCTTCATCTTTCTCCATTGTCTTTTTTTGTGTTAGCCAAAACCCTGCTGCTTCACCATTGTCATCCTTCTATTTCTTCTCCTAAGCTGAATAGTTCTCTTAGTCACAAGTGAATCAGAATACCTTGGTTACTCGATTGTTGAAGGTAATGGATTCTTCTTTTATTCGCATGTCATTCCCTCTTCTTTGTCTTTCTCTTGTGGCCGAATGGGTGATGTGTTTCCTAACTATTGTTTTCTTTCCATAGTGTTAGTATAAATCAAACACTCCTTACCTCGTATTGGTGTAGTGTTGGTTATCGTCTCTGAAGGGTGCAAAAGGGTTCAATTCTCGTTTGATTAAGAACTTGTTATTGCCGAATCTAGGGGTAAGTAGTGCTATTCGTTATTTGAGTGTGCACTTTTAAGTGGGTATATTCAGGGGTAACTTTTGGCTATTAGGTCGTATCTCTGCTTCTATCGTGACTTATCTCTGATTCGAGGACGAATCAGTTGTTGTGCGGTTCATCATTTACCAAGGTAAGGGTCACTTCTATTCGGTTCTTGGCTATTATATCCCTTATCGGTTGCAGTCTGCCTTAATCGATTCTCTTGTTAGACAAGCAACGTTTCACTCTGAGTACTGATCAAATCTCTTCATGGATGCAAGTGCCAGTCAAACTAAGGAGGGGAGTGGACCCGTAGTCTCTGCCCCTAAGTTCAAAAGACGTGCGGTGTCGAAAGTTCAAGACTTTTCGTCGAGTTGTGGTAGATAGCCGACATTGGCTTGGGATAGGCAAATCGTTGTTATTCCTGCTAGGGAGAGTGTCGACGAGATAGAGAGTCTAGTTCTTCGCGTAATCAGGTATGTGTAATGCTCACAATGTGCTCATTAATTTACATTATTAACTGTGTTGGCCGAAAGCCGAAACGACTGGCGAGATAGTAGAGATACCCTTATGGGTAAGGTTGGAGACACTGGGTAAGTTCTGATATGACATTACCTTCGAATATATGTATGTATGAAATAATTATATGTTTTACATTGAAAGTATACTTACATTCATCTCAGTATGATAATATGTTGCATGGTCTTTGGGATATGATAAAAAGGGGAAGTGTGATTTTGTGACTCTATCACAAGTGGTCTAGGACCACAGTGGTTTGGAACCACGGTGGCTTGATGCCACGTATGCATACACATATTAGTGACTTGTCTCTGTGGTCTGGGACCACAGTAGGTTGGCCCCACGTATATTTATCAGAGATCGTCACAAGTGGTCTGGGACCACAGTGATATGATACCATGGTGGCTTAATACCACGGGTGTTTGGTCGATTATGGTGACCTAGAGGATGGAAAACTAGGTTGGGTTGGGCTGCATTGCATACATGTTTAATATGCTATATTGTGTGCGCTAAGGCCCAATGGGCATCTGTGGGCTTGAGGCCCAGAATGCGTTATAAGGGGATTTACACACTGAGTCTCAGTGACTCACCCCTCTGCTTAATTTTGCAGATAACCCCTAGATTACGGAGTTGGAGCCGATGCAGACTTGAGGTGGCCATGCAATGTTTTTTCTCGTAAATTCATTTTCTTTATCTAAACATATTTTAATTGGGATTTTGTTATGTAATAAGGCCCCTACAGCTTTAAATTTGGATTTTAATACTGTTATTACATATTTTATGATGCATCAAATATGGAGTTTTCTAAAATTAAAACACAAACCATCATTTTTTTAAAAGGGTGTTAACAAAGGATAACATGCGGATAACTAATTAATTCAGAGATTTTATTAAAATTGCAACATTGTTTTCGACTGTCATGCTTATGAAACCCCTCAAATTCAGCTTTCGAAAAATAATTAAATTTTTACGGGTTTTAGTTCAACCTAATAAGGACTTAGAAAGAAACTCTTGAAGGAATTTTAAACTATTTCCAAGATGGAAACACTATTCAGAAAGTTTTCCCAAATTACGATGTTTAGTTAGAATTTTTAAAATTTCCCTTCCTGTAATATACCAGACTTGGTCCTAACGTATTGACCGGGTTTGGAGTGTTACAATTATGGTATCAAAGCCTAGGTTGCAAAACTCGGCTGTGGGTTTAAGGTTCAAAATTTTTTTAAAAGTTGGTTTGGAAAATGGTTTAGGAAAAAAATATATGTTTTCTGGAAGTATGGCACCTGAGTCTCCGGCACCAATCCGCACTGTAAGTTTTCTGACTATTGCTTGAATTCTCATGAAATATTGTGATAGATAGTTTTAAGAAATACAATTTTAGAAACTGAGACCTTTAGAAATAAGGTGTTCGCGGAAACTACTTTTAATGCTATTTTCATAAGACTGTCCGGTAATAAACAGTGGAAGAAATACTAACTCATAAAATTTTAATCAGACTAAGTTGAACTCGTAATCATGAGCACTAGATGACGTGGACGTGGTATGCGTGGCCGTGGTAAAGGCTAGGGTGTGGAGGCTGAACCCTCGGAATCAGGGCATGGGCCGGAAAGTGAAGTGCCAGCATCACCAGTAGCGAAAGCGGGATTCCAGGACCAAACTGGTGGAGACGATGTTGTGTTTCAAGCTATGTTACGTGTTTTGGAGTGGGTTGCTGAATCAATCATGAGATCAGTAGCTCAAAAATCTGTTTCTGAGTGACTCTGAGCTAATGGGGCTAAGATATTTAGGGGTATTTCTGGGGTGGCTCCTAACGTAGCTGAGTACTGGTTGGAAGCGATTGAACGAATCATGGACGATTTGGATTGTGCCGCAGAGGAAAGGTTAAAAGGAGTAGTGTTTCTCTTTCAAGATAAGGCATACCAGTGGTGGCTCACGGTAAGAGATGGTACATCGGCAGACCGTATTACCTAGGACTTCTTTGAGTTAGCGTTCCAGGGAAAGTATGTTGGGTCAAGTTACGTGGACGCTCAGAGGAAGACATTTTTAAATTTGGTCTAAGGGAATAAGTCAGTGGTAGAATATGAGGTGGAATTCCTGCGTTTAAGCCGTTATGCCCGAGGTATAGTTGCAACAGATCACGAGCGTTGTGTCCAATTTGAGGATGGTCTGAGGGACGAGTTGCGAGTACTGATAGCTCCGCAATGGGAAAGAGAATTTGCTATTCTAGTTGAAAAGGCTAAGATAGCTGAAGAGGTGAAGCAGTCTGAAAGGCAGAATCAGGACAGGGACAGGGGTAGGAATAAAACAAATTTTGGGTCATCAGGATCTGCTGGGAGTTTACAAAAGAGGCCTAGGTTTGATGGGTCGAGTCGAGTTGCGAAGCCTGTTGCTGTTGGTCGGTCTTAGCAGTGTGCTAGATGTGGAAATTTTCACTCGGGGGAGTGCTTGGCAAGAGGTAAAGGATGTTACAGGTGTGGGTCTGTAGATCATCTAGTAAGGGACTGTCCACAAGAGACAAACAGAGCACGGCCAGTTGGTCAGGGTTATGTATAGGCCAGAAGAAGTGGGCAGCAACCACCGAGAGGTTGCGGTCCGGCCAGAGGAGAAAATGGTTTTGGTCGAGGGCGTGGAGCACTGAGCAGTGGCGTTGGGAATACAGATGCGAGACAGCCTAGGTTGGTTTATGCAGCTAGACGCCGAGAAGATGGAGATGCACCGGACGTCATAACCGGTACGTTCCTTATTTTTGGTTTGCCCTTTACAGCACTGATAGATATTGGGTCTACACATTCGTATGTTGCTAGTACTATGTCTGGAACTCTAAACATAGAATCAGAGGTTGCATCTAGAGAGATGACTGTGATTAGCCCTTTAGGACAATCTGTAATGGTAAACAGACTCTTTAGGGGTGTGCCTTTAGAAGTTCAAGGGATATTTTTCCCAGCTGACTTGATGGAATTGTTGTTCGGCTAGTTTGATTTGATCCTAGGCATGGACTGGTTAGCTAGGTATCGAGCAAACTTGGATTGTGCTGCTAAGCACATGCTATTGAAGACTCTCGAGGATAAGGAGGTGTTGGTGTTAGGTGAGAGAAAGAATTACCTGTCTAATGTGCTGTCTGCTCTAAAGGCTGAAAGGATAGTGAGAAAAGGGTGTGAGGCTTTCTTAGCTTTCGTTAGTGCTTTGGAAGCCAAGGAGTTGTCTGTAAGAGATGTTAGAATGGTGAAAGAGTTCTCAGATGTTTTTACAGAAGAGCTTTCAGGGTTACCTCGGATCGCGAGGTGGAGTTTGGTATTAATCTTCTTCTGGGAACAGCTCCGGTGTCTATCGCCCCATATAGGATGGTGCCGAAGGAGCTGGTGGAACTTAAAGCTCAGATTCAGGAGTTGTTGGACCACGGTTTTATCCGACCAAGTGTGTCACCATGGGAAGCGCTGGTGTTATTTGTCAAGAAAAAGGCTGGGTCGATGCAGATGTGCATAGACTATAGGCAATTGAACAAGTTGACGATTAAGAACAGGTACCCGTTGCCAAGGATTGACAATCTGTTCGATCAGTTGCGAGGCGCTTTGGTCTTCTCAAAGATAGACTTGAGGTCAAGTTATCATCAGCTTAAGGTCAAGGAGGCAAATATTCATAAGACTGCTTTTCGAACTCGTTATGGTCACTACAAATTTTTAATGATGCCGTTCAGGTTGACGAATGCACCAGCTGCATTTATGGATATGATGAATCAGGTATTCCAACGCTACTTGCATCGGTTTGTCGTAGTGTTCATAGATGATATCTTATCATTACAAGCACATACAAGCATCATACCAAACATAATTGGCAACCAAAACATACCAAATGGTCGTCCTATTCAACTCATTCAAGTACTATTCAAACATACCAACTTATATGCCATTTACCTCAACTTATTCACAAACATTTCTAAGCATAAATCATCCACAACTCCACTACAATATGACATATACTCATCAATAATATACCAACTTTGCATTAACAAGCTTACCATTACCTTGACCATTTCATTAGCTAACATACCATACCAAACTAAGCATCATATAGCTTGACTACTCATACACATCACAAACATTTATCTAGCCATATCACATGGCTATATACATATCTCAAACATAGCTCAAAGTGACTAGCCTATACATAAAACTCATTCATTAACCATACTTATTTCTCTTGAATCAAATAATATTAAAACCACCATGGCAAATCATACCAAGCATATCACACATATATATCATAACCAAATTTCATAAACTTAAACATCATATTTAGCCATTTTCGCATGGCTATATATATATACATGTCCTAAAATCAAACATTTCATCTATGATATACATGCCATATGCCCAAATTCAACTTAGTAAAATACCGAAAGAAATAGTCAATAGTGTGATAGGCTTTGCTGATGATCCCCGAGCTCGTAACATGACTCCAAAATCTATAAAACAGAGGTAAAAAAAAAACACACGCAGAGTAAGCTATTTAAGCTTAGTAAGTCATAAGCAAAATATACATCAATGATTGTCTATTAACACTAAGTTAATAAGGCCGAATATACATATCTTCAAATACCAAGTTATCATTTTAATCATACATACATATATCATATGGATAAATGTATAATTACATATGAACAAATATATAAATCTCACTACTAATATCACATATATCTCATTTGGCCGAATATACACAATCACATATGCTTACACATAATTCACATTTATAACTTAAACATTTATGCAATCAATTTAACATTCAACTTACCTTATTTTCACAACTTAGGATAAGCACATACCTGAATCTTTTTATTTGATTTCACAATCGATCTTTACTTAACATTGCCCGTTGAACCATTCGGAATTAAAAAGGATACGTGGATAGTCAGAAGCTCGTACAATGACAATGTCCCAGACGTGGTCTTACATGTAATCACATATCAATGCCATTGTCAGAGACAGGGTCTTACACGAATCAAATACGATGCCAATGTCCAAGACATGGTCTTACACGTAAACATAAGTCGATTCCAACGTCCCAGACGTGGTCTTACACATAAACACATATCGAAATCCTATGTCATGACATATGTATCCTATCTATTCCTATGGTTTGTACGGGGCTTTCAGACATTAAATCTTGATCTAATCGAACTCAAAATATGTCTCGCTTGCTCAAATCACATTTGGCCAACACAAGAATAAATTCACAAAATTTCATTTATCATGTACCATATATATATATTATCAAATTTAATAACATTTATGTGCTTATAGACTTACCTCGGATTGTTTGTCGGATGCTATAATCGACTATTCGACTACTTTCGACTTTCCCCGATCTAATTTTGTTTTCTTCCATTCTTGATATAAATAAATTCAAATTTAACTAATTTAAACACACATTCATTCAATTTAATCCAAAAACACATAAATAGGCAATTTACCATTTTGCCCTGACATTTTAAACCTTTTATAATTTAGTCCCTATGCATAAAACACCAAATGCACAAAATTTGCATATACCCTAGCTAGGCCAAATCTACCTATAGTCCATTTAAGTCCAAAAATTTCATTTATTTCACATTTTAGTCCCTCAAAATATTATTTTTACAATTTAGCCCTAATTACTAAAATTCACCAAAAATTCCAAGACAAAATGTAACATCCCAAAGTTGGGCCTAGTAGGATTGGGCCCATTGGGCTTTAGGCGTAGGAGCATTTAAAATTTTTCAGAACAAGAGAACGGCTTTAGTGCTAGTTGGACCTATTAGGTAAGTGATTTTGGAAGGTTAGAGGGTTTCTATAAAGTCCCAGGTTCAAACTTTGGCTTTAGGAAAATTTTAGTTTTAGGTGAATAAAACCCTGAGAGTTAGTAGTAGGATTTAAGAATAAAATGTGGAGAAAAATTACACAAGTGGAGTATGTGGTGTAGTGGCTAAGTGACGCCACATAAGAGACGAGGGGGTGACGCCACAAGGAAGGAAGGAGGTCCAAGGTTCAAGTCTTGGCTCTTGCATTTTGGATTTCTTTTTAAATGGACTCTAGAATTTTGCCATATGGTTATATTTAGTTGCGCATGATTTTAGACACAAGAAAGTAAGTGGTCTAGTGGCAAGGCGTCATTAAGGGTGCAAGGGAGCTTGGGTTCGAATCTCATGACAAGCAAGGGAGTATTTATTTTGCGGATTGGATGAGAAGAGTTTGAGTTAGATTTAAACTCTTCTAACGGAGGGATCCCACATCGGTAAGATACAAAGAAGGAAGGTGAGAAGCTAGCTATATATAGAGCATTCTATGAGAAGAGTTAATATACCTTGGTGGACGTTTGGGTGCAGACCTAGAGGATAATCGCCAATAGTAGCGAAGGAAGGGCTACTAGAACGTGAGGTACACGGTAAGGTTACGGTAAGGTTTCGGTTTCTGATAAGTGTATATTAAGTTATGATTAATCGTTAGGTGATGTCGATTGTAGGTTCGTGACTAAGGGGTTTACAGCACGCGAGGTTAACAGGTGTGTACAAACACTACACACACGAAATCGACAATGTCGAAAGGTCAAAAAGTCGAAAGTAGCTAAATGGGCTCGGTGGGCCCTAAGGCTAAGAATTGATGAAATGGTTTGGTTGGTTATACGAATTGAATTAGTCATCCATGATACATGAATTAGATTTGTTTTGGGCCTAATAGGCCATATGATGAGAATTGAGGCCTAATGGGCCGTAAGGGTGTGATATGGGCTTGATGGGCTTATAGGGACGTAGACATGTATGTTTTTTGACCTTAGGTCTAGTTTGAACAACTCTTAAATTCCATAAGACTTAATTTTTCTAATTAAACATGTCTGTGAACAAGTCGCTGGGTTAGGGTGGTGCAACGGGCATACGCATGTCTAGGATTGGATCTAGGGAGAGCTTGGTACTTAAGTGGCCCTAGTGGCCCACCTTCTCTTTTCTGGAATCCTACCTGGTGCGTAGTGTCTGTTCACTTTAGCTGCGAGGACTTGTTGAGGGGCCAAAGTTCATAACTAAAATCCGAGAGGGACCAAATACCCTTATATTTGTTAAATTACTAAAATACCATTATATTGGTAAAGTACCAAAATACCCCTATTTTGTAAAATTACCAAAATACCCCTAATTTGTAAAATTATCGAAGTACCCCCGATTTGTAAAATTACCAAAGTACCCCCGATTTGTAAAATTATCAAAATATCCCCAGTTTGTGAAATTACTGAAATACCCTTAATTTGTGAAATTACTAAAATACCCCTGTAGGGTAGAATTATCGAAAATACCCTTGGTAGGTAAATTACGAAAATACCCTTGGTAGGTAAATTATGAAAATACCCTTGGTAGGCAAATTACGAAAATACCCTTAATGGGTAAAATGACCGATATGCCCCTGGAGGGCAAAAAATGACGAAAATGCCCCTACATGTTATATGATTATTCTTGTATGTGATTTATGATTGTTATCGTATGATTATTATTGTATGTTGCATTCATGTGTTATTATATTGTATGGGGATGGGATTATTCGAAAGGGGAAGTGCAGATAGGATCGCATGGTCACTTGACGATTGTGGATCCACCGAAGGCTTTTAGCCACCGAGCAGCTATGCTGCACTGATAAGTTAGTGCCGCAACCGGTGATACATAAGAAGTGTAGAGATGGATGGGTCAATTAAATCCCCACAGGAGTGCAGGGTTGGACAGGAGACGGAGTGCAGGGTTGGTATGGGCATTAATGCATTGCATATGTGGTTTTATTTGAGATGGGCTCAGGCCTAGATAAATATAATTTGTGACATTTATGGGTTAAGGCCCAACTGAGGCTTTTAAGGGCTAAGGCCCAATTGCCACCATTACTGAAATGGGCTTCGGCCCAAACTGTTGTGATTCATGTCTTATTGATGAGGGTTATGCACACTGAGTTTTCGTAAACTCACACCCTCTTTTTAATATTTTTTTCTCAGGTAATCCCCAATAAGCGGTTCGACGTGCTAGAGGACTCGGAGGTGGCCACACTACAAGCAGTTTTGAACTCTAGTATTTTACTTATTTTTTTAACTTGGGTTAGTGTTTTGTAATAAGGCCTCTCTTAAATTCTGGTTTTAGTTATGGATTTTTAGTTTATTATGTTTTAAATCGCTAAACTTTGTATCACGCTTTTCCAAAACAAGATTCGCTTTAAAATACTACGCCGCTGAATAGGTCGTAAACATCACGTTTTCATAAGTCATCATTTTAATTAAGTTTTCGCAACAAACAAAGTTTTTTGGTAATAAATTTTAATAAATGTCGATTAATAATAAACAAACGCAAACTGGGACTTTAGTTTTTAATATCAAGAAAGGTTTTCAAATGGAACCATGGTTTCTCAAAAAGCACCCCAATGTGACATGCCAGATTCGGGTCTAACTTCTAGGCCGGATTTGAGGTGTTACATTTAGTGGTATCAGAGCCCAGGTTGCAAAACTCGGGCTGTGAGATGGGCTTTAGTGTTTATTTTAAAGATGTTTACAAATGATTTTGAAGTAGTTTTGAAAGGTTTTGTGTGGCACACCGAGTCTCCAAATACGAACGAACCGGGTAAGTTCTCTTATCTGCTTTAAATCTATCGCTCTAGGTAAATACTAGGCTTACTTTAGATGATAGACTATACTGAGGCTCGTAGGAGACTAAAAACTATAGTGAGCTGGCAATTTCGAAAACAACTCTTAACTACTACTTCCATAAAACATTTGTTTAATTATTGGAACTATGAGCTAAATTCATAAAATTTGTATTTCAGATAATTAGGACTAGAGTGCGCAGCAGAAGCGTAGTGGTATATTCGGTATTGTGCGGCTATGAGATAGTTGGAAATTTTGAAGACGAAATTTCTTTAAGGAGGGTAGATTTGTAACATCCCAAAGTTGGGCCTAGTAGGATTGACCCCATTAGGCTTTAGGCGTAGGAGCGTTTAAAATTTTTGAGAACAAGAGAATGGCATTAGTGCTAGTTGGACCTATTAGGTGAGTGATTTTGGAAGGTTAGAGGGTTTCTATAAAGTCCTAGGTTCAAACTTTGGCTTTAGGAAAATTTTGGTTTTAGGTGAATAAAACCCTGAGAGTTAGTAGTTGGATTTAACAATAAAATGTGGAGAAAAATGACACAAGTGGAGTGTGTGGTGTAGTGGCAAAGTGACGCCACATAAGAGACAAGGGGGTGACGCCACAAGGAAGGAAGGGGGTCCAAGGTTCAAGCCTTGGCTCTTGCATTTTGGATTTCTTTTTAAATGGACTCTAGAATTTTGTCATAGGATTATATTTAGTTGCGCATGATTTTAGACACAAGAAAATGAGTGGTCTAGTGGCAAGGCATCATTAAGGGTGCAAGGGAGCTTGGGTTCGAATCTCATGACAAGCAAGGGAGTATTTATTTTGCGAATTGGACGAGAAGAGTTTGAATTGGATTTAAACTCTGCTAACGGAGGGATCCCACATCGGTAAGATACAAAGAAGAAAGGTGAGAAGCTAGCTATATATAGAGTATTCTATGACGAGAGTTAATATACCTTGGTGGGCGTTTAGGTGCAGACCTAGAGGATAATCGCCAATAGTAGCGAAGGAAGGGCTACTAGAACGTGAGGTACACGGTAAGGTTATGGTGAGGTTTCAGTTTCAGATAAGTGTATATTAAGTTATGATTAATCGTTAGGTGATATCGATTGTAGGTTCATGACTAAGGGGTTTACAGCACATGAGGTTACCAGGTGTGTAGAAACACTACACACACGAAATCGGCAATGCCAAAAGGCCGATAAGCTGAAAGTGGCTAAATGGGCCCGGTAGGCCCTGAGGCTAAGGATTGATGAAATGGTTTGGTTGGTTATACGAATTGAATTAGTCATCCATGATACATGAATTAGATTTGTTTTGGGCCTAATAGGCCATATGATGAGAATTGAGGCCTAATGGGCCGTAAGGGTGTGATATGGGCTTGATGGGCTTATGGGGACGTAGACATGTATGTTAGGGTTTATGGACCTTAGGTCTAGTTTGAACAACTCTTAAATTCCATAAGACTTAATTTTTCTAATTAAACATGTCTGTGAACAAGTTGCTGGGTTAGGGTGGTGCAACGGGCATACGCATGTCTAGGATTGGAACTAGGGAGAGCTTGGTACTTAAGCGGCCCTAGTGGCCCACCTCCTCTTTTCTCGAATCTCGCAGTGCGTAGTGTCTGCTCACTTTAGCCATGAGGACTTTTGAGGGCCAAAGTTCATAACTAAAATTCGAGAGGACCAAATACCCTTATATTTATTAAATTACTAAAATACCCTTATATTGGTAAAGTACCAAAATACCCCTGTTTTGTAAAATTACCAAAATACCCCCAATTTGTAAAATTACCGAAGTACCCCAAATTTGCAAAATTACCAAAGTACCCCCGATTTACAAAATTATCAAAACACCCTCGATTTGTGAATTACTAAAATACCCCTAATTTGCAAAATTACCAAAATACCCCTGTATGGTAGAATTATCAAAAATACCCTTGGTAGATAAATTACAAAAATACCCTTGGTAGGTAAATTACGAAAATACCCTTAGTAGGTAAATTATGGAAATACCCTCGATGGGTAAAATGATCGATATGCCCTTGGAGGGCAAAAAAATGACGAAAACACCCCTACATGTTATATGATTATTCTTGTATGTGATTTATGATTATTATCGTATGATTATTATTGTATGTTGCATTCATGTGTTATTATGTTGCATGGGGATGGGATTATTAGAAAGGGGTAGTGCAGATAGGATCGCATGGTCGCTTGACGATTGTTGATCCACCGAAGGCTTTTAGCCACCGAGCAGCTATGCTGCACCGATAAGTTAGTGCCGCAACCGGTGCTACATAAGGAGTGTAGGGATGGGTGGGTCGATTAAATCCCCACAAGAGTGCAGGGTTGGACAGGAGACGGGGTGCAGGGTTGGTATAGGCATTAATGCATTGCATATGTGGTTTTATTTGAGATGGGCTCAGGCCCAGATAAATATGATTTGTGACATTTATTGGTTAAGGCCCAACTGAGGCTTTTATGGGCTAAGGCCCAATTTTCACCGTTTCTGAAATGGGCTTCAGCCCAAACTATTGTGATTCATGTCTTATTGATGAGGTTATGCACATCGAGTTTTCAGTAAACTCACACCCTCTTTTAATTTTTTCTCGTGTAATCCTCGAGAAGCGGTTCGACGTGCTAGAGGACTCTGAGGTGGCCACACTACGAGCGCTTTGGACTCTAGTATTTTACTTATTTTTTTAACTTGGGTTAGTATTTTGTAATGAGGCCTCTCTTAAATTCTGGTTTTAGTTTTGGATTTTTAGTTTATTATGTTTTAAATCTGCTAAACATTGTATCACAGTTTTTCAAAATAGTATCTACTTTCAAAATACTACGCTTTCGCGAATAGGTCGTAAACATCACGTTTTCATAAGTCAGTCATTTTAATTAAGTTTCTGCAACAAACAAGGTTTTTTTGGTTAATAAATTTTTAATAAATGTCGATTAATAATAAACAAACGCAAACTGGGACTTTAGTTTTTAATATCAAGAAAGGTTTTCAAATGGAACCATGGTTTCTCAAAAAGCACCCCAATGTGACACGCCAGATTCGGGCCTAACTTCTAGGCCAGATTTGGGGTGTTAGACAAAACATGTTAATCTTTCACATATCTTTAATATTTCATCATCAAACAATAAAAATCACAAGCTATCATCAATGGCAAAACACAAAATCATCATCAATTACAAAAACTCAAGCATAGGTCTTGTAGTATTCGAAGCAACGATTACAAAAACGTAGAAATTATCAAAAACTGAAACCAAAACATACCTCAGTTTGCTTGAACAAGGGCCGAATACCTAGCTTGTTTTCTTGTTTTCTTTCTCTTTTAATTTCGGCACAAATATGGACATAATGCTTTATTTTTTTATGTTTGTTTAATTATAATAACCTTTTAATATGTTATTAATTATTTAACCATTATAATTAATATAATAAACTATATAATATACACATAATGTCATCCACTACCTTTATTAATGGCTAAATTATAACGTAAAACCTTCATATTAAAAAGACAACAACAATTAGGCACTTTCATATTTAACCATCAAATTTTCATTTTACGCGATTAAACCTTTTTATTTAATCAGACACTCAAACGACGAAATTAAAACAAGAAAATTTCACACAAGCAAATTCACACATAATAAACATAGAAAATAATTTTAAAATATTTTTATAACTCAGATTTGTGGTCCCAAAACCACCGTTCCGAATAGGGCCTAAACAGGGCTGTTACAAGATATGCATATATGTGCAGTTGGTAAGTTAGGTAAGTTTGTATACTTGGTTATAAGAGGTATTATATCATGTATAAGACTTAATTTTGAATGGATTTGAATGTCTTGTATTGGCTTAAGAATATGTTTAAGAGTTAATGTAGGTGGAAGACAAGTTTAGTTGAGAAATATGGTTAGGAAATGGCCTTATCTTGTCCACATGGGCGTGTGTGATACACGACCTAGCACATGGGCGTGTGTTTTGTCCATGTGTCTCTTGCATCTTAAAATTTTCAAAACAAAATGCTCAAAATTCATCCCCTGCATCTTAAAATTTTCCAAATAGATGCTCAAAACCATCTTAGGAGCATACTGACTAAGGCGTACAACATTTGCCTCATAGTCAGCCATAAGCAAGCTACCTTGCACAAGATCAAAAAATTCCTACTTTTGAGCTTCCATATACTGCTCTCCCATGATCTTCATTCTAAAAACCTCAAGAAAGTAATCCCAAGTTAAATGATAACCTATCATACCTTTTTTAATTATATTCCACCAATGATGCACCTCCCCAATAAGTAGTGACATGGTAAAACCCAACTTTTCCTCGTCAGAACAGGAAATCTGTTTGAGGATCCTTTCAACTCCTTCCAACTAATACTCAGCTATGGTCGAATCAGTCCCTTTAACCCCAGAAAACTCTTTACCATCCAATGCCCAAAGACGTTCAAGCGGTAACTCACAGTTCATCAATGCAAGATTGGCATATACAGGAGCAAGGTTAGCACCAATAATCCATTGAAATGCTCTAATTATCGCTTCCATCAGAGGGCCTACACCCTTATTAGGTATATTCACTCTATACAGTGGTACAAGAGGTATGGAAGATATACCATCCTCTTGAGCACTAGCTTTAATATTAACGCGTCTAGAAGGCATACCTAATAATCTAACATACATAAAAAAAAATAAACAAACGGTGTGAGTGGCGAGGAGATGATCCAAGTCTCGTTCCTACAAGCAAGCTTTAGGATTAAAGGCAATGTGTTCCAAGTCCTACCCTATAACATCCCGATTTAGGGCCTAGTCAGAATAGTGGTGCAAGACCACAAATCTGAGGTATATGTATGAGTTTTTGAGGTCTATGCCATGTTTGCATGTTAGTGTGAAAGTCTCATGAAGCATTTTTTTTTAAATTGCGGTTGAATTTTTCCAAAAGGACTAAATTGCAAAAGTTGTAAAATGTGATATTCTAGAAGCTATTTGTGTGAAATAGCTTTGGATTACCAATTAGAGGTCCTTAAATAGTAATTTTCCCAAATTTTAATTTTTGGACAAAATTGGGCATGAATGGGTTAAAATTAGAAAGTTGGACAAAAAGGCATTTTGGTCATTTATCAATTAAATGATTAAAATGGGAAACGATGATAGAATTTTCATTCATCTCCTTCCCCAAGGCTGCCAAAAATCTAGAGAAGCCATTGTTAGGGCTCTTCAACTTTTCAAGCTAGCTAGTAAGTGTATTCTAGCTCCGTTTTTAATATTCTTCGTATTTTTGAGGTATTAGTAGCATGAGTAAGCTATTTTTAGCTATATGATGAGCTAAGATGGATGTTCAAAAATGTACCCATGTATGACATGCATGTATTTTGATGTTTTATGGAAGAATATGAAAGCTTGATGTAGTAAAAACATCTTTTGCTAAGAGAATTCTATGAAAAATGCATGTAGGGACTAGTTTGTGAAAGCCTTGAGATTGGTCATACATGTGGGATTTAGTGAGAACTGATGTTTGCTTTAGTTTATTAAATGGTTCGGCTATGCATGAAAGGCTAGAAAGTTGAATTAAAATCACTTTACGAGCCTTGGGCTAAAAGTGTAAATATGAAAAAATTTAGGGCAAAATGGTAATTTTACTAAAGTATGAGATAATGGTCAATTTAGTCAATGTGTGTATTGAACGAGTTGATTTATCATTAGAGATCAAGAAAGATGAAGCTCGGATCGAAACCGAGGCAAGAACAAGGTGGTGGACTAAACTACACATCTTTATACTTTTTGAGTACCGGGGTAAGTTTATGCTTAATCAATGCATTCTACTTATACATTTTTAATGCTAGCTAGTGTGTAGCATGAATGAAAATGAATGAGAATGATTGAGAACCTATGTGGTTCAAATGGAATGAATGTGGTAGATATCATGAATGAATGGGTAAGTAGATATGTGGATGAGTAGTGATAATATTTGATGGTGGGCTAAGTGCGATACCACCTTAATACTTTACAACTATTGGCTATGTGCGATACCATAGTTAAGCATATTATTTAGTGGGCTATGTGCGAAACCACCATGAGTACCTGTTGGTAGGCTATGTGCGATACTACCTTATTACCTAATTGTGGTGGACTGAGTGCGAAACCACTGAGTAATTTAACTGTGTAGATGTATTAGTGTGATAAAATGATGTGTTGTATTTTCGAGTAAATGTGGTATTGAGTGCAAGGGTGCATGTCAATGATTATAAGTATGTGACTCATAATGTTTTGAAACTGTGGTAAGCAATAGAAAGAGTAAGCATAATTGTGGATGTGAATTTATTTGGTAGTATATGCTAATTATTGTTTAGTTTATACTAGAATGATTAAATTGTTTATGTGTAAACTTACTAAGCTCAAGGCTTACTCCTTTTCTTTCCCTTGTCTTATAGAGGAAGAGGGTTAAATCGAGATAAGTGGATTAATCAAAAGATCGCCCACACTATCAGCTCACTCCGGTACATTAGACTAAATGTTTTGTATATGGCATGTATAGAGGCTAGACAAGTTAGTGAATTTTTGTTGTAAATGGCTAAGATGTGTTGGCCTTTAGATGGATGTATATATATTTTTGTATAATATCATAGTTGTTGGCTACTATATTTTGGAAAGATATAGTTATCCATGTGAGATTGTGTTTGTGTTTGTGTTTGAGTTGTTATGGCTGAGTTGAATAAGTATATGTTGTATAAACTTGAGTAGTGGGAAGAGCTTAGCACATAGATTTGTTCTTGTCCATCTAGATAGACACACGGGCATGTGTCTAAGCCATGTGTGACACACGGCCAACCCACGGGCGTATGCCTTAGCCGTGTCTCTTTGACAGATTCGAGTAGTATAGGCCACGAGCTAGCCACACGGGTGTGTGTCT
Organism: Gossypium rotundifolium; assembly: GCA_025506655.1. Taxonomy (NCBI): domain Eukaryota; kingdom Viridiplantae; phylum Streptophyta; class Magnoliopsida; order Malvales; family Malvaceae; genus Gossypium; species Gossypium rotundifolium. The sequence continues at coordinate 105,314,148 of CP106722.1, read as the reverse complement.
AGACTTCAGGCCGTATGGTGAAGTAAGTGTTCACCATGGGTGGTGAGCACAGGCATGTGCTCTAGCCGTGGGACATTGGCAGAATGCTTGGGTTTTCATTCACAGGTTGAGGGCATGGGCGTGTGTAACCTCACACACGCGTGTCTCACCTCACACGGGCGTGTAGTCCTTGTTTAGGTGAAGAAATTTTTAAAATTGTAGAAGTTTTTGAAAGGGTCTCGAGAGTCCTACGTGTATGAGTAAGGCCTCGTAAGTCAAGATTTAGGTTGTAGAGATGACTTAAGAGAGTAATCGTTGAGCCTAAGTGGAAATCATATAGTTTTAATCCAGCAATGCCTCGGGCCCGGTTCTGGCATGGATTATGGGTAAGGGGTGTTACATTTAGTGGTATCAGAGCTATGGTTTAGTCAGTTCTAGGACTACCATAGCGGGTGTAAGAGTCTAGCTATACATGTCATAAGCGTATAATGATAGTGTAGTGGCTTCTGATGATTTTAAACTTGTTTTATATAGTGCATGGATCCCGATCAATCGGCTGTTGATGACGCAGCTAGTAATGCGCCGGCTCCCGCGCAAGGGACCGCGCCTGTACAGAGTGAACTCGAGACTAAGGGTCAAGGAGACGAGGCTCGCAAAGCCTTTCTCCAAATGATGAGTAACTGGTACTCAGAGTATGTTCGAGCAAACCCTAACGTTCATCTCCTCCACCTCTTCCTATACCTTAGCCAGTTCAAATGGCTCCTCAATGTATAGAAGAAGTTAGAGTAACGAAGCCCCAGGTGGATAAGATTAGGAAACACGGGGCTGAGGAGTTTCGAGCTAAGGTAGATGATGACCCTGAGAGGGCAGAGTTTTGGTTGGAGAACTTGATGAGAGTGTTCGATGAACTCTTATGTACACCTGAAGAGAACCTGAAGTGTGCCGTATCTTTACTAAGAGACTCGGCATATAATTAGTGGAAGACATTGACGTCGTCAGTCCCGAGAGAACGGGTGACGTGGACTTCTTTCTAGAAGAGTTCTAAGCTAGAGATTTACCGATCAGAAAAGGAAGGAATTCCTTGAGTTGAAGCAAGGAAAGTCAGTGGCAGAATATGAGCGCGAGTTTGTTAAGCTTAGCAAATACGCTCAAGAATGTGTGTCGATGGAGGCCGTTTTATGTAAAAGGTTTGAAGATTGACTGAATGGGGATATCAAACTCCTGGTTGGTATTTTAGAGTTGAAAGAGTTCGTAGTGTTAGTTGATAGGGCAAGTAAGGCCAAAGAACTGAGTAAGGAAAAGAGGAGAGCGGTGAATGAGGCCCGTGATGCAAGAAAACGGCCGATGGGCAAATCATACTAAGCTCGATCAAAAAGATCCAAGGAGGTGAATCCTCGGACCACTATATCAATCGGATATTCACCTCGAAATCAAGGCACCACTCATTCAGGTTCAAGAGTTCAAGCCACCTCGATGGAAAGTGTGGGCAATCTGAAGAACAAATTGGAGTGTTCAAGTTGTGGTAGATATCACACTAGAGAGTGTTGGGGTAATAGTCAAAACTATTATAAGTGTGGTTCCGCCGACCATTTTATTCGAAACTGCCCCGAGAGGGATGACAAGGAAGAGAAGCAAGAGATAAGATCTAGCAATGTACCTACGAGGGGTAGGCCACCAAAGAACCCGAGAGGGGGAACTAATGGTAAAGGTGTATCACGAGATTCTGATGTGAGACCAGAGGGTCGGGCACCTGCAATGACGTATGCCATTCGTGCTCGCGAAGAGGCATATTCCCTAAATGTGATAACGAGTACTTTTTCTCTTTATGACACCTTTGTTATTGCTTTAATTGACCCAGGGTCTACCCATTCCTATATTTACATGAGATTGGTATCTAGTTTGAGTGTAATCATTGAGTCTACGGACATTGTAGTTAAGGTGTCAAACCCATTAGGTAAGCATGTGTTTATGGACAAAGTGTGTAAGAACTGTCCTTTGATTATTAAGAGTCATTGTTTTACTGCAAACCTAATGTTATTTCCGTTTGATGAGTTTGATTTAATCCTTAGTATGGATTGGTTGACTGCACATAGTGTCTCAATGAACTATGGTAGTAAGTTTATCGAGCTGAAATGTGAGGGTGAAGATGTTATTCGGGTTGAATCAGGTGGATCGAATAGTCTACCAGTGATGATTTCTTCCTTAGTGGCCAAGAAATGCTTGAGAAAGGGATGTGAGTCCTATCTCGCGTTTGTATTGAATACTCAAGAGTCTAAGGTGAAGATTGAATCGGTACCGATGGTATGTGAATATCTGGATGTATTTCCTGAAGAGTTACCCAGATTGCCTCCAGTGAGAGAGATTGAGTTTGGGATTGAGTTAATTCTGGGGACGGCACCTATTTCAATTACTCTGTATAGGATGGCACCTATAGAGTTGAAAGAACTGAAGGTTCAGTTGCACGAGTTGACGGATAAAGGTTTTGTGAGACCGAGCTACTCACCGTGGGGTGCTCCGGTATTATTTGTAAAGAAGAAAGATGGGTCTATGAGATTATCCATAGACTACAAACAACTTAACAAGGTAACGGTGAAGAATAAGTATCATTTACCAAGGATTGATGATCTTTTTGATCAACTAAAGGGATCTTCAGTGTTCTCCCTGATAGACTTAAGGTCTGGTTTTTATTTGTTGAGAGTGAAAGAGCAAGATGTGTTGAAAACTGCATTTCGAACAAGGTATGGCCATTACGAGTTTCTGGTCATGCCGTTTGGTTTAACGAATGCACCTGCGATTTTCATGGATCTGATGAACTGTGTCTTCAGACCGTATGTGGACAAGTTTGTAGTTGTCTTCATTGATGACATATTGATCTATTCCTGGATGAGAACGATCATGAAGAACATTTGAGAATTGTCTTGCTAACTTTAAGAGATAAGTAGTTGTATGCTAAGTTTAGCAAGAGTGAGTTTTGGCTCCGAGAGGTCGGATTCTTATGACACATTGTGTCGGGTGATGGTATTCGAGTTGATCCAAGTAAGATATCAGCTATTGTGGATTGGAAACAGCCGAAAAACATATCAGAAGTTAGAAGCTTTATGGGTTTAGCGGGATATTACAGACGTTTCGTAAAGGGGTTTTTTGTGATTGCTACCCCGATGACGAAACTATTACATAAAGATGTAAAGTTTGATTGGTCTGAGTTATGTCAATAGAGTTTCAAGAGGTTGAAACATTGTTGACAGAGGCACCGATTTTAGTTCAACCAGAATCAGGAAAAGAGTTCTTGGTTTACAGTGATGCGTCGTTTAATGGTCTCGGTTGCGTGTTGATGCAAGAGGGTAAGGTAGTCGCTTACGCCTCGAGGCAGTTAAAAACGCATGAGAAGAATTATCCGACTCACGATTTGGAATTGGCTGCGATTGTTTTCGCGTTAAAGATTTGGCGACATTACTTGTATGGATAAAAGTGTCAGATCTTTACGGATCACAAGAGTTTGAAGTATTTGATGGATCTGAAGGATCTGAATTTGCGATAGAGGCGGTGGCTTGAGTTGTTGAAATACTATGAGTTAGTCATTGATTACTATCCGGGAAAAGCAAATGTGGTTGCGGATGCCCTTAACAGGAAATCCTTGTGTGCTCTAAGAGTTATGAACACGAGCTTAGCATTGTTCGATGATGGTGCTATTTTAGCAGAGTTGAGAGCTAAACCACTATTTGTTCAATAGATAAGCGAGGCTCAGAGAAATGACAGTGAGATGCAAGCTAAGAGAGCTAAGTGTGGATCAGAAAGTAATTCTAATTTTCGAGTGGGTCTTGATGATTGTTTGATGTACCATGACAGAATTTGTGTACCAAGAGATGAAGAGTTAATCCGAAAAGTTTTGCATGAGGCTCATAGTGGTTATTTGTCAATACACCTGGGCAGTACAAAAATGTACAACAATTTCAGAAAGTTTTATTGGTAGCCAGGTATGAAAAGAGACATTTCAGAGTTTGTGGCAAAATGTCTGATTTGTCAGTAGGTGAAAGCTGAGCATCAAGTGCCTTTGGGATTGCTTCAGCCAATGATAGTTCCCGAATGGAAATGGGATCAGGTTACCATGGATTTTGTGACGGGGTTGCCGATGACTCTAAAAAAGAAAGATGTTGTGTGGGTTGTTGTGGATAGGTTGACGAAGTTTATGCGTAATCAATATGTTCTACTTATACATTCTTAATGCTAGCTAGTGTGTAGCATGAATGAAAATGAATGAGAATGATTGAGAACCTATGTGGTTCAAATGGAATGAATGTGGTAGATATCTTGAATGAATGGGTAAGTAGATATGTGGATGAGTAGTGATAATATTTGATGGTGGGCTAAGTACAATACCACCTTATACTTAACAACTATGGGTTGTGTGCGATACCATAGTTAAGCATATTATTTAGTGGGCTATATGCGAAACCACTATGAGTACCTCTTGGTAGGCTATGTGTGATACTACCTTATTACCTGATTGTGGTGGGCTAAGTGCGAAACCACCGAGTAATTTAGCTCTATGGATGTATTAGTGTGATAAAATGATGTGTTGTATTTTTGAGTAAATGTGGTATTGAGTGCAGGGGTGCATATCAATGATTATAAGTATGTGACTCATAATGTTTTGGAAATGTGGTAAGGGATAGAAAGAGTAAGCATAATTGTGGCTGTGAATTTATTTGGTAGTATAATGCTAATTATTATTTAGTTTATACTAGAATGCTTAAATTGTTTATGTGTAAACTTACTAAGCTCAAGGCTTACTCCTTTTCTTTCCCTTGTCTTATAGAGGAAGAAAGCTAAATCGAGATACGTGGATTAATCGAAAGATCGCCCACACTATCAGCTCACTCCGGTACGTTAGACTAAATGTTTTGTATATGGCATGTATAGAGGCTAGACAAGTTAGTGAATTTTGTTGTAAATGGCTAAGATGTGTTTGCATTTAGATGGATGTATATATATTTTTGTATAATGCCATAGTTGTTGGCTACTATATTTTGGAATGATGTAGTTATCCATGTGAGATTGTGTTTGTGTTTGAGTTGTTTATGGATGAGTTGAATAAGTATATGTTGTATAAACTTGAGTGGTGGGAAGAGCTTAGCACATAGCTTTGTTCTTGTCCATATGGATAGACACACGGGCATGTGTCTAGGCCATGTGTGACACACGGCCAACCCACAGGCGTGTGCCTTGCCTATGTCTCTTTGACAGATTCGGGTAGTACAGGCCACGGGCTAGCCACACGGGCGTGTGTCTAGACTTCAGGCCATGTGGTGAAGTCAGTGTTCACCACGGGTGGTGAGCACAGGTGTGTGCTCTAGCCGTGGGACATTGGCAGAATGCTTGGGTTTTCATACGTGGGTTGAGGGCATGGGAGTGTGTGACCTCACACGAGGGTGTCTCACCTCACACGGGTGTGTAGTCCCTGTTTAGATGAAGAAATTTTTAAAATCGCAGAAGTTTTCGAAAGGGTCTCGAGAGTCTTACTTGTATGAGTGAGGCCTCGTAAGTCGAGATTGAGGTTGTAGAGATGACTTCAGAGAGTAATCGTTGAGCCTAAGTGGCGATCATATGGTTTTAATCTGGTAATGCCTCGAGCCCAATTCCGGCATGGATTATGGGTAAGGGGTGTTACATACCCCATATGTATCACAATCAAGAGACATCTCATGCGATTCAAACATTCAACATAGTTTAATCACTTGGGTTTCCAAGATCCATGGGTTGTGAAACCCAAATCAACACATCAACAACAATCACCTAGGTCTGAGAGTTATTAAACCAAGAGCTTTGATACCACCAAATATAACACCCTATACCTGGCTTGGTCTCCAAGCCCGAATACAAGATGCCATGCCACCATCTCATGTCATATTCAACAAGTAAAAGATCATTCTAAACGAAACATCTTCCATTTGAGTATTCGTTTAGGTTTTAAATTGATTATACTTGTTAGTTATCAATGTTACATGCTAATCATACATCAAGTAGTCTTATAATAATAATTAAACATGCATAAGGTCCATTTAATATAATTTCCCAAGATTGATACATAGGAATCGATACTAAAAAAGTGGTATCGGTATTTTCTTTAAGTGCTATCGATACCGCATGAAAAATCGATACCAAACTGGCATTTTGTTTCTAACCAAAATTCCCAAACGTCGAAAACTCTCGATACTTTTCTCAAGGTATCGATAAATTTACTCTGAGTACTGATACTTGGGCTAAGGTATCAATACCAATTCTATATTCTGACTCCCTGCACTATCGAAGTTACAAAGGTATCATTTCATAAAACCAAATATCTATACCTCTGCTCCAGGCTATAAAATCTCAGCATACATCAACATTAAAACCATTCAAACTTAATCCTAAAGAACATGCTTCATTCACCTAGTTAAAAAATCATCAAAATATCCGAAATAGTAGCCCCAATATCATGTTCAAGTCCACAAACTACAAAACATAAATAGCATGCAACCAACCCAAAAATTGACTTAGCATAACCGATATAAAATCTACCACATTGGCCTATCACATTGTTTTTATTCCCCAAACATAAATAAGCATATAACACCTACTAATATAAGCTAATTAACAGGCTTGGATCACTCCCTTGAAGGCCACACTGCTCACATCGACACTACTTATCTGCAATGGTTAAAAAAAGTGGGTGAGCTTAACAAGCTCAGTGGATGCTCAGAATATCCACTACCCAAACAATTTGTAACACCCCTTACCCGTATTCAACGCCGGAATAGGGTATGAGGCATTACCGGACATAACTACAAGCAAACATATAAAAATCGAGACATAAATCTCCACTCAAATTTAAAACTTTTCAAAAGGCATTCATATTGTCCCCAAAACAAGCCTACAAGGCCCAAAACATGCATCGAAAGTGGTTTGGGACTAAACCGAGAACTTTGGAAACTTTTAGAAAACTTAGAAATATTTTCATGAAAAAGGGGTCACACGCCCGTGTGGGTTCGGGACACGCCCATGTGGCCCAAAGACACACCCGTGCTTCAGGCTGTGTTCAAATTAAGGAGCTTTCTGTTTATGACGTCATCATCAAATTGAGGTCACATGGCCAAGTCACACACTTATGTGCTTACGCCGTGTGATAGATTAAAGTTTCATAATTTTTCATAAATAGGTGCAGACTTCACACGGCTAGGGCACACACCCGTGTTTGAGGCCATGCCGTCCACACGACTGAGACACAGACCCATGTCTCTTCCCGCGTGCTCATTACTGAGTATTTTGTTTTGCAACAATTAAAGTGCAAGGGACACACGGTCGAAATACATGCCTGTGGGGCATACCATGTGTCGCACACGGCCTAGACACACTCCTGTGTGTCTACCCGTGTGGACAAATATAAGGCTATTTACCAAGCCTTTTTGCCACCCTTCCATGCACTAACCTACACAACAAAACACAGCACCAATTCAAGCATATACTTTCAACCCAATCAGCCGTACATAAGGCATCCACATATCATTTACATGCTATCATTTATCACATACAAGCATCACATACTTAGCATCTCAAACCATGCAATTTCCTACATCATGAAAACATCATTATATGTATATATACTCAACCAATATTAGCCAATATCAAATAGCCATTTACAAAATGAATTATCAACTATTGAAGCCAACACATATGGCCAAATCAATTATGACACATAACAAAAAGACCAAGTCCCTATACATGTCATAACTCAAAATATTGAAATCATAAGTACCCAAAATGATAATTTAATAGCGTGAATGGATCTCTGATAGTCTCCGATCCCCGAGCTAGCTTGGTGACATTATAAGACAAAGGAAAAGAAAGGGGAGTAAGCTTTAAATCTTAGTAAGTTCCTATGCAAATAATAAGCATCATACACACTTTAACATATGTTTAACATAAAGTAAATTAGCATAAATGTCAATGTGAATTCATAATCAAGCTTAGCATAGATGTTATGAGTTTTATGTACATACCTGTACCAACTTGCAACTTACCATAATCTTTCACATCATACTATAGTCTTCCACAACTTAACTTTGTCATTAAGTTTCCCATTAAACCACTTGGAATACTAAAGGATACTCGGGAAATCTCACACACATAGTACTATACCAATGCCATATCCTAGATATGGTCTTACATGGGATCTCATATCGATTTCAATAGCCCAACCATGGTCTTACAAGAAATCTCATATCGATGCCATATCCCAGATATGGTCTTACACGTAATCTCAACTAACCCTTATGTCATGACATTTGTATACTAACTATTCCTAAGGTTCAACTGGGATTTTTTTCTCGCTTGTCGAACTTTGTCAAATTCATTCAAAGAGTAAATTACAATTCATACAATAATAACACAATTAAAGAATAAATAATAATGCATTATTTACATACGAACTTACATCGGTACAAAAATAGCAGAAATGGACCTAATCATCAATAACCTTGTTTTTCCCTCGATCAAGGTTTGAACCTCGTCTTTATTTATCTATAATAGCAACATTACTCAATTCAGTCCAAAATCCTATTATGGAAAAATTACACTTTTGGCCTAAACTTTGACATATTTACATTTTTGTCCCTAGGCTCGAAAAATTAAATGTATCCATTTACCTTGAATCCCAAGCCTAGCCAAACCTAAATCATGCTCATAACAGCCCACATTTTTCATCAAATCAGATTTTTGCTACCATTTTACAATTTTTTACAAATAAGTCCTTTTTTATACATTTTCACTAAAAATCACTTAGTAAAAGTTGTTTATCACACCATAAACAATCAATGTCTTCCATCAAACATCAAAATACATGCATGTCACACATGGGTAAATTTTTAAACATGAACCCTACTTCAAAATAATGGTAGAAATAGGTAAACTGGGTTACGAGGACTTTAAAAATGTAAAGAGCATTAAAAACGGGATTAGGATGCACTTACTATCAAGCTTGAAAAGTGGAAAAACCCTAGCTATAGAGCCCTTATGAAATTCGGCCAAGGTAGAAGAAAGATGAGTAAATTTTGGCTTTATTTTCCCTTTTTATTCGTTTATTAACCAAATGACCACAATGCCCTTTTTGCCAAACTTTAAAATTTTATCTCACCATGTCCATTTTTGTCCACTATCTTAAGAAATGGTCTAATTATCATCTAAGGACCTTCAATTTAAAATTTCATAGCATTTAGACACCTCTAGCATGTAGAACTCAACTTTTTCACTTTTTACAATTTAGTCCTTTTGACTAAATTGAGTGCCCCAACATCAAAATTTTCGAACGAAATTTTTACGACATCATTCCATGAAACTGTAAACCATAAAAATATAAGAAAAATGAACTTTACTACATTGGATTTGTGGTCCTGAAACTACTGTTTCGAGTAGGCCCGAAATCGGGCTATTACAACTCTTCCCCTTAGGGATTTTCGTTCCTGAAAATCTTACCAGAGAATAGGTTTGGATATTGTTTTCGCATAGCTTCCTCAGGTTCCCACGTAGCCTCTTCCACACCGTGTTTCTGCCACAAAACTTTCACTAGGGCTATACTTTTGTTTCTCAACTGTTTAACTTCCTGAGCCAAAATCATGATTGGTTCTTCACCATAAGTGATATCAGGTCGAATCTCAACCTCTGTCGGAGAAATCACATGTGAAGGTCTGATCAATAACGTCGCATCATAGACACATGAAACACATTATGGATTCTTTCCAACTCTATCGGTAAAGCTAACTGATATGCCACTGGCCCTATTCTTTTAATAACTTCACAGGCCCAATGAAACGTAGACTCAACTTGCCTTTTCAGCCAAATCTAAGAATCTTCTTCTAGGGAGATACTTTCAAAAAGACTTTATCACCGACCTAAAATTCGATCTCTTTTTTTTTCAAGTCTACATACGACTTTTGTTGATCTGAAGCGACTTTCAAGCAATCTCAGATTACCTTTACTTTTTCTTCAGCTTCCCTAACCAAGTCAACCCCTTGAATCTGTTTCTCACTGAGCTTGGTCCAATACAAAGGTGTTCGACACTTGCGGCCATACAATGCCTAATACTGCACCATCTTTATACTCGACTGAAAACTATTGTTATATGCAAATTCGATCAATGGTAGATATTTCTCCCGACTACCTTCGAAATCCAGAACACAACATCGAAGCATATCTTCAAAAATCTGAATTACTCTCTCAGATTGACTGTCAGTTTGCGAATGGAAAGTGGTACTAAAATTTAATTTCGTACCCAAAGCTTCTTGCAACTTCTTCCAAAATCGCAACGTGAACCTTGTATCTCTATCCGAAATAATCGAAGTAGGCACCCCGTGCAATCTTACAATCTTAGAAATGTACAACTCAGCTAGCTTATCAAGCAAATAATCGGTACATACCAGAATTAAATGAGCTGATTTCGTCAATCTATCGATAACAACCCAGACGATATTTTTCTTTTTCGAAGTTAAAGGCAAACCCGTTACGAAATCCATCGTAATTCTGTCTCATTTCCATTTGGGTACCATCACTAGCTAAAGTAAACCCAAAAGTACTTAGTGTTCGGTTTTTACTTGTTAACAAATCAAACATTTTGAGACAAAATCTAAAATATCTCGTTTCATACATGGCCACCAGTACAATGCCTTCAAATTGTTATACATTTTCGTACTACTCGGATGCACAGACAAGCAACCATTATGTGCCTCACAGAGAATTTTCAGAATAAGTTCATCATTTTTCGGTACACATATTCTACCTTGGAACATCAAACAACTATCGAATCTGATATGAAAATCGGAATCACTGCCCGATTCACACTGAGTTCTCTTAGCTTGCAAATCACTGTCACATTTCTAAGCTTCACAAATCCGTTGAATAAATAATAGTCTAGCTCTCAACTCAGCTAGGATCGAACCATTATTGGACAAAGTCAATCGTGTATTCATCACTCTCAAAGTGAACAATGATTTCCTACTCAAGGCGTCGGTGACCACATTCGCTTTACCCGTGTGATAGTCAATTACCAACTCATTGTCTTTTAGTAACTCGAGCCATCTTTGTTGCCGTAAGTTTAAATCTTTTTGAGTCATCAAGTATTTCAAGCTCCTATGATCAATAAAAACATGACATTTCTCACCATATAGATGATGTCTCCAAATTTTCAAGGCAAACACAATAGCAGCTAGTTCCAAATCATGCGTTGTATAATTCTTCTCATGCGCTTTCAACTATCTCGAAGCATAAGCTATCACTTTGCCCTCTTGCATCAACATACATCTTAATCCATTCAGTGACGCGTCGCTATTAATCAAAAACTCCTTTCCTAGTTCAGGTTGCACTAAAACTGGTGCCTCAATCAATAAAGTTTTCAACTTCTCAAAACTTTGCTGACATTTTTCGAACCATACAAATTTGACCTCATTTTGAAATAGCTTGGTCATGGGGGTAGCAATCATCGAAAACCCTTTGACAAACCGACGGTAGTAACCGGCTAAACCCAAAAAGCTTTTAACTTCAGATACATTCCTTGGCGGTTTCCAATCAACTGTAGCAAAAATCTTACTCGGGTCAACTCGAATGCCATCACCTGAAACAATGTGCCCCAGAAATCCAACTTCTCTAAGCCAAAACTCACTTTTTACTGAACTTAGCATATAACTATTTTTCTCTCAAAATCTATAAAACAGTTCTCAAATGCTCAGCATGCTCGGATTCATCTCGAGAATAAATCAAGATGTCATCAATGAATACAACCACAAACTTATCTAGGTATGGTCTGAAAATTTGGTTCATCAAGTCCATAAAAACTGCAGGAGCATTCGTCAGTCCAAAGGGCATATCAAAGAATTCATAGTGCTCGTACCTTGTTCTAAAAGCTATTTTTGGCACATCTGACTCTTTAACTCTCAACTGGTAGTAGTCAGATCTCAAATCAATATTTAAGAACACTGTCGCTCCTTTCAATTGGTCAAATAAATCATCAATCCTCGGCAAAGGATATTTGTTCTTAATGGTTACCTTATTGAGCTGTCTATAATCTATACAAAGTCTAATAGATCTTCCTTCTTCTTTACAAATAATACTAGAGCACCCTGGGGAGAATAACTTGGTCTTGCAAAACCCTTATCTATCAACTCTTGCAACTGAGCTTTCAATTCTTTCAATTTAGTCGAAGCCATTCTTTATGGAGCAATAGATATCGGCGAGGTCCCTGGTACTAAGTCAATACTAAACTCAACTTCTCTAATTAGTGGTAACCCAGGCAATTCTTCCGGAAACACATACGGATATTCACAAACTATCAGCACTGATTCAATTTTCAATTCAGACTCTTTTGTATTCAACACATAAGCAAGATAAGCTTCACAGTCATTCCTTATATATCTTTGGGTAGACACCGAAGAAATTATAACAGGTAAATCACCCGACTCATCTGAATCAATCTGAACAATTTCACCATTTTCACATTTCAGTTCAATAATCTTTCCTTTATAGTTCACTATGACATCATGCAATGTTAACCAATCCATACCCAAAATAACATTGAATTCATCAAATGGAAATAACATTAAATCAGCCAAAAAATAGTGATCTCGAATCATCAAGGGACAATTCTTGCAAACTCTATCAACTAATACATGTTTGCCTAAGAGGTTTGACACTCTAACCACAAACTCAGTAAACTCAATAAGCAAGTTCTTACTAGCTACCAACTTCACACATACATAAGATTGTGTCGATCCAAGATCGACCAATGCAACTACATTAGTATTATAGAGAGAAAAAGTATCAGTGATAACATCAGGAGATGTCGCTTCTTCGCGAGCACAGATGGCATAGGCTCTAGCAGGTGCTCGAGCTTCAGATCTTGTAGTTGTATCTTTCATCAAACCTTTACTACTAGCTCCATTTCAGGTATTTCTTGGTGGCCTACCTCTATTAGCAATATTACTCGGCCTCACACTCTGAAATTTTTCCTTCTCTGCCATTTCAGGACAATTTCGGATAAAGTACTCTTGAGAACCACACTTGAAACAAGCCCGGTCATTCACCCTACGCTCACTCGGATGTCTTCTTCCACATTGTTGACTTTCGGGTCTGTTAGACTTTACATTGCCCACACTCGCCATTGAGGTGGCTTGAGATTTAAAACTCGAATGTTGCTTCTTACAATCTTTGCATGAATACCCCACTGAAAATTTCAAACGGGAATACATTTCTTTAGACTTCTTGGACTGAGATGGAAATGACTTATTCATCTGTCTTTTCTTTGAATCTCTAGTATTGAGATCAGCTTTTTTCTTCTCTTTGTTCAACTCTTCAACCTTACAAGCCCGTTCAACCAATACCACAAATTCTTTCAGCTCTAAAATCCCAACTAACACACAAATATCCTCATTCAATCCATCCTCAAATCTCTTGCACATGATAGCCTCGGTCACTGTCATACGACCTTGTTTCAGCTCAAGAAATTCCTTACGTTTCTAATCGATGAACCGCTAACTATTATATTTCTTACGAAACTCCTCTTGAAAGAATTCCCATGTAAATCTTTATCTCGATACCACCGATGCCAGTGTATTCCACCAGTGGTATGTAGAATCTCTCAGAAGCGAGATAGCACACTTTAAACACTTTTTGGGTGTGTAGGACAACTCATCGAATACCCTGATTGAATTTTTGAGCCAAAACTCGGCCCTCTTGGGATCATCATTCGTATTGGCTCTAAAATCTTAAGCCCTATGCTTTCGGATCTTATCAATCGAGGGCTTATTCATTCTTACAAAGTCCATACCTTATGGGGCTACAAGAACCGATCGAGGAGTGGGTGAGGTGGAGGAGGTTGGGCATTCAGATTTGTTCGAACAAATTCTATATATCACTCATTCAACATATAGAGAAAGGCTTCCCTGCCTCCTCCCTGACTAACCGTAGGAGGTCTACTATCAGACGGCGCTACCCCTTGAGCAAGAGCTGGCGCATTTCTTTCAACTTCATCAGCCTCAGCTTGATTGGGATCCATTACTATATGAGAGCACAATTTAAAGTTGTCAAGAGTCATCACACTATCAAAGTTCATTTATGGTATGTATAGCTAGACTCTTACACACGCTACGTTAGTCCTAAAATTGACTAAATCGTAGCTCTAATACCACTAAATGTAACACCCCTTACTCGGATTCAAAGCCGGAACAGGGTACAAGGCATTGCCGAACATAAACACAAGCAAACATATAAAAATCGAGACGTAAATCTCCATTCAAATTTAACTGGACTCTAAATCAGTACTTCGATTAACATTACCTTAGACTATTTTCAACTTTGCTATCACTCAACAGACCGTTCAAACTTTCACAAATGTGATAACTTTATCAATCAAAATAGCTTTAATTCATAATAATGTCATCCAATTAGAACTGATCTAATAGGTATGTCCTTGCATCACACCCTTTTTGAATATAAATTCTCCATTCAGACTATCCATCAATTTACCTAAGAATGTACAAGATTTTATCCTCTTACCTGAGTATAAACTTAAATGTGTATAACTCAAATTACTTTTCAACTAACCAGCTCACTCAAATAAAAAACCTAAGTTGATCTCAACTATCAAATAATATCATATCAAAATACTCCCTTCTTCATGCTGTTAAAATAGCTCAAACATATCATCTTTCAAATTTCCCTTACAAGCTAGTCAAAAGATCTTTACAATCATATTAGCTCGAGGAAACAAAATATCTTTGTCAAACTCATTGATCTTAATCAAACTTACCTGAGAAAGGAAAACCATTATACAATTTGAGCTTGAGCTTCCACTATCTATACCTTTGCCGATGTCAATTCCTTTCACGAAGATTAGAGAAATCCTAATACCGGAATCACCACTTTCCTATGTTTGAACCAAGAATACACTCATAATAAACATAGTCATCACAAGCCAAAGAACACACTTTAAAAATGAGTCATGATTCATAATTTACGAAATAAAGATGATAAGAAAACCGAGATAAAGAAATCCAATATGTGATATCATACTGGAAGTTTGAGAACATAACTCATAAGAAAATAATAAAGACCTTGATGATTCTTTAGAGAAAACCAGAAGAAAAATAATGCTTATACGCTCTGAAATCAATTGTAATAGAGATAATATATTTTCCAAATATATATAAAACAAAACAACATCCAGTAGAGTCAGAAGAATAGCCTCACATAAATTTCACCAACAACTTTTATTCCAAACATAATAGAATAAAATCCCAAAGAGAGATAAGATATGCTGATCATAAACCAAATAGACCAATAGTGCTTTCGTCTAACATTAGAGTTAGAAAGCATTCTCACACGATAAAAATTTCATCAAAGAATGAATAATTACATAAAACTCAAATATCATTTCTCTGACTAATTTTGTCATCATTAGTCCCATATTATTCCATTCACTAACGAAAATTAATCCGGAAGAAATTCCAGCAAATACATACTTTAGACACCATACCTAAATGAGTCGATTAGTTGAGACTAACTTTTTCTTTAACCGTCACATTGCATAATCTGAATAATCTTTAGAACAATCTGACGTCTCTTCCAAAACTGTATTCACTTGCCAAACTATTCTTATCTCTGCCTGTATTAATAATTACTCCACCATTGAGCTCTTTAGTTTCGCACTTGTGAGTTTATTCAATATAAATCTCGTGAAATTTTGTTATAAAATACCATATTGGTAAGGGGGTGAGGTCGTAAAGCCTTTAACTCGACTCTCATAAATACACACATATAACTTAGCATTCATCATCAACATAATATCTTTACAATCATATAATTCACTTTAATCTAATTAACATACATATTTATGTTACACGAACTTTCTGATTATCTTATTCAAACAAGTGCACTTATACATACATTCCATAGATTTTGAGTAAGTTTACTTATCACATTCACCAAGCATACCATGATCATATCACCATAGATATTGACACATGTATGAATATACTTAGGCTTACAACCATGTTGCCAACATAAGCCAACTTACATGGCCAAATAGAATACAAGCCTTTGACGATTACAAGGCAACATATTGGCTACAATCATAAAGACACATATAACTAATTGACTTAGTCCCTATACATGCTATAACTCAAAATATTGAAATCATAAGTACCCAAAATGATACTTTGATAGTGTGAATGGATCTCCGACAGTCTCTGATCCCCGAGCTGGCTTGGTGACACTATAAGACAAAGGAAAAGAAAGGGGAGTAAGTTTTAAAGCTTAGTAAGTTCCTATGCAAATAATAAGCATCATACACACTTTAACATATATTTAACATAAAGTAAATTAGCATAAATTTCATTGTGAATTCATAATCAAGCTGTAACATCCCAAACCCGGTCAACACACCACGACCGAATCTGGCATGCTACGGAGTGAAAACCTTTTTAAACCAAAAGTTTGTCAGATATTTTTCCTAGAAAACCCTTTTGTAGTATGAAAAGTTTAGAAATCCTTGTTTAAGATGATTTTGAAATCGTGTGATGGCTACTTCAAAACTCGTGCTTGAAAACCTACTGGTTGTTCCAAGTTTTAGAAAACATACAAATTACCTTTGTTATCATCTTATAAGTGATGTTACTCGATGGCAATGTTTAAAAACCTGAAGGAGTTATGGTTTTGAAAACATTGCTTTTTACCAGTTAATTTAACAAGTCTACATATCCAACATAGGTATAATATAATCAAAATAAAAGCAAATGATAAAAACCCAAAATAATACTTAGCAGCCTTATTACAAACCAAAACCAAATTTAAGTAAATAAATAAACTGAAATAGTAACTTAAAAGAAATCAAAACCTAAACTAGCATGCATGGCCGCCTCGAGTCCTCCCCGGCTCCATATCTGCAATCTACGCCCCATCTGCAAAATATAAGGGAAGGGGTGAGTCACCAAGACTCAGTGTATAAACCCCCAACTCGATAGTGCAAGCACTCATACAAATCATCAGTAAAACATGCAAATCATGCAACCCATAACCTAACCAACCGAATCTCCTTTAACTACCCCGTGTGGTCAAAACCAATGGTGGTCAAAACCACTGGTGACCGTAGTCACAAATATATCGGTGTGGTCAGAACCACTGATGACCGAAGTCACAAATCAAGTGATGGGACCAACCCATCGTGTGGTCAAAACCACTGATGACAATCCCATAATTAACATGTGGGGCCAACCCACTGTGGTACCAAACCACTAGGACGAGTCACAATATTCATATGTGGTCAAAACCACTGGTGGTCGAAACCATTGGGACTTAGTCACAAAATATAATATTAAGACGGGGCCAACCCGTCGTTTGGTCAAAACCACTGGTGACAGTCCAAATATTCCTTCCCCCTCCTCTCATCAATCCCATCATCATGTCCATAACATACGTGACATAATATCATGTATCATGCAATAACGCATAGCATAGCATATATCAATAACATGATGATGTATATCAAAAATCACATAACAGGGGACTTACCCGGAATCCAGGTACATATCTACAAGGCATAACCACTGATTTCATTAGCTAAAACAGTAACATAATAGGCATATTATACTAATAAAGTGTGTAAGCATTACACACCTGTTACTAACACTATCACTAAATCCCGAAGACCCGATCTACTACACCAGATCTTCTTGATCCTACATTCGGCCAAACCCAAAATCAGTAACAAGGCCATTTGGCCACACCAACAAATCCCGACGGGTTAACGCATGGAACCCCAAACCTTACATTGATGCTCTTTAAATACTATCCACCACCCAAAGTATATGAGATTGAGCCTTCCCCTACAATCGACAATCATTAACACTCATTTCAGTAGCCTTCAGCTTTTTAAATATCTAATAAAAAGACTGAACTAACATGGATCCTTACCACTGACTTACCAAATTCGATTGTCAGAGAATAGAGGGCTCAGATCTACTACTTCAAAACCCCGGAGGTCCTAAAAGAAATCAGTCCCTATAGATGATTAGCATTACTTATCAGCAAATGCCGAAATTTAGCTTTTGCTCTCATGAGAGTCGATAGAGAGAAGAGAGAAAAGAAGTAATAAGATTTCAGCCATGGACACTTACCCTCTTCAAATTCGATTAGAGAAGAACCCGAAGAAGATCTACTCTTGGTTGATATTCAGCCAAAATAACACTAGAAGAAAGAAGGAAAATTCAGCAAAGAGTTGAGTGATGAAGGGAGATTCGGCTATTTTTGATAGAAGAGAAACAAATGAGGTTCGGCTAAAGTGAAAAGAAGAGAATGGAAAAGAAAATATGGAATGGGAGAGGGAAGATTCGACAAGGGAAGAGGATGAAGATTTCAGCACAAGGGTTTGAGAAAAGGAAAAGATGAAGTGGACTAAGATGGTTTCGGCTTTGAGCAAGAATAAGAAGAAGAAAAAGAGAGAGAGATGGGGGAGAAGAAGATTCAGCCAAGCACTTTGAGAAGGAAAAAAAAGAAATAAAATAAAATTAAAGAACTTAGAGGGACATTCGGCTACACCAAAAGCTCCCCAAAATCGATAGCCCCCTTGGCCACAGTCCACCATTCGGCCAACTCTTCCCAAATGAGTTTGATAAGATTCAAGCTCCTAACTTTCATCACCTTTATCTATCCAATTCAAATCTGATGATCACATCCTCATCCATTCAAGAGAGTCCCTCCTGAGCACTCCTCTTCCTTACTTGTGGCGTCAAAATAATAAGCAAAAAGTGAGATTTCTCCTGCTCGAACCTGAGTTCTCCTCCCCTGCATATGGCGTCACTCTTTAGACACCTTAGTGGTGCCTCCTTGCCACTTTTCCACTGGTATTCTTGTTTCTAAAACTCCCAATAATTTCCTTTAACCCCTAACTCTCCTAGCCCCCTTTTACTAAAACTTAAAACAAAAATTTTCCCACAGCTCGGGCCTACCCTTGGCTTATACCTAGATCTTAAAACACCTTAATTACTACCACAATCAAGCCATACCCATGCAAAAACAATTTAAACACAACAGCCCCCATTTCAGGATGTTACACAAGCTTAGCATAAATGTTTTTAAATTCTTAATGTCATAACTTACTCAATCAAACCAATCCGAGGTTTCATCACATATCGAGCTCATTAAGTATGAGTTTTATGTACATACCTATACCAACTTGCAACTTACCATAATCTTTCACATCATACCGTAGTCTTCCACAACTTAAAATTTTTCGTTAAGTTTCCCATTGAACCACTTGGAATACTAAAGGATACTCGGGAAATCTCACACACATAGTACTATACCAATGTCATATCCCAGATATGGTCTTACATGGGATCTCATATCAATGCCAATAGCCTAGCTATGGTCTTACACAAAATCTCATATCGATGCCATATCCCAGATATGGTCTTACACGTAATCTCAACTAACCCTAATGTCATGACATTTGTATCCTAACTATTCCTAAGGTTCAACCGGGATTTTTTTTCTCGCTTGTCAAACTTTGTCAAATTTATTCAAAGAGTAAATTACAATTCATACAATAATAACACAATTAAAGCATAAATAATAATGCATTATTTACATACGAACTTATCCCGGTACAAAAATAGCAGAATGGACCTAATTGTCAATAACCTTTTTTCCCCTATCAAGGTCCGAACCTCGTCTTTCTTGATCTATAATAGAAAATTTAACTTATTTATTATCCAAATTACTCAATTCAATCCAAAATCGTATTATGGAAAAATTACACTTTTGCTCCTAAACTTTGACATATTTACATTTTTGTCCCTAGGCTCGTAAAATGAAATGTATCTATTTTCCTTGAATTCCAAGCGTAGCCAAACCTAAATCATGCTTATAACAGCCCACATTTTTCGTCAAATCAGATTTTTACTACCATTTTACAACTTTTTACAAATAAATCCTTTATAATGGTAGAAATAGGTAAACCGGGGTATGAAGACTTCAAAAATGTAAAGAAATTAAAAACGGGTCTAGGATGCACTTACTATCAAGCTTGAAAAGTGGAAAAATCCTAGCTATGGAGCCCTTATGAAATTCGACCAAGGTATAAGAAAATGAGTAAATTTTGGCTTTATTTTCCCTTTTTATTCTTTTATTAACCAAATGACCAAAATGCCCTTTTTGCCAAACTTTAAAATTTTATATCACCATGTCCATTTTTGTCCACTATCTCAAGAAATGGTCTAATTATCATCTAAGGACCTTCAATTTAAAATTTCATGGAAATTAGACACCTCTAGCATGTAGAACTCCACTTTTACACTTTTTACAATTTAGTCCTTTTTGACTAAATTGAATGCCCAAACGATAAAATTTTCACAAAATCATTAAGTGAAACTGTAGACCATAAAAATATAATAAAAATAAACTTTACTATATCAGATTATGGTCCCGAACCACTATTCTGACTAGGCCCAAAATCTAGCTGTTACATATCATGCATCAACCAAACAACTTATAGCATTTTTCCAAATCGTCTTCAACTTAGAGCCATAACTTACAAATTTAATCATCTTTCATGTATCCCTTTTACACATTCATATACGAATATTTAGGCACATATTCTGATACGTATTAATCACATAAAGTCACATACAATCCCTGTAACAGCCCGGTTTAGACCCTAGTCAGAATAGTGGTTTCGAGACCACAAATCTGAGATCAAAAAAATATTTTAATAATATTTTTGATGTTTATAATATGTGATTAAGCATGTGTGAAAATTATGTGTGAAAATTTAATCGACTGTGTGTCGAATTATGAAAAAGGACTTAATTGCATAAAAGGTAAAAGTGGCATTCTATATGTTAATGTGCTTATTTGAGTTGGCTTTTAAGTGTAATGGCCTTATGAGGCAATTAAGCCATTTTATAAGATGGTGGATGGCAATGGACAAATATGACCTTATTGTATATAAGTTTCTATTATTAATTAAAAGGTCAATATAGTAAATAATTTAATAATATGTTTATAATAAAAACAAACATTAAAGATGATTAATATCATCTTATTTTATGGAAAGTGAAGGAAGGAAAGCTAGGTTTTTCATGTTCGTCATTCGGCCATGATCTAAGCATAAATTGGGTATGTGTTTTTGATCTATTTTTGATAATTTCTATGTTTTTGTAATCGTTGCTTAGTGCTCTCTCAAACCCATATCTTAATTTTGTGAATTTATGAAGATTTTGAAAAGTGCCATTGATGAATTCATGATCTTTGTGATGATTGTTGATGAAACATGAAAGATATGTGTTAGATTAACATATTTTATCTTTGGATTTTTAGTGAATTTGAGTAATTTGGACTAAATTGAGAAAATAATATTTTGTGGGACTAAAATGTGAAATAAATGAAATGTCTGGACTTTTATTGAGCATGGGAATATTCGGCCAAGCTTGGGTGATATGGAATTTTATATATTGTGTGATTTTGTTAAATAGGGACTAAAGTGTCGAAATGTGAAAATATGAGGGTTATTTTGTAAAATACCCTAAATATGTGTGTTTGGACTAAATTGAATGAATTGGTAATTGAATGATTTGAATTTGAATATGTATAGACCAAGAAAGGAGAGGTTCGGATTGAGATCGAGGCAATGATTGATTGGCTAGTTTCGGTATTTTGACGTCCGAGGTAAGTTCGGACATAATACGTGAATTTAACTATGTTTAATGTTATAAAATGAATGGGATGATATTATTGAACTGTAAATGCTATGTGAGGAATCGAGTTATGTGGCACTAAGTGTGCGTATTTGGAAATGTGACTGAGATGATTAGCACTGTGTGTGCAAAATAACAGAAGCTTTAGCTTCGTGGTTGGCACTATGTGTGCGATACCGAATTACGTTCGGTTTTTTATTGAGGCACTAAGTGTGCGATGTTATTTAAGCTTCGACTATGAATTGAGGCACTAAGTGTGCGATGTTAATTTAGTTTCGACTATAAATTGGGCACTAAGTGTGCGATTAAACCTAACTAATAATGAAGGTTGAATCAAAATGCAAATGAGATTGTGTATGATTTCATGAATGGCTGAGTAAGATTATTGCCTATGAATGATATGGTATAAACATTTGGGAATTGATCTATGTGATGAGTTCTTTTTGTGCATTGTATTTGAGCTATTAAATTGAATGTATTATGTTACAAACTTACTAAGCTCTTAAGCTTACTGCGTGATGTGTTTCTCTGTTTTACAGTGTCAATAAAGCTATCTCGGATTTAGGGATCGTCAGCGGCTCTATCACACTATCGGCAGTCTATTTTGGTATTTTTGAGATGTGTGTATAAGTGGTATATGGCATGTATAGGCTATTGAATGTGGCATGTTTTGAGTTGTGTAAATATTGCCATGAGTTTTGGTTTAAAGGTTGAATAGTGTAGTAATATATGTGTGGGATATGTGTATGATGAATATGTAACTTTCATACTTGAATTGGTTGATGAGAAAGGCATTTTAAGTGTGACATTGTAGCATGAGTAAATGATGCATAGTTATATAATTTGAGCTATGAATATGGTGTTTTGAAATGGACTTATTGAGTAGAAATTGAGTATAAGAATAGATGGTATTGTTGATGACTAATTGGTGCTTGAAATGGTATGTTTTGGTTGCATTTGAGACATGAATTGGTAATGGTTTGATGCATGTAGGTGATTAATGGTGTGGGAGGCAAATTTGGCCTTGAAAATGGCCTATAATTGCCCATACGGTTGAGCACACGGGAGTGTGGCTCGACCGTGTCGTTTAAGTTTGCCAAGTGAAACAAGCCAGGCTCGACCACGGGCTGGACACACGGCCGTGTGACTGGTCACGTGGTGCAAGTCAGGCTCAACCATAGGTGAGGCATACGGGCGTGTCTTAGGCCGTGTGGTCAAGTCAGTAGGTATGCCCTGTTTTGCCATGGCTTGGACACATGGGCATCTCCGAAGCCGTGTGATGCACACGGCCTACCCACACGGGCGTGTGACCTCTGTAACTTAGAAAAATGTTTGAATTTCAAAAAATTTCCTAAGTGTTCGGTTTAGTCCCAACGCTATTCTAGAGCATGTTTAAGGTCTCAATGACCTCATTAAGGGACTATATGATCATGTTTGAATATGATTGAATGATAATTGACTTGGTGTCATGAAATGGATATGAAATGTTCCAGTTGTTCGGTAATGCCTCTTAACCCTATTCCAGCAACAGATTCGGGTTAGGGGTATTACAATCCCATTTAAACATAGTTTATAATAATTTGCATAGCATCCACATACTCGTTTAGGCATGCATCACATTACACATATATACTCTTTTTAAGATAATTTGGCACTTGAGCTATGAAACATAAAAGTGAGCTCTATCATCACTCATTGGAAACACGGATCTTCAACACACCACACATAGACTCGTAGAGTCGAACATATCCCATAATTATAGCTAACACTCTCCAACACACCAAACACACATATCCTGGTGAATGAAGCTTAGCTCGCATTCCCTTATCTCTCCAAAAACTATCATTGGGCCTCAACGCCCTATGTAACATCCTGAAAAGGGCCTATGCATTTTGGCCTAATTGTACAAAAAGACATCTTTTATGTGTTTTGGAATAAATTTGGAATGATTTTTGGAAACCTGAGAATGCATGGAAATGTTATGTTGGAAATAGGAAAATGAACATTTTGGAAACTTGAACATTTTGGAAATGAATCAAAATGGAAACTGAACATTTTGGAAACTTGAACATTTTGGAAACCAAACCAAAATAGGAAACTAAACATTTTGGAAACCAAACCAAAATAGGAAACTAAACATTTTAGAAACCAAGCCAAAATAGGAAACTAAACATTTTGGAAACTTGGAAAATACAGAGCCGCGCGAAAATTTTTGGAAACTTAAAAATGACCCCGGAATGTCAAATTTTGGAGCCCAAAGGGAACTTAGGGCCAAATGACCCTAAAATATAAAGTACATGAAATTTGACCCAATAACGGACTTGGAAATGTGGCTCAAGATGCCACCTAAGGCATTAGGAAATGGCCCAAATGTAAGAGGTTTTGGGCCCGAGTTTGAGTCATCTAGGAAGCAAATAAAAGAAGTTTTATTTTGCTTCCATGAGTGGGGAGTTGGACGGCACAAGGAATCTAAGAGGACGAGTTTTATTTGGTTAAAACTTGATTAATAAGTGATAAATAAGGATTTTAAATTTGGATTATCTGAGGAGATAATTGATGGATTAAATGCTTTTATTTTTAGATAAAAGAGATAATATTATCTTAAAGGAGAGTGGTGGCCAAGTCAAGGACTCTTGGCCTAGCAAATTTGGCTATAAAAGAAGAACCCAAGGTCTTTTTCTCTCATCTTTCCAAGTAGCCGAAAATCCCTTGCTCTCTCCCCTCTTGTCAATTTCTCTTTAAGCAAAATTCATCTCTTCTTCTTCTATTTTCTTCTCCTCTCCTTTGTCATTGTTAAGCCAAAACCCTTTTCTTTTGATCCTGTTAAATCTTCATAGCAGAATCTCTGTGACTCTAGGCAAGGAAGCAATCGATTAAAGGCATCAAGGTTTCCACAATTACGAATATAAAGATCAAGGATCTAAGGTAAGAACAATTAATTCTTGTTCTTCTAATTCGCTTAATCAAGATTTAAGAAAATAACCTCTTTTATGTCTCATGGCGAATATCAAAGGAAGAGTTTTCGGGATTTTGGATTCAAGGAAATTAAGGTGAGACACATTCGGCCAAGGCTTGTGTGATTACTTTGATCAATTCTTTAATTATTAAAAAGCCGAAAACTAACCCATATTGAGATTCAAGGTTGGTCGAATATCAGGTAAAGGAAAAATCGAGTTTTCTGGAATTGTATAAGCACCAAATCGTCAAAGGTGAGTCTTTTACAAATCCTACTAGGATTTGGTTTTGTTTTAAGCCAAATAGGTTTATTAATGTGACTTATATGATGGCGAATATAGGAGTTAATGATCTAAAGTTAGATCAGGGTTTACGAGATCTCAAGGAACCTTATTAAGCAAATCAGGTGTGTACGCACACTAACTTTCGATATTTCATATGGCAATTATTTTATTATGTGATTATACGTAAGAATATGAATATGGCTAAGTACCCTAATGTGGCACAAAAGTATTCAGGTACGTTTCCTACTTCCGATAGGATTATGAAATATGTTATTTTATAACATGTGAATATATGTATATGATTATGAAATTAAGTATGTTATGCATGATATATATTTTGGGGCATTCGGGATTTATGTGAAAGGGAAGAAGGTGTTGACTTGGTCTCACTAACATTTGAAGGTGTTGACTTGGTCTCACCAACGAAGGTGTTGACTTGGTCTTACCAACGAAATATGTTGACTACGGTCACATTGGAATTTTGGTAACCGGTTACAATATTTGAATATAGTGTCTAATGACACAACTTATAAATTTGACTATAGTGTCTAATGACACAACGATATGGGCTTAACGCCTTCGATGGTGTGTAGCGGATGGAGGGTTGACTTAGTAGTCCCCACGGTGTAAATGGCGTGTACGGTGGTGTGTAGTGGATGGACCATTAGGATTGGGTTTGGGTTGCATCATAATTTCATTTTTTATATGGATCTGATGATTTGAACATGAATGCCTGAATTGTTGAATGTTAGTATTTGTGCACATTGAGTCTGTTGACTCACCCTACTGTGGGAATTATTTTTAGGTGATGAGCAGTGACGGACCGGGCCGGTGGACCTTGATGTGGCCATGCTACATTTGGAGATTTTATTTTATTTGGACTTTATTTCTGTTTGGTACCCTTAATTATATTTCTTTTGGGTTTTATTTGATGTAATAAGGCCATAAGGCCCAGTGGATTATTCTTTATTTTTACTTTACTTTTAAATATTGTGTTAAGAACTATTTTGGACGTAATAAATCAAATTGGATTTACAAGTTTAATAAAATGGGTTTCAATCTAAGCCCAATCCACAACAACATTTTCAAAAAAAAAATTTTACTGAAATTTTCTAAGTAACAAATGATTTTGAAATCGGTTCACCTTAGCAACATACGAGATCCGCCTGTGCTCGTGGGTAGGGTGGGTGTTTCAGTTTGGTATCGAGCCCGCTTTTAAACTCTCTACTGTGGTCTAAGGCCCAAAACATTTTCAAAGCGAGCCAAATGATTATCTTTGAAAAATAAGCAGGTTTTCTGGCATGGCACCTAAGTCTCCGACCCGTAGTCCACCAGGTAAGTACCCTAACTATATGTATGATTCTGTGAACTGTTTAAGGGTAGAAAAGGCATGGAACGTATAATAGAATGATAGGAACTTGAACCCTAGGATTAGACTACTCAAACACAAAACCACATAAGACTTAATGCACTGAACAAACCTATGGCTAAGTCACTGAGCCAGTAGTGTGGCAACCTCTGTGCGCATGTCTAGGAATGGTTTCGGTGGGAGCTTGGTATTTAAGCAGTCCGCGTGA
This sequence comes from Gossypium rotundifolium, assembly GCA_025506655.1. Classification (NCBI taxonomy): domain Eukaryota; kingdom Viridiplantae; phylum Streptophyta; class Magnoliopsida; order Malvales; family Malvaceae; genus Gossypium; species Gossypium rotundifolium. The sequence goes on along the minus strand of CP106722.1, from coordinate 105,287,583 downwards.
CTCACCTCCTCTCCACTCGAATCCTGCCTGGTGCGTAGCTTTGGTTCACCCTGACCAAGAGCGCTCGGTCATAGGCTAAACATAATAACTAAAACCCTAAGGAACTAGCCATGTTTCAAACCTTACTATTAAAATTTTAAATCATTTTTTCCTTAATTCACAAAAACTATTTCTTATACACAATTTTCTCCGAAAAATTTCCAACTTACAAAATTACGAACATACCCCTAGTGGTAAAATTACAAAAATGCCCCTGGTTATAAAATGTTCAACTACTCAACAGCTTTACCAAAATGTCGTTATGTTATAAAAGTCCAAAACCCTAATTTGCAAACTATCAAAATACCGTGACTTTTGGAAAATTACAAAATTGCCCCTAACTTACCAAAATTTCCAAAATGACCCCGATTTCCAAAATTTTTGCAACTTCATCGTGCTGGAAAATAAATTTCTCAAACAGAACCCTCAAAGTTTTGCAACTTTTAAAATATCCCTGATTTATTAAAATTTTACAATTTACCCGATTTGTGGAAAAATTACCAAAATACCCCAAGGTCTAAAAATTTCGAAATACCCTGATTTCAAAAATTTTCCAAAATACCCCAGAACTTAAAAGGACCAAAAATACCTTGTGACAAAATCACCAAGGAACCTTATTTTGACAAATTACGAAAATACCTCAGAGGACAAATTACGAAAATACCCGGGTAGTGGAAAACAACAAATGAAAAACTACAACGTTTCTCCGAATGAACTAAGGTTCATAATTGTTTGATGGATGTGTGAATGAATGAAAAGACTGTGTGCATGTATGAATACTGAAAGAACCACTCCTAAACTCTTTTTCATAAAATTTCTTCGCGAGTAATAAAGTGAAACAAAATTTTTTTAATACATAAAACTTCTTAATCAGATTAAATTGCGACGTTAGAAATGAGTTCTAAGGGACTTAAACTTAGAGATTGTGCCTAGAAAGTATGATAGTTCTTTAAGATCGAGTCTTGCAAACAATAGCGTAGTGTGGTGAGTTAGATGCGGATGAACGATAGTAAGTAATTTCGAGGACGAAATTATTTTTAAGGGGGGTAGAACTGTAACATCCTGAAAAGGGCCTATGCATTTTGGCCTAATTGTACAAAAAGACATCTTTTATGTGTTTTGGAATAAATTTGGAATGATTTTTGGAAACCTGAGAATGCATGGAAATGTTATGTTGGAAATAGGAAAATGAACATTTTTGGAAACTTGAACATTTTTGGAAATGAATCAAAAATGGAAACCTGAACATTTTGGAAACTTGAACATTTTGGAAACCAAACCAAAATAGGAAACTAAACATTTTGGAAACCAAACCAAAATAGGAAACTAAACATTTTGGAAACCAAGCCAAAATAGGAAACTAAACATTTTGGAAACTTGGAAAATACAGAGCCGCGCGAAAATTTTTGGAAACTTAAAAATGACCCGGGAATGTCGATTTTTGGAGCCCAAAGGGGAACTTAGGGCCAAATGACCCTAAAATATAAAGTACATAAAATTTGACCCAATAACGGACTTGGAAATGTGGCCTGAAGATGCCACCTAAGGCATTAGGAAATGGCCCAAATGTAAGAGGTTTTTGGGCCTAAGTTTGAGTCATCTAGGAAGCAAATAAAAGAAGTTTTATTTTGCTTCCATGAGTGGGGAGTTGGACGGCACAAGGGAATCTAAGAGGACGAGTTTTATTTGGTTAAAACTTGATTAATAAGTGATAAATAAGGATTTTAAATTTGGATTATCGAGGAGATAATTGATGGATTAAATGCTTTTATTTTTAGATAAAGGAGATAATATTATCTTAAGGAGAGTGGTGGCCAAGTCAAGGACTCTTGGCCTAGCAAATTTGGCTATAAAAGGAGAACCCAAGGTCTTTTCTCTCATCTTTCCAAGTAGCCGAAAATCCCTTGCTCTCTCCCCTCTTTGCCGAATTTCTCTTTAAGCAAAATCCATCTCTTCTTCTTCTATTTTCTTCTCCTCTCCTTTGTCATTGTTAAGCCAAAACCCTTTTCTTTTGATCCTGTTAAATCTCCATAGTAGAATCTCTCGTGACTCTAGGCAAGGAAGCAATCGATTAAAGGCATCAAGGTTTCCACAATTACGAATATAAAGATCAAGGATCTAAGGTAAGAACAATTAATTCTTGTTCTTCTAATTCGCTTAATCAAGATTTAAGAAAATAACCTCTTTTATGTCTCATGGCCGAATATCAAAGGAAGAGTTTTTGGATTTTGGATTCAAGGAAATTAAGGTGAGACACATTCGGCCAAGGCTTGTGTGATTACTTTGATCAATTCTTTAATTATTAAAAAACCGAAAACTAACCCATATTGAGATTCAAGGTTGGTCGAATATCAGGTAAAGGAAAAATCGAGTTTTCGGGAATTGTATAAGCACCAAATCGTCAAAGGTGAGTCTTTTTACAAATCCTACTAGGATTTGGTTTTGTTTTAAGCCAAATAGGTTTATTAATGTGACTTATATGATGGCCAAATATAGGAGTTAACAGATCTAAAGTTAGATCAGGGTTTACGAGATCTCAAGGAACCTTATTAAGCAAACCAGGTGTGTACGCACACTAACTTTCGATATTTCATATGGCAATTATTTTATTATGTGATTATACGTAAGAATATGAATATGGCTAAGTACCCTAATGTGGCACAAAAGTATTCAGGTACGTTTCCTACTTCGATAGGATTATGAAATATGTTATTTTATAACATGTGAATATATGTATATGATTATGAAATTAAGTATGTTATGCATGATATATATTTTTGGGGCATTCGGGATTTATGTGAAAGGGAAGAAGGTGTTGACTTGGTCTCACCAACGCTTGAAGGTGTTGACTTGGTCTCACCAACGAAGGTGTTGACTTTGGTCTCACCAACGAAATATGTTGACTACGGTCACATTGCGGAATTTTGGTAACCGGTTACAATATTTGAATAAAGTGTCTAATGACACAACGTATAAATTGACTATAGTGTCTAATGACACAACGTATATGGGCGAACGCCTTCGATGGTGTGTAGCGGATGGAGGTTGACTTAGTAGTCCCCGGTGTAAATGGCGTGTACGGTGGTGTGTAGCGGATGGACCATTAGGATTGGGTTTGGGTTGCATCATAATTTCATTTTTATATGGATCGATGATTTGAACATGAATGCCGAATTGTTGAATGTTAGTATTGTGTGCACATTGAGTCTCATTGACTCACCCATTGTGGGAATTATTTTCAGTGATGAGCAAGGATTGACCGGGCGGTGGACCTTGAGGTGGCCATGCTACATTTGGAGATTTTATTTTATTTGGACTTTATTTCATTTGGTACCCTTAATTATATTTCTTTTGGGTTTTATTTGATGTAATAAGGCCATAAGGCCCAATGGATTATTCTTTATTTTACTTTACTTTTAAATATTGTGCTAAGAACTATTTTGGACGTAATAAATCAAATTGGATTTACAAGTTTAATAAAATGGGTTTCAATCTAAGCCCAATCCACAACAACATTTTCAAAAAAAAAATTTACTTAATTTTCTCTAAGTAACGAATGATTTTGAAATCGGTTCACCTTAGGAACATACCAGATCCGGTTCAGGCTCGTGGGCCGGGTGTGGGGTGTTTCACCCTAAATATCACAACACATATAAGTAGTACTCACAATCCTATGGCATGCCAACTATATCCAACAGTCTCATTAAGTCACAAGCCCAAAATATAATATTCATACATATTCTTTGGGTAACCATATCATTAGCACATTATACGTACTATCACATAGCATGAATAACATACCTTCATATTTACCGTCACAACAGTTATCACAACATGTTCATATTTCATCACATCATAATCATCCTTATCACAATTCACAAACATATTTATCACACATTTAGCATGGGTAAAAGAACACTTACACTCAAAATTTAGAGAAGGGGTTTAGGCTACCTCTAAATTCCCAAATACACAATGAATCGCTTACGAGCAGCTATTCCAAAACACTCACCAAAATATACGTTTTTGCCGAAAACCACAAACTTAGACAAGCTTTTCTTTGCCTTTATCTCTGCTCATTAAAGGTCCTATTGACTCTAATGCTTCAATAAAACAAACCACACAAACACACATTGAACAATCAGTCATCAACTTCATTAAAATAGTCACAAACATAAGCCTAAACTACCTTATCTTTTAACCAAAACTTTCATCATAGAAAACTTTAGATTCAAATATCTCGACCTACACTTGATCTTTTCACTCAAAACGAATTTTGTTCATCTACATATTCATCTATGGCTAGCTATCAAATTTTAAACTACACAAAACTTCACCTTTTAAGGTATCAAAATATTTCGATAAAGTTTTGGCCTTTATGACGAAAATTCATTAAAACTCAAGAATTTCTTAACGAAACTTCAAAGTAACTTTATAAAGCTTCTAATTAGGTTAAAACTAATTTAAAATCACTTTAAAACCAAGTTTTTATCCACAAACTCAAAATTCACCATTAAAGACATAAATTTCAGCTTTTATTTAAAACATGCGTTTCAATGGCTAAAAATTTAGTTTAAGAGACTAGATATCATTTAAAACTCATGGAAAGTTGAATGGTTACCTTTGATGGAAGAAAAATGAGCTTTGACACAAATCTAGAAAACTCACGTTTTGGAGAATATGGTGAGGTTTGGGTGATTTTCTTGGTTTTTATGGAGATTTAAGGTTCAAGGGTGTTAGAATTCAAAAGTAATTAGGAATTGAAGATCAAAAGAAATTAGAAGAGGAAGAGGAGAGAAAAAATGGTACAAACAAAAATAAAAGAAAATTTAAACGTCAAAGTAAACTGGAATTAGGGTTTATTGGGTTAATTTTAAGATTCTAGTCTATTTGTGTAATATTCAGGATTTAGGGGTCATGCAATTTAATTCATATCTGCGTGTTCGTATGCTCTGTATGCTGTTTGAGTGTGTTTGGGGGCTTCTGGAAACCTTGGGGTTAAGTTTAGGCCTTGGGAAAAATTTTTGTTTTTAAGCCTTTAGGGGGGAGAGCTAAGGGAGCTAGGCCTTAAAGGAATTAATGTGTGGGTTATGACACAAGAAGTGAGGTGGTGGAGTGGCAAGGGGACGCTACCTAGGGTGCAGGGAGTTTGCGTCAAAGGGAGTGCAAGGAGGAGGAGGTTCGAGTAGCATGGAATGCATTTTGGGAGGTTACTTTTTGCGTCAAGAGGTGGAGGAGTTGGAGTTGGCGTGGGCACTTGAAGATAGGAGGTTTGAAATGGTCAAACATTTTGAATGTGTGGTGGAGAGCTAAGCATGAGGTTTGAATCATTCAAACTCATTTGAATGAGGGTTGTAGAGGTAATTTAGGAGAAAAATGTGGAGGGTCTTGGCTAGTTGGATGACAGCCGAATCTTTGAAGGGTGGAGAGGAGGAACATTCCGTTTTAAGCCTAGGGAGAGGGTGCCAAAATTTGGTGTTAGTGTAGGGGGTATTTCTTTTTGGCATTGGTTGGTGCTTAACACTTTTGGTAGTTTTCTCTCATTTTCTTTAGTGCCAAAAAACGCTGAGCATCTCAACTCTTTTTCTTTCTTTTTGACTCCTTAGCCGAAACTTAGGAGACCATTGGGGGGGTCATTTTCTTTCTTGAAAACTTCCTAGCCGAATTTTTCTTTTCGACAACTTGGAACCTTGATTGTTTTAGTAAAAAGCCAAATAGCTCCTCTCTTTCTCTTAGTGGCTGAATGCATCTATCATTGTGAGACCATTGCCGAAACATCATAAACTTCAACCCTTTTCTTCTTCACTTTCACCCATTACTTTTATACCTTAGCCGAATCTTCCATTTACCATTGCCCTTCTCTTTTCTTTCAAATTTTTTTTACTTTATTTCTTTTATTTGGATACTTCCTCAAGCCTCATCCCTGTGCCAAATCTGTCTGAGCCGAATATCTTTTGGGTGGTGAGTATTCACTTCTTTAGGAATCGTTCTCTTTTCCTTTCATTTTGGTTTGCCGAAACCAAATGGTTAACCTTGGTTCTTGAGTGTGGCCAAATCTTTTTAGGGTCTTAACCTTGTGTCTCTTTCATTTGCAGCCAGCATAAAGGAGCGTTAGGAATCTCTCGGGTTTCGATTATTTAAAGGTGATGAGGTTATAATGTTTGGCCGAAGGCCACTTTGCTTAGGCTATGGGTATTAGGCCGAATCTAACATGGCTTTTGTAGGGGATTTCGACAATCTCAAATTGCAAGCTTATAGCCTTCGGGTTCTAGTCGACTATGGTAAGGGTATTCTTTTATCAAGTGTTCTTTTGGGTTTCGTTTAGATCTGATTCAATATCTTAACGGGGTTTTCTAACTAAGATATTATTGATGGATGCGAGTACCAGCCAAGGGGAGAAAGGGGTCGGACATGTAGTCCCTACCCCTAAATACAAGAAGCGGTCGGTTTCTACGGTCCAGGATTGGCCTCCGGGGTGTGGGCCAGCATCAGAATAGAATCGTAGGCAGATAGCGGTAGTGTCGATTAGGGATAGCATCGACGTAGAGGGCATGATTTTACGAGTTATCAGGTGTGTAATTAACACACTGTTTATTTTACTTGTTTAAATTAATTAAGTAACATTAGTGGTAATGGAAATAGTGGTTGTGGTAATGCTATTACCTGATTTGGGTAATCTGGTACCAGGTTAGTATCTTTCTTATATCAAAATCGTGGATGGATATATGTGGATCTTCGTAAGCATGTTAAATTTGCACACCTAATATGTTCATATAATTACATTGTCATTTCATCATAATATAATATATTGCATGGGGATCGGGATATATCTAATGAAGGAAAGGATGTACATTTATGTACGTGGATTGATGTTAGCCTTGAGCTACATCGTGGGTTGATGTTGGCTCCGTGCCTCATCGTGGATTGATGTTGGCTCTGTGCCTCATCGTGGATTGGTGATGACCTCGAGTCACACTGTGGATATTGTGATTTAATCACGTGGATCAGTGGCTAGCCCACTAAGTGGACTTTGAGCAGCACGACTGCTAAAGCGGTGTGTAGCGGATGGAGGGTCGATTTAGTAATCCCCTGGTGTGTGGTGGCAGGATATACGGGGGTGTGTAGCGGTTGGATACTAGGTTGGGGTTGGGTTAGCATTTTGCATCATCATGCGTGGTATGTGGATATATGTATGGATGTGGGTCAAGCCCATTTGTAGAATACGTGTGGATTAATTACACATTGAGTCAAAATGACTCACCCCATTTTTCAAACAATGCAGGTAATACATGATACTAAATTGCTGGAGTGGATTCGGGGCGACCATGTAAAAGCCGTTTTATTTCTTGAAGTACATTATAAACTTTTAATTACTTTTTGGGGGATTTTTATTGAAATAAGGCCGCTTTAAATACTTCGGGTTTTATTTAAGTTTAAATTGGATTTGCTATCAAATGATTAATTTATAAAGAGACTCTAGAATATCTGCAACACTTGAATTTAAATGAGGTTTTCAAAACATAGATTACTTGAACAATTCGTTTTCCAAATATTTCCGAACAATTGAAGATTTTGAACTTGTGCAACTCGAAAGTTTTATTTTTAAATAAATTGCTAAGTTTAAACGAGAAACCCTTTCCAAACGAAGTTTTAATTCTAGAACTTAAAAATCATTTTCTTCACCTGTAAAAACTATATTTTCTTAAAACATTTCCCAGTAACATTTCGAATTCGGCCGTGGTGTTCTGGGCCGGGTTTGGGGTGTTACAATTTGCTTCATAAAGACCCCTAATTTTGACTATTTTACAATTCAGTCCTATTTCAAAATCAAGGATATTTAAAACTTATTTTTAGAAATTGACTTGATTTTATGAAAACCATTGTCAAAAATATTATCAGTTACCAAACTTATGAAATTTCGAGTTCATATAAGCCAAAATACCTAAAATACCCCTAAAATTCCTAGGCCCTATTTTGAGATGTAACACTGTAAGGGATTTAATTATGATGAGGTGATGATTCTTGACTTGTGATTATTCACTAAATGTATCGAAGTTTAGCATTTGTTGTAGACTATCGTGTTATATTTACAGTGATTTTGGCATGTTATCGGAGGTATATGTAAAGCCTTCAAGCTTGGCAGCTGGTGCCCAGGCGTGTTTTCGGAGGGATGATATCCTATGGGCTAGACACTTGGTGCCAAGGCGTGTTTTTGGTTGGATTAGCTCATTTGAGTTTTTAGGCGTGTTTTGGGTGGATGACCGTGTACTCGTATATGTTATATTGTTCATCGGGCAAATTTCTAGTGATAGATGACTTGTTATTGAATTATATAAATGTTTGTATAATTTTCTGATTTTATCGTGACTTGATATTAAATGGTCTCGTGTGATTAAATAAATTATACAGCTTGTATATGTTTATATAAACTCACATATTGAATAATGGTGGTTGACAAGATTGTTGTTTATTAATCATGATAATGTATAAATGTTACATTTATACAATAAGTTTTATCGTTTTAACTGCTTACTAAGCTCTATTGAAGCTCACTCGTGTCATTTTTCCTGTTTCTTTGTAGATAACATTTTGTGGAATTGGGTGATCGATCAACCTGAAGACCACACTATCCAGATATCTATTGGTAGTTTTTGACATGTTTGTACATGCTTTTATAAAAATTTCTTTGGTTATTTGGTACATGCCTCATAGAAGAGTTTGAAATATGGTAAATTAGGATGTGAATGGATTGAATGAATTGGTAGGTTTAGCATATGTTTAATGTATGGACTTGTGATATTTGAATGCAAGTTGTTTGGTTTGTAATGTGGATTTGGTTTGACAATTGAATTATGGTGGCAATGAGAGCATATTGGTTAGGCACATAGGTTGAATGTTTTGAGCATGTTTAAATGTGTTTTGAAGGTATGGAAATGGTTGTTTTTGGTTTGGGTTCGTACCTAAGATTTGAGCAAAGTTTTTCCATGTTTAGGAACCCACTTAAGGTGTACGCGGCCTGGGACACAAGTTGGCACACGGTCGTGTGCCACACATGGTCACACCACACGGCCGTGTGTCATCTTGATTTTAAGTGCAGGATTTTCCATATGGCGTCAGGCTATTACACGGCCTAGAGACACACAGTCTAGAACATGGCTTACAACACGACTGTGTGACCTAAATTTTGAATTGTACATGGTTTGGCCACATGGTAATGTTTCCAAGCCACACGATCTGGACTTTGTCACATGGCCTGGCCACATGGCCGTGTGACCCTGTTTTCAAAATTTTCAATATTTTAATGCTTTTATGTTTTGTTCCAAATTAGTCCCTAATTGTTTCCAAACTATTTTTTAATGTCCCATAAACTAGATTTAAGGCCTAAAAGTGCATATATGCTATGCTTAATTTATAGATTGAATATTGATATTTAAATTAACATTTGGATGGTTTTGTGAGTCATTTGCTTAAATGTGTGTCGTAATACTCGTAACCCTAATCTAGTAACGGAGATGGGTTAAGGGTGTTACAGTTTGATTGCCCTAATTTGTGTATAGGAGCCTTTTATTTATATGCTAAAATATGTGCACCTTATGCTCCCCTGGTACTAATAAATGTGAGATATCAAATGATATCTTAAAATCTCGTCAAACACGACCGCTGATGTCATCACTGCTTGTGACCCATGTTCAAGCTACGTCTCAACACAAGAGCTGCTATGTCTCAACACAAGGTTGATATGTTGCAACATAGGAGGCGTGTCGCACCATAGACTTTGCATGTTATGACATGACAGTCATTTTGTGGGCTTGGAAGTGCCTATCATGCTTTCGTGGCTCTGAAAGCTTGTGCAACACTCGTCCCAAGTTCCTACATCAATTGGGCCTAGAATTAAGCATCTTGTACACTTACATAGCCTATTAGTCATTCTCGAGGCCTGAGTTGGCCTTATGGGTTATTGAAACATTAGAAAATGTGTAAAAACGCTTGTTTTACTAATAATTAAATCCTAAGCTACAAATACTAAAAATGCAATAATTAATTATAAAATGCCTAGAAAACAAGCTCGTTAAGTGACAAAATATATTTAAACTACCACTACAATTGGCGGCAGGTCAGTAATCAATGTTCCTATTACATTATATAATCAATTTGCATATTATCATTATTAACTCACATATAAAACTAATGCCACATAGCATAGTTCAAAGCATTTCCATTTCACATATCATGTTTTAATTGAATCATACTACTTCCTATTTTATTCAATTCTGTCCACCATTTCAATATTCAATATCAATCACCACAAATCAATTCATATGACCATTATATACTCACCTCGATACTCAATCATGCAATTAACATGAATATAAAAATAATTAAATCGATCTTGAATCATAAAAGAGCAAAACTAAATTTTGTGTCACTTGTCAACGACTTTTGCTTTTCCTTTCCCTCTCAATGGCCCGACATCATCTTTAGCTACATATGATAATATGACAAATAAATAATATCAATTTGCATCCAATTCACATTTAAATACAAAGTCAAGCATATTTTTCATTTTAACAATTTAATCCCTAAGCTCGGGATTTGTATTTTTCGATTAATAGCTTCAGTCCAAAATTTGATTTCATATTCTTTCATTGGGGACCTTATATTTTCAATTCCTAGCATAAATTCATAACATTTTTTCAATTTATTCAATTCGGTCCCTAATGTTACAAAGTTAACAACAAAGTTTATTAAGCTTTACAATTTAGTGTTTATCATAATCTAAGCTTAATTTCTATCAATTTAAAGTTTATTTCATCAATTTCTCAACAATGGAAAGTTACTAAAAATTCAACAATTGAACAAATTGATACATGGGCTAGCAAAATCAAGCTCCCATGATCATAAATCTATAAGAATCAAAGAAAAATAGCTTAGGACTTACTTGAATAGGTGGTCGAATGTTTAAAGCTTCAACAATGGTGTTTCTTTTTCTTTTTTTTCCTCAAGTGGACGGTGGAGAAGATGATGAGATATCATCTTTTCTCCACTTACTTTGGCATTTATACCATGGCTAATTACTAATTAACCTTAATTAATTAAGTTAATCATGTTTTATTTTATTAATTTTACTATTAATGTAATTTAAGTGGTCATCATCAATATCATCCACTAAGTCATGTTATAAATTGGTTTATTTATTATTTTGGTCCTTTAGATAATGTTTATCTAGTTCCCCAAGCCTTTTCTTAATTAAAACTCTATAACAATTAGACTTTTACAATTTAGTCCCTAAGCCTTAATTAACTACTTTTTCGGCTAAATTACCTAACTGAATTTTAATATAATTTTATATTAACTCAATGAATATTCCTATTATATATTTACAGACTTGCTTTACAAAAATGAGATTCTGAAATCGTATTTTCTGACATCACTGGAAATAGAGTCATTACATAATTCATATCATGTCATATCATCCTTTGCATATTATCGCACTTTCATAAGTTACCAATCACATAATACTTACCAAATCATAAGACAAATAGATGTATTACAACCAAACTATTTTTTAACAAGCCATACACACACAAAAAAATTGAATTCAAATCATGAAAGCACAAATTGGGATCACTACTCATCTACAACTATAGCCTTTCCTTTGTCTTGAATTGGCCTGATGTCGTCTTTAGCTATGTACGATAATTTACTAATAGAAATGGTATTAGTTTCCACTCAATCACATGAAAAAAATATAATTTAACATAATTTTCATTCTATTCATTTTACTCATTATATACTAATTCATATTTTTATATTTAATACCAAATCAACAAACAAAGTTCAAATTATTTCCTTAAGGACTGGTACTCTAATCTACAAAGATAATGTCTTAATAGATTTCAATTTATTTAATTTAGTCTCTAATATCATAAATAAACTATATAGCTTAATTGAATTTCTAATCATTGCCAACATTTTTCTCTACTTTTCAACTTAGTCCTAACATGATCAAAACTCATACTTCAAATTCTAATCAAAATCAAGCTCAATTTCATTAATACCAATTAATGGCTGTAACACCCCAAACCCGGCCTAAAAGTTAGGCCCGGATTCGGGGTGTCACATTGAAGTGTTTTTGCGAAAACCTTGTTTTCATTGAAAATCCTTCTAGAGAAAAGTTAAGTAAAATCCAGTTTTCAAAACGAGGTGTAACCAAAAACCATTTCCTTGTTACTACGTAAAAATTTCCTTTGACAGCGGAAGCTCGTTCTTAAAACACAATTATTTTCAAAAAAAACTTGGAATATACTTAAAAGAAATAAAGTCAGGTTCCGTTTCAAAGTTATAATGCATAGTGGAAGTAATGGAATACTAACTAGAGGGAAAACCTTATTACAATTCGAAATAAAATAACTTAAAATAAATCACTTAAAATCTAGAATTTAGATATTAAGGAAAACAGGTCTAATCGTCTTGCTAGTTGGCCACCTCTGAGTCCCTCCATTCATCGAACCGCCTAATGAGGATCACCTGAGAAAAGTAAAAGAGGGAGTGAGTTTTGAAAACTCAGTGTGTACTACCCTCGTCAAACAAATAGCATACATATCATATTATTAACATAATAATATCATACATGCAATGCAGTGCAAACCCTCCCCAAATAATCCATTTGGTACACATCATCTCCGTCCCGCTGAAACACATTTGTAGGGATTTCAAAATCGACCCACCTATTCGATACACATCAAGGGTAGCCCGGTTGCGGTACTACCTAATGTTGCAACAAAGCTGCTGATCATATAATGGGCTTAAAAAGCCACCGATGGATCCACAGTTACCAAGCAATCATGCGATCCTCATATACTTCCTCCGTTTCATAATTCCCACCGATATGCATCCTAAACAGAATATCATATGAATGCAGCAAATGTACATGTAACATCCATAAATCTTACAATCAACGCACAGGGGTATTTTAGTCATTTCACAAATCAAGGGTATTTCGGTAATTCTACCCTACAAGGGTATTTTAGTAATTCTTAATAGTATAGGTCTTAATTACGAACCTTGGCCCGTCAACAAGTCCTCGCGGCTTAAGTGAACAGACACTATGCACCAGGTAGGATTCCAGAGAAGAGGAGGTAGGTTACTAGGACCGCTTAAGTACCAAGCTCTCCCTAGATCCAATCCTAGACATGCATATGTCCATTGCCACACTCTACCCTAGCAACTTGTCCACAAACATGTTTGATTATTAAGTTAAGTTTTATGCTATTTAAGAATTCATCAGAACTAAGCCTAGAGTCCATTGAAACCCTAGCATGCATTTCTAAAATACCATAAGGCCCACTAAGCCCAATCATGTCCATATAGCCCATTAAGCCCAATCATGTATATGTAGCCCATTTGGCCTGATCATAATCAAATCATACAACCATCCATATCAATCCATTATTCAATTTCACATATAAACTCTTGCCAATTTGGGCCCACAAGTTCGGTAGGCCCACATGGCCCCTTCTAGCCCGATTGGCCAAACAGTGGCCCGAGACCATGAGATCGCTCTCTTGGTCTTGGTAGTCGTATTGGTGTTCCCACACGAATGTTCACACGCTTGTGTGGTTACTGGTGTCAACCTTTTGGCGTTTCAGCTTTTCGGCATTCTGATTTTTCAGTATTTTGGCTTTTACCGATTTGTCATGTGTGAAGTGTATGTACACACCTGGTAAATGAGACATGTTACACTATCCTCAGCCTTTAACCTACAACCAATACCAACTCCAATCAATCACACACTTAACCACAATATTTACCAAAAATTAAAGCCTTACCATAACCTTACCGTGTGCCACCAGTCCTAATAGCCCTTCCTTAGCTAGTACTTACGAATATCCCCTAGATCTGCATCAATCTTAATCGTTAAAGACAAAATAATAGGTGACTTGTATCCACTTAAGTCACCCTTTCCCTTACTATAGACTATTCGGCCAACTTATCCCAAAATCAAGAACACTTACCCAAAAGCCGAAACGTATGGATATCTTTTCGGTAGAGACTTGTAGATCCAAGCTTGATTCTAATTTTTCCAAGATTCGATCCACTAAAAATCAAAGGAATGATGACAGCACAACAGAGATTTGGTCACTAGAGTATTCGGCACAAGGTTTGAGGTGATGAAGGAAACGACTCCAAGAGCAAAGGTTTTCGGCTTTTGAAGTCACGAATATTCGATCCCCAACAATTGAGATGAAGGTCGGATGATACAAGCAATGGAGAAAGAAGAGAATGATATTCGATTTAAGGCTTTAGGAGTGAAGAAAAGAAAACACATAAGGAAGAGGCAAGGTTTAGAACAGAAAAAGTGAAGGAGAATTCGGCAGAGCCCTATAGTTGTCGAAATAGCACAAAGGGAATATCTATTGTCGAAATAGAACAAAGGGAATTCCAATTGCCGAAATAGCACAGAGGGAATTCGGCACCCCCTATCTATACACAAGACTGAAATTCTGCCTACCCCCCAAAGTCCCAATCGGCTCCAACTCTTCCCCATCTCATCTCCTCGTTTTCTCCCTAATAACTCCCCAATCCTTTTTCTAAATTTTCTCTTCTGATCACTCTCCTTAGAGTCCATCATCACACCACTTCGAACCTTCTAGAAGGCCAAAATTAAACTCCTAAAAAAATACTAAGCTAGGATTCGAACCTAGTATCTCCTTGCTAGCCCATAATGCCACCTTCCTATACCCTAAGTGGCGTCACTTAGCCACTCCACCACAAGGCTCTTTGATGCCATTTTTCCCTATTTTTATTTAAAAGCCCAACTACTCACCGCCCTGGTTCCTTTAATAATTAATTAAAAATTCCCTCTCTTTAAAGTTCGAACCCAGAACTTCTCCAACACCCGTAGACACTCCAAGTTTATTAAACCCTTAAAGCCAATATGTCATTTGTCATTTTCTCGCTCACTTAAAAAAATTCTGAGACCCAAAGCCCAAAGCCCAATAGGCCCAATACTTCTAGGCCCAAATTTGGGGCGTTACAATGGCAACTTGATAAACATTTATCATGTAACAGCACGATTTAGACCCTAGTTAGAAAAGTGGTTTTAGGACCACAAATCTGAGGTTAGAGAAATAATTAAATATTATTTTTGATATTTGTGGTATGTGATAAAGTATGTGTGAAAGTTCTGTGTGAAAATTTTATCGTTTGAGTGCTGATTTGTGAAAAATGACCTAATCGCGTAAAATGCAAAAATTGTGTGCTAATAGTTAAAAGTGTTTAATTTCCATGTCTTATTAAATGAAAGGTCCTTATGTTGTAAATGGACCATTGGTCTAATGAATGGACATAGTTGGACATGAGTTAGTGGATCTTAAATGGAAACATTAAGGTTAAATTGGTAAAATGATAATTAAGTTAATATTAATTAAAATAAAACATGAATTAATGGCATGTGTGTTCATCCTTGCCAAAAATACAAAGGAAAAAGAAAAGAAAAAAAGAGTCTTAGGGTTTTGCTAGAATTTGGCTTGATTTAGGTATGTGTTTTGATCCGTTTTTGATGATTTTTACGATTTTGTGATCATTGCTTCGTGTTCTAGCTAGCCCATGCCCTAATTTTTGAATTTGTTGGTGATTTTGTAAAATACCAGTGATGAATGCTTAAGCTTTGTGATAGTTGATGATGAATAATGAGCAATTGCTAATAGATTATAATGTTTTGTAAAGTGATTTTTTTGACAAAAATGTCAAAAATGGATTAAATTGTAAAATGTGTAAATTGAGGGATTGGAATGTGAAATAAATATGAAATATGGGCTGTTAGGGGCACTATGGTAATTCGGCTAAGCATGGATTAAATTGGATTTTGTGAATTTGATGTATTTGTGAAATAAGGACTAAAAATGTCAAAATGTGTAATTGTGAGGCCTAAAGTGTAAAATGCTTTAACTATATGTTGTGGATTGTTTTGGATGAAAATGTGATTGAATGAGTTGAATTTGATATTATATCGATCAAGAAAGGAGAAATTCAGACTTAGTCAAGGCAAGAATAAATGCTCGATTGATCGACTAATGTCGTTGTTTTTACGTCCGAGGTAAGTTCGTGTATAATGCGAATTGTTTAAACAATGTTCACCTATTATGAAATGTATGGAAATGTGATTCTTGAATTAGTAATGTGATATGTGAGCTCGAAGATATGTGGCACTAAGTGTGCGTGAATAGAATAGTTACTACAATGAATTGCACTAGGTGTGCGAGATAAAGAAATGTATCGGCTATATTAGTTGGCACTGTGTATGCGATACCGAGACATCTTCGGTTTAATGTGATGGCACTAAGTGTGCGATACTATTGTAGCTTCAGCTAATTATATGGCACTGAGTGTGCGAGTTCATCGAATGTTTAAAGAGGACCGAACAAATTATGGCTTGAAACATTGAGTGGTAAATATGATATATAAATACGTGATGGTACAGGTATGTATGGAACCTATGTGGTTGATGATATTGTGTATGAGATCAATGGATGAATATGAGAATGAATGATGAAAAAGAGATGGTTTGAGTAGCATTAAAAATGCTTGTACTTGAATTTATAGATATGGTATGAAAGTGAGCAATAGCTAGGGGTGAGATTGGGTAGTGATGTGAATTGAATCAAATGATAGTTAATTTTGGTTTTTGAATCGAAATTGTTGAGTTAATTATGTTATATTACAAACTTACTAAGCTTTAAAGCTTACTGTATGAAATATTTCTCTGTTTTATAGTGTCATTAAAGCTAGCTTGGATTCGAGGATCATCAGCGACTCAATCACACTATCGGCCATCTATTTTGGTACCTTTTTGGAAGTTGTATATATGGTATATGGCATGTATAGGCTAGTAAGGTTGTGGGATGATTTTGGTACATGTTTTGCTATGTGAAAATGGAGTAAGTAATGTGTAAATATGGTCTTCTATGAATGGCCATTAGGGTATGTTTTGGTGATATTAAAATTGTATATTTCATACTTGATTTGGTAGTTGAGAATGGTGATTGAAATGTATGTTAAATGATGTTGGAATTAATCATGTAGGGATGACCCAAATTGGGTGGCAATTTGGCCTTGTAAATGGCCTATAATTGTCTACATGGGTGAGCACACAGGCATTTGCCTCGCCTATGTCCATCACTATCTTTATTCGATGTAGGTCAAACTTGCACACGGTCCAGACACATGGGCGTGTGATAAGCCGTGTGACTCGAGTCAGAGTTGCACACAGACACACGGGCATGTGATAGGCCGTGTGATCCTATTCAGATTGCGCACGGAGTAAGACATGGCCTGAGGCATGGTTGTGTGAAGCACACGGTCTATCCACACGGGTGTGTGCCCTGTTTTAGAAGAAAAATTTTCTAAGTTTGTAAAGTTTTTGTATGAGGTCAATTTATTCTCGAACCCTCTTTAAAGCATGTTTAAGGTCTCTTAGACGCACAAAAGGGACTTGTGTTATTGATTACTTTGATGTGTTGATGTGTGAGCTATGATGGTATAAATGTTATGATTCGACTGGTAATACCTCGTAACCCTAGTCCGACGATGGATATGGGTTATGGGTGTTACATATCAATTGAAAAATATAAGGCATGGGTAAGCTTAATCAAGCTTAGATGATCATGAAAACATATAAATTTCATAAGAAAAGCATGTTTAACTTAGGGATTTATAAAGAAAGCAAAAAAGGAAATTCTTTCTTTTTTTGTCACTTAAACAATCAAAGGAAGAAGATGATGGCTTTAAATTCCATCCACTATTATATACTATAAATGCTAAGATGAGTTGTTTAATTAAGCTTAATTAGTCATTATTAGTGGTTTAATAATAATATGTTAGTTTTAAGTAATCAAGATATAATTAAGATAAATGGATGTAATCATATCTGTAACACCCCAAACCTGGCCCAGAAGTTAGGCTCGAATTTGGCGTGTCACATTGAAGTGTTTTTCGAAAACTATGTTTTCGTTGAAAACCCTCCTTAATATTTAAAAACTAAAGTCTCAGGTTGTGTTCGTTCAATTTCAAAATGTGGTTCATTGAAAAGTCAGCCACTTTTAAAAACGTTATTAACTTTATTGAAAATCTCTTTTAGTTACGAAAGCTAATTTAAAGTAAAGAAGTTTAAAACGTATGTTTTTTTAAAAACAGTAATTGGGTTGAAAACTCATCTACGTCTAGCATATATAAAACGTAACAAAATCCCAAATTCAGAATTAAATCCAGAGAGGCCATATTATAGAAATTAAAATACAAAATAGAATTTAATACATATATAAAGTCTAAAGCCTATCAGCCGCAGTCGTGTGGTCACCTCCGAGTCCCTCGCAGCACCAATCCTCCTAATGCTATGGATTACCTACACAGTTAAAAATGGGGTGAGTTTACGAAAACTCAGTATGTAATCCCCTTACTAGAGTATTCATCAAGATATCTAAATGTAAAGTGAAATAGTCAGGCCAAAGCCCTTTAACAAAGATAATGAGACAGTCTAGTTCAGAGCATATGTAGGCCAAAACCCACTACAATATCATTTGGGTCATAGCCCATAACAGAATCAATTAGGCCTAGCCCAAACCAATAACAAAACAAGTGGCCTAAGCCCAGTACAGTGACAGATCTCATAAACGGGTATGCAACAGTATGAGGATGCATCCCACCCTGATCCAACCAACACACCACCCGTACCAACCCTACACTCCTGTGGGGATAAAATCGACCCACCCAGCCAACACACCAAGCTTAGCACCGACTGCGGCACTAAGTCAACAGAACGGCTCAGTGCTGTGGACAGAATGGCTAAAAGCCATAAATATCATAGCAATGCTTCTAGTTAACAGAACGGCTAAAAACCATAAACAGAATGGTTATAAACCATAATCAAGATGGCACAGAGCCATGATTAGGATGGCGTAAAGCTATCGGTAACTGTAATAAGTTTGGCACATAGCCATCAGCGACGATAATATAATTGGCATACAGCCACGGGTAAATATGATCGACACAGAGTCGTCAATAAATATGTTAGGCACATAGCCACATGTAAATACGATTGGCACAAAGCCATAATCAAGATGGCACAGAGCCATAGTTAGGTTGGCGTCGAGCCATAATCAGGTTACACGGCTTTAAGCTGTCCGTCGGTCCATAGTCGTCTCATGCGACCCGTGCGACCTTAAAAGATCAATACTGGATCCACAGTCGTCTCATGTGACCCGTACGGCCCTATCAGAACTTCCTCTGTATCAATGTCCTAACCCCATGCAATATGTCGTGTATGTTATACTCAATCATTACACGTGTATGCAAAATGGCCATGCTTAGTAACAGTCATTTAGACATATATTAAAAACATATCAGTCACACGACCACAGTCAAGTCAGTTTAAACACAGTTTTACGATCACAGTCAAATCAGTCAAATTCATAGTCTAAGTTAGCCATTTACCACAAGGGCAAAACAGTCATTTTACCTTATAAGGGTATTTCGGTAATCTTACCCTTCAGGAGTATTTTGATAATTCTACCCTACAGTGGTATTTCGATAATTTTACAAACTGAAGGTATTTCGGCAATTTTACAAACTGATGGTATTTCAGTAATTTTACAAATTAGGGGTATTTTGGTAATTTTGCAAATCGGGGGTATTTCAGTAATTTTACAAATTAGGGGTATTTCGGTAATTTTGCAAACTAGGGGTATTTTGGTAATTTTGCAAATTAGGGGTATTTCAGTAATTTCACAAATCGAGGGTATTTCGATAATTTTACAAATCGAGGGTATTTCGATAATTTTACAATCCGAGTCTCAATAACCCAATAGAATGTCCACCGTTGCCTCGAGCGACTTAAATAACCTAAACAGTCACAACGATGTAAATGGGCCTAAGGCCCATTATTCGGCCTAAGTGGGCCCACACCCTCCTGTGGCCATTTAGCCCAAAAATAGCCACAATTATTCAAACGCCACATTCTAAACAACACTTCGTGTGGGCCCATAAGCCCACTGGGCCCATACAGCCCATTTTGGCCCAATGAGGCCCAGAACAACCCAAGACCACGAGAGCGCTCGCGGTGGCCTCTACAGACTAATGCCCATGTTCGTAGGCTCGGTTCACCACACGCATGATCGCACGCTCGTGTGGCAACCGTTGTCGTACTTTCGGCTTTTCAACATTCCGGCATTCTGGCATTTACCGATCTATGGTTTGGGTGGTATGTGTACACACCTTGTTTACTAAACGTGTCAAAGTCCACGACCATAAACCTTGACTGACTGAGTGTGATTTCAGCCCACCCAAAACGCTGACAATGATTGCTAACAACCTCCTTGATGGTTATCTGCACATTAAGCGGATTCATTACTCATGTTGCTTAAACTTGTGGTTTGAATCCACATATGTTGGCCTATGGAAAATGCAAATATAAAGTGAGAAAAAGGCATTCGGCCAATACCAACCCAAGCCAACATAATCTAGCTCAGATCAATCACAACGAACAACATTACCTTCGGTCAAGAACAAGCAAAAAGGTTCAAATCGTATCTGCAGCGCTAGAGAACTCCTTCACTCCTCGAGGATTACTTAAACTTGAATGAATACCATAACCAAGAAAGAAAAAAGATAAGAATGGGCATTAGAGAAAAAGAAGAGCAAAGCTGAAAAACAGAGACATAAAGACTTATCGATCGATATTTAACCAACAAAAATCGATTGAATGAAAGGGAAAAGAGGATAGGATTGAGAGAGAGAGAGAGTAGAAGAGAATAGGCAATCAAGGACTAGGGAAAAGATTGATGGAGCAAAACGATATTCAGCTACAAGGGAGGAAGATGTTCGGTTACACAAAATTGAATGTAAGTAAAGGCAAAGTACCAATAATATTCAAGAGGAGAAAAGTGAGGGAGAGAGAAAAAGTTGATCAAGCAAAGCACGAAAATGGAGAGCAAAACCACAACTTGGCAAAATCCTGAAATGAGAATGACCAATTACCAATACCTAGCTGAACTTTACCCCAAAAGAACTCCCCATTTTCGTTCAGCCTTCCACACACTAAATTTGCCCCCAACACCCCTTCGCAACCAAAACACTAAGTGCCAGAGTTCGAATCTGGCAAGACTCTTCTCCAAATTCGAACTTGCTTGATTTTCCCCTTAATTTCCACCCATCTATGTAACACCCCTAACCCGTATCCATCGCCGAATTAGGGTTAAAGGCATTACCTGACAGATCAAAAATATTTACAGACATTACATTCAATCATTCATCAATTGCAATAAAGGTGCCCCTTAAATAGGTCAACGAGACCCTAATCATGCTTTAAATTAGGGCCGAGACTAGGCTGAACACTTACGAAATTTATCAAAATTTAAAACTTTTCTGAGTTATGTAGGACACACGCCCATGTGGGCAGGCCGTGTGTCTCCCACGGATACTAGACACATCCATGTGTCTTGGTCGTGCCAAATCAAGGCATGTATACTAAATTTTCCACACGGCCACTAGGCACGCCCGTGTACTATGACCGTGTGCTCTTAGGCCAAATACTGACTAAATCACACGGCTACAAAGCATGCTATGTGCCAAGGCCGTACATACTTAGCTAGATACTGCCATTTTCCCACTGCCATTAGGCACACCCATGTGCTATAGCTGTGTAGGCAAAACAGGCCATTGTCAAGGCCATAATGCCATCCTTACAAGGGTCAATCTCTACTATCAAATTACCAAATCAATTCATGCATAATTTTGCAACCAAAACATATCAAAGAATCATCAATTCTTCACTTACAATTGCAACTCCAACCATGCCAGTTTGTAAAACTAAACACATATGCAATTAAGCATAATCCATCCATCTTTTTCATTCATATATCCATTCCTTTGATCAATCAAACATGATCATGTTGCATTCATATGCTTACCAAATCTTTAACCACTTCATAAGCTATCTATCCATGCCAAAACACACATCATTTTCATATTTGCTCAAGCATATTACCAATACTTATCTAGCCACATCTCATGGCTATTATACACATTTCAAACATAACCAAAAATGACTAGCCTATACATGCCATATCTAGCTATATACATATTCCAAAACAAGTTGAGTAGTGTGATGATGATCCTCGATGGTCCCCGAGCCTTCAGTAGCTTTAACGATCTATAAAACAGAGTAAATACACACAGAGTAAGCTTTCGAAAGCTTAGTAAGCCATATAAAAATAAACATAACATACAATGCATATAACCAAATTAATACATTGGTACTTATAGTTCTCATAACCAATTCATCACATGATCTTTTGTAACACCCCCAGACCCGGCCCAGACGTTATGGTCGAATTCGGTGATGTCACATCAAAGGGATAATTCCAAAATGACTTTGTTTAGTTAAATTTATGTTCAGTAGGAAATTTGCATAGTTAAAAACTTAAGTTTAAGATTTAGAAACCCAAAATCCTTGCAACTTGTTAAGTTATGATGAAAGCCCATGTTTTAAGAAAACGTCCATATGTTATAGTTATTTCGAAAACCATGTTAAACTTTAGAAATTTATTTAAGTTTAATAATTAGGCAGTTGAAACAATAATAAATCCCAAATGTAAAGTCAAATTGGAGATACAAGGCCTTATTACATCCCACTGAAAATAAAGTAATTAAAAATAAAGTCAATTGAAACTAATTAAAAACTTCTAAATAACTTACAGTGTGGCCACCTCTGAGTCCTCTTCCACGTCGAGCCGCTTACTGAGGGTCACCTGAAACGTTAAATAAAAGGGTGTGAATTTCAAAACTCAGTATGTACGACCCTTGGTAATCCATTCAACATGCAATTATCATATTGGTCCTAAGCCCTATCAAAATCGGTGGTCTTGGGCCTTAGCCCACAATGACCTCATATCACATCAGTATCACATGAATCCAATGCTCCCATCCCAAATCGAACCCTGCACTCCATTTCCCTTCCAACCCTAACTCCTGTGGGGATATAAATATCAACCCACCCATCCCTACACTCCAAAGGTAGCACCAACAATGACACTACTCAAACGTTAAAAGAAGGTCGCTAAGCATATAATAGGCTTAAAGCCCTTTGGTGGATCCACTGTCATGCGACTAGGCGATCCTCACATATCTTCCTCCGTATCATTAAACCCACCCAAGTGCAACATATATCTCATGAATGCAACATACACATTTTCACACATTAAGCACCTAGGGGTATTTTAGTCATTTCACTTCCCAATGGTATTTTTGTAAATCTACCCTAAAGGGGTATTTTCGTAATTCTACCCTACAGGGGTATTTTCATAATTCTACCCTACAGGGGTATCTTTGTAATTTCTTTCAACTCAGGTTTTAGTTATGAACTTTGGCCCATCAACAAGTCCTTGTGGCTAAAGTGAACAGACACTATGCACAAGGTAGGATCCCAGAGAAGCAAAGGTGGGTCACTAGGACTACTTAAGTACTAAGCTCTCCCTAGATCCATTCCTAGATATGCATACGTCCATTGCCACACTCTAACCTAGCACTTGTCCATAGACATGTTTGATTATTAAATTAAGTTTTATGCTATTTAAATATTTATCAGAACTAGGTTTAGAGTCTATTAAAACCCTAGCATGCATTTTTAAAATCCCATAAGGCCCACTAAGCCCAATCATGTCGATATAGCCCATTAAGCCCAATCATGTTTATGTAGCCCATTAGGCCCGATCATCATCAAATCATACAACCATCCATACCAATCCATCATTCAATTTCACATATCAACTCTTTCCATTTGGGCCCACAAGCTCGGTAAGCCCATTTAGCCCGTCTGGCCCGGTCGGCCAAACAATGGCTCTAGACCATGAGATCGCTCTTTTGGCCCCAGTAATTGTATCGGTGTTCTCACACAAATGTTCGCACACTCGTGTGGTTGTCGGTGCCAACCTTTTGGCATTTCGATTTTTTGGGATTTCAGCCTTTGCCGATTTGTCGTGTGTGAATTGTATGTACACACCTGTTTAATGCGATGTGCTACACTATCCCAAGCCTTGAACCTACAACCAATACCAATCTCCAATCAATCACACACTTAACCACAATATTTACCCAAAAACCAAAGCCTTACCATCACCTTACCGTGTGCCACCAATTCTAGTAGCCCTTCCTTAGCTACTATTCAAGAATATCCCCTAGATCTGCTCCCACACATATACTATCAAAAATCAAGTGACTCATATTCCACACAAGTCACCTCTATAAGCCACACTTACATTCAGCCACTTACTAATCCACAATTGAGATGAGTACACTTACCACTTGCTAGTGATCCTTACCATACTTGTGATCTTTGAACCCTACCCTTGTTAATAATGGGTTAATGACAAGAAAGAGTTAGATAGCCCTCCGGCTTTTACCAAAACACACTAAAAGAGGTTGACTAAGTACTTACCGAATCCAACCTTTGATCCTGCGGCCTAGATAGTTACTGAACGAGATCCGGCTTTTAAAACTTGATTATGAGTAGATAACAGCAACCGATTTGTGGTGGAGGAAAAATAACAAGGAATCGACAAAAAGATAGGGCTATTCGATTATAAGGGAGTATTCGGCTTTCAGAGAAAGAAAAAGAATGCAACACCAATAAGGATTTCGACAAAAAGGAATGATGGACTTTAGGGACCAAGAATATTCGGCACAAGAGAAATAGACTAGAAGCAAAGGAAAGAAAAGAGTTTGATGAGAAGGAAGGGAAGAAATCGGCGCAAAAATAGAAGAGGAAGAATAAGGGATTTCGGCTTTTAGGTATTTGGAGAGAAAAGTAGTTTTCGGCAAAATAAAAAGAAAGAATTTGGCATTAGCCTAGAACCCCAAAATCGACACCTATTTATAGCCTATAGCAGAATTTCCTATCTCCAAATTCCCAATTCGGCTCAACCTCTTCCACATATCTCATCTCCCAATTTTTCTCCACGATAAGCTCCTCAATCCTTTTCCTAAATTTTCTCTTCTGATCACTCTCCTTAGAGTCTATCATCACACCACTTCCAACCTTCTAGAAGGCCAAAATTAAACTCGTACAAAAATAAATACTGAGCTAGGATTCGAACCTAGGATCTCCTTGCTAGCCCATAGTGCCACCTTTCTATACCCTAAGTGGCATCACTTAGCCACTCCACCATAAGGCTCTTTGCTGTCATTTTTCCCTATTTTTATTTAAAAGCCCAACTACTCACCGCCCTGGTAAAATTCCTTTTCCTCAAAGTTCAAACCCAGAACTTCTCCAACACCCCTAGACACTCCAAGTTTATTAAACCCTTAAAGCCATCATGTCAATTGTCATTTTCTCGCTCACTTAAAAATTTTCTGAGACCCAAAGCCCAAAGCCTAATAGGCCCAAATTCGGGGCGGTACATCTTTGGCACATTTGCTTACACAAATCTTGCCACAATTTCTATTCACATATCACATATGTACTTAGCTCCTTCAAGCATATTTCTATTCTTGTATCATATTCACATTCTCATATTCAATAATACATTTCATCATAGTAAATTCATATAGATACTTACCTTTTATACACACTTAGTGTACATATCAAACATACCTAAAATGGATTTACATTTATGTAATTGTTCATAGCTCAGAATTGCCCGTTGAACTGTTCGTAATCTAATAGGATATACAGAATACTCCGAATAGTCATACAATGCCAACGTCCTAGACGTGGTCTTACATGTAATCAGATGTCGGTGCCACTGTCCTCGACAAGGTCTTACACAAATTAATACGATGTCAATGTCCCAGACATGGTCTTACACGTAAGTCTCATATCGATGCCAACGTCCTAGATGTGGTCTTACATGTTAAAACAGAACAGATCATAGCTAATCTTATCTATTCCTAGGTTCATACGGGACTTCTCAGACATTGTCACTATGTCGATCTTATCTCAGAATTCATGTACACATCATCTCGTAAACATTTATCGTTATCAATAGTCATATGAACATACATAATTCAATACACATACGTTTATTTGCATAATGACTTACCTCGGATTCAGATATTCGTTCAGACTCGTTTTGTAACACCCTAAAAATTTGAGTATTGATTTTATTGCATGTTTTTGGTGCTTAGATTATGAAGGAAAATTTTCTTACTTCTTTTCATAGTTATTATAGTTCTGAAAAAGAGTTTAGAATTATTCGGGAAAGGAATAAATTTTTAATTTTGAGAAATTAATGAAGTGGATTAAGTGACATTGATACTTAAGTAAAAATAAGTGTCAAAGTGTAGCATAAGATGAGTAATGGTAAGGTGGTGTTGGCGCATGAGTTGTGGCATGAGGGGAGTGGTTCGAATCCCTTGGTTAGCATCTAGAAAATTTTATTTTTTGCTTTAATCTATGCATGTGTCGGCAAGGGGATAAGGATGGATGAGTTGTATTGTTTTATTTTTGGTAAGTAAGACTAAAGGAAAAAGGTAATTTTTAACTTATGGTATGGAATCAAAGAACTTGGAAAGATATGGGGACATGAGGCAAGTGTCAAGGATAATGTTTTTGAAACAAATTCATGGTCATTTGACCAATGAATTTGGACGGCAATATGGCTAGGGGGAGGTTGGCCGAATATGCTAGTAGCTTGGCTAGGGTAGGGATTTTGTTTTGGTCATTCCTAGCATTTTGTGCAAGCTTTGTTTTTTTTCTTTCTTTCTTTCTTTCTCTCAACCTTCTCTTTGGCCGAATTTGAGCTTTTGGTATGCCAAAATTCTTTTGACCATTTGGTCATTTTTGCTATCACATTAGTATTCTTTTGTGTGCCTTTTCATTTTGTCGAAATTACCAACACCAAAGGTCATTCTTTTTCTTTCTTCCTCCATTGCCGAATGTACCTTGCCCTAAACACATCTCTTACTTTCTCTTTTCTTCTTTTGAAAACCGAATCCTCATCATCATCCCTTTCACTCATCTTTTAATTTTCTTTTCAATCATACTATCTTCATAAAAATCTCTCATGGCCGAATGTTAGTGTGCCTTGCCGAACCATTTTTCTCTTCTCTTTAGTTTTCATAGCCGAATCTCTCTCTATTCATAAGCATCTTTCTCAATCATCTCTTTTCAACCGTGGAGAATAGGTAAGAGTTCTTTTAGTTCATATTAGTTAATAGTGGTTTTGGCCGAATATGGATAGAGGTAAGAAGGATTTCTTGGATCGAAATAATCGTTCATTTTATTAACGTTTCTCTTTATTATACTTTAGTGCAATAACGGAAGATCTAACTCGAGTGTTCGTGTGTATCTTGGAGCGTTGGAATCGATTTAAGGTGTTGAGGAACGTTTTGGTCGACTCTCTTTTGAGAAGCAAGAATCCTTGTGGTAAGGAAATCTCGCCTTTAAGATCTTTAGTATTTTTCGATATATTATTATTAGGATTAACAATCTTTTGATATTAAAGACATTCAAAATAGGAAGAAAAGTAGGTGTTTAGTCTTCGTAAGAAGAGCGGATCCACTATTTCCCTAAGTATAAACGAAGGCGATTTCGATAGTCCGGATTTTCCACCGGTTGCGGACCATCTACCGAAGGAAATAAATTATTCAAGTAGTTCGTACTCCGAGCCTTTATGCGTTAGTGGATTCTCGTGAACAACGAATCGATAAACGAGGAGAAACCAAAATTGAAGTGATTCAAAATAAGAGGGTAAGGATTTGGATCGAATATCAATAACATATTTTTATACATGGTAGTGTCCTAATAAGATTGTATTATGTTTAGGTGTTGAAGAACGGGAAGGGTTAGTACTCACGATATCGAGGTGTGTAACTTCACACTTTTCTCGGGTTTAGACATCATTCGTGGTATTGAGTAAAATCGTAAAAACGACTAGATCGGTATAAAACGTAATAATTGGTATTTGGTGAAATTACATGAAAACGGTTAATATGGTGAAAATTACGAAAAAGCCCTCGATGAGTTAGATGGTAAAATATAAATTTTCATGTCTTCGTAAAATGGGCCGATAAGTTTGATAATTAGTAGATGGGCAGAAAAATATTGCTTGTTAGTAAAATGGGCCGAAATCCCTGATAAATAATAATTGGGCCGAAATCTCTGCTAGATATGGGCCGAACTCTTGCTAGATCGTAAATTTGGGCCTAATATGTTAAATTTCTAAATGGGCCAAATGTTGTTTTGTAATTTTTGGGCCTTAATAAAAATTGGAAATATTGACTCTTGTTAATGGGCCTTTTTAATAAAATCATTGTATGATCATAGACTACTTTGCATACATATTGCATGGGTTGGGAAAATGATGAAGAGAAGAAAGGCCTGTTGCCAAAATCTAGTTCGGTGGCTCTGCCACAAAATTATTAAATGGCTATTCGCCTCTATTTCGGTGGTTCTGCCACAAATAATAATTGGCTCAATGCCTCTAGTTCGGTGACTTTGTCACAATCTAGTTCGGTGGCTCTGCCACAAATATAAAAGGCTTAATGCCTACGATTGGTGTGATGGTGGGGTGGGTTGACTTGATCCCCACAGGTGTGATGGTTGGTACGGGGGTGTGTAGTGGATGGAAATTAGGTTTGGGAGGGAAAATTCATTTTTGCATGCATATCATTATTCATGTTGTTAATTCTGCTAATGGGCTTAAGCCCAAATCCATAATTTGATAATCTGGCGTTATACACTGAGTTCTAAGTAACTCACCCCCTCAAATTTTCATCTCAGGTAATGGAAATTGACGTGGACTTGGGCCGAGGATGACTTTGTGGAGGCCATGCTGCAAAACATGGGTTTATTAAACTTTGAACTTTTTAATAAGTATTTTTACTATTTTGGGTTGATGTAATAAGGGCCTATATTAATATTTCATGGATTTTTATGTGTGGTTGGTTTAAACTATATTTTGGACATTTTTATATGGGCTGATGATTATATGATGTTTTTATTAAAATAATTTGGGTTTTCAAATATATGAAATTCCTTTATAAATATTTTTAGTATTTTGAACTCTTATAAAATTTACTTAAGGATTTTGATAATACAATATTAATGATGTTTTCAACTAATATTTTCTAATATACATCAAATTTAAAATACTTTTTTGATTTTTATTAAACCTTGTAATTAAAAATAATTTTGTAGATTTCGACTCACTGTAATTGTTAAGATAGCTCGATTCATGTAACAAACCAAATCCAGTCTTAATGCATAGACCGGGGTTGGGGTGTTACATTTAATGGTATCAGAGCTAGTTTCAAAAACTCGACTGTGGTTTGGGTTCACAAATAATTTATGTATGAATTCATTCAATTATGTTTTAAAGATCAGTATGGCACCACAAGCATCCGGCAACAAGTCAAGTAAGTATTTATTACTTAATGATTACTATGATGATCATAGGAATACTCTAGAACTTCTAGTTTTAGATGTGAAAAATCGTAGAGATTGAGACTATAGGATATGTTGCGAAAACAACTTTATCTCTAAAATCTCATAAAACATCGTTAATAAACATCAAACAATTTTACGATTCATAAAACTTGTAATCGATAAAACGAATAAGCCATCATGAGCACTAGAGGACGTGGTCGTGGGACGCAGTAGACGTGGCGTGGTAGAGGCCGAGGTGCTACGATCAAGCACCAAATCATATGCCGGAAATGGATGCACCTGCGTCATTTGAGAGTGAGGCGGGATCATGCGATCACATGGAAGAAGATAATGCTTTGACACAAGCAATGTCATGAGTCCTAGAATGGGTCAGAAACTAGAATTGGGCCAACAACTCGTGGGTCAATTTCGAATGACTCAAGTCAAATAATGCGAAGTGTTTAGAGGAGTTTAGGTGTAGCTCAGAATGTGGTGAATATTGGCTCAAGTCGTGGAACGGATTATGGATGATATGGAATGCCATCGTTGAGCAAAACCGAAAGGAGCTGTGTCTTTGTTAAGAGACGAGGCGTATCAGTGGTGGCTCACTGTTCGAGAAGGCACCGAAGCTACACTAATTACTTGGGAATTCTTTAAAGCTGCCTTCCAAGGAAAATACGTTGGAACAAGTTATGTAGGCGCTCAAGGAATGAATTTCAATCTTGTACAAGGGAGTAAAACAAGAGAAAGATATGAAGTCGAAGTTTTACGTCGAGCCGCTATGCTCGGACAATAGTATCAACAGATCATGAACGTTGTGTGTGTTTCGAGGATGGGCTTAATGATGAGCTGAGGGTTCTGATTGCTCCACAGCAAGTTAGAACTTTTTCCACGCTTGTGGAGAAGGCCAAGATAGCCGAGGAGGCTAAGAACTCAGAACGTCAAAACCGAGAAAGATTTAGAAACAAGAGAGACACACGTGATCTGGTTCTTCAAAGAGATTTGGAAGAGACCTCGAATGATGAACCGTTCAAGGTAGAACACCCAGAATAAATAATCAAGTCGAGGATGTCTTTGAATGTGGAAAAAGACATTTTGGAGAGTGTTGGAGGAAAACGGGCGCTTGTTACAAATGCAGGTCAATGGATCATCAGTATAGAAATTGTCCTCGATGTATGGATACGACTCAAGAAGTTCGTAATAATGATGCACAGCCGGCCAGAGGTACTCAGCAACCACTGAGAGGTCGTGGACAAGGTCGTGGTGGTAATGGGGCTGGTCGTGGTCAAGGTGCACCGGGTCGAGGCAATGGTCCTAGAGGGAACACGGATGCAAGACAGCCTGGACTGGTCTATGCAGTTAGACGCCGTGAGGATGGCAACGCCCCTGATGTGATAACTGGTACATTCTTCATCTTTGATGTACCTGTTATTGCTTTAATAGATTTTGGTTCTACCCACTCATATGTTGCTAGCACCATATCTGGAAACCTGAATCTAGAATCTAAAATTACCGATAGTGAGATGACAGTAATTAGTCCTTTAGGATAGTTGGTAATTGTTAATAAAATGTTTAGAGACGTGCCCTTGGAAATTCAAGAGGAGGTATTCTTGGCGAATTTGATGGAATTGCCTTTCGGCGAGTTTGATCTCATTCTGGGCATGGATTGGTTGGTTAAACATCGAGCGCAATTGGATTGTGCTGAAAAATAAATGTCAGTAAGAACCTCGGATGATAAGGAAGTCATAATGATTGGTGAACGAAGGAACTACTTGGCAAATGTGGTATCCGCGTTGAAGGCAGAGAAGTTGGTTCAGAAAGGATATGGAGCATTCCTAGCCTTTATCTGTGCTTTGGATGCCAAAGAGTTATCGTAAATGATGTGAGATCGGTGAAGAAATTTCGGATGTTTTCCCCAAGAACTTCCGGTATACCTCGGATCGGAAGTAGAATTTGGCATTGAGCTTTTGCCTGGAACCACTCCAGTGTCCATTGCTCCTCATAAGATGGCACAGAAGGAGTTGGTAGAGCTTAAAGCTCAAATTCAAGAATTATTGGATCGGGGATTTATTCGACCGAGTGTGTCTCGGGGAGCACCGGTTTTGTTTGTCAAGAAGAAGGATGGATCGATGCGTATGTGCATTGATTATAGACAATTGAATAAATTGACGATCAAGAATCGGTATCCTCTGCCGAGAATTGACGACTGCTTGATCAATTAAAAGGAGCTTGATTTTCTCCAAAATTGATTTGAGATCGGGTTATCACCACTCAAGGTGAAAGAAGCGGACATTTATAAGACAAAGATTTCGGACTCGTTACGGACATTATGAGTTTGTAGTGATGCCGTTTGGATTAACCAATGCACCAGCCGCATTTATGGACATGATGAACTGAGTCTTTCAACCATATTTAGATCGGTTTGTGGTAGTGTTCATAGATGACATATTGGTTTATTCAAGAAATGATGAGGAGTATGACAAGCATTTGCGTATAGTATTGCAGTTACTTCGTGATAAGCAACTTTACGCCAAATTCAGTAAATGCGAATTTTGACTAAAGGATGTGACTTTCTTAGGTCATGTGGTATCAGCTGAAGGAATAAGGGTGGATCCTCAGAAAATTAAGGCTATTCTGGATTGGAAACCACCAACGTTGGTAGCTGAAATTCGGAGTTTCTTGGGTTTGGCTGGTTACTATAGACGTTTTGTAGAGGGGTTTTCATTGATTGCTGCACCCCTAACTAAGCTGTTGCGGAAGGGAGTTCCATACAATTAGACTGAAAAACAACAAGAGAGTTTCAAGAAATTGAAGAAGATCCCGACGGAAGCTCAGGTTTGATTCAAATAGGAGGTCTGAAAAGAATTCCTTGTTTATTGTGATCGTCTCACACGTGCAGGTTGTGTGTTGATGCAAAATGGAAAGGTGGTGGCCTATGCTTCTCGTCAATTGAGACCGCACGAAGTAAATTACCCTACTCATGATTTGGAGTTAGTCTTTGTGGTCTTTGCCTTAAAGATTTGGAGGCACTATCTCTATGGTGAGAAGTCTATAATCTACACGGATCACAAGAGTCTTAAATACCTCCTTAGCCAAAAAGAGTTGAATTTGAGACAAAGAAGATGGGTAGAATTATTAAAGGATTATGATTTCTCAATCGAATATCATCCTCGAAAGGCTAACGGTAGCCGACGCGTTAAGTCGTAAGGCAAGATTCGATTTGAGAGCAATGTTTGCTCATTTGAGTTTGTATGAGGATGGGAGTTTGTTAGCGAACTTGGTGAAGTCGTGTGGTGGAACAAATCAAGGAAAAACAGACATCAGATGAAAAGTTGGGACCTTTACTTCAGCAAGTTGAAAATGGAGAAATCGAGGATTTTGGAATAAATACGGAAGGTGTGTTGTGCTTTCGTGGAAGAGTTTGTATGCCTAAGGACTCAGATCTAAGGTAAATGATTTTTCGGGACGCGCATAGTAGCCCTTATGCTATGCACCCCGGAGGAAATAAGATGTATCGAAATCTCCGTGAACAGTATTGGTGGCCAGGGTTGAAGCGTGAGATTTTAGAGTTTGTGGGAAAATGTTTGACTTGTCAGCAAGTGAAGGCAGAACATCAACTACCGTCTGGATTGTTACAACCGGTAAGGATTCCTCTTTGGAAATGAGAGCGGATAATTATGGATTTTGTTAGTGGGTTACCTTTAACACCTACTAAGAAAAATTCTGTTTGGGTAATTGTTCATCGTTTGACGAAGACTACTCATTTTCTTCCAGTTCGTACGGACTATTCATTGTAGAAGTTGGCGAAGCTGTACATATCTGAAATTGTGAGGTTACATGGGGTACCCGTATCTATTATATCAGACAGAGATCCCAGATTTACATCACGATTTTGGAAAGCTCTGCATGAAGCCTTGGGGACAAAGTTGAATTTCAGTACGGCTTTTCACCCTCAGTCTGATGGTCAGTCAGAGAGAGTAATTCAGATATTGGAAGATATGTTAAGAGGATGTGTAATCGACTTCAGGGGTAGTTGGGAGGATTATCTACCACCGCGTAATTTATATAACAACAGTTATCAGTCTAGCATTCAGATGGCACCTTACGAAGCATTGTATGGTCAAAGGTGTTGTTCTCCTATTTGTTGGACTGAGTTGGGTGAACGACAATTGTTGGGTCCTGAGATGATATCGGAAACAGAGGATAAAGTAAAAGTTATTCGAGCACGGTTGAGGAAGCCTCGATAGATGTAAGTCGATGCGACACGAAGCGTAAGGCATCGAAAGTCTGCTGTGGGGATCAAGTTTTCTTGAAGGTCTCACCTTGGAAAAAGATTTTCGTGTTTGGAAAGAAGGGCAAGCTAAGTCCTAGGTACATTGGACCATATCGTGTCCTTGAAGCGTATTGGTCCAGTGGCTTATCGATTGAGTTACCTCCGGAGTTGGGTCAAATTCATAATGTTTTTCATGTTTCCATGCTGAGACGCTATAGATCGGATCCATCTCATATAATACCGGTTGAGGAAGTGGAATTAAATGCAGATTTGTCTTTTGAAGAAGAACCAGTGGAAATCTTAGACCGAGATGTTAAAGTGCTAAGAAAGAAAACCGTGCCGTTGGTCAAATTTTTATGGCGTAATCACAGAGCAGAGGAAGCTACGTGGGAGCCTGAGGAAACTATTCGGCAACAATATCCTCACCTCTTTTAATCAGGTAAATTTCGAGGACGAAATTTTCTTTAAGGAGGGTAGAGTTGTAACACCCTAAAAATTTGAGTATTGATTTTATTGCATGTTTTTGGTACTTAGATTATGAAGGAAAATTTTCTTACTTCTTTTCATAGTTATTATAGTTCTGAAAAAGAGTTTAGAATTATTTGGGAAAGGAATAAATTTTTAATTTTGAGAAATTAATGAAGTGGATTAAGTGACATTGATACTTAAGTAAAAATAAGTGTCAAAGTGTAGCATAAGATGAGTAATGGTAAGGTGGTGTTGGCGCATGAGTTGGGGCATGAGGGGAGTGGTTCGAATCCCTTGGTTAGCATCTAGAAAATTTTACTTTTTGCTTTAATCTATGCATGTGTCGGCAAGAGGATAAGGATGGATGAGTTGTATTGTTTTATTTTTGGTAAGTAAGACTAAAGGAAAAAGGTAATTTTTAACTTATGGTATGGAATCAAAGAACTTTGGAAAGATATGGGGACATGAGGCAAGTATCAAGGATAATGTTTTGGAAACAAATTCATGGTCATTTGACCAATGAATTTGGACGGCAATATGGCTAGGGGGAGGTTGGCCGAATATGCTAGTAGCTTGGCTAGGGTAGGGATTTTGTTTTGGTCATTCCTAGCATTTTGTGCAAGCTTTATTTTTTTTTTTTCTTTCTTTCTCTCAACCTTCTCTTTGGCCGAATTTGAGCTTTTGGTATGCCAAAATTCTTTTGACCATTTGGTCATTTTTGCTATCACATTAGTATTCTTTTGTGTGCCTTTTCATTTTGCCTAAATTACCAACACCAAAGGTCATTCTTTTTCTTCCTTCCTCCATGCCGAATGTACCTTGCCCTAAACACATCTCTTACTTTCTCTTTTCTTCTTTTGAAAATCGAATCCTCATCATCATCCCTTTCACTCATCTTTTAATTTTCTTTTCAATCATACTATCTTCATAAAAATCTCTCATGGCCGAATGTTAGTGTGCCTTGTCAACCATTTTCTCTTCTCTTTAGTTTTCATAGTGAATCTCTCTATTCATAAGCATCTTTCTCAATCATCTCTTTTCAACCGTGGAGAATAGGTAAGAGTTCTTTTAGTTCATATTAGTTAATAGTGGTTTTGGCGAATATGGATGGAGGTAAGAAGGATTTCTTGGATCGAAATAATCGTTCATTTTATTAACGCTTCTCTTTATTATACTTTAGTGCGATAACTAAGATCGAAACTCGAGTGTTTGTGTGTATCTTGGAGCGTTGGAATCGATTTAAGGTATTGAGGAACGTTTTGGTTGACTCTCTTTTGAGAAGCAAGAATCCTTGTGGTAAGGAAATCTCGCCTTTAAGATCTTTAGTATTTTTCGATATATTATTATTAGGATTAACGATCTTTTGATATTAAAGACATTCAAAATAGGGAAGAAAAGGCGGTGTTTAGTCTTCGTAAGAAGGCGGATCCACTATTTCCCTAAGTATAAACGAAGGCGATTTGATAGTCCGGATTTTCCACCGGGTTGCGGACCATCTACCAAGGAAATAAATTATTCAAGTAGTTCGTACTCCCGAACCTTTGTGCGTTAGTGGATTCTCGATGAACAACTAATCGATAAACGAGGAGAAACCGAAAATTGAAGTGATTCAAAAACAAGAGGGTAAGGATTTGGATCGAATATCGATAACATATTTTTATACATGGTAGTGTCCTAATAAGATTGTATTATGTTTAGGTGTTGAAGAACGGGAAGGGTTAGTACTCACGATATCGAGGTGTGTAACTTCACACTTTTCTCGGGTTTAGACATCATTCGTGGTATTGAGTAAAATCGTAAAAACGACTAGATCGGTATAAAACGTAATAATTGGTATTTGGTGAAATTACATGAAAACGGTTAATATGGTGAAAATTATGAAAAAGCCCTCGATGAGTTAGATGGTAAAATATAAATTTTCATGTCTTCGTAAAATGGGCCGATAAGTTTGATAATTAGTAGATGGGCCGAAAAATATTGCTTGTTAGTAAAATGGGCCGAAATCCCTGATAAATAATAATTGGGCCGAAATCCCTGCTAGATCGTAAATGGGCCGTAATCTCTGTTAAATTATTAAACGGGCTGAAATCCCTGCTAGATCGATAAATGGGCCGAACTCTTGCTAGATCGTAAATTTGGGCCTAATATGTTAAATTGCTAAATGGGCTAAATGTTGTTTTGTAATTTTTGGGCCTTAATAAAAATTGGAAATATTGACTCTTGTTAATGGGCCTTTTTAATAAAATCATTGTATGATCATAGACTACTTTGCATACATATTGCATGGGTTGGGAAAATGATGAAGAGAAGAAAGGCCTGTTGCCAAAATCTAGTTCGGTGGCTCTGCCACAAAATTATTAAATGGCTATTCGCCTCTTGTTCGATGGTTCTGCCACAAATAATAATTGGCTCAATGCCTCTAGTTCGGTGACTTTGTCACAATCTAGTTCGGTGGCTCTGCCACAAATATAAAAGGCTTAATGCCTACGATTGGTGTGATGGCGGGGTGGGTTGACTTGATCCCCACAGGTGTGATGGTTGGTACGGGGGTGTGTAGCGGATGGAAATTTGGTTTGGGAGGGAAAATTCATTTTTGCATGCATATCATTATTCATGTTGTTAATTCTGCTAATGGGCTTAAGCCCAAATCCATAATTTGATAATCTGGCTCAGTGGATAAAGTAAGTGAGTTATACACTGAGTTCTAAGTAACTCACCCCCTCAAATTTTCATCTCAGGTAATGGAAATTGACGTGGACTTGGGCCGAGGATGACTTCGTGGAGGCCATCTTCGCAAAACATGGGTTTATTAAACTTGAACTTTTTAATAAGTATTTTTACTATTTTGGGTTGATGTAATAAGGGCCTATATTAATATTTCATGGATTTTTATGTTTGGTTGGTTTAAACTATATTTTGGACATTTTATATGGGTGATGATTATATGATGTTTTTATTAAAATAATTTGGGTTTTCAAATATATGAAATTCCTTTATAAATATTTTTAGTATTTTGAACTCTTATAAAATTTACTTAAGGATTTTGATAATACAATATTAATAATGTTTTCAACTAATATTTTCTAATATACATCAAATTTAAAATACTCTTTTGATTTTTATTAAACCTTGTAATTAAAAATAATTTTGTAGATTTCAACTCACTGTAATTGTTAAGATAGCTCGATTCATGTAACAAACCAAATCCAGTCTTAATGCATAGACCAGGTTTGGGGTGTTACACGTTTATTCAACTACCTTCGCTTTCCCGCGATCTAAGTCTGTTTTCTTCAGTTCTTGATCTATACATATTCAAATTTAACTCTTTTATTTAACAACACATTCAATAAAGTCCAATATCATATATTTAGGACTATTTGCAACTTAGCCCTCACATTTGCACATTTTAACAATTTAGTCTATTTTTCTCAAAATATTAAATATACAAAATCATCATATATACATACTTAGCTGAATGCTCATGTGTCTTATACAAGCCCATATTTTCCATCAAATTCACAATTTAGTCTTTCAACTTATCATTTTCTCAATTTAGCCCTAATTAGCTAAATTCATCAAAAATTTAAGAACAAAACATGTTCATTAGACACATATCTATCATTTAACACCATAAATCATCACAAATCATATAAGTTCATCAAAGTCTCATTTCAAAAACACCATCAATTCTTAAAATTAAGACATGGGCTTGATAGTAGACTAAGCAAAAATCTCAGAAACATAAAAATCATCAAACTGAAGTCTAAACATACCTTTATTCGAGCTTGCAAGTGCCGAATATGTGAAAACTTTCTAAACCCTTATTTTCTTTTGATTTTCGGCAAGAAGATGGATAAAATGGCTTATTATTTTAGCCTTTTGTTTTATTATCATCATATTACTAATTTAGTTACTAAATTAGCCTTATACTTAACATATATACATGAAAACATTAAGGGCATTTAAGACCTTTATCCATCCACTATCTAATAATTAGCTTAATTGCCACATGAAACCTTCACACTTATAAAGACATAACAAATAGGCATCTTTTCATAAAACATGCAAATTTGCATTTCAATGCAATTCAATCCTTTTGTCAAATTAAGCACATAGACGGACTAATTAACTTACGAAACTTTCACAAATGCAAAAACACATATCAACGGCACAGAAAATAATATTAAAATATTATTCAAACTCAGATTTGTGGTCCCGAAACCACTGTTCTGACTAGGGTATAAACTGGACTGTTACAATTCTCCCCCTTAGGGATTTTCGTCCCCGAAAATCTTACCATTAAACAGATTTGGATATTGCTATCTCATTGAATCTTCAGGCTCCCACGTAGCCTCTTCTATTCCGTGTCGATTCCACAACACTTTCACTAATGGTATTTTCTTATTTCTTAACTCTTTCAAATCACGAGCTAAGATACGGATTAGTTCTTCCTCGTATGTGATATCCGATCGAATTTCAATTTCAGACGGAGCAATCACATGTGACGGATCGAAACGATATCTTCGGGGCATTGAAACATGGAATACATTGTGTATCTTTTCAAGCTCTGAGGGCAACAACAATATATATGCAATTGGTCCAACACGCTCTATAACCTCATATGGCCCGATGAATCTCGGACTCAACTTCCCTTTACGTCCAAATCGAAGTACTTTCTTCCACGGGGATACTTTCAAAAACACTTTGTCACTGATCTCAAATTCAATCTCTTTTCGTTTTAAGTCTGCATAAGACTTCTGACGATCAGACACTGATTTCAAACTATCTCGGACTACTGTCACTTTCTGTTTAGTGTTTTTTATCAGATCAACCCCGTATAGCTTATTTTCACTGAGCTCGGTCCAATGCAGAGGTGTACGACATTT
This sequence comes from Gossypium rotundifolium, assembly GCA_025506655.1. Classification (NCBI taxonomy): domain Eukaryota; kingdom Viridiplantae; phylum Streptophyta; class Magnoliopsida; order Malvales; family Malvaceae; genus Gossypium; species Gossypium rotundifolium. The sequence continues at coordinate 105,248,498 of CP106722.1, read as the reverse complement.
ACGTCCGTAAAAAGCTTCATATGGTGCCATTTTAATGCTCGATTGAAAACTATTGTTATAAGCAAATTCAACTAATGCCAGGTACTGTTCCCACGTACCATCAAATTCAAGAATGCAACATCTCAACATATCCTCAAGAATCTGAATGATCCGCTCGGATTGACCATCCTTTTGTGGAGGAAAAGCTGTACTAAAATGTAATTTCGTGCCCAAGGCTTCTTGCAATTTCTTCCAGCATCGTGATGTGTATATCAGATCTCTATCTGATATAATTGATAGTGGCACTCCGTGTAATTTCACAATCTCAGAAATATAAAGCTCAGCTAATCTATCAAGTGAATAAAGGATCGCACCGGAATAAAATGGGCAGATTTCGTCAATCGATCAACTACGACCCAAATCATATTTTTCTTTCTCGGAGCCAGAGGCAATCCCAAAACAAAGTCCATTGTTACTCTATTCCATTTCCACTCAGGAATCAGAATCGGTTGTAACAAACCTAACGGAACCTGATGTTCAGCTTTAACTTGCTGACAAACTAAACATTTCGATACATAATCAGAAATATCTCGTTTCATACCAGACCACCAATAGTGTTGCTTCAAGTCATGATACATCTTTGTACTTCCCAGATGAACAGATAGACGACTGTTTTGTGCTTCACTAAAAATTAACTGAATCAACTCTAGATTTCTTGGAACACAGATACGATCTCGAAATCTTAAGCAATTGTAACACCCCTAACCCGTATCCGTCGCCGAATTAGGGTTACGAGGCATTACCAGTCATACCATAGTTCATACATAAAATCATTACTTTTCTCAACTTGAATTTTAATCATATCAATGCTCATAACTTAATCAAATTTCAAGTCTTAAAAAACATATCATAGCAATCATAACATTTCATAATTAATCATATTTTAGCATATATCGAAACATATCATATACAGAACATAAAACAAAACAACTATTTCATTAGTTGGATATCAATCTATTATTATCAAGCTGTCGCGCAATTACAAATTAGACATTAAACAATTCATATTTCAATATTAAATTTCTCATTCATTTATGCGGCATTGGTGATATAAAACATAACCAAACATACTTAATTTATCACTTCACCATGCACATATTTCTTAATGTCAAAGCTATATCTAAATATTTTTACCAAATCAATAATAAAGTCCAATGCAAAGCTATCCATAATAACAATATAGGCTAACCGCCATAACAAAATTTATACACATTTAGCGTATTCATTTCCTTATTTGTTCGGCTATCAAGGTTAACCACATAAAAAATACAAATTTTTCCATTTCCTAATCATATCAAAATTGATCATTTCAAAATCAATGAATTCATAGGCATAACTTATTAAATAAATTTTACTAGTCGAATATAATCATGCATTTAATTGACTTATTAAGTAATCATAGAACCAATACAACATATTTATAATATAATTCATGAAATATAACTAATTCATCCAAATTACTAAGTACAATGCCGAATCAAATCATGTCTATTATACATATTATGCATTGTACCAAAATATCACACAAAATCAACTAGCTTCTCATCAATTCGGCTAGCAAAAATTAACCTGAAACACTTTCCTCAATTATCAATTAAAAATCCAAACCTGTATGGCCAATTCACATTATTATATCATACATAATACTTCACATTGCCAGAACAAACATCCATTCATCACACAGTTTATAGCATAAAACACACTTCCAAAACAATCTTAGGCCATGATCGAATATACTCAAGCTAATATATTATAATTAAGCCATATTCGCATGGCTTAATACATATATATACAAATTCAAAATTCATCCAAATTAAGTACTAGTCTATACATGCCTTAAGAACAAAAGTCTAAACATTATAAGTACCAACATGATGCGATAGTGTGAGTGACTTCAGTGACGATTCCCGGAGCTCGTAGCTTGATCAAAATCTATAAAATGAAACAATGAACACACACAAGGTAAGCTTACTAGCTTAGTAAGTCTTAAGCAAGTATATTATAACTCCAATCATCCAAGCATTTTATCAAACAATTCAAGACATTAATAATACATAGTCTAACTTATAAATTCACTATAGCTGAATATCATTATTCCATTTAACCCTACATCTTTCATTTTCTTACCAAAGTACACCATTCACTGAATATACCATCACATATATAAGCAAAGATATACTTACATAAACATTTTCAATCACTCTCGTGCTTTTGAGTAATCAATGTTCACATGGCATAGTATATAGTAAATTTCCAGTAGCCAATGTATAACACATTTGCTTCCTCATATATTTGCTCATTTACATCATATGTAACATATAAATATAAAAGAAACACATTGTAACACCCCAAACCTGGCCCAAAACACCACGGTCTAATTCGGAATGCTACTAGGAAAAATGTTTGAAAAGAATTTGATCTAAGGGTGAAAACACGGTTTGAGTTTAAAATATTTTCCTTAGTTTATAAAAGATAACGGGTTCACAACATGTTCGTCGTTTTGAAAGCAGGTTGCCAAGAGTAATGAAAACTTTGAAGGTCGTGTGTAGTTTAAAACATTGTACGTTTGGTAATTCAAGAGAAATTGAGTTGTTAAAAGTGTCCGGGTTCAAAACTTAAATTTAAGTCTTTAAGTTGTAAATTGTTTCCAAAACCGTTTCCAATTATTAACCGATAGTCAATCTAACTCAATATAGTAAAAATCCCCAAATATTTAAAATGGCCTTATTACAAGAAAGAGAAATTAATCCAAAGGTAATTAAGAATCCAAGTGCACAAAGAATTAAAACAACTTCTGCATGGCCACCTCGAATCTACTCCAGCCCGGTCCATGTATCACGTATCACCTGCAATGTATAAGAAAATAGGGTGAGTCGGACAGACTCAGTGTGCAATTATTCCACATGTTTCCCAAATGGGCTTGGCCCAAAACTACACAATCCACACACCACACATGATGATGCAAAATGTTACCCATCCCAACCTAATATCCATCCGCTACACACCCCCGTATCCTACCACCACACACTAGGGGATTACTAAATTGACCCTCCATCCGCTACACACCTCTTTGGCAGTCAAGCTGCTCAAAGTCAATATAACGTGGCCTAGCCACCGATCACCATGTGACCAAATATAACATGGCCTAGCCACCGATCACTATGTGATCAAATCTCGATATCCACGATGTGACCCATGGTCATCATCAAACCACGATGAAGCACGAAGCTAACATCATCTCACGATGTGGCATATAGCCGACATCAAGCCATGATATGGCACATAGCCAATCATTACCACATACATAAATGTACACCCTGTCCTTCATTTAATATATATATATCCCGATCCCATGCATATGCAACATGTTATAATGATATAATAGAATAATGCATGGACATATTAGGCAGGCATACGGCATGCTCACAAGTATCCACAGTAATCAACCACCATTACACCTTAGATAGGGTACTAATCTGGTTACCGAAATACTCATTTAAGGGTAACAATTCCACCACAACCACTGAACTGGTTATCACACACATATCACATATAATTAATTGACTAACAGGGAAACAGCGAATTAACCACACACCTAATAACCTGAAGCACTAGACTTTCGATTTCCCTAACGTCCTCACTCAAAGAGACTACAGCGATCTTCTTGTCTCTTTTCGATGCTGGCCTACACTCCGGTGGCCAATCCTAAACCGCAGAAATCGAACATTTCTTGAACTTAGGGGTAGGGACAACCCCTTTCTCTCCTTGACTGGTACTCGCATCCATTGAATAGCACTTAATCAAAAGACCAAGTTAAACTTTAAATCAAAACTTAAACAAGACAACACCAAATCTTAATCGAATACTCTTACCGAAATAGATCCAAATCCCGAAGGCTCCTACTTGATTATGAGAGTTGTCGAAATCCCTACATAACTTATGTTAGATTCGACTCTAACATTAAATCAATGAAAAGAAGTGGCCTTCGGCCTAAGATTGCGTCTTGCTTACCTTTGCTGATCAAATCCCTGGAAGATCCTTAATCCCCCTCAACGCTAGCCCAACAGAGATCCCGAAATCAACCCTTCCAAGATTCGGCCACCTACACACATATACAAAGTTAGGCATCTAACTTTCAGCAACCAAAAGAGAAAAAGAAAATCGAATAGAAGAGACCTTTACCAACTATTAGAACCGATTGGAATAGATCCTGATAGATTCGGCCTAGAGTAAAAGTTTGAAAAATAGGAGAAGAACGTGAAAAAGAAAGAGAAGAGATACCTTAGAAGATTCGGCCAAGGTATAGAGAGGTTTTCTGCTTTAGAGAGTGAAATGATAGATGAAAAAAAGAAAAAGAAGGGGTTAAGGTTTAGGGATTTCGGCTATGGGAGAGTGAAGAGTATAACTCGGCTATCTCAAAAGAAAAAAATGGTAAAGGAATGAAGATGAGAGATGAGTGATAGGAGATTCGGCCCTTGGTAGTGAATAGCAAAGTAGCCAACAAAAGAATGGAATGGCAAAGCACCTAAGATTCTTGAGTTTCTGCTTTTGATCAAAATGAAAAAAAAAATGAAAGGCTTTCTGGAAAGGAGAAAATGCCAAAAGATGGGCACACACACTAAGACAATTTCGGCACCTACTCTCCTCCATATGACCGAAAATGTCACCTCCCCCTAGCATCCAATATTTGGCCAACTCTTCACCCCCACTCCTCATCCCTTGTTTTTCTCCTATTTTTCCTCTTCACCTCTCATTCAAACGAATTTGAATGTTTCAAACCTCTCCAAAAGCTCTTCACCACTCATTCAAACATCTTGACCAAGTCTTCCTCCCATCCTTCCAGAGTTCAAATGCCGCCCAACTCTCCCACTCCCTTGACGCAAAAAGCAACCCCAAAATTCTTCCTCCGCAACTTGAACCTTGCCCCACTAGCTCCCTGAGGTGTCACTCCCTTATGCACTAAGTGGCGCCTCCCTTGCCACTCTACCACCTGATCTCTTATGTCTTAAACTCAACATAAGAACCCTTAAGGCCTAACTCCCCTAGCTCTCCCCTAAAGGCTCTAAACCAAAATTTTACCTAAGGTCCCAAACTTAGCCCCAAGATTTCCCGAAACCCCCAAACACATACAAACAACATATAAAGTACACTACCACATGCATATAACTTAAGAAGAGATGCAAGACCCCTAAACCCTGGATGTTACAGTTTTACCCCCTTTAAAATAATTTCGGCCTCAAAATTACCTGATCAAAATAAGTGAGGGTATTGTTGTCGCATCGCTTCTTCCGGTTCCCACGAAGCTTCTTCTAACCCATGGTTACGCCATAATACTTTGACTAGAGGAACTGATTTCTTTCGAAGTACCTTCACATCTCACTCCAGAATCCGAATCGATTCTTCTTCGTAGGACAAATCTGGTCTCAACTCAACTTCCTCAACTGGCACTGCGTGAGATGGATCCAATCGATAACGACGTAGCATTGACACGTGGAACACATCATGCATCTGCTTCAATTTTGACGGTAACTCTAACTGGTAAGCCACTGGCCCCACTCGCTTCAAAACCCTATAAGGCCCTATGAATCTGGGACTCAGCTTACCCTTGCGCCCAAATCTCATCACCTTATTCCATGGCGAAACTTTCAAGAACACACTATCACCCACGACAAATTCTATTTCTTTTCGCTTAAGATTCGCATACGACTTCTGTCTGTCAGATGCCTCTTTCAACTGTGCTCGAATTATCTTAACCTTTTCCTTTGATTCTGCCACTATCTCTAGACCCAAAACATGACGTTCACCTAACTCTGTCCAACACGTAGGAGTGCGACACTTTCGTCTATACAACGCTTCATACGGTGCCATCCGAATACTTGCTTGGTAACTGTTGTTGTATGCAAACTCCGCCAAAGGCAAGAATTTCTCCTAGCTACCCCTGAAGTCGATAACGCAACCCCTCAACATATCCTTTAACACCTAAATTACCCTTTCAGACTGGCCGTCTGTCTATGGATGAAATGCCGTGCTAAAGTCTAACCTGGTGCCCAATGCTTGATGCAACGCCCTCTAAAACCTCGACGTAAATCTAGGATCCCTATCTGATATGATCGACTTCGGTACTCCATGCAGTCTCACAATTTCTGCTACATACAGCTTCGCTAATCTTTGCAGAGAGTAATCAATCCGAACAGGTATAAAATGCGCGAACTTTGTCAACCGATCCACAATCACCTATACCGAGTCCTTCTTAGTAGGCGTAAATAGAAGCCCACTCACGAAATCCATAGTGATCCTCTCCCACTTCCATTGCAGAATCTTCGCTGGTTGCAGCAACCCCAAAGGTACTTGATGTTCAGCCTTGACCTGCTGACACGTCAAGTACTTCTCCACAAATTCTGTAACTTCTCGCTTCAATCCAGGCCACCAAAACTGTTTCCGTAGGTCCTTATACAACTTACTTCCTCCAGGATGCATAGCGTAAGGGCTATTATGTGAATTCTGAAGAATCTTTTGCCTCAATTCCCCATCCTTTGGCATACACACCCTACCACGGAAACACAGAACTCCGTCACTATTCACACTATAGTCCTCTAACTCCCCACTCTGAACTTGCTGAAGCTGAGTACTCAGAACCTCATCCACCAACTATTTTTCTCTTACCTGACTTAACCACGTCGGCTTCACCCGTAGCTCTGCTAACAAACTCCCGTCGTCGTATAGGCTAAGATGTGCAAACATAGCCCTCAGATCCGATATTACCTTCCGGCTTAATGCATCAGCCACCATATTTACTTTACCCAAGTGGTATTCAATAGAACAGTCGTAATCCTTTAACAGTTCCACCCACCTTCGTTGTCTCAAGTTCAGCTCCTTTTGAGTCAACAGATACTTCAAGCTCTTGTGGCCCGTGTAGATCACTGACTTCTCTCCATACAGATAATGCCTCCACACTTTCAAAGTAAAAACTACTGCTACCAACTCCAGATCATGCGTCGGATAGTTAACTTTATGCGGTCTCAGCTGCCGAGACGCATAAGCAACCACCTTCCCTTCCTGCATCAGTACACAACCTAACCCCGTGTGAGAAGCATCACAATACACCACAAAATCTTTTCCCACCACAGGCTGAATCAAAATCGGGGCTTCTGTCAAAACTCTCTTTACCTTCTCGAAGCTCTCCTGCTGCTTATCCGACCATACAAAAGGTACCTCCTTTCTCAACAGCTTAGTCAAAGGTGCCGCTATCAAAGAAAAACCCTCGACAAACCTCCTATAGTACCCTGCTAGCCCCAAGAAACTACGAATTTCTACTATCGACTTAGGTGGTTTCCACTCCAGTACTGCCTCAACCTTCCGGGGATCCACCCTTATTCCCTCCGCGGATACTACATGACCCAGAAAAGTAACTTCACTCAACCAGAATTTGCACTTGCTAAACTTGGCGTACAACTTCTTTTCCCTTAAAATTTGCAGCAGTACCCGAAGATGTGCATCATGCTCTTCCTCTAACTTGGAATACACCAGGATGTCCTCTATGAACACCACGACGAATTGATCCAAGTAAGGTTGGAAAACCCGATTCATCATATCCATAAACGTAGTCGGTGCGTTAGTCAACCCAAACAGCATTACCAGAAATTCGTAGTGCCCGTATCGAGTCCGAAACGCCATCTTATGGATATCAGCCTCCTTCACCTTAAGCTGGTGATACCCCGACCTCAAATCTAAAGACCGCAGCTCCTTTGAGCTGGTCAAACAAGTCGTCTATCCTCAGCAGCGGGTACTTGTTCTTGATCGTCAATTTATTCAACTGACGGTAATCTATGCACATACGCATAGACCCGTCTTTTTTTACGAACAACATCGGTACTCCCCACGGAGACACACTGGGTCGAATAAACCCGCGATCCAGCAACTCTTAGATTTGGGCTTTCAGCTCAACCAACTCCTTTGGTGCCATCCTATAAGGAGTAATGGACACTGGCGCTGTTCTTGGCAACAGGTCAATTCTAAACTCTACCTCCCGATCCAGAGGTAACCCTGGAAGTTCTTTTGGAAAAACATCCACAAACTCCTTCACTGTCCTGACCTCCCCCACAGCTGTCTCCTTAGCATCCAAGGCACTAACAAACATCAGAAAAGCCAAGCACCCCTTCTTCACCATCTTCACCGCCTTAAGAGCAGACACTACGTTAGACAGGTAGTCTTTCCTCTCACCTATCACTGCAATCTCATAATTCTCAGGAGTCCTTACTGACATACGCTTAGCAGCACAGTCCAGATTCGCAAGATACCATACTAACCAATCCATCCGTAGGATCAGGTCAAATTTCCTGAACGATAGCTCCATCAAGTCAGCTGGGAATACCACCCCCTGAACCTCTAAAGGTACGTCTCTAAAGAGTTTATCTACTACCATAGATTGCCCTAAAAGACTAAGTACAGTCATCTTCCTAGAGACAGTCTCAGAGTTCACATTCAAGGTTCCAAACACCATGCTAGCTGTCGTAACCATTTTTTGACAAAACGGGAATCGAACTTGGGTTTTGAAAATGATAAAATAGGAGTCGCCACCGATCTTTATTCGGGTGTGATCGTGTCACCTTGTAAAATGGTTATTTTTAATAAACAGTTTGAATTATCAAAACAACGATTTTGGTCTACGAAATCCAGAAAAATGAGTTCGGGAGTCGGTTACGCACGAGAAAGGATTAGCACCCTCGATACGCCCAAAATTGGTACCAAATTGATTGATCGATGTCCTAACATTGAAAACTTTGAAATGGTTCGAAAAAAATGATACTTTTTATTTCCACAAAATTGAAGGAATTAGAAGGGACGTTAAGGCTTTCTTATTTTCGAAGAGATAAAGCATCATGTCCAGTAAGCTAGGGCACAATACTTTAGATTCTTGAAACTAAGCTCGCCTTTTAAAACTTGGCTTTATATTTGAAGAGGATCTCCCGTCATTTGTCAAACGAGAAGTCAGAACCCAGTAAGTTAGGGCTCGTGTTCTCAAAAATCCAAATTAGGAATATTGCCTCTATTTTAGAAGAAAGAAAAGAAACTTATCTCGAAATATCTAGATGTCGAGTCCAGTAAGTTAGGGCGTGACATTTCGAATTTCCAAGATTAAGTGTTTTGTTTGAAATCTGCATTGCAGTTTTAAAAGGTGTATTCCGTCGTTTTAGTTTAAGCGAGAAAAATCGGAACCCAGTAAGTTAGGGCTCGATATTCTTGAATCGCTAACACGGAATATTGGTCGTTATAAAAGTTGAGGTCTCGAGAAAGATTGGCGCGACGAATAATAAGAGTAATGGTAAGAGCAATAAAAGAAAATGATGACATAGATAGGGGTAAAATGAAAGTATTACGATAATAGTATATATATTAATAACGACAAGGATGATGATGTATAAAAATATGAGGGCAATCGATGAAGGAAATAGTATGTATAATAAGCGAACAAAACTATATACATATAAATATAGAATAATAATATGATAATAGTAATAATAATGGTAATATAACGATGAGAAAAATAATGTCGTAATGATAATATTAAAGTAAAAGGATAAATAGCGACATATATGATAACATTGAAAATAATAGTAATAAACGTGATAATTATACTTTTTAAACTAAAAAAAACCTATACTTTTTACCTTTTTTGGCCACCAACTAAAAAAAAACCTATACTTTTTACCTTTTTTGGCCACCGTGCATTGGTCAAGCACGACAGGAAGGCGGTAGCGTGGTGGTCAAGTGCGAAGCTCCCCTGACTTAGGCTCTGCGAGAAAAAAAGAAAGGGTTAAGAAACTTTTTTTTTTAGAAACGGATGTAGAATGATTTTTTTTCAAGAATTTGGCTCTTAAATAGCCTCCCAAAACGACGTCGTTTTGGGGTTGGCCATTAATGCCCAAAACGACGTCGTTTCACCTGGCCCAACCCGAACCTGACATATACCCTAAGAAGATCCTTGTGTTTTTAAACTAGAGGGGGAAATTGTGAAATCAGCCCTTCCGCATTTTTAGTTCTTAAAATCAAGTTTCTCATTATTACACATCGGCCCTAAAATGTCACACAGTTTTGCGATTTGGTCCTTCCCCAAAGTGCTGCTTTTAATTTTCTGGGAAAATTGTCCATTCGGTCCCCCATCTTTTACGCACGTTTTTTTTGACCCCCGAACCTCTATTTTATTTACCAATTGATCCGAAACTTTCATTTTTAATGCAATTTAACCCATTTTCGATTATTTTGCACTTTTACCCTCTTTTGCTATTATATTTTTTATTTTATTTCCTATTATTACCTTATTATTTATTATTATCATTATTTTATTAGTTTAATATTATATCATTGTATTAGTATTACCATTATTATGTTATTACATTCTACATATTTTTACAGCTGACTGTGGGGAAGGGAGCCCGTGCGAAGAAAGGTTTGGGAAGAAATCAGTAAGGGATGGTTAGAGCACTAGAACCAGTAAATCACAAGGCTCGATGCGGTTTAGGATTCAAGCCGGATATGCGACAAAGAAGAAAACAGTTGCAGAAAGATCAAGAAAGGAGGATTGCAAGAGCCTCGGGTCGGGATTTGGAATGGGAGCCCATAGCGTATCCTCCTTTGTCAAAAACATTTACATCTGCAGGAATGATGTACCCAGGCGAGATAATACACAAAGCACGATGTTATGGATTGAAAGGGGTCTTCAAAACGTCAGTATAAATGTTGTTGACAAAGGGGATGATGCAATTGAAGATGTTTCAATAATACGCTCTTGTCCTCCTAGATTCATTTTGAACAATTGAACTGCTGTGGATCTTCTTGTAGTTTCTAAGTCCTCTCCAGAGTAATGCTCAATGTTAACTCTCTTTTTGTTTGCCCCTAAGTAATAATGGGATCCTTTTGTAAGAGCTTATGTTTGCTCTTTATCATTTAAATGAACATTAATGGAGATGCATTTTGACATAATCTTTTCATTCTTGTTAACTTCATAATTATTCCCTCTTCTCATAGCCTGTCCTTACATGTACCTCATATCATGCCATAACATTATGTTTGTTTGGTTCCAATACTCTGATGCTCCTCTATAGTTTTCTTTTCCATTCACCTTTCAAGTGCTCAGATACCAACGACATGAACAATCCCGTCACAAGTCCTAAAATCGATTTTGAGAAAGCTATTTGTGTAGGAGAATACGAAGCTGAGGAAGATGCTGAAGATTATGTCTCGTCTCCTGACTTACTAAGAATGATAGAACAAGAAGATAAACAGACTCTACCCTATTAAGAATCTATTGAGACAGTGAACTTGGGAAATGAAGAAAAGAGGCAGGAAGTGAAGATTGGGACCTCCATTTCAGAGAAGACCAAACATGATTTGATCGCCTTGCTTCGTGAGTACAAAGATGTATTTGCATGGTCGTATCAGGATACGCCAGGGTTGAACGAGGATGTAGTGGTCCATAGACTCCCACTGAAACCAGAATGCAAACCCATTCAACAGAAGCTAAGACGAATGAGACCTGAAATGCTGTTAAAGATAAAAGAAGAAGTCAAGAAACAATTTCATGCCGGCTTCCTACAAGTCGCCAAATACCCAGAATGGGTAGCTAACATAGTCCCAGTACCGAAAAAAGACGGCAAGGTACGAATGTGTGTTGATTATCGCGATCTGAATCGAGTAAGCCCTAAAGATAATTTTCCCTTGCCACACATTGATACGTTGGTGGATAACACAGCAAAGCATTCATTATTTTCCTTCATGGATGGATTTTCAGGTTATAACCAAATAAAGATGGCTCCCGAAGATATGGAGAAAACTACGTTCGTGACGATGTGGGGAACATTCTGCTACAAGGTGATGCCATTTGGATTGAAGAATGCTGGGGCAACATATCAGAGGGCCATGGTGATGTTGTTCCATGACATGATGCATAAAAAATAAAAGTCTACGTTGATGATATGATTGCCAAATCTCGGGGGGAAAGAGAGCATGTTGAGAACCTTAAGAAGTTGTTCGAAAGACTAAAAAAGTTCCAGCTGAAGCTTAATCCAGCCAAGTGTACGTTTGGGGCTACCTCGAAAAATTATTAGGCTTCATCGTCAGTGAGAGAGGTATTAAGGTTGATCCAGATAAGATAAAAGCCATACAAGAATTACCACCTCCGCGCACACAAAAAAAAGTCAGAGGATTTTTAGGGAGGTTGAACTACATCGCTCGATTCATTGCTCAACTTACCAACCAGTGTGACCCAATTTTTTTACTCCTTCGAAAACACAATCCTGGAGAATGGAATGAGGAGTGCCAAGTGGCTTTTGATAAAATAAAATAGTATCTTTTTAGCCCCCCGGTGCTAGTACCACCAACTCCCAGGAGACCGTTAATATTGTATTTGACTGTGTTCGAAAACTCAATAGGTTGCGTGCTGGGGCAACATGATGAGTCAGGGAAAAGAGAAAGGGCAATTTACTATCTCAGTAAGAAGTCCACGGAGTATGAAGCAGAGTACCCGTCAATTGAAAAATTATGTTGTGCTTTGGTCTGGGTAGTTCGAAGGCTCAGACAATATATGTTGTATCATACGACGTGGTTAATTTCAAAGTTGGACCCAATAAAGTACATGATGGAATCACCTGCACTCTCAGGGAGAATGGCACGATGGCAGATCCTACTATCAGAGTATGACATCATATACGTGAGTCAAAAGTCAATAAAGGGGAGCACGATAGCTGACTTCTTAGCAACTCGAACAACAGAGGAATATGAGCCATTGAGATTTGATTTCCCAGACGAAGACTTGATGTGCATTACAGATAAAGAGTGTGAGTTGTCAAAAGAGAAATCATGGAAGATGAGCTTTAATGGTGCATCAAATGCATTGGGGCATGGGATTGGAGCAGTCCTAGTATCACCAGAGGGGAACCATTATCCGCTCACTGCCAGATTAAATTTATTCTGTACCAATAATGTTACGAAATATAAGGCTTGCATCATGGGACTTCGTGCAGCCATTGAAGGAAACATCGAAATCTTGAAAGTGTACGGGGACTCAGCCTTGGTGATTTACCAAATTCGTGGAGATTGGGAAGTGAGAGATTTGAAGTTGGTCAAATATCGCGATCTTGTTGCGGAGATGGTCAAAGAGTTCAAAGAAGTGACTTTTAATTACTTCCCACGAGAAGAAAACCAATTGGCTGATGCCCTGGCCACTTTGGCCTCAATGTTCAAAGTAAACAGAGAAACAAAAATAATGCCTCTCCAAATGAGCATATATGAGGTCCCTACATTGTTTTAGCATTGAAAAAGAGGCAGATGGACAGCCATGGTTCCACGATATCTTAGAATATGTCAAGAATCAAAGATATCCCGAGCAAGCAAGTGAGAATGACAAAAGAACAATCAGAAGAATGGCGGTGGGACTTGTTCTCGATGGGGACATCCTATACAAAGGAGAAAAAGATCAAGTGCTCATGAGATGCGCAGATGCTGTTGAAGCCATAAAAATACTTGAAGATGTCCATGAAGGAGTTTGTGGAATGCATGCCAATGGTTTCACTATGGCCAGACAGATTGTGAGACTCGGTTATTACTGGCCGACAATGGAAAGTGACTGCATTAGTTAAACACAAAAGTACAACAAATGTCAAATTTACGGCGATAAAATTCATGCAGCCCCTTCGCCCCTTCATGTCATGACTTCTCCGTGGCCTTTTTCTATGTAAGGCATGGATGTTATAGGGCCAATTTCCCCAAAAGCTTCTAATGGACACCGATTCATTTTTGTGGTCATAGACTACTTCACAAAATGGATAGAAGCCACTTCATTTGCTAATATGACAAAGACCGCAGTTTGTAGGTTCTTAAAGAAAGAAATCATATGTCGATACGGTTTGCCTGAGAGAATCATTTCGGACAATGCTTTGAATCTGAACAACAAGATGATGAAGGAAGTGTGTGAGCAATTTCAAATAAAGCATCAAAACTCCTCACCCTATCGCCCAAAGATGAATGGAGCAGCAGAAGCTGCTAATAAAAATATTAAGAAGATTATTGGGAAAATGACCGAGACATATAAAGACTGGCACGAGAAGCTACCTTTCACTTTGTATGCATATCGTACATTTGTGCGTACATCTACGGAGCAACTCTTTTCTCTCTGGTCTATGGAGTGGAAACTGTACTGCCCATCGAAGTCGAGATCCCCTCTCTACGAGTCTTAATGGAGTCGAAGCTAGAAGAATTAGAATGGGTTCGAGCTCGATTCTCCCTCGTGAAATTTTCTTGGCCGCACCTTCTTCTCATGGGCACCAAATTGGGAAGGGCCATATGTTGTAAAGAAGGCTTTCTTAGGTGGAGCTTTGATTCTCACTGAAATGGATGGGAAGGAGTTACCAAATCCAGTGAATTCTGATGCCGTGAAAAAGTACTATGCCTAAAAAAAAGATCAAGATGAAAACTCGAAATGGCATTTTGATAAACAAAAAGATTAGGATGAAAATCTGAAAGGACATCCTAATGAAGGAGGCCACATGAAGAGCATAAAGAGCAAGGTGATTTGAACAAAAAGTCAAATATCGAGATTATAATATTTGAAGCAGACTCGGAAGATCAAAATCTTCTACACAAGAAGCTTTCCTCGAAAAAGATCCAGGATGAAGAAACGTGGAGAAGTTCATGGGTTGGATATCTAGAGCATTTGCGACAATTGAACTTGCTTTCCTTTTTTATAACGTTTTCTTTATTGAAATATTCCTTGTCAATTTTCTTTGCTTGTTGCTTTTGAAATAAATATAAGTGTGAGGTATCCCTTTCATACCTACTTTGCCATTTTCATGCAGCTCATGTTTGGCTCATTTTAATGATAAATAGTGAAATTACATATTCTAAACAAAAGGAATGTTGAGTATTACCTAGATGAGAATTTGGTAAGTACAAGAGCCTCAAAGCAAGGACAAAGCTCAACAGGGGGCAAAAGGGTAGTATACGAGAAACGCAGATTACTCGTAAAACTTGAGGACGGGAACAAAACCTAAAAGAAAAGTCAAGATTCAAAGCAATGAATACAGGTCATCATGAAAGTCGTGACGAAAAGAGATATATGACAAACAAGCCCAGGGCCTATGGCATAATCATGTAGGCATAAAAGCATTTAAGACAAACACGTGCATATCATGATAACCTCATGTATGACACATACAGGTACACCAGTAAAGCAAGAAGTTTTGACGATAGTTGTACCGAACCAAGGAAAAAGAAGACATCCGAGTTCCACCAGATGATATGTTTTGAAATTCTGATTGCAAAATATCAACTCATAATACGAGAAGTGAGTTGAGCCTCAGGTCACACGCTGAGGTGTTTTTCAATATTTATTTTTCAAAATATCAACTCATAATACGAGAGGTGAGTTGAGCCTCAGGTCACACGCTGAGGTGTTTTTCAATTTCTGTTCAAAAATCAACTCATAATGCGAGAGGTGAGTTGAGCCTCGGGTCACATGCCAAGGTATTTTCAATTTCTATTTTTCAAATTCTGTTTGTTTCGAAAATCAACTCATAATGCGAGAGGTGAGTTGAGCCTCGGGTCACACGCCGAGGTATTTTTAATTTCTGTCTTTTAATTTCTATTCTAAAATCAACTCATAATGCGAGAGGTGAGTTGAGCCTCGGGTCGCACGCCGAGGTATTTTTAATTTCTATCTTTTAATTTTTGCTCAAAAATCAGCTCATATTGCGAGAGGTGAGTTGAGCCCCGGGTCACATGCCGAGGTATTTTTAATTTCTGTATTTCAATTTCTATTCAAAAATCAACTCACAATACGAGAGGTGAGTTGAACCTCAGGCACATGCCGAGGTATTTTTGATTTCTGTTTTTCAATTTCTGTTTGCTTCAAAAAATCGACTCATATTGCGAGAGGTGAGTTGAGCCTCAGGCACATGCCGAGGTATTTTCATTTTTTTTATTTTTCGATATTTGAAAAAAAAATCAACTCATAATGCGAGAGGTGAGTTGAGCTTCAAGTCACATGCTGAGGTATTTTTCGATCTCTGTTCTTCAAAAAAAAATTAATTCATATTGCGAGAGGTGAGTTGAGCCCCGGGTCGTACACTGGGGAGCAAATTGAAGATAACAGGTCTGGCATTCTCGATATTGCAGGAGTAGATCGAAGTTAGCAAGCTTGGCATTCTTGATGTCACAGGAGTAAATTGAAAATAGCAGATTTGGCTTCCTGAAGCTGTAGGAAGCAAATCGAAAACATCGAGTTTTATCTCCCTAAAGTTGTAGCAGAGCAGATAGAAGATAGTTAAACCTATCTCCCTGAGATTGCAGGGGAGCAAATTGAAGCTACAGGTCCTATCTCACTGAAGCAACAGTGGAGTGGATCAAAACGACAAGATGCGGTGGACCGGAATGAGGTTACCTGAAGAAAGGTGCACCAAAGAAGCTAAAGCCCAGCGAGACCGGGCAAATTTGGTCTTTCTTATGTCTTTGCTCTATTCCCGTTGCACGACAATGAGCAAAGAGGGGCAGCTGTACAAGCCCAATTCTGCCCGGGGCCCAATTTAAATACCCTAGCCCAACCGAAATAGGCCCAAACACCAAATTTTTCAGAAAAAAATAAAAAACCCTAAAAGCTACCCTAGGCGCCGTTCCATCTACCACTTGCTCGATCCTTGACCTTCTGCCCCTGACCAGAAGTCACGTCCACCACCTCTGCTCCACCGCCCTATCACGTCGCCTCCCAAGCGCGCCTGCAAGCATTAAACAAGAATCGACAGAAAGAAAACAAGTTGTAAAGGATTTTTAGGCTATAAAAGCCGAAAATTTTTCTTTGTAAAGGGGGATTTTTATTTTATCAATAGCAATATAGAGATTCAAACAAAAAAAATCAAAGTATAGCAAGCATTGATTAAACAAAAGGGCGGAGATTAAATACAAAGAAAACTCCTAACAAACCAAACACAGAAGCCGAAAGAAGGTATTTTCCTTACCATTTTCGGAAGATTGCTCCTCTTTTTCTCTCGTTTTAGTACATATACATATAAATATTTCTCTTTTTAAAAAAAACAAAAAAAACAAAACCTATAAGGTGGCCGGCGCGACGTAAGACGGCGGCGTGTGGTGGTCCGAGCGCCGGAAGCTCCCCCGAACTTAGGCTCCTGCAGAGAAAAAAAGAAAGGGTTAAGAAACTTTTTTTTAGAAACGGATGTAGAATGATTTTTTTTTCAAGAATTTGGCTCTTAAATAGCCTCCCAAAACGACGTCGTTTTGGGGTTGTCCATTAATGCCCAAAACGACGTCGTTTCACCTGGCCCGACCCGAATCCGACCCATACCCTAAGAAGATCCGCGTGTTTTTAAACCAGAGGGGGAAATTGTGAAATCAGTCCTTCCGCATTTTTAGTTCTTAAAATCAAGTTTCTCATTATTACACATCGGCCCTGAAATGTTGCATAGTTTTGCGATTTGGTCATTCACCAAAGTGCTGCTTTTAATTTTCTGGGAAAATTGTCCATTCGGTCCCCCATCTTTCACGCACATTTTTTGACCCCCGAACCTCTATTTTATTTACTAATTGATCCAAAACTTTCATTTTTAATGCAATTTAACCCATTTTTGATTATTTTGCACTTTTACCCTCTTTTGCTATTATATTTTTTATTTTATTTCTTATTATTACCTTATTATTTATTATTATCATTATTTTATTAGTTTTATATTATATCATTGTATTAGTATTACCATTATTATGTTATTACATTCTACATATTTTTACATTTTGTTCGCTTATATTATGTTATTTATTTATTTTATCATTATTATCATTACTATTATGTTTTATATATGTATGCACTTTATTTGCTTGTATTATTACTTTATCTATTTATTTTATTTGTATTATTGTTATTATATTATTATCTCACTACTATTATTTTTATTATTTTTATTATCATTACTATACTTATATTTTTTATTTTTTGGTTTAAAATTATAATTATCACGTTTATTACTATTATTTTCAATGTTATCATATCGTCGCTATTTACCCTTTTACTTTAATATTATCATTACGACATTATTTTTCTCATCATTATATTACCATTATTATTACTATTATCATATTATTATTCTCTATTTATATGTATATAGTTTCGTTCGCTTATTATACATACTATTTCCTTCATCGATTGCCCTCATATTTTTATACATCATCATCCTTGGCGTTATTAATATATATACTATTATCGTAATACTTTCATTTTACCCCTATCTATGTCATCATTTTCTTTTATTGCTCTTATCATTACTCTTATTATTCGTCGCGTCAATCTTTCTCGAGACCTCAACTTTAATAAGGACCAATAATCCGTGTTAGCGATTTGAGAAAATCGAGCCCTAACTTACTGGGTTCCGATTTTTCTCGCTTAAATTAAAACGACGGAATACACCTTTTAAAACTGCAATGCAAATTTCAAACAAAACACTTAATCTCGGAAATTGAAATGTCACGCCTAACTTCTTGGACTCGACATCTAGATATTTGAGATAAGTTTCTTTCTTTCTTCTAAAATAGAGGCAATGTCCCTAATTTGAATTCTCGAGAATCAAACCCTAACTTCTGGGTTACATTTTCTCGTTTGACAAATGACGGAAATCCTCTTCAAATATAAAACCAAATTTTAAAAGGCGAGCTTAGTTTCGGGAGTCTAAAGCATTGCGCCCTAACTTACTGGACATGATACTTTATCTCGTCGAAAATAAGAGAGTCTTAGCATCCCTTCCAATTCCTTCAAATTTTGAAAGTAAAAGTATTGTATTTTCGAATCATTTCAAAGTTTTCAACATTAGGACATCGATCAATCAGTTTGGTACCGATTTCAGGCGTGTCGAGGGTGCTAATCCTTCCTCGCACGTAATTGACTTCCGAACCCATTTTTCTCAGATTTTCGTAGACCAAAAGCCTCATTTTAATAAACTGAGGCATGTTATTAAAACAAAGGTGATCTGATCACACCCAAATAAAGATCGGTGGTGACTCCCTTTCTTTTTCATTTTCAAAACCCAAGTCGACCGCGTCGTTTCCGATTTTATCAAAAAATGGTTACGACAGTGGAGTTGCCAAGCTGTCGTAACCATTTTTTTGACAACACGGGAATCGAACTTGGGTTTTGAAAATGATAAAACAGGAGTCGCCACCGATCTTTATTCGGGTGTGATCGGGTCACCTTGTAAAACGGTTGTTTTTAATAAACAGTTTGAATTATCAAAACAACGATTTTGGTCTACGAAATCCAGAAAAATGAGTTCGGGAGTCGGTTACGCACGAGGAAGGATTAGCACCCTCGATACGCCCAAAATTGGTACCAAATTGATTGATCGATGTCCTAACATTAAAAACTTTGAAATGGCTCGAAAAAAAACGATACTTTTTATTTCCACAAAATTGAAGGAATTAGAAGGGACGTTAAGGCTCTCTCATTTTCGAAGAGATAAAGCATCATTTCCAATAAGTTAGGGCACAATACTTTAGATTCCCGAAACTAAGCTCGCCTTTTAAAACTTGGCTTTATATTTGAAGAGGATCTCCCGTCATTTGTCAAACGAGAAGTCAGAACACAGTAAGTTAGGGCTCGTGTTCTCCTGTCATTTGGTGCACCTTTCTTCAGGTAACCTCATTCCGGTCCACCGCATCTTGTCGTTTCGATCCACTTCACCGTTGCTTCAGTGAGATAGGACCTGTAGCTTCAATTTGCTCCCCTGCAATCTCAGGGAGATAGGTTTAACTGTCTTCTATCTGTTCTGCTGCAACTTTAGGGAGATAAAACTCGATGTTTTCGATTTGCTTCCTACAGCTTCAGGAAGCCAAATCTGCTATTTTCAATTTACTCCTGCGACATCAAGAATGCCAAGCTTGCTAACTTCTATCTACTCCTGCAATATCGGGAATGCCAGACCTACTATCTTCAATCTGCTCCCCAGTGTATGACCCGGGGCTCAACTTACCTTTCGCAATATGAGTTGATTTTTTCTGAAGAATAGAGATCGAAAAATACCTCAGCGTGTGACCCGAGGCTCAACTCACCTCTCGCATTATGAGTTTATTTTTTTCAGATATCAAAAAATAGAAAAATGAAAATACCTCGGCATGTGCCTGAGGCTCAACTCACCTCTCGCAATATGAGTCGATTTTTTTGAAGCAAACAGAAATTGAAAAACAGAAATCGAAAATACCTCGGCATGTGCCTGAGGTTCAACCCACCCCTCGTATTGTGAGTTGATTTTTGAATAGAAATTGAAAGTTAGAAATTAAAAATACCTCGGCTTGTGACCCGGGGCTCAACTCACCTCTCGCAATATGAGCTGATTTTTGAGCAGAAATTAAAAGACAGAAATTAAAAATACCTCGGCATGCGACCCGAGGCTCAACTCTCCTCTCGCATTATGAGACAGAAATTAAAAGACAGAAATTAAAAATGCCTCGGCGTGCGACCCGAGGCTCAACTCACCTCTTGCATTATGAGTTGATTTTTGAAACAAATAGAATTTGAAAAACAGAAATTGAAAATACCTCGGCATGTGACCCGAGGCTCAACTCACCTCTCGCATTATGAGTTGATTTTTGAACAGAAATTGAAAAACACCTCAGCGTGTGATGCTGAGGCTCAACTCACCTCTCGTATTATGAGTTGATATTTTGAAAAATAAATATTGAAAAACATCTCAGCGTGTGACCTGAGGCTCAACTCACTTCTTGTATTATGAGTTGATATTTTGCAATCAGAATTTCAAAACATATCATCTGGTGGAACTCGGATGTCTTCTTTTTCCTTGGTTCGGTACAACTATCGTCAAAAATTCTTGCTTCACTGGTGTACCTGTATGTGTCATGCATGAGGTTATCATGATATGCACGTGTTTGTCTTAAATGCTTTTATGCCTACATGATTATGCCATGCTACAGGCTTGTTTGTCATATATCTCTTTTCGTCACGACTTTCATGATGACCTGTATTCATTGCTTTGACTCTTGACTTTTCTTTCAGGTTTTGTACCTGTCCTCAAGTTTTACGAGTAATCTGCATTTCTCGTATACTACCCTTTTGCCCCTTGTTGAGCTTTGTCCTTGCTTTGAGGCTCTTGTACTTACCAAATTCTCATCCAAGTAATGCTCAACATTCTTTTTTTTTTAGAGTATGTAATTTTACTATTTATCATTAAAATGAGCCAAACATGAGCTGCATGAAAATGGCAAAGTAGGTATGAAAGGGATACCTCACACTCATATTTATTTCAAAAGCAACAAGCAAAGAAAATTGACAAGGAATATTTCAATAAAGAAAACGTTATAAAAAAGGAAAGCAAGTTCAATTGTCGCAAATGCTCTAGATATCCAACGCATGAACTTCTCCACGTTTCTTCATCCTGGATCTTTTTCGAGGAAAGCTTCTTGTGTAGAAGATTTTGAGCTTCCTAGTCTGCTTCAAATGTTATAATCTCGGCATTTGACTCTCTGTTCAAATCGTCTTGCTCTTTATGTTCTTCATGTGGCCTCCTTCATTAGAATGTCCTTTCAGATTTTCATCCTAATCTTTTTGTTTATCAAAATGCCCTTTCAGGTTTTCATCTTGATCTTTTTTTTTCAAGACGCCCTTTCGGGTTTTCATCTTGATTTTTTTTTAGGCATAGTACTTTTTCACGGCATCTGAATTCACTGGATTTGATAACTCCTTCCCATCCATTTCAGTGAGAATCAAAGCTCCACCTGAGAAAGCCTTCTTTACGACGTATGGCCCTTCCCAATTTGGTGCCCATTTTCCTCGAAAGTCTTTTTGTATTGGGAGAATCTTTTTTAGTACAAGTTCTCCCTCGCGAAATTCTCTTGGCCTCACCTTCTTGTCATGGGCCTTGATCATTCTCTT
The DNA here is from genome assembly GCA_025506655.1 of Gossypium rotundifolium. NCBI lineage: Eukaryota > Viridiplantae > Streptophyta > Magnoliopsida > Malvales > Malvaceae > Gossypium > Gossypium rotundifolium. The sequence continues at coordinate 105,226,528 of CP106722.1, read as the reverse complement.
CTAGTACATTTTTCCATGGCAGATCGCCTTCAAGCATTTTTCTTCGATAAGATTTAGCTGGTCATATCGAGCTCGAACCCATTCTGATTCTTCTAGCTTCGACTCCATTAAGACTCGTAGAGAGGGGATCTCAACTTCGATGGGCAGTACAGCTTCCATTCTATAGACCAGAGAGAAAGGAGTTGCTCCCGTAGATGTACGCACAGATGTACGATATGCATACAAAGCGAAAGGCAGCTTCTCGTGCCAGTCTTTATATGTCTCGGTCATTTTCCCAATAATCTTCTTAATATTTTTGTTAGTAGCTTCTACTGATCCATTCTTCTTTGGGCGATAGGGTGAGGAGTTATGATGCTTTATTTGAAATTGCTCACACACTTCCTTCATCATCTTGTTGTTCAGATTCAAAGCATTGTCCGAAATGATTCTCTCAAGCAAACCGTATCGACAAATGATTTCTTTCTTTAAGAACCTGCAAACTGCGGTCTTTGTCACATTAGCAAACGAAGCGGCCTCTATCCATTTTGTGAAGTAATTTATGACCACAAAAATGAATCGGTGTCCATTAGAAGCTTTTGGGAAAATTGGCCCTATAACATCCATGCCCCACATAGAAAAAGGCCACGGGGAAGTCATGACATGAAGGGGCGAAGGGGCTACATGAATTTTATCGCCGTAAATTTGACATTTGTGGCACTTTCATGCATAACTAATGCAGTCACTTTCCATCGTCAGCCAGTAATAACCGAGTCTCATAATCTGTTTGGCCATAGTGAAGCCGTTAGCATGCGTTCTACAAATTCCTTCGTGTATATCTTCAAGTATTTTTTTGGCTTCAACAGCATCCACGCATCTCAGGAGCACTCGATCTTTTCTTCTTTTGTATGGGATGTCCCCATCGAGAACAAATCCCATTGCCATTCTTCTGATCATTCTTTTGTCGTTCTCATTTACCTGCTCGGGATATCTTTGATTCTTGACATATTCTAAGATATCATGGAACCATGGCTGTCCATCTGCCTCTTTTTCAATGCTAAAACAGTGTGCAGGGACCTCATATATGCTCATTTGGAGAGGCATTACTACATTTCTCGTTTACTTTGAACATTGAGGCCAAAGTGGCGTGGCATCGACCAATTGGTTTTCTTCTCGTGGGAAGTAATTAAAAGTCACTTCTTCGAACTCCTTGACTAATTCCGCAACAAGATCGCGATATTTGACCAACTTCGAATCTCTCACTTCCCAATCTCCACGGATTTGGTAAATCACCAACGCTGAGTCCCCGTACACTTTTAAGATTTCGATGTTTCGTTCAATGGCTACACGAAGTCCCATGATGCAAGCCTCATATTCCGCAACATTATTGGTACAGAAGAAATTTAATCTGGTAGTGAGCGGATAATGGTTCCCCTCTGGTGATACTAGGACTACTCCAATCCCATGCCCCAATGTATTTGATGCACCGTCAAAGCTCATCTTCCATGATTTCTCTTTTAAAGACTCACACTCTTCTTCTGTAATGCACATCAAGTCTTCTTCTGGGAAATCAAATCTCAATTGCTCATATTTCTCTGTTGTTCGAGTCGCTAAGAAGTCAGCTATCCCGCTTCCCTTTATCGACTTTTGACTCACATATATGACGTCGTACCCTGATAGTAGGATCTGCCATCGTGCCATTCTTTCTGAGAGTGCAGGTGATTCTATCATGTATTTTATTGGGTCCAGCTTTAAAATTAACCACGTCGTATGATACAACATATATTGTCTAAGCCTTTGAACTACCCAGACCAAAGCACAACAAAATTTTTCAATTGATGGGTGCTTTGCTTCGTGCTCTGTGAACTTCTTGCTGAGGTAGTAAATTGCCCTTTCTTTTTTCCCTGACTCATCATGTTGCCCTAGTATGTAACCCATTGAGTTTTCGAACACAGTCAAATACAATATTAACGGTCTTCCGGGAGTTGGTGTGCTAGCACCGGGGGGCTAGACAAATACTGTTTTATTTTATCAAAAGCCACTTGGCACTCCTCGTTCCATTTTCTAGGATTTTATTTTTGAAGGAGTCGATAAATTGGGTCACACTGGTTGGTAAGTTGAGCAATGAATCGAGCGATGTAGTTCAACCTCCCTAAACATCCTCTAACTTCTTTTTATGTGCGCGGAGGTGGTAATTCTTGTATGGCTTTTATCTTATCTGGATCAACCTCAATACCTCTCTCACTGACGATGAAGCCTAGTAATTTTCCCGAGGTTGCCCCAAACGTACACTTGGCTGGATTAAGCTTCAGTTGGAACTTTCTTAGTCTTTCAAACAACTTCTTGAGGTTCTCAACATGAACTCTTTCCCCCCGAGATTTGGCAATCATATCATCAACGTAGACTTCTATTTCCTTATGCATCATGTCATGGAACAATATCACCATAGCCCTCTAATATGTTGTCCCAGCATTCTTCAATCCAAATGGCATCACCTTGTAGCAGAATGTTCCCCACATCGTCACGAATGTAGTTTTCTCCATATCTTCGGGAGCCATCTTTATTTGGTTATAACCCGAAAATCCATCCATGAAAGAAAACAATGAATGCTTCGCTGTGTTATCCACCAATTTATCAATGTGTGGCAAGGGAAAATTATCTTTAGGGCTTGCTCGATTCAGATCGCGATAATCCACACACATTCATACCTTGCCATCTTTCTTCGGTACTGGGACTATGTTAGCTACCCATTCTGGGTATTTGGCAACTTGTAGGAAGCCAACATCAAATTGTTTCTTGACTTCTTCTTTTATCTTTAACAGCATTTCAGGTCTCATTCGTCTTAGCTTCTATTGAATGGGTTTGCATTCTGGTTTCAGTAGGAGTCTATGGACCACTATATCTTCGTTCAATCCCGGTATATCCTGATACGACCATGCAAATACATCTTTGTACTCACGAAGCAAGGCGATAAGATCATGTTTGGTCTTCTCTGAAATGGAGGTCCCAATCTTCGCTTCCTGCCTCTTTTCTTCATTTCCTAAATTCACTGTCTCAACAGATTCTTGATGGGGTAAAATCTGTTTATCTTCTTGTTCTATCATTCTTAGTAAGTCAGGAGACGAGACATAATCTTCAGCATCTTCCTCAGCTTCGTATTCTCCTACACAAATAGCTTTCTCAAAATCGATTTTAGGACTTGTAACGAGACTGTTCATGTCGTTGGTATCTGAGCACCTGAAAGGTGAATGGAAAAGAGAACTATAGAGAAGCATCAAAGTATTGGAACCAAACAAATATAATGTTATGGCATGATATGAGGTACATGTAAGGACAGGCTATGAGAAAAGGGAATAATTATGAAGTTTATAAGAATGAAAAGACTATGACAAAATGCATCTCCATTAATGTTCATTTAAATGATAAAGAGCAAACATAAGCTCTTACAAAAGAATCCCACTATTACTTGGGGGCAAACAAAAAGAGATTTAACATTGAGCACTACTCTGGAGAGGACTTAGAAACTACAAGAAGATCCACAGCAGTCCAATTGTTCAAAATGAACCCAGGAGGACAAGGGCGTATCATTGAAACATCTTCGATTGCATTATCCCCTTTGTCAACAACATTTATACTGACGTTCTGAAGACCCCTTTCAATCCATAACATCGTGCTTTGTGTATCATCTCGCCCTGGGTACATCATTCCTGCAGATGTAAATGTTTTTGACAAAGGAGGATATACTATGGGTTCCCATTCCAATTCCCGACCTAAGGCTCTTGCAATTCTCATTTCTTGGTCTTTCCGCAACTATTTTATTCTTCTATAATTTTAACTTATTAGGCTCCTTCTTTGGACTCAAATGCATATAACGTGATGTAATGCAAATGCATAAAATGTAATGCAGGCGCATAGCATTGCATGAATGTAAAAAGAAAGAGAGGTGTTGATCATGAATTTGATTCCATTAGAAGAATTTTTTCTAGAAGATACATTTCTTTGCGTAAAACGGATTGCATATACAGCCATGTCCTTATGTTCGAACGACCGTATTACAATCTATTTTATCAACACATTTCCTTATGACAAACTCTTCCATTTAGCAACCGAATATGAATCAACACTTCCTTTCTGAGATGATGCAATGCCATTCAAATGCATAGAGAGAATGCAAAAAGAAAGATAGGCGTTGATTATAAATTCAATTCCATTAGAAGAACTTTTCTAGAAAATAAAGCTCTTTACATAAAACAGATTGCGTATACGGTTTTGTCATCATAATCCAAGTGGAAACACCAGTCTTTTTCTTCGTATTTGTATGTTATGGTAGTATCCCGTAAACTTTCTCCATAGATGCTTCTTTTAGCTCCTTGTTGCTCAGTTCAGGTCGTACCTCTTCACTCACTTATCCTCCGTGATATTCATAAGCTTCTTTAAGAAAATCGAGACGTGAGGACTCTTGAATAATCCGCGTTGGCTTGAATCATCGGGAAAAGTCTTGCATTCTTCTATGGACTATCGACCTTCTCTTGTCGTTTATTTGGACTATATTTGGGCAACCGTATTACAATCCACTTTATCAAGAAATTCATTTCCTTATGACAAACTCTTCTGTTTAGCAACCGAATATTAATCAATACCTCCTTTCTTTGATGATGCAATGCAAATGCATGAATGCAAGAAGAAGGCATCGATTCAGATTCAACTTCATTTTAAAAAACTTTATTGGAAAACAAAATCCTTTACATAAAACAGACTACAAATATGCTTTCGCCCTACGGCCTAAGGTTTTGATTTTTCCAAGCAAAGAGATTAGCTCTTGATTACAACCCAGTTGTAGCTCATATCTCACGCTCAATATGTCAGCCTCTGCAACCAAAGTCTGTAGGTGATCAACTACCTCTCGAATCTGGATTATTGCTTCACCCATGAGGTAATCCCAGCTTCTGACTTGCTCACAAGAATGGTGAAGCTCCTCCTTCCAACGCCTTTCTATTGTTTCCAGAAGCTCAATCCGGAGCTCACCACTGTGTAATGCCAATTCTAGCTCTTCAACCCTATCCTTCATTTCCTTGATTCTGTTCAAACTTGATTTCAGTTTGCTTTCTGAGTCTTGACTTCGATAGTGGTGCAGAGACCGCCCAAGCTCAGCTATTCTAGCTTTTAGTCCCTTTTTCTCCTTTTGGTTTTCTGTCATGCCCTTCTCTAAGGCCTCTTTTTGTGTTTGCATTTCCTGAAACTTTTTCTCCCAACTACTAACTCTGGCTTTTTCCTCTCGGATCTCTTGTCGCCACTGCTCTGAAGTTTTTCCTAATCCAACACTTTTTATCATCAGACGCATCTTTTTGTATTCCGTCTTCAAGCTATCTCGGTCTTCCTCTACCTTCTATTTTTCCTTTCTAAGTTTTTCGACCTCCGATTTTTGACCGTCCGCTTCTAATTGAAGGAACATCTTTTCTTCCTCCAGCTTTTCTATCCTTTTTCCAAGCTCCGAACTCATCCGTTCAAAATCTTGTTTCACAATCTCTAATTCTGATGGGACTACTCGCAGGCATTATTCTCTCGATCGGGCGCCCTCTAGATTTGGCTCAGGGACATTATCATTAATCCTTCTGACCCTCCATCCGCTGTACTCTGGGGTCATCATCGCCTACTGGATAACCTTTTCATTCTATGAATCGATTCCGTGCACTAGAGATCTCTATAACCTTTTCTTATAGCTCCCCCCTTCGTATGAGAACTCGCATTGAGCCAGCCCGTATGTTGTTGGTACGAACTGTCTTGAACCATATTGTCTTAGGACCAGCAAAGAGGCATATGTAATGGCACCCCAAATTCCCAGTAGGGGAACCCAGTCGAAGTTTCCACAACGATAAAAGATCTTATCGGGAATCATCCAAGGAGCCTTCCACTCGATGTCGTTTTCTTGAAGGTTTTGAAGGAGCGCTATCCAGTTTTCTTCGGACACGTCTTCTCTCCTAGGCATAGCTACTATCTCTTTCAACGGGGAGTAATTCTCCGACAAAAACCAATAAGACACTTTTTCCACTTTCCAGAAGTGACTATGGAACTAGGCCAATAACAACTGCGCACATCCGATAAATCTGCCTTCACCTATTCTCCGACATGCATTCAAAGATCTGAACGTTTCGGCCAAGATGGCAGGAACAGGCATGACCCCTTTGTCCAATCAGCTGAACAGATCAATAACTGCTTTGTCAATATGTCTTAGGGCTTTTGGGAAGATCACCAAACCGTAAATACACAAGGCTAAGATGTCAATCTTTTTCTTCACATTAGGATGCGTTAGGATCAGGTCCCTCAAATATATCCAAGGTATGTATTTACCCTCGCCTTTCTTCTGCATTCTAGCTGAGACCCATTGTTCACTCATTCCCATGATATTCATCAATTTCTTCGCAAAAGTCAGACTATTGACTGCTTTGGAATAAGCTTTATCAACTTGAATTCTCAGACAACGTAGCAAGGTAGTGTATTTCTCTACCGTGGGAACCAAATCTACTTTCCCGAATGAGAAGCTTGACTATAAGCGACATTCGAGGCGAGTCATTACTCAGAATAGGTGCTTATTTATTTTGACATCAAGCAGGTATGGTAGATCACTGTAGGCACTATAAAACAACTGCTTTGCCTCGTCATCCCACTGGGCCCATATTTCTTTCAACTCTCGGAGTTCATTCTGTATGACACTGATATTGGTGAAATCCCGTAATTCCGACACATATCCCTCAGATAAGCTGTCCTTTTTTTCTAATTGGCTTTGCTTTGACCATGTGCGGGCGGTCGCATTGTCTTCTACTTTATCAAGGAATTCGCTTTCCATAACCAGCTCTCTAACTCAGAAACTGACTGTGAATCGATGCCTCTTAAAATGGAAATGACATGCAGAGGAAATAAAACATCATCAATTAGTACCACAGGATGGGATAGAAAGCATATAAAATACACAAACGCCTATTTAGGTAACTACTAAGGTTTGGCATAATTCAGCTCAGGGTGGGTTCTTAGGCTCCTTACGTGTGGTTGAGTTCTAAAGTTCGAGGTACCCGAACCAGCAGATTCCTCGGTCTTCACCCATTATAGGCTCATACGAACCGAGTTCAGTTCAGGGGAATACATTTTCCTATGGCCATACGAAAGTGAAAACTTCACGAAGACATAGGTATAGATGTATCCCGAAAGTAGTCCACTAGCCCATGCGGAGGTGAAAACCTCACGAAGGCATAGCTTCTCGCTCCCACTTAAAGGGTGTGACCACAACAGTCATGCAATGTAATGCCAAAGTGTTTACAAGACTCAAAATTGAAAGTGCATTAAAAGAAACATGATTTTTCGAAACCATTTTCCAATTTTAATCAAAAGGACAAAAATCAATAAATCTATGGCCTAACTCTCGATGTCCCTAGTGGAGTCGCCAAGCTGTAGTAACCATTTTTTGACAAAACGGGAATCGAACTTGGGTTTTGAAAATGATAAAACGGGAGTCGCCACTGATCTTTATTCGGGTGTGATCAGGTCACCTTGTAAAATTGTTGTTTTTAATAAACAGTTTGATTTATCAAAACAACGATTTTGGTTTACGAAATCCAGAAAAACGAGTTTGGGAGTCGATTACGCATGAGGAAGGATTAGCACCCTCGATACGCCCAAAATTGGTACCAAATTGATTGATCGATGTCCTAACATTGAAAACTTTGAAATGGTTCAAAAAATAATTGATACTTTTTATTTCCACAAAATTGAAGGAATTAGAAGGGACGTTAAGGCTCTCTTATTTTCGAAGAGATAAAGCATCATGTCCAGTAAGTTAGGGCACAATATTTAGATTCCGAAACTAAGCTCGCCTTTTAAAATTTGGCTTTATATTTGAAGAGGATCTCCCGTCATTTGTCAAACGAGAAGTCAGAACCCAGTAAGTTAGGGCTCGTGTTCTTGAAAATCCAAATTAGGAATATTGCCTCTATTGTAGAAGAAAGAAAAGAAACTTATCTCAAAATATCTAGATGTCGAGTCCAGTAAGTTAGGGTGTGACATTTCGAATTTCCGAGATTAAGTGTTTTGTTTGAAATTTGCATTGCAGTTTTAAAAGGTGTATTCCGTCGTTTTAGTTTAAGTGAGAAAAATTGGAACCCAGTAAGTTAGGGCTCGATTTTCTCGAATCGCTAACACAGAATATTGGTCGTTATAAAAGTTGAGGTCTCGAGAAAGATTGACGCGACGAATAATAAGAGTAATGATAAGAGCAATAAAAGAAAATGATGACATAGATAGGGGTAAAATGAAAGTATTACGATAATAGTATATATATTAATAACGACAAGGATGATGATGTATAAAAATATGAGGGCAATCGATGAAGGAAATAGCATGTATAATAAAGCGAACAAAACTATATACATATAAATATAGAATAATAATATGATAATAGTAATAATAATGGTAATATAATGATGAGAAAAATAATGTCGTAATGATAATATTAAAGTATAAGGGTAAATAGCGACAGATATGATAACATTGAAAATAATAGTAATAAACGTGATAATTATAATTTTTAAACCAAAAAGAAAATATAAGTATAGTAATGATAATAAAAATAATAAAAACAATAGTAGTGAGATAATAATATAATAACAATAATACAAATAAAATAAATAGATAAAGTAATAATACAAGCAAATAAAGTGCATACATATATAAAACATAATAGTAATAATAATGATAAAATAAATAAATAACATAATATAAGCGAAAAAATGTAAAAATATGTAGAATGTAATAACATAATAATGGTAATACTAATACAATGATATAATATAAAACTAATAAAATAATGATAATAATAAATAATAAGGTAATAATACGAAATAAAATAAAAAATATAATAGCAAAAGAGGGTAAAAGTGCAAAATAATCGAAAATGGGTTAAATTGCATTAAAAATGAAAGTTTTGGATCAATTAGTAAATAAAATAGAGGTTCGGGGGTCAAAAAAAGTGCGTGAAAGATGGGGGACCGAATGGACAATTTTCCCAGAAAATTAAAAGCAGCACTTTGGGGAAGGACCAAATCGCAAAACTATGCGACATTTCAGGGCCGATGTGTAATAATGAGAAACTTGACTTTAAGAACTAAAAATGCGGAAGGGCTGATTTCACAATTTCCCCCTCTGGTTTAAAAACATGTAACACCCCAAACCCTACCAAACACTACTAAGGATCGGTTTGTCACTAAGAAAATTTTAGTAAAACAAATCGTGTTGACAAAAAGCCCAAATAGAAAATTACATAAAGTGTGCCTTAATAATCAAAAGCCCAAAACTTAATTACATATCCTTGAAAGAAATTAAAACGAGAATAAATACTAAAGGCCCATTTTAAATCTAAAATGTAAACAAATGGCCTATGGCCTTATTACAATGTATTTTAAATCCATCATATAAAGTACTTTAAAAAAAACTAATATGGGGAAACTTTTTCGCCGGATCCACCTTCTTTTGCATGGCTACCTTGTGCTTCACTCCGGCCCAGTCCGATGCACTAATCGTCACCTGAAAGGTTAGTTTAAAGGGGGTGAGCCGTGAGACTCAGTGTGCAACCCTCATGCACCACTAGATTTGGGCCTCATTAAACATAATAATAAATTCATTTACATAGAAACATATAATATGCAAAGCCCAACCCATTTGCCTAGGTTTCCATCTGCTACACGCCCCCGTACTAACCAACACACCATTGGGGATTTCTACAATCAACCCACACCGCTACTCTCCAAGATGGCAGTCAAGCTGCTCATCAACATATATTGTAGAAGCTCATTATAGCGATTCACGGCATTAGTCTCTGATGAGTTCACGGTAAAAACCGTTACTCATATACATGTACATATAACTTCCTCCTTTCATCACCCAACCCATGCAAACATGTACAACAATTTACTTGTAACATATAATCAGATTATTTACTAACCTGGTGGTCCGCTGTTTAAATCCGAGATTTTGACTTTTAATGTAATATATAAAACTTATGAACACACACACATATATATATATATATTATTAATCAGATCTAGACGGTGGGGAAGTATTACACACCTGATTTGCGTACTAAGGCTTTTGCTATATCTACGTTACTATCACTTGAAACAACTACTATTGGCCCACGATTTGACTTTGATTTTGGCCAACACCCCGTTGGCCAATCTCGCACTACCGAAACAGATCGCTTCTCGAATTTGGGCGATGGTTTTACAGATCCAACCTTCTCTGCTTGACTGTTAGTTGAGTCCATATCAATCCCTTAATCACTAAACCAAATAACGATGAGATCTAACTCATTAGTTAAATGTAACCTTTAAAACGAACACTTACGTAGTTAACCGAATCCCGAATATCCTTTAGAAATTGTCACCACCAACCTTCCTACATTCGGCCATTCCCCAAATATTAAACGAATCGAAAATCGCTACCATTCTAACCCATATGCCATTCGGCTAAATGGAAAGAATCATGGAAGACCATTCGGCCATACTTACCACTTCTTACCTTCGATTTTTCCACCAAATCGGCTCTAATGGGATAGTTTCGGCTTCTAGGAGTAAAGAGTATAATCGAAAGGACCTTGGAACAATGGTTTAGATTAGAGTTTGATAAAAATAAGGGAATCACGAAAAGGAAAAATCCGAAACTTACTGGATTACTAAGGAGTATACGACTACAAGACACCTTCTAAAAACAGAGATCTCACTTGTAGATTCGGCTATGGGAGATGAGGTATGAACAAAGGAATTGACTCTTAGAAAAAGAAAAGAGAAAGCGTAAAGAAGGCTTGGAAATTTTGAGAGAATGAGAGAAGAATAGGGTTTCAAGATACGAAATTGAAGAATACTACTCCTATTTATAGAGAAATTTTGGCATACCCACACACACGAGTTGGAATTTGACCAACTCTCCCTCGAGTTGGATTTTGGCCAACTCTCTTGTCATCGATAGCTTTTAACTCTCCCGATAACTCAATCCTTATCTTACCTTTAGGAGAGCCCACCTTAAAACCAACTCCTCCTTATTAATTATCAACTCTTTAACACTTAAAATAAAAGAAATAACTCCTAAAGGGTAGTCTAATTGCTGTCCACCCCCTTCCCATTTAAGTGCCGAATTTGACCCATCTTTTAAGGCCCAATCGGCCACACAAGGGCCCAATTTTCCCCCCTTATGGTGCCACCTTATGCCCACTTAATGCACTTTAATTCTTTGGGCCACAAGCCCAGCTTGTCACTTAATTATCCATCTTCTTAAATTATAAGCTAACACAATTTATTAGCCACCTAACCCAATTTTTTTAAAGCCCAAAATATCACTTAAACTACTCAGAACATTAATTTAAACTCTAATCCATATATTTAATCAAGGTCTCAGCCCAAGCCTTAAATTCTTGAACTAACATGTTAACCTAACATATAAATGCACAGGCCCACATTTAGGATGTTACAGTTCTACCCTCTTTAAAGAAATTTCGTCCTCGAAATTTCCAACTAACTAGTAATCATTCTACCTGAGTCTCACCACTTTGCTTTCGCTGCGCACTCTAATTCTAAAGCCAAAATAAACACTTAATATACTATGGTAGGGTATGCACCATTATTCGCATCTAGAGCGTCTTCGTCCCCTTGTACTCATTCTTTCGATCGACGTTTATCTGATTAAGAATTTTATGAATAATTAATTCTTCCCACTTATTAACCGCGAACAATCTTATGTAAAATCATTTCGATAGTAGTTCTTTCGAATTCGAATTCTATCTATGGGTTTAGTTCTCAAGTCGATACTTCCTAGTCCTAGAGTTCACCTTCAGTCAACATTCAGCACACATCAATCATAAAAACAGCCTTATAAACTTACATTCACCACCTAGGGGTATTTTTGTAATTTTACCTACAGGGTTATTTTTGTTATTTTACCTACAGGGGTATTTTCGTAATTTTCCAAAATAAGGTTTCGAGTGATTTGGCGAAATAAGGGTATTTTGGTAATTTTCCAACTCGGAGGGTATTTCGATAATTTTGCAAATATGAGGGTATTTCGATAATTTTTGCAAATTTGGGGTTATTTTAGTAATTTATAAAATCTGGGGGTGTTTCAGTAATTTTGCCAATCGGGGGTATTTTGGGCATTTACAACTCAGGGATATTTTGATGTTGTTGTTTTTGATTTTGTTTCCTATGGAAAGATTCTGTTGACTTTGTAAATCGGGGTATTTCTGTAAACCATAGGTATTTTTTCAAAGTAAGGATATTTTAAAAATTTTTGTGAGAAAAGCAGTGGTTGGTCCCTTTGGGTTTTAATTGTAGTTTTGGCTGTCAACACGCATCGTAACTAGGGTGAATAGTCACTACACACCGGTAGGATTCTAGTGGAAATGAGGTGAGTCACTAGGACTGCTTAAGTATCAAGCTTTCCCTGAATCCACTCCTAGACATGCATATGCCTATTACCACACCTTGTCATGGCTAAAGTGAACAATCACTATGCACCAGGTGAGATTCCTGCGAAGAGGAGGTGAGTCACTTAGACTGCTTAAATACCAAGCTCTTCCGGATCTACTCCTAGACATGCATATGCTTGTTACCACACTTTAGTCTTGTGACTTGTTTACAGGTTTTGTTTAATGAAGTTAAGTCTTATGGATTTTAAGAATTTGTTTGTCTAAGCCTAGAGTCCATCAAGTTCTAACCTAACTAATCTACGTCCCATAAGCCCATTAAGCCTTCATTTATGTCACACAATGGTTTAGAGTACTTACCTGGCGAACTTGGCTGGAGACGCAGGTGCCATGCTGAACTAATAAACCTTTACTAAAAAAATCCATGTTTTAAAAACTCATTTTTAGAAAATCTTTTGGGCCCAAAATCCTAAAGTCGAGTTTTGAACCGGGCTCTGATACCAATTTGTAACACTCCAAACTCGGCCCAAACACTACTACCGGATCTAGTTTGTCACTAAGAAAATTTTTAGTAAAACAAATCGTGTTGACAAAAAGCCCAAATAGAAAATTACATAAAGTGTGCCTTAATAATCAAAAGCCCAAAACTTAATTACATGTCCTTGAAAGAAATTAAAATGAGAATAAATACTAAAGGCCCATTTTAAATCTAAAATGTAAACAACTAGCCTATGGCCTTATTACAATGTATTTTAAATCCATCATATAAAGTGCTTTAAAAAAAACTAATTTGGGGAAACTTTGTCGCCGGATCCACCTTCTTTTGCATGGCCACCTTGCGCTTCACTCCAGCCCGGTCCGATGCACTAATCATCACCTAAAAGGTTAGTTTAAAGGGGGTGAGTCACGAGACTCAGTGTGCAACCCTCATGCACCACTAGATTTGGGCCTCATTAAACATAATAATAAATTCATTTACATGGAAACATATAATATGAAAAGCACAACCCATTTGCCTAGGTTTCCATCCGCTACACGCCCTCGTACCAACCAACACACCATTGGGGATTTCTCCAATCAACCCATACTGCTACTCTCCAAGATCGCAGTCAAGCTGCTCATCAACATATATTGGCCGAAGCCCTTATAACATATAATGGCAAGTTCAGATATAACGATTCACGGCATTAGCTTCTGATGAGTTCACGGTAAAAACCGTTACTCATATACATGCACATATAACTTCCTCCTTTCATCACCCAACCCATGCAAATATGTACAACAATTTACTTGTAACATATAATCAGATTATTTACTAACCTGGTGGTCTGCTGTTTAAATCCGAGATTTCGGCTTTTAATGTAATATATAAAACTTATGAACATACACACACATATATATATATATATGTATATATATATTTATTATTAATCAGATCTAGACGGTGGGGAAGTATTACACACCTGATTTGCGTACTAAGGCTTTTGCTATATCTACGTTACTATCACTTGAAACAACTACTATTGGCCCACGATCTGACTTTGATTTTGGCCCACACCCCGTTGGCCAATCTCGCACTACCGAAACAGATCGCTTCTTGAATTTGGACGACGGTTTCTGAGATCCAACCTTCTCTCGCTTGATGTTAGTTGAGTCCATATCAATCCCTTAATCACTAAACCAAATAACGATGAGATCTAACTCATTAGTTAAATGTAACCTTTAAAACGAACACTTACCTAGTTAGCCGAATCCTGAATATCCTTTAGAAATTGTCACCACCAACCTTCTTACATTTGGCCATTCCCCAAATATTAAACGAATCAAAAATCACTACCATTCTAAACCATATGCCATTCGGCTAATTGGAAAGAATCATGGAAGACTATTCGGCCATACTTACCACTTCTTACCTTCAATTTTTCCACCAAATCGGCTTTAATGGGATAGTTTCAGCTTCTAGGAGTAAAGAGTATAATCAAAAGGACCTTGGAACAATGGTTTAGATTAGGAGTTTGATAAAATAAGGAATCACGAGAAAGGAAAAATCCGAAACTTAGGATTACTAAGGAGTATACGACTTACAAGTGCACCTTCTGGAAAGCAGAGATCTCACTTGTAGATTCGGCTATGGGAGATGAGGGTATGAACAAAGGAATTTGGCTCTTAGAAAAGAAAAAGAAAGCGTAGAGAAGGCTTGGAAATTTTGCAGAGAATGAGAGAAGAATAGGGTTTCAAGATACGAAATTGAAGAATACTACTCCCTATTTATAGAGAAATTTGGCATACCCACACACACGAGTTGGAATTTCGCCAACTCTCCCTCTCGAGTTGGATTTTGGCCAACTCTGCTTTGTCATCGATAGCTTTAACTCTCCCGATAACTTAATCCTTATTTTACCTTTAGGAGAGCCCACCTTAAAACCAACTCCTCCTTATTAATTATCAGCTTTTTAACACTTAAAATAAAAGAAATAACTCCTAAAGGGTAGTCTAATTGCCGTCCACCCCCTTCCCATTTAAGTGCGAAATTTGACCCATCTTTGAAGGCCCAATCGGCCACACAAGGGCCCAATTTCCTCCCCCCTTATGGCACCACCTTATGCCTACTTAATGCACTTTAATTCTTTGGGCCACAAGCCCAGCTTGTCACTTAATTATCCATCTTCTTAAATTATAAGCTAACACCATTTATTAGCCATCTAACCCAATTTTTTTAAAGCCCAAAATATCACTTAAACTACTCAGAACATTAATTTAAACTCTAATCCATATATTTAATCAAGGTCTCAGCCCGAGCCTTAAATTCTTGAACTAACATGTTAAACTAACATATAAATGCACAGGCCCACATTTAAGATGTTACAAAACACGCGGATCTTCTTAGGGTATGGGTCAGATTCAGGTTGGGCCAGGTGAAACGACGTTGTTTTGGGCATTAATGGCCAACCCAAAACGACATCGTTTTGGGAGGCTATTTAAGAGCCAAATTCTTGAAAAAAAATCATTCTACATCCGTTTCTAAAAAAAAAGTTTCTTAACACTTTCTTTTTTTCTCTGTAGGAGCCTAAGTCCGAGGGAGCTTTTGGCGCTCGGACCACCACGCGCATGCGTCTTTGTCAAGCAAGCCACCGTGCTGCGGTGGTAAAAGGTAAGAAGTATAGGTTTTTTTTTTGGTTTAAAATTTATAATTATCACGTTAATTACTATTATTTTCAATGTTATCATATCTGTCGCTATTTACCCTTTTACTTTAATATTATCATTACGACATTATTTTTCTCATCATTATATTACCAATATTATTACTATTATCATATTATTATTCTATATTTATATGAATATAGTTTTGTTCGTTTATTATACATACTATTTCCTTCATCGATTGCCCTCATATTTTTATACATCATCATCCTTGTTGTTATTAATATATATACTATTATCGTAATACTTTCATTTTACCCCAATCTATGTCATCATTTTCTTTTATTGCTCTTATCATTACTTTTATTATTCGTCGCGTCAATCTTTCTCGAGACCTCAACTTTTATAACGACCAATATTCTGCGTTAGCGATTCGAGAAAATCGAGCCCTAACTTACTGGGTTCCGATTTTTCTCGCTTAAACTAAAACGACGGAATACACCTTTTAAAACTGCAACGCAAATTTCAAACAAAACACTTAATCTCGAAAATTCGAAATGTCACGCCCTAACTTACTGGACTAGACATCTAGATATTTCGAGATAAGTTTCTTTTCTTTCTTCTAAAATAGAGGCAATATTCCTAATTTGGATTTTCGAGAACACGAGCCCTAACTTACTGGGTTCTGACTTCTCATTTGACAAATGACGGGAGATCCTCTTCAAATATAAAGCCAAGTTTTAAAAGGCGAGCTTAGTTTCGGGAATCTAAAGTATTGTGCCCTAACTTACTGGACATGATGCTTTATCTATTCAAAAATAAGAGAGCCTTAACGTCCCTTCTAATTTCTTCAATTTTGTGGAAATAAAAAGTATCGTTTTTTTCGAACCATTTCCAAATTTTCAATGTTAGGACATCGATCAATCAATTTAGTACCAATTTTGGGCGTATCGAGGGTGCTAATCCTTCCTCGTGCGTAATCGACTCCTGAACTCGTCTTTCTGGATTTCGTAGACCAAAATCATTGTTTTGATAAATCAAACTATTTATTAAAAATAACCGTTTTACAAGGTGACCTGATCACACCCGAATAAAGATCGGTGGCGACTCCCGTTTTATCATTTTCAAAACCCAAGTTCGATTCCCGTTTTGTCAAAAAATGGTTACGACACAAGCAATGTACGAATGCGTTGACCCAACATCAATTAAAGCAGTAAAGGGTAACCCATAAATAAGGAACATACCCGTGATAACATCTGGTGTGTCCCCCTCCTCACGATGTCTGGCTGCATACACTAACCCTAGCTGCCTTGCATCTGAGCTCTCAGCACCTCTACCCGGCGCTCCATGACCTCGGCCAAAACCATTTCCTCCACGGTTTGGGCCAAGACCTCTCGACATCTGTGAACCACCCCTTCCTGGCTGCACATACCCCTGACCTACTGTCTGAGCCCTATCCGCATTCTGAGGACAATTCTTCACTAAGTGAGCCTTGGACCGACACCTAAAACACTCCCTAATCCTTCCCCAGCACTCGCCTACGTGAGTCCTCCCACACTGGGCACATGGACGGACCTGATTCCCAGCAGCTGGCATAACAACACGAGTAGAATTATCCATCCTGGGCTTTTTCTGGAAACCCCCCGAAGATCCTGATAATCCAAAACCCCTCTTGTTCTGGCCTCTGTCTCTATCTCTCTTCTGCCTTTCAGTTCGCTTAACTTCCTCGGTGATCCGAGTTTTCTCCACCAAAGTAGCAAAGTTCCTCTCACGCTGAGGAGCTATCAACACCCGCAGTTCATCTCGTAGCCCATCCTCAAACCTCACGCAGCGCTCGTAATCCGTAGCAACAATCCCTCTGGCATACCGACTTAACCTCAGGAATTCTGCCTCATATTCCGCTCCTGACTTACCCCCTTGCACCAGATTCAAAAACGCCTTCCTCTGTGCGTACACGTAACTAGCTCCGATGTACTTCCCCTCAAACTTTACCTTAAAGTAACTCCAATCTACTCGGTCCGCTGGGGTACCCTCTTTAACGGTAATCCACCACTGATAGGCCTCATCCCAAAGTAAAGACACAGTGCCCTTTAGCTTTTCCTCAGCTGTGCAGTCCAAATCATCCATAATCCTCTCGACTGCCTCCAACCAATACTCTGCCACATTCGGAGCCACCCCCGAGACACCTCTAAATATCTCAGCTCCATTCGCTCGAAGTCTCTCAGAAACGGACTTCTGGACCCCGGTACACATTTGCTCCCGCAACCCTTTCCAAGACTCGCAGTATAGCCTGAAATACTATGTCATCTCCACCCGTCTGATCTTGAAACTCAGCTTCTACTGCGGGCGGCGTCGTTTCATTCCCCGATCCATGACCAGACCCAACTAGTTCCGATACAGACATTCTGCCCCTACCACCTCCATGCGTATTACGACCTTGTCCCCTAGAACTCATGTCTATCGCTACGTTTTAATCTCTTTTAAGAAATTTTATGCATTAACTTCTTGTTCCACTAATTACCCACAAGTAATTTTATGTAAAGACATTTAATAGTAGTTCTTTTGGTCATTCAAAGTTTTTGTCTCAAGTCCTTCACCCTAACTTAGGAAATCATATTCGTTCATCAACACTATCCACCACACACGTTCACCACTTTGAGTATTTTCGTCCGTTCCCAACCCAGGGCATTTTCATAATTTGTCCTATAGGGGTATTTTGGTAATTTTACAAATCAGGGATATTTTGGTAATTTTGGTAATTTTGGTAAATAGGGTTATTTTGGTAAGAATCGAGGGTAGTATGGTAATTAATCAATTTTATTTTTTTTTAAATCGGGGTAATTTGATTGTTTTGCAAAACAGGGGATTCGGTCCCTTTCGGGTTTTAGTTATAGGTTTGACCCGTTAACAAGTCCTCATGGTTAAGGTGAACAATCACTGCGCACCAGGTAGGATTCCAGAAAAGAGGAGGTGAGTCGCTAGGACTGCTTAAATACCAAGCTCATTCGGAATCCATGCCTAGACATGCGCATGCTTGTTACCACACCTGAACTCTGCGACTTATTCTCGGGTTTGGTGAAATAAGTTAAGTCTTATGAAGTTTAATATTGGTGTCAGCTAATCCTAAGGTTCAATAGTTCCTAACTTACTAATCTACGATCCCATATTACCCTTCCTTTCTACATACAAATCACGCAATGGTTTGAAGTACTTACCTAGTGAACATCAGGCCGGAGACTCAGGTGCCGTGCCAGAAAACCTGAACAGCTTGTAAGAATACATGTTTTAGTAAAACCCATCTTCGAAAGACGTTTTGGGCCCAAGAACCCTCAAAGCTGAGTTTTGAACTGGGCTCTGATACCAAACTGTAACACCCCAAATCTGGCCCAAAACACCACGGCTGAATTCGAAATGCTACTAGGAAAAATGTTTGAAAAGAATTTGATCTAAGGGTGAAAACACGATTTGAGTTTAAAATATTTTCCTTAGTTTATAAAAGATAACGAGTTCACAACATGTTCGTCGTTTTGCAAGCAGGTTGCCGAGAGTAATGAAAACTTTGAAGGTCGTGTGTAGTTTAAAACATTGTACGTTTGGTAATTCAAGAGAAATTGAGTTGTTAAAAGTGTCTGAGTTCAAAACTTAAACTTAAGTCTTTAAGTTGTAAATTGTTTCCAAAACCGTTTCCAATTATTAACCGATAGTCGATCTAACTCAATATAGTAAAAATCCCCAAATATTTAAAATGGCCTTATTACAAGAAAGAGAAATTAATCCAAAGGTAATTAAGAATCCAAGTGCATAAAGAATTAAAACAACTTCTACATGGCCACCTCGAATCTACTCCAGCCCGGTCCATGTATCACGTATCACCTGCAATGTATAAGAAATAGGGTGAGTCGGACAGACTCAGTGTACAATTATTCCACATGTTTCCCAAATGGGCTTGGCCCAAAACCACACAATCCATACACCACACATGATGATGTAAAATGTTACCCATCCCAACCTAATATCCATCCGCTACACACCCCCGTATCCTACCACCACACACCAGGGGATTACTAAATCGACCCTCCATCCGATACACACCTCTTTGGCAGTCAAGCTGCTTAAAGTCAATAAACGTGGCCTAGCCACCGATCACCATGTGACCAAATATAACGTGGCCTAGCCACCGATCACTGTGTGACCAAATCTCGATATCCACGATGTGACCCATGGTCATCATCAAACCACGATGAAGCACGAAGCTAACATCATCTCACGATGTGGCACATAGCCGACATCAAGCCATGATATGGCACATAGCCAATCATCACCACGTACATAAATGTACACCCTGTCCTTCATTTAATATATATATATCCCGATCCCATGTATATGCAACATGTTATAATGATATAATAGAATAATGCATGGACATATTAGGTAGGCATACGGCATGCTCACAAGTATCCACAGTAGTCAACCACCACTACACCTTAGATAGGGTACTAACCTGGTTACCGAAATGCTCATTTAAGGGTAACAATTCCACCACAACCACTGAACCGGCTATCACACACATATCACATATCACATACCACTCCCTTGATGCAAAAAACAACCCCAAAATGCTTCCTCCGCAACTCGAACCTTGCCCCACTAGCTCCCTGAGGCGTCACTCCCTTATGCACTAAGTGGAGCCTCCCTTACCACTCTACCACCTGATCTCTTATGTCTTAAACTCAACATAAGAACCCTTAAGGCCTAACTCCCCTAGCTCTCCCCTAAAGGCTCTAAACCAAAAATTTACCTAAGGTCCCAAACTTAGCCCCAAGATTTCTCGAAACCCCCAAACACATACAAACAGCATATAGAGTACACTACCACATGCATATAACTTAAGAAGAGATGCAAGACCCCTAAACCCTAGATGTTACACACATACCTCAAGGCTGAATTAACATGATTCATTTTCAAAAGCTTAGACTTTCTCGATTTATTTCATAACTTTGTTGTTACTTACTCTGAGCTCAGAATTTCAATTCCCCGGTATAGAACCTGCTAGGCATTAGCCCGAATCACACACACCGGCACTAGGCCTACTAGACTCAAGGTCTGAGATTTAAACACCGGCATTTAGCCTGCTAGGCAATAAGTCCGATAAGATTCACCGGCACAAGGCCTGCTAGGCATTTAGCCCTATATAGATCACCGGCACAAGGCCTGCTAGGCTCAAAGCCCGAGTATCAACATAATTAACCATTCCATGAACCTTTCTTAACACCAAGATCACATATATCCCACACATTTCATAATACTATCACATACCAAATACGAATAAACTTAATCACATCACATTAAATAAATAACTTTAATCCAATATTACATCACTAACATTTGGCAAACTCATATATATATATCCTCAAAATATTTAATTTCATCATTCATTAAGTTACATAAATTACTTTTCGACATATATTTGCTTAAAGACTTACCTTGACTATCGACGGACGACAAAGACTGGCTATTCGTGAACTTTCGCTTTTCCCCGATCCAAATCCGTTTTTCTTTGTTCTTGATCTAAACACATTAAAATTTAGCTCATTCAAGTACATTTCATTTCAATTTAGTCCCAAAACACATAAATAGGCAAATTACTATTTTGCCTCTAATATTTCACATTTTTACAAATTAGTCCTATTTGTACAGAACACAAAATACACAAAATTTCATCATATCATCCAAGGGCCGAATATTCATAAGGACTATACAAGTCCATTTATTTTATTTATTTTGCATTTTAGCCCCTCAAAAATTTATTTTTGCAATTTAGCCCAAAATACTCAAATTTACCAAAATTTCCAATATAAAACATTTTAATCTACAACAAAACTTTAACATATATTCATCTAGCATCACAAAGCCTAAGCTCCTATCATGGCCGAACATCACATACATGAAAATCTCAAAAATTCTAGCATGGGTCGGATAGTATTCGAAGCAACGATCACAAAAACATAAAAATTATTGAAAACCGAAATCAAACTAACCTTGAATTTGAGCTAACAAGTGCCGAAACTCAAGCTTATTTTTCTCCTTTCTTCCGTAGCATATTCGGCCATGAGAAACTAAAAAGATGATAATGGCTTTTCTTATGTTTTATTTAACATATATTATAATTTATATAAAGTTTACTATTTTAACCTTTAATAAATAATATTAACAACATATAACTTAAGGTCATATTAGACCTTTGCCGTCCACTAACTCTTAGAATGGGCTAATTGCCCTTTTAATACCCCATATTAAAAAGTCATTATCATTTTAGCACTTTTCACTATAGTTTGCAACTTTCACATTTTACGCGATTAAGTCCTTTTGTCTAATTAAACACACAAACAATTAAATTTTTCTACGAAACTCACATATACATTAATTCACATATAATAAGCACAGAATATATTATTTAAATATTTCTCGGACTCAGATTTGTGGTCCTAAAACCACCATTCCGATTAGAGCCAAACTCGGACTGTTACAGCAATCATCAACAACTCTAAATTCAGGATCAGAATTCGAATCACACTGAGCTCGTTTTGCTATTATTTCATTATCAACTTTCTGAGCTTCACAAATCTGCTGTAAAAACAACGGATTTGCTTTCAATTCAGTTATCACCGAACTATCATCAGAAAATTCTAATTGAGCATTCATAGTACACAAAGCAAACAATGACTTTCGACTTAGTGCATGGGCAACAACATTAGTTTTACCCGGATGATAATCTATCACAAGCTCATAGTCTTTCAATAGCTCTAACCATCTTCTCTAACGCAGATTCAAATCTTTCTGTGTCATCAGATATTTCAAACTTTTATGATCTGAAAATATATGGCATTTCTCACTAAACAGATAATGATGCCAAATCTTTAATGCGAATACAATCACAGCAAGCTCGAGATCATGCATCGGATAGTTTTTTTCGTGCGACTTCAATTGTCTCGAAGCGTAAGCTATTATTTTACCTTCTTGCATCAGAACACATCCCAGACCATTTAACGAAGCATCACTGTATATCACGAATTCTTTACCCGATTCTAGCTGTACTAAAATCGGAGCTTCAGTTAAATAAACTTTCAACTTATCAAAGCTTTTCTGACATTTATCGGATCATTCAAAACTCACATTTTTCTGAAGCAATCTTGTTAATGGGTTTGCAATCATTAAAAAGCCTTTTACAAATCGACGATAATAACTAGCTAGTCCCAAAAAGCTACGGACTTCAGACACATTCTTAGGAGGTTTCCAATCCAGAATAGCAGAAATCTTGCTCGGATCGACTCGTATTCCAGAAACTGATACTATATGTCCCAAAAAACTGACTTCATGCAACCAGAATTCACATTTATTGAACTTCGCATATAATTGTTTTTCTCTCAGAGTTTGCAACACAATCTTCAGATGTTCAGCATGTTTAGTTTCATTCCGTGAATAAATCAAAATGTCATCAATGAATGCAACAACAAATTGATCTAGATACGGTCTGAAAATTATGTTCATCAAATCCATAAAAAAATAGTAAGAGCATTCGTTAGTCCGAAAGGCATAACTAAAAACTCATAATATCCGTACCTCGTTCTGAAAGCAGTTTTTGGAACGTCTAAATCTTTCACTCTCAACTGGTAGTATCCCGATCTCATATCAATCTTAGAAAATACGGAAGCTCCTTTTAACTGATTAAACAAATCGTCAATCTTGGGCAACGGATATTTGTTCTTTGTAGTTACTTTGTTCAACTGACGATAATCAATACACATCCTCATCGTGTCATCTTTCTTTTTCACAAACATAACAGGAGCACCCCAAGGTGAAAAACTCGGTTTAGCGAACCCTCTGTCAATGAATTCTTGTAGCTGTGACTTTAACTCTTTCAACTTTGTTGGTGCCATTCTATACAGAGCTATTGAAATAGGTGTTGTACCAGGCAACAATTCAATACCAAATTCAACTTCACATATCGGAGGCAATTCCGGCAATTCTTCAGAAAATACATCAGAAAACTCACAAACGACTGGTACTGATTCAACTTTCTTTTCAGACATTTTTGAATCAATCACATAAGCAAAATAAGCTTCGTAACCCTTTTCTACATAATTCTGAGCTTTTAATACATATATTACAGCAGGTAATCCATTCAAATCATTAGACTCAACCCAAACCATTTCATCATTCGGACCTCTCAAATCAATAGTCTTTATTTTACAATTCACAACAGCATCATGTAATGTCAACCAGTCCATACCCAGAATGATATCAAACTCATCAAATGGCAAAAGCATCAAATCAGCAGGGAAATAGATATCTCGAAACATTAACGGACAGTTCTTGCATACTTGGTCAACCAGGACACTTTTACCTAAGGGGTTCGATACTTTTATAACAAACTCAGTAGACTCTACAGGCAAAGTCTTACTGGATACTAAGTTCATGCTGATAAACCGTAATATGAACATATTTTAATCCCACATTTAGCATACTTTTGGATGATTTATCCTTTTAATTATGGAAATAGGTGCTCCTAATCCTTTGTTTTCATGTTTTATACTTAGGATAGCACTAGAGGATGAAAAGAACGAGAAACGGGCCGAAAATGGAGTAAATGGGCCTAATTACAAAATCGGCACGGCCTGGGCCCAAGACCACACGGTCATGCCTCATTAACAAACCCGAACACGGCCTGGCCCTCGAAATACACAGCCGTGCCTCTTTCACAGGATAGACCACGGCTGGCCTCGAATCTTACGGGCGTGTGCCGTGGGCGTGTCCCTGACGCAGCAAAGAAGAATTTCATTCGGATTAGGATACTTTTAGGCCAAGAAAGGCATCTCGAAGCCTATATAAACACCCTAGGAGGCAACTTAAATGGGGGTTCGAGAGGAGTTTGACAGAAGCCTTCTGTCAGGGTTTTTCAGAGCGTCCAGCTAGGCCAAAGAGCCAAGCCAGATGGCTAAAATTGTGGGATTAACTCGAAGAAAGCCAGTTGATTCATCTTAAGAAGTCGAAATCATACTCAAGACGGAGGATCTCTCCTTCAATTCCTTCAAGGGTTTTAGGGTTTTCTTTATGTTTTGTTTTATCTTTTCTTCTGAGATGTATTCTTTTATGATTATGAACTAAACCCTCAGATACCTGAGGGGGATGAAACCTAAGACGAATCTTGTTATTGTTTTCTGGGCTGTATGATAAATACTTGATTTATTCTTAGCTATGTGTTCTTAATTCTTATTTTGGTATTTCAGGATATTGATTCAAGTATTGATGTGCTTAAGTGGTGGAGCAAAAGTCCCTACCTAAGAGTAGATCTAGCATAGTTAAGCGGAGTTGATCGCAACCCTAGCAATAGGATGACGTAAATCTGCCAGATTAGGGTCAAACCTAATATGGGAGTCCATAGATCGAGTTAATGCAATTCTAGGGGTTTTAATTAGAAAGAAATTTCAATTAAACAACCTAGGGTTAGACGTTAGTAGCCTCGAAAGAGGTATTAATATAAATTAAGGAATCCTACAGATCAAGTCTAGTAATAAATCGTCTGGTTCAGAGTTATATAACAAGTGAAGTCTAGGTGGATTCTTCCTTGGGTATTGTCTCAATCAATTGGTTTTTCCCACAAGTATTTCCCCAACTCAATCTTTTTGTCTTCGTATCTTTAGCTTAGTAGTTAGTTAATTTTAGATTAAGCAAACAAATCCCTTAATTCTTAGGCTAAATAATAGGAAGAAAGTTAGTATTAGTACTTTTAGTTCCTTTGGGTTCGACAATCCGGTCTTGCCACTAAACTATACTATTGTTCGATAGGTGCGCTTGCCTCTATCGTTGTCTTAGGTAGTTTCCAAGTTCGATCATTCTTTTTATAAATTTTTAAGACTCTGACACACGATAACATGCATATATACGAATGAGTAGAACCAGGGTCTATAAATGCAATCATAGAAGTATCATAAAGTGTAAATGTACCCGTTATAACATCTGGAGATGAAGCTTCCTCCCAAGCTCAGATAGCATACGCTCTAGCAGGCGCTCTGGCTTCGGGTCTCGCAACAGCATCTCTCGTAGTTCTCTGACTACCACTGACATTTCTTACATTTTGGGAAGGTCTACCTGTCATAGGTGCATTATCGGATCTCGGATTCTGAACAGTCTCTAGCTCAATAGACTTAGGGCAATCACGAATAAAATGATCAAGTGATCCACATCTGAAGCAAGCTCTGTCATTTAATCTACAACTTCTCGGATGCTTTTTTCCACAATGCTTACATTCAGGTTTCTCTGATCGAACATTTCCAACACTTGCTATTGAAGTTATTGGAGTTTTGGAGCTCATTTGTGATCTACCTCGATTTTTATTCGAATGTCCCACATTATCTCTTGATCGGCTTTGTTCATCTCTAAATTTCTTCACGATAGACTGGAATGATTTGCTTGGAAATCTCTTTCTCACATCTTGAGCTTCAGACTTAGCTTTTCTTTTGTCTTTCCCGAGTGCCTCAACTTTGCACGCTTGGTCAACAAGTACAAAAAACTCTTTTATCTCTAAAATCCCGACTAACAAACGGATATCTTCATTAAGGCCGTCTTCAAATCTTTTGCACATTAATGCTTTAGATGATACACATTTTCGGGCATACTGACTTAACCTTTCGAACTCTCGTTCATATTCAGTAACAGACATACGACCCTGTTTCAAATCCAAAAATTCTTTCCGTTTCCGATCAATGAATCTCTCACTGATGTATTTCTTCTAGAACTCAATCTGAAAGAAGTCCTATATAACTCGTTCTTTCGGAACAACAGAAATTAGAGTTTTCCACCATTGATAGGCCGCATCTCTTAGCAACGAAACAACACATTTAATACTTTCTATCGGAGTTAGAGACATCTCATCAAATACCCGGATAGTGTTTTCTAACCAGAACTCGGCTTTCTTGGCATCGTCATCACTGGTAGCCCTAAACCCTTCTGCCCCATACTTACGGATTTTATCGACCGGAGGCTTGTTTCACAAATTCAAATTTTTAATCGGAGGCATAGCAGATGTCTAAGGGGATTAATCGGGGGCGGGGTTGTGAAACAGTCAGGTTATTTCTTACAAATTGAGTGAACCACTCACTCATCATTTGGTAGAAAGCTTGTTCAGCTTCTCCCTCTTGACCGCTCGTAGCCGGTCTCGGATTAGAAGGCGCTGTCCCTTGCACGGGAGTAGGCGCATTACTTTCTACGTCATCAGCCACAGCTCTTTGGAGATCCATTACTAAATAAAAATCACATTTTTTTCACGTCAGGATTCATCACACTATCACAATTAAAAAATATGGCATGTATAGCTAGACTCTGACACGCTACATTAGTCTGATAACCGACTAAACCGTAGCTCTGATACTAGCCAAATGTAACACCCCTAACCAGTATCTGTCACCAAATTAGGGTTAAAGGCGTTACCGAATAGATCAAAAATATTTATAGACATTACATTCAATCATTCATCAATCGTAATAAAGGTATCCCTTAAATAGGTCAACGAGACCCTAATCATGCTTTAAAGTAGGGCCGGGACTAGGCCGAACACTTACGAAATTTATCAGAAATTTAAAACTTTTCTAAGTTATGCAAGACACAAGCTACCAGAGACACCCATGTGTCTTGGCAGTGCCAAATCAAGGCATGTATACTGACTTTCCCACACGGCCACTAGGCACGCCCGTATACCATGGTCGTGTGCTCTTAGGCCAAATACTGACTAAATCACACGACTACCAAGCACGCCCGTGTGCCAAGGCCGTACATACTTAGCTAGATACTACCATTTTTCAATGGCCATTAGGCACGTCCATGTGCCATAGCCGTGTAGGTAAAATAGGCCATTGTCAAGGCCATAATGCCGTCCTTACAAGGGTCAATCTCTACTATCAAATTACCAAATCATTTCATGCATAATTTTGCAACCAAAACATATCAAAGAATCATCAATTCTTCACTTACAATTGCAACTCCAACCATGCCAATTTGTACAACTAAACACATATGCAATTAAGCATAACCCATCCATCTTTTTCATTCATATATTCATTCCTTTGATCAATCAAACATGATCATGTTGCATTCATATGCTTACCAAATCTTTAACCATTTCATAAGCTATCTAGCCATGCCAAAACATACATCATTTTCATATTTGCTCAAGCATATTACCAATACTTATCTAGCCACATCTCATGGCTATTATACACATTTCAAACATAACCAAAAATGACTAGCCTATACATGCCATATCTAGCTATATACATATTCCAAAAGTACCAAAACAAGTTGAGTAGTGTGATGATGATCTTCGACGGTCCCCGAGCCTTCAATAGCTTTAACGATCTATAAAACAGAGCAAATACACATAGAGTAAGCTTTCGAAAGCTTAGTAAGCCATATACAAATAAACATAACATACAATGCATATAACCAAATTAATACATTGATACTTATAGTTCTTATAACCAATTCATCACATGATCTTTGGCACATTTGCTTACACAAAGCTTGCCACAACTTCTATTCACATATCACATATGTACTTAGCTCATTCAAGCATATTTCCATTCTTGTATCACATTCACATTATCATATTCAATAATACATTTCATCATAGTAAATTCATATAGATACTTACCTTTTATACACACTTAGTGTACATATCAAACATACTTGAAACGGATTTACATTTATGTAATCGTTCATAGGTCAGAATTGCTTGTTGAACCGTTCGGAATCTAATAGGATATACAGAATACTCAGAATAGTCATATAATGCCAACGTCCCAGACGTGGTCTTACATGTAATCAGATGTTGATGCCAGTGTCCCCGACAGGATCTTACACGAATTAATATGATGCTAATGTCCTAGACATGGTCTTACACGTAAGTCTCATATCGACACCAACGTCCCAGACGTGGTCTTACACGAAATCTTGAATCAATGCCAACGTCCTAGACGTGGTCTTACATGTTAAAACAGAATAGATACCTATGTCATGACATAGCTAATCCTATCTATTCCTATGTTCGTACGGGACTTTTCGGACATTATCACTATTTAAATCTTATCTCAGAATTCATGTACACATCATCTCGTAAACATTCATCGTTATTAATAGTCACATGAACATACATAATTCAATACAAATATGTTTATTTGCATAATGACTTACCTCGGATTCAAATATTCGTTCGAACTCGTTTATTCAACTACCTTCGCTTTCCCATGATCTAAGTCCTTTTTCTTCAGGTCTTGATCTATACATATTCAAATTGAACTCTTTTATTTAACAACACATTCAATTCAATCCAAAATCATATATTTAGGACTATTTGCAACTTAGCCCTCACATTTGCATATTTTAACAATTTAGTCCATTTTTCTCAAAACATCAAATATACAAAATCATCATATATACATACTTAGCCGAATTCTCATGTGTCTTATACAAGCCCATATTTTCCATCAAATTCACAATTTAGTCCCTCAACTTATCATTTTTCTCAATTTAGCCCTAATTAGCTAAATTCATCAAAATTTAAGAACAAAACATGTTCATTAGACACATATCTATCATTTAACACCATAAATCATCACAAATCATATAAGTTCATCAAAGTCTCATTTCAAAAACACCATCAATTCTTAAAATTAAGGCATGGGCTTGATAGTAGACTAAGCAACAATCTTAAAAACATAAAAATCATTAAAAACCAAAGTCTAAACATACCTTAATTTAAGCTTGCAAGTGCCGAATATGTGAAAACTTTCTAAACCCTTATTTTCTTTTGATTTTCGGCAAGAAGATGGATAAAATGGCTTATTATTTTAGCCTTTTGTTTTATTATCATCGTATTACTAATTTAGTTACTAAATTAGCCTTATACTTAACATATATACATGAAAACATTAAGGGCATTTAAGACCTTTATCCATCCACTATCTAATAATTGGCTTATTTGCAAAAGACATAACAAATAGGCATCTTTTCATAAAACATGCAAATTTGCATTTCAATGCAATTCAATCCTTTTGTCAAATTAAGCACACAGATAGACTAATTAACTTACGAAACTTTCACAAATGTAAAAACACATATTAACGGCACAAAAAATAATATTAAAATATTATTCAAACTTAAATTTGTGGTCATAAAACCACTGTTTCGACTAGGGTATAAACTGAACCGTTACAATCCATCTCTTCAAATTTGGCTAACAACCACCCTATTTAAATCTGTTCAAACTCTTGGTGTTTCGGTCAAACACAACTTCCTCCCAAGTCCACCAACAAAAATAATCCCTATTTGCACAAGTAGGGATTCGAACCTTAAACCAAATAGCACACTCCACACGCCACTATCCCCTAGACCAGCAGGCTCCTTATGTCATACTTTACCAAATTTTATTTATAACCCTACTAACCAAAGATAGGGGTTTTATTCACTTAAAACAAAAATTTTGCTAAAGCCCAAGTTTGAACCCAAGACTTCTCCAACACTTCTTAGGACCCTTAACCACTGAGGCAGACATTTAATTTTGTTAATTCTTGCACAAATAAAATTTTATGTGTAGCCTCCTAGCGGCTCCCACGCATAAGGCCTAATCATACTAGGCTAAAATTCAGGGCGTTACAATATCATTCCACTATTATCCTTCAATAATGGTCATTACTCCAAAGTCCTTAGGTTAATTAGTTATTACGCCCTCAAGCATTTTCTAAATTAAAATTTAATAGTGATTGCACCTTTTACAATTTAGTCCCTAAATTTTAATCAATAATTTTCTTGCTTTAATTTCTCAACTACTCATTAATATATTTTAATACTAACTTCGTAAATCTTTTTATTTGTATTTTCACTAACTCGGTTTATGAAATTGAGTTTTAAAATCGCATTTTTTGACATCGTCTAAAATTAGGTCATTAAAGAAATGATTGATTCTTCGTGAAACTCATGATAGTCTGTTTGCTATGCATCCTAGTGGTGCAAAAATTTATCGTGATCTTTGAGAGTTGTATTGGTGGCTGAGTATAAAAAAAGAAATTGTTGAATACGTTGCAAGATGTTTGACTTGCTAGCGAGTTAAAGTCGAATATCGGGTTCCCTTAGGTGTACTTCAACCTATTTCGATCCCCTAGTGGAAATGAGAACAAATCACAATGGATTTTGTTATTTGATTTCCAATTTCACCGAAGAAAAGAAATGTTATTTGGGTCATATTAGATCATTTAATGAAATTCGCTCATTTTTTAACGGTGAGAACAAATTGGTCACTTCAGAAGCTTGCTGAGGTGTTATTGTAAGACTCTACGGTGTGCCTTTGTCGAGTAATTAAAATCGAGACCCTTGTTTCACATCGAGATTTTGGAAGTAACTGCATGAGTTTTTGGTTACAAAGTTGAACTTTAGTATTGCATTTCATCCTCAATCAAATGGCCAATTGGAACGTGTTATACAAGTGTTGGATGATATATTATGAGCTTGAGTTATCAAGTTTAAAGCTAGTTGGGAGAGTTACTTACCACTAGTGGAGTTTGTTTAGAATAACAATATTCAATTAAGCATTTAGATGGCTTTGTATAAATTCTTATTTGGTCGATGATGTCAAACACCCTTGTGTTGGCCGAAATTGGGTGAAAGAAATATGGTTGGATCGAATTTGATGCAAGAAATCGAAAAAGGTGTCATTAATAAAAGACAGGTTGAAAGCAACATCAGATAGACAAAATCGTATATAGACCTAAAATGGAAAGAAATTGAATACAATGTAGGTGAGAAAGTGTTTCTAAAGGTCTCCCCATAGAAAAAAATTTGTGCTTTGGTTGCAAAGGAAAATTAAGTCCTGGTAAGATATCAATTGGTGTTGCCATAGGAATTACAAGAGATCCACAATGTATTTCACGTGTCAATGCTACAGAGATATCGTTATGATCTCTCCCATATGATACTTGTAGAAATGATTGAAGTGCAACCTGATTTGACCTATGAGGAAGAACTAGTAGAAATCTTAACTCGGGAAGTGGAAGAGTTGGGAAATAAAGGCATGTCGTTAGTAAATTTTCTATGGTAAAGCCTCAACATCGAAGAGGCTACTTGGGAGTCAAAATAGACAATATGATTGCAATATCCCCACCTCTTTTTAAGTAAATTTCAAGGACAAAATTTCTTAAAGGAAAGGAGAATTGTAACAATCCAATTTTAGCCAGTGTCGAAAAATAAGGCTTCGAAGCTGAATTTTATAAAAATAAATTATTGAAATTACTAATAAAAGGACTTGAATATCTATTACAAAATTATATTCTTGAATTTTCAAGTTATTTAATCGAGAAAGTCGTTGATTATAGAATAGAGACTAAATTGTAAAAGTGAAATCGCTATCGAGTCTTAATTTAAAAAATGCAAGTGGACTTAGATAGCATTTCAACCAATGAATAAATGGTTATTTAACCATTATTGTCACTTGGTTAGTGGGTTGAGAAAATCCTATCCATCCATGTCCATTTAGATGATAATTGTTAAATCAAAGCCATCCATTTTAAGTTAATTATACTTAATTATATCACTAATCCTATTTTATAAGCTAAGTGAGTGGGAGAGAGAAAACATTCATCATCTCCTTCATGCTATTGTCGTCTATAACTTAAGAAAGAAAGAAAAAGTTTGAGAGTTTTTTAAGCCATTTCTGATCCAAAATTTAAAAGGTAAGCATGATCTCTTCATTAAATTTTTATAGATTTTAGATCATGTGAGCTTGGTTTAGCTGACCCAACTCTTAGATTTTTTAGTTAGGAAGATTTGTTCAAGTTTCCTTATTTGAATAATTAGTGATATGGAAGCTTAAAACCATGGTCTGATAAGAACTATGTTAGGATTATGTTAAGCTCATGTTAGAACACAGTGGAAATTATTGTTTTAAGTTAGAATTTGAGTTAAGCTTGCTAGTTAATTTTATGACATTAAGGACCAAATTGAATAAAATGAAAGTTGTTAAAAAAATTGTGTTATAGATTGATAGTATGAAGTCCCTAGTGAATATATACAAATTCAGATTTTGATTCGATAAATAATATCGAAAGATTATTTTGGACATTAGGGCTTAGAAGGATTAAAATGAATAAATTGCATTTGATGAATTATTAATGTACTTTTATGAGTTTCGTGTGAAACTGATATGATTTATACAATTGAATTTGTCGTACGTAGCTAAAAACAACATCGAGATGTTGCAAGATAAAGGAAAGATGACAGCCGTAGACGAGTAGTTCTATCTTGATTTGCGTTTTCATGACTTTGAATTCAATATATAGCCTATTAAGTACTAACTTGATTAAGGTAACAAATGATACTTGTCTCATGATTGGTAAGTATTTTGAGCTATAATGAATTGTTGTAATGTGATGAAAGTATATGTGATTGCATGCATATCATGTTTTGAATAAAAAAAATGAGTATGAAATGAACGTGTTGAATGGTAAATGAAGGTGTGATTCAATATGTAAATGGGATGTGAAAGCATGATAATGATATGTAAATGATTTGTGAATGATATGAATTTAACATGTAAATAGTATATAACATGTGGAACATGTATGTATTGAAATAATGAATACCCTATTAAACGGTCTCGGATAGAGTCAAGTATAGTTGGCATACTATAGAATTAGTTATATAAGGATTACTTTGGTTTATACTAATGAGGCATGGAACGCATATTACTTCGGACCTACTGATGAGGTGCCAAGCACGCATTTCTTCGGTTTATACCAATGAGGAGTGGCGCCAGTACTGGAGCCAATTGGGGCTAGCAGGGGCCATGGCCCCTTAAAATAGAAAATTTTCCATTTAAGCCCTTTATAATTTATCAAATTTTAAATTAGTAATGGTAAAATTGCACTTTGCCCCCAAAAAATGATAAAATTTTATACAATTAAACCATTTAAAATCCATTAAGTTATATAAATTTTTGGAATTTTTTTTATTTATGAAAAATGTGCTATTTACTTTAATGGTGGTAAAATCTCTCCGAAGCTTGAGTTATTCTTTTAGTACATATTAAACTCAAATTTGAATAAGTGATTTTAACTGTAATTTAGAAATTGTATTAAAATCTTATATATTACAAACTAAATGAATAACTTAAACTTTGAAGAGACTTCATCACCATACGGTCTGATGGAGCTATTAAAATCAACATAGGTTCTGCTTTGGCAGTAGGAGTTTTGAGAGACTAAAATGGTGAATAGATCATTGGTTCAATTGCAAAATAATGATTAACTTAAACTTTGAAGAGACTTTATCACCATACGGTTTGATGGAGCTTTTAAAATCAACACAAGTTGCGCTTCGGCAGGAGGAGTTTTGAGAGACCAAAATGGTGAATCGATCATTGGTTTCAATTGCAAAATAAGGATATGTTCTGTTTTTGAAGCTGAATTATAGGTCATTTTCGATGGTGTGATATTGGCACAATGAAGTCTTCATGATAGAATATTGATACAGACCGATAATTTGGAAGTTATTAGGGCTATCAAGGAGTCCTTATTGAAGGGATCAAATTTCGCATTAATTAGGCACATTATACAACTCTTACGAAAGGAGGCAAACTGGTCCATGGATTAGGTGCCTAGAGAAGATAACAAGGAAGCTAATCAAATTATCAAGTTGGCTTTTGATAGAGAGGAAAGATTACAGTTATATATAGCTTCTCTTATAGTTTATTTCTAGTTCTTTGTAATGTTTACTTTAAAAAAAAAACATTTTTTTATTTTTGAAACTTTTCATATTTTTAAGATGTCTTTTGAATTTTTAAATTATAATTTTAAAAGAATTAGGATTTTTATTGAAAATATACTTTAAAAACTTAATTTTTATAATTTTATGTACTTTTTAAAGGTAATAACCAAATTGACAAAAATGTAAATGTTGATGGTTAAAATAGATATTCTATCTTCCTATATACTTACAAAATTGGATGAAGTGATCAAAATTAGAGTGCAGAGACTAAATTTTAAAATTGTTAAGAGTACAGGGACCTCTAATAGATTTAAACCTATATAAAATTATCGAAATTATGAGGGGTCAACTTCAGATAAATCCCATTTCCTTTTCCGATTGAATTCCTATAAACCAAAACCTACGCGCAGAGAGAAGCGTTCATCCAATTTTTTCTGTCATCTGATTGATTCGTGTTATTTACTCTCTGAACATGCGCGTTGCTTAATCATCCTAAAGCCAACACGTTTCAAATCTTTTTCCTTTTTTTCTCGCTCGAGCTGGTTTTCTTCAATCTAATTCGTTCGTTTACACCGAAATTAGGGCAGTGCCTTTCCTATCCTCGGAAGATCGCGGGTAATTGGTCTCCTGTACGTTTACTCACTGAGTTTCTATTCCCGGCTCACCGACTTGCCAACTCGTTCATTTAGTCTGACTTATAGTCGTCTCACGCGCCAATGAAGAACGGTCTCGAGGTGTTCGACTTCAAGGAGGAGGACGAGATTTCAGAATTGGCAACTGATAAATACTTGAGTAAATTGAAAAGCCCTAATTTCGATGACGCCGCGACTCTCAAATGTCATTTTCTCGAATGCGGTAGGTTTCTAAAACAAAGAAATCTTTTTCTTTTTTAAATAATTTTTTGGGCGCTGAAAAAAAGCTCCTAGAAAACCGATCGAATTTTCTATCTAATTTTAAATACACAAAATCCTTACCTCCTTTTAATAAGGCTAGGGAAATGAAAATGAAATGATTGAATTGTAGTTAGTAATTGTATAAATTTTATTTTACCAATATTGCAATGAGGTTGTAGGAACCAGTTCGCAATCACTGTTTGGATTGAATTCCATAATTTAGTCAATGCCACTTCCAAAAAAAAAAAAAAAAAAAGGGGGAAAGAAAAGCAGTGAATGTTAGCTCTGAGTTCACTTCCAATGAAGCAACTAGAATTTTTCAGAGTCTGTGGTCATTAGTAGATTGATAGTTTGGTTGTAATCCCTTATTGAGTAACGTTGATCAAGATGTGGAGATATGGTGAATTACAAGCTCTATAGATTGCTTGATCGATGTGAACATTTAGATGTGTCTAATAAGATAATACTCTTTTCTTTCACTAGCATGAAAACATGTATTCCTGTTTGGATTGTTTGGATTGCTTGTTTTGTGGAGATATGGTTAACTATCCTAAAATTTGCTATTGTTTTTATTTTTGGTTTTTCATCTTTTCTGCATGTGTATGTGGGATTGGGCTTTGAAAAGTATGAGTCATATTCTCTTTGTTCAGCAATGGATGTTGAATTCAGGATGGTTAAAGAAATATTATATGCAAAATTTATTAAAAAATTGGAATTATAAGATAACTGTAGAGTTAGATGCATGGATGTTTCATATTTACTTAATACCCTGCTTTTCTGATAATAATTTTTTTACCTTTTCTTTAAGTTGCCCGTGGTGCTGCTGTTCAGAGAAAGGGAATGGACAACATTCCTTGTGTAGATGTTGATGCAATTGATGGTGATTATAGTTTTGATGGTGCTACTCCAGCTGCCTCACTGGGGGCTGTTGAAAAGGAATTTTCCAAGGAAGGAAATACTGACCTGGATGTTTCCCCTGAGTCAAAGTCCACAAGTTCTGAACAACAGCCAGACTCACAAAATGATATCCATGAGTTTGAGTCGAGAGATTCATTATCTGAAGCACCTTCACCTGGGAAAAGACAAGTAAACGATTCCCTTTCTAATTCTCCTTTAAGGGTACTTTTCCAGTTATTCCTGAACTACATTTTGAATTAAGTTATTTATGTTTTGGCTTGCGCTTACATTGTTTTAACTCTTGCAGATTGAGCCAGTTGATCTGGCTTCAGATGCTAATGAAAGCATGAGTGAAAGATCTCCATCAAGTCCCGCTTTTGACATAGCAGTGGATAATGGTATTCCTTCTGATTTGAAATTTTACGTTCAATTCCTTATTGTTTGTAGTGGTTTTTTATTTTCTAAATATTGTTATCTGCATTTTTCAGTTTCTTTGAATGGCAACATGTTAGATCATTGCGTTGGCAATATCCCTGTGGTAATTTCCTTTCCTTTTAAATATATTAACAAATGAGGATGGGCTAGGTGGTGTGCAGTGTTTTTCATCTTTAGGGGGTTCATTCATATACCATGTAGTCTATTGTCTGAAGTTAGCTCTCTGGGTAAGAGTTTCTAAATACCCTCTTGACGTGTTATTTTAAGTTTTTCTTTAGTTGACTGTTAAAACAGTTCTAAAGAAAATTATTAGCCTATAGTATCAAATATTGTTAAGGCTTATCAGATTTGTTTCAATTATCCCTTTTTTTCTGAAATTTGCAGGATAACATAGATGGGACAGTTGTTATATGTTCGGAATATGTTCTATATCAAGATAATTGTTACACAGGGGTATCAGCCATTTTTTCTCCTGATGGTATCAAAATTGAGTGCTCAACTATGAGTGACCACCATGGGACCTTTAGTTTCGAAAAGGGCATTGATGATATTATTAGCATTCATTGTCAGTGGTTTCAAAGGGTGAGTCCTAAATGGCAATGTTTAAAGTTAGTGCCTTTGTGCAGTTTCTTGGTTTTAACGGTATACAGTTTTCTGTATGGTCTGCATTGTAGGTCGGATATATGACAGTCAATCTGAAAGTCCTATCAAAGGGTGCCGCAGAGGCTGAGAGTGAATGTAAAACTTCAGGTTAGTGGTCTTACATAGCTTTTTTATTTTGTTTCGTGTAATCTTTTTTCTTATTTTCTTTGATCTATAATATTTTTGTCTATACAGATGAAGACAATTTTTGAGGATATGGTTTGACCTTGTTCAATTGTTTTTCTTTGTTTAAAGTCTTGGCCTAGGATAACATATACTTTGACCATCATATGGTAATTAGCTATCAACTATTTTTTTCCTTCTTTTTATCTGACTTTGTTTGCTCATGTATATATCTTCCAGCTATTGAGGAGTTAAAATTTGCGGTTTTTGACCCCAGATGGTCTGAGAAACAGGAAGCAATCACCTCATTAAATGTTAAATACCTAGCCATGTGGAGTACTTTGTTTGAGTAAGCTTCTTAATTGATGTTTCTTTTCAAAGTCGTCATTTAACTCTAATAGGCCATTTACATTGATTTTCTTGTTCCTATTTTTGTTTCCTTGACGAAGACGGATATTTATATGCCTGTCATGATATTATGATGTTAAATCTAGAGTAGGGCTAAAATATTCCTTTTCCTTTTCAGTCCACTGATGGAAATGGATGGGGATGATTCACCAGTACGCAAGTCTTATTTTCCCAAGTAAGCTCTAGAACTTCAACCTTCCCGCTCTAGAAAAAAAAAAGGGTCAACAGTCTATGTTTTCTTTTTGTTTCAAGTGTGTTCCCTGATTCATGTCCCTGGTTGGATGTCATCTGGTCTTGCTTATGCTCTATACCTACAATACCTGTTTTGCAGTTTTGATGAGCCTTTTGAGGAGGTTATATATCCAAAAGGTGATTTTGATGCTGTTTCCATTAGCAAGAGAGATGTTGATCTGTTACAACCAGAGACCTTCATCAATGATACAATCATTGACTTCTATACCAAGTAAGACCATTTTAATAATTTTATACTTGTGTATGTTTCTATTCTTAATGCTCAAGTTTGGAACATAAGAAATTCTAGGGTTTAGCATACACTATCTTGTGGTTTTAGAGCCTTTCAATTATGTTTTTGACAGGTATTTGAAGAATCAGATATTGCCTGAGGAAAGGCAGAGGTTCCATTTTTTTAACAGTTTTTTCTTTCGAAAACTTGCTGATCTTGACAAAGATCCATCCAGTATTTCAGATGGAAGGGCTGCTTTCCTGCGAGTTCATAAATGGACTAGGAAATTAGATATTTTTGGAAAAGATTACATCTTTATTCCTGTAAATTTCAAGTAAGAAACTTGTTCTCAGAATCATTATTTCCTTTCTAGGAAAGACATCTAAGAACTTATGAGCTAATGTCAAGTGTATACGCATATTATTCATAGCCTTCATTGGAGTTTGCTAGTCATATGTCATCTTGGGGAAGTGGCTAGTTTTAAAGGTATATATTCTGGTTTGACTGGGAAAAGGCTTTTGGGAAATATGCCTTTTATTCATGCATATTTTTTATATTTCAGATGAAGACTTGGTCAATTTATCGAAGGTACCATGCATATTGCACATGGATTCTATCAGAGGAAACCATGCAGGTCTTAAAAATCTAGTCCAAAGGTATCCTAATGTTTTTACACTTCATATTTTTATGGATTCATAAATGTGTATGGACGCAGGTTTCTCTTCTTAGTTTTCAAAGCCTTTACTGACACATGGTTGCTTTTCTAAGTTGAAAGTGCTAATTTTGTTTTCTAGATTATTAATTTCTGCTTTTCTTTCTTAAACTTTCATATCATATATCTTTAGGATTATGTGGGAACCTTAGTATAATGCACTTGGTCCTTGTGTGTTTTCCTCAAACATGCAACTGAAAGTTTTTTGTTATAAATGTAATGGATTAGGGTGCTGTCAAGCAAATATGTATTAGTAGTAGTGATTAGTGAAAGTAATTAACTTTTCTGGTGTGGCTTAGGGCTAGCAGATGAATAAAAAAGTTGGAACTCTAAAAAACGTAGGGTTATAAAAAAACTGTCGTTTTAGTCTATCAATTCAATGAAAATAATAAGAATAATAATTTTGGCTGTAAAGCATACATTACAACTTATTTATACTAGACTTTTCCTGCAAGTAACGTTACTAGGCTTTCTTGCAAATAAAGTTTTATTCCTAGCCTTTAAACCCTAAAGTTAGCTAATAATCCAGGCTGACAATAATATATCTAATACTTAATAAAAATCTAAAATAATAAAATATTATAAAATAAATAAAAGCTCAGAGAAAGCAGAGTAATTCTCCGTATTTTTCTATATTTTATTAACTAAAGAACTGAATTTAAATAGAGAAAAGAGTCATAACCTAATTAGAAAAATAATTCCTTATTCTAATAAACTACTAAAAGATAAGATAAAATAATCCTAGAATATCTCAAATGATTTATTCTAAGATTTATCTACCTAAATCGATATATCTATCTCAGAAAACATTTAATATATTTCTATAATTCCTACACTTCCCTCAAGTGGAGAATATACATTGTATAATCCTAGCTTGAATAGAAATTTATTGAAAATGTGCTTTGGCGAGCCTTAGTGAGAATGTCGCAATTTGTCCTTTTGAAGGAATGTAGGAAAGAGTGGCGTCCTTTTGTTGACTTGGTCGACAATAAAATGCCTGTCAATCTCCACATGCTTTGTTCGGTCATGTTGGATCGATTTTTGGCAATCTGAATAGCAGATTGATTATCACACAAGACTTCAAAGTGATCCTCCGATTAGTGCCAAGTTCTTTTAGTAATTTAAGTAGCCAAATTCCTTAGCATATTCCCAAAGCTAGTGCTCTAAATTCACTTCAAAGACTATTTCTTGAAACAATGATTGTTTTTACTTCTCCAAGTTGTAAGGTTACCCCAAACAAAAGTACAATGATCACTAGTGGATCTTCTTTCGGTGAGGTCTCCGCCCAACTAGAGTCTCAGTAAAAATCCTAATGATTCATCTTGTGTTTTCTTGAACATTAAGCCATGTCCTGGAGTTTTATTCAAGTACTTGAGAATTACATTGTCACGCCATATGCTCTTCATTAGGATTAGTCATGCGTTGACTTATCACATTTACTGAGAAAGGCTATATCCGGCCTCGTTAGGGATAAGTAAATAAGTTTCCCAACTAATCTCGAAATTTCTCTCTGTCTACTAAAGACCCATCTTCTTTGTTGAATCTCAAATTTGCCTCCATTGGTGTATCAGCTGGCTTACAACCAAGAAAATCAGTTTCTTTGAGTAAATCAAGAAAAAATTTTCTTTGATTGATCACAAGTCCTTTTTTTGATCTTGCCACCTCCATTCCTAGGAAATATCTTAACTTTCCCAAGTCCTTGATTTGAATTCTGCTTAATGACTTCTTCAAATTGCTAATTTCTTCCTCATCATCTCCAGTAATAATTATGTCATCAACATACACAATTAGGATAGCTTTCTTATTTGTAGGAGTTACCTTGATGAAAAGTGTATGATCGGCAAGGGACTGCTTGTAGCCGTTTTTCCGAATGACTTTAGTGAACCTCTTGAACCAAGCTCGGGTGATTGTTTTAGCTCAGTATAGAGAGTCATTGAGCTTGCACACCTTGTTGCTTCCTTCAATGATTTTAAGCCGTGGCAATTTCATGTAAACTTTTTCCTCTAGCATGCCATTAAGAAATGCATTTTTACATCAAGTTGATGTAATTGCCAATCGCAATTTCTGACCAAACTTAGGAGTACTCGAACAGTTGTTAAGCTTTGCCACGGGTGCAAACGCTTCGTGAAATCTATCCCATACGTTTATGAAAAGCCTCTAGCCACCGTCTAGCTTTGTATCGTTGGATGCTTCCATTGGAGTTGTACTTTACAAAGAAGATTCATTTACGACCAATGACCCTTTTCCTTGAGGAAGGTCAGAATCGTCCAAGTAGCATTGTTCTCTAGTGCACCAATTTCCTCTTCAATGACCCTTCTCCATTTAGGATCCTTTAGAGCTTCAAATATGTTTGTGGAAATCGTTCTTTATCCAAGGTTGTTTGTAAATGCTTGAAAAGAAGGCATCAAAGAATTATAGCCAACAAATTTTTCAATAGGATGCTTGGTGCATTGTTTAACCCCTTTTCTAATAGCAATAGGAAAGTCATCTAGAGTAGGGACTTCTTGATTTCTTCTTCCATTTCGTGACTAGACCCAAATCCAATTCTCAAGCAAGAATCGATTGCAAAACAGTCTCGTGGATATTTTTCTTTTTTCTTGTGTAGACACGAAGTCGTTTGGGTGGTGGTGTTTGTTGAAGATTTTCAATAGGAGTAGGTGTATTCTCGGGAGGGTGTTTAAAGTAGGTGTGGATGAGGTAGTGATAGGTATAACAGAGAATTAATCGAGTAGTCATAGGTGACAAATCAGAGGTAAAGGTAAAATTGGTGGCAATTTTGAAGGTTGAGAATTGAAATTAGGAGAAGATACCTGATTTGGCTGAAAATCACTCCATGTCTCCCCCTGAATTTCAGCCTGTTTGAAATAGGGATCTTGTTCATAAAAAGTGATATCCATAGTGGTAAAAAATCATTTAGAAAGGGGATGAAAGCATTTGTATCCCTTCTTAAGTGAAGAATATCCAACCAATACACATTTTAAGGACTTAGGGTCTAACTTGGACTTATGAGGAGCAATATTTTGGATAAAAGCTATGCGTACCAAAGATTTTAAGAGGCAAAATTGAGGAGATAGGCTTAAAATGAGGAAAGTCTTGCAAAAATATAGATTGAGGTGCTTGAAATTTTAAAACCTTACTAGGCATTCGGTTGATTAAATAGGTAGCCATTAATAAGGCTTCCCCACGATATTTAGGAACATTGGTAGTAAATAGAAGGAACGAGTAACTTCTAGGAGATGCCTATTTTTCCTTTCGGCAATGCTGATTACATTGTGGGGTTCCAACACAAGAACTAAGATGAACTATGCCTTTGTCCCTGAAAAAATTACCCAAAGACCTAGCAAAAAATTCATTGCCATTATCGATTTAAAGAGTGGATTTTAGCCCCAAACCGAGTGAGAACCATGTTATAAAATTGGGCAAAAATATTAGCGCTTTGATTTGTTTTTAGCAAATAAGTCCAAGTTATCCGACTATGATCGTCAATGAAAGTGATAAACCACTTACTATGATCAGCATTCTTCACCCGAGAAGGGCCCCAAATATCACTATGGATCAAAGCAAAAGGGTGAGAAGGCTTGTATGGAGAAGGAAAATCTGAAGATCTTGTATGTTTAGCAAGAGAACAAAATTTGCAAGAAAAAGACTTTGGCCTTTTATTAATAAATAGATCAGAAACAATTTAGCAAGATATTGGAAACTAGGATGTCCTAAACGACAATGCCATAACATAACAAAGATCAATTGTATTTAAAGTCGTAAAAGATTTGGAGATCTCGGGTTTAGTTGAGGAAGGGAGGATGTAGAGACCATTCGCAAGTGGCCTTACCAATCATCGTCTTCGAGTTCAAAGGCTCGCAAAGTACAATCAAGACCGTTAAAGGTTGCGGCGATTCAAATCGAGGAAATTTTACTTACGGAAATGAGATTGCAAGCGAGTTGGTACAAAAGAACATTATGAAGTGCAATCGATCATTGAGAATAACAGATTACATGACCTTCTATTTTGCATAAGGAACCATCACTGTTTTGATGACTTTACCAAAGGTTTGAAAAAATTGTGAAATAAGGCCTTATTACCGGTCATATGATCCGTAGCACCGTAATCAAGGATCCAATTAGGAGTGAACTAAGAGGAAAACAATGTTGTGGAAGAAGGATTAACTTCGGTTCTTTCATGACCAGATTACCCAGACTAGACCCTCAAACTTTCCAAACAATTTTGAAGTTCAAGAATCGCTCTTTGGAGAAGCTTGTGACAGATGTGTCGCCGCAAGATGGATTTATTATCTCCGAGTTCTTTGACTTCCAATTTCGAGGCTTACCATGAAGCTTCCAACACTTTTCCTTGAGTGGCGGGCTTTTGCAATGATCACACCAAGGTCTCCCTTGTTTGGAAGAAGGAGATGATTGGTGTGTCACTAAGGCGATCCTTCAGAGTTGAATCCGTTTCATCAAGCATCACACTTGCAACTTTCTTCCTTCTTGACCATAGAAGGCCCTCAAGGGAAGGAAGGGAGAAATAGCCAAGACCTCGCCATGAACCTCATCCAACTCCTTGTTTAGGCCTTGTAGAAATTGAAATAACCTTCTTTGAGTGACAATGTGCTAATAAAGGCAAGATCTCCGAACCGCCCAATCATGTTGTGCATACAAATTTAATTGCCGCCAAAGAGCGGTAAGGGAACCGTAGTAGAGTGTGACGGGCATGGTGCCTTGCTTTAGCGTGGCTACTTGGTTTTCAACATGATATAATTCGCAATATTATCATTCTTTGGAGTAGGTTTCATGGACAGCACTCCAGATTTTAGCGCGGTGTTGTAAAGGAGAAAATTTCGCTTATACTTGGGGTCATGGAATTAAGGAGCCAAGTCATAACTTAGCCATTATCACGCATCCACTTAGCAAAACCATTGTCAAGCACAAAGAGCTACTTGATTTCTCCAAGAACATAGCCCAA
The DNA here is from genome assembly GCA_025506655.1 of Gossypium rotundifolium. Lineage (NCBI taxonomy): Eukaryota > Viridiplantae > Streptophyta > Magnoliopsida > Malvales > Malvaceae > Gossypium > Gossypium rotundifolium. Next base: position 105,182,608 of record CP106722.1, on the reverse strand, counting down.
TCTATCTCTTCCCAAGAGAAAAATCTTAACCGATTGGGACCACTCTAGAAAATTGTTGCCATTTAATCTATGACGGTGATATTCGATCGATTTGAGTCCGATTGAGCATCGAACCAGAAAAATTTTCTGGATTTGAGGTAATCTACTGAGTAGGAGAAGGAGATGTTGGAGAATAAGTTCTCGACATGGTCTAGGGTGGAAAAGAACCGGAACCTAAATCGATACCATGTAGAAACAGAGTAATTCTCTGTATTTTTCTATATTTTATTAACTAAAGAACTGAATTTAAATAGAGAAAAGAGTCATAACCTAATTAGGAAAATAATTCCTTATTCTAATAAACTATTAAAAGATAAGATAAAATAATTCTAGAATATCTCAAATGATTTATTCTAAGATTTATCTACCTAAATTAGATTTATCTATCTGTAGAAAACATTTAATATATTTCTATAATTCCTACAAGCTCCTACATCATTTTCACTCTCACTGAATTATTCCATACATTGTACTAGATTTTGGACATCCACACTTGTATTTTCTTCCTTGAGTCCGCTTTAGGGAAATTATATGCCAGCTGTGACAATATGAGCAATTAACCATTCATTGTTGGTGAAATTATTAAATTTTCCTTGTAGTGTTAAAATGAACTAGAGCTTGTTAAAAATTCAAGATTGTCTGTAGAAAGGTTCTAGATAACAAAACCTTTGGAGGCAGAACCATATCTGAACCCATTTGGTTTTCTTATGCATGCATATAATTTTGCTATGCATCTAATATGAAACTTGAAGTTCCTCCTGGCAAAGAACCGCTTTTGGTGTTGTTCTGCACTTGAGTGCGACTAGGTGATCCTGTTCATCTATTCTCTCCTCTCCTCCTTGATACAGTTCACTCTCTCCTGCCTCCCTACAAAATAAAAAGAAGAAAAACTAGAAAAGCCTCAAACCAATGTGTCCAGAGATATTGAGATTCTTCAATCTTATTATTATTATTTCTATTGTTATTGTTATTAGTATCATCCTGGTTTGCTTGGTAAATCAGTATTTTACACAATATATTGATTGTGTAATTTAAGTCCTGGCCAACTTTGTTGCCACTAGATTACCACTTCTGGTCTCAGTTTGTGGAACTGGCTTTTGATGAGCAGCAGTCCATAGTACTCTTCCTTCCAACAGTCAAACATACATAGCTTCAAAAGCCTCTAATTGGATGCTTGAATTCCTGAATCACTTTTATTGCTTAGTTATTTAGTACTTGAGTAAATGCATCGAGCTTCAGCATACTCAAAATTTGACTTTTTATAGTACCCAGAAAAGAAAAAGAAGACTCCTTAAATGGCTTCCATGCTTTAATTTGCAGCAAAAGCTAGCCATTAAACAAAGGGGTCCAAGCCATATTTGTATTTACTGGTCTCTTATAGCCCTTTCAAAAATTGATCACTTCTTATTGAAGAATTTCTTCCTATGCATCATGCTGAATCTTTTTGTCTACGTCTTTAATTTCAAGCTTGTTTGGGTATTTAACGTCGTCTTGCCCCCCCCCCCCAAAAAAAAAAAAAAAGGAGAATAAAAATCCCTCTTAATTAGCTAATATGCATTTTTGAATGCTACATCAAGTTATTTCTTGACCTCAATTTTGTCCTTGAAAATGACAGTTACCTTTGGGAAGAGTGGAAAGAGAGGCACAAGGAGACATCTGAAGATCTCTCTTCAAAATTCTTGAACCTTCGATTTGTCTCGCTTGAGGTACTGCTAGTCTGGGTTTAATGTTTAGCTATTTTGTGATACAGTCTTGGAATAAGAATTTCCTCAACAACTCTAGGGGATTCAAGAAGCAGTGAGAATTGGTCTGGATATTATGGTTTCTTGTCCCATTTGATTCTGCGCTTGATATTACGGGTCTGGGGCACCATTTTAGTCTATAATTCAAAGAGATAATACTTTGGTTGTCTTGCCTCTACTTGCTCAATGACATGATGAATGTAATTTTTCTGTAAGGATGTTTTACATTTAATATCAGCTTGCAAAGAACAAAGTTGTTTTTCATCAGAGAAGTGAAGTTGCAGTACATGTATTTGTGCTTACATTTGCCTTTTTCTTTTTCTTCTATGATTGTTCCCGTCATCTTTTTGTGTCTTGATGTAGATTATTTATTTGTGTATTTACATTTTGTCTGTATGCTTGCATGCAAGGTAGAGAATTGGCTATTCTTTATTAGTTGGGGACTGCAAAGTTGAAAAAGGAAATAAGGAAAATTAAGAAACTAAATTTGTCATGCATTGCATCTCTGTAACCCTGTTGGTATTACAATTGATCATTGCTTAGTCCTTGTCCCTCTCGTATGATGCATTTCTCTAACAAATTGTTCATTTATTGCCAGCTGCCACAGCAGGAGAATTCATTTGATTGCGGCCTTTTCTTACTTCACTATCTAGAGCTCTTTTTAGCTGAAGCTCCTCCTAACTTCAATCCATTCAAAATAAACAAGTTCTCTAAATTTGTAAGTCATCGGCATAGGTATTTTGGTTCATAGTGCAATTGATGCATATGCCTGATATCATATTATTTTATAATTTTAATGAACTTGTATCTTATTATTTTCATATATATGTTTGTCCAGTTAGCAATGAGGTGATCTAGTTTTGAATTGACATGTCAATGCTTTAATATGAACATGTTCTGGAGTTTGGTCTCAGGACCAGGAACCAAGTTAAAAGTTTCTTCAAGATAACCTGATAACAACCTGTTGACTATGTTGCGATCATTCTTTATATTTGTTGTATGTTCTGAATTATTAGCCATAGTTTTTATACTATTTTTTCCCTTTGTTTTGTCTCCCAGCTTAATTTGGATTGGTTTCCAACTACTGAGGCATCTCTAAAGCGTACTCTCATCCAGAAGTTAATTTTTGAACTCCTTGAAATTCGTTCTCGGGATATCAGTTCATCTCATTGCAGTGATGAGAATATTTCGTCTAAATCTTCAGAAAATATTGAAAATGAAAATGGCGTGGAGTTCATTACAGAGAGTTTCAGTCCAGAAGTAGCTTATCATGGGAATTTGGATTCCCAAGTGGGTCAAGGGATTGAAATGACTCTGTTAGCATCATCTTCTATGAGAAACACGGGGAGTGTTAATGATTCTGGCCCGGTTCTTAGGGATTTTTTTGATCCAGGAGTTACAGCAGGGCCTTTGCTCGGGCAATTTCAATCTTTTGACCACCCTCCATATTGCAATCTCAATGGGGCTATTTCACCAACAGAGGTATTGAATTTCATCATTCTTGTGATAATTTGCTTCTACCCAGTTAGGTCTTAAATGATTTTGGTGCACTGGTAACTTGATTCCTTTACCTTCTGATGCTATGTTAAAGATGGATACGCACCACAAAAATGAGGCTAAACCAATTACTGTGAGAAATTAGCAAATAGAGGGATTTCTACGATATCATATCTTTGTTCTAAGTTTTCTTAGATTTAACTATAATGTTGGTGAAGTTTTATTTCCATATCCAAGTACAAATAATCTGTTTTATGTACAGGAAGAAGTGCAAACGGGTCAACCATTTGCTTATTTAGCTTCTGGAGAAACTGGTTTTCCACAGTTTTCTGTTATTACACCTCAAGCTTGTGAAGCTCCATATTCATCAAGTGGTTTTGCCATGGGCAGTACATGGAATCCTGGAATTAACATGCAAGGAGAGCATAAAGTTGACACATCTTTTGAAACATCTTCTGCCTCCGGTGATGAAGAAGAAGATGATGATGTTGGGATCATCGAATGTAATCCCAGCCAGATTAAAATGGATCGAATTGAAAAGCAGGATACAGATCAGGAACAATCTCATCTAGTGGAAAATGTAGAGTGTCAGAGGAAAGTTTTCATGCCTGCCTCCATTCGGGTGCTGGAGACATCTATCACTGAAGTTTGTGGAACTTCTGAGGACACCATCAAGATTTGCATTAGCACTGAGAATGCAGACCTTTGCTCCAAAGATGATTTCCCTGTATTGTTGCATCAAAATCTTGGTGCAGCAGTGAACCAGTTGGATCAGGACCCTCAACTCATTGAAAAGAATGCTGAAATGGTTCAGAACGAGGCCAGAGGTGACAATGTGCGAACACTTGGTGAAGACCTTCCATCTGAAGATAATTCAACACTATCATCCTATAAAAGTCCCAATCTGCTGTTGAACCAGTTGGATCAGGATTCTGAACGACTTAAAGATAAGGAGGCTAGTGGTGGTGATGTGCAAACAATCAATGATGACATTCCGTCTGAAGATAATTCAACTGTATCCCCGCATCAAAATCCAAGTACAATGTTGAACCAGTTGTATCAGGATTCAAACGTGGCTGAAAACAAGGAGACCATTGACGATGATGTGCAAATAACCAGCAATGGTATGTTGGCAGAACTAGCAGGGCAACTAGTAGCGAAAAGGATGCGGTTTACGACTTCCTTTGAGGAGAAAGTGGACTCTTAGGGACCTGTCAGAGTGGATTTTTTTTGTTTGTTTCTGCCTTACTTTACTAGGAATTCAATCCTAAACCATGTATTTATTTACGTACGTGTTGCCATGCTGTGAATATTGTTGGTGGCTTTATGTTGATTTATGACTATTAGAATGGGGCAGTAGAAGATTCGTTTTAGTCCTTTTGGATAGATATCTTAGCGATTTTAGCTTATTATATTATACCATATTGAGTAGAGATGCATTAGCTGCTGATGTAAGCCAACCCGGGTTGCATTCTCTCACAATGCCTGAAGGTCCAATGACTCGAGCTTGGGTCAAAAGAATGCAAGATGCCGTGGCAGCCCTCACGAGCCAATTATGGGCCGAAATTCAATCCATGGGAGAAGCACTAGCTCGGGTCCAAGCTATGAGCTCTTTATGCACATTGGTGCAAGCTCAATTCAGCTCGGATTAGCTCATTCGAGTTCATTCCAGCTTATTGAGTTATTTAATTAAAATCTGCTCATTTATTAATATTTGAATAAATTGAATAATTAATCTAGTTATTTTATTACAGCATATAAATGTGTCATTAGTATGTTATTATGACCGAATCTATTTTGTCTTAGCTTAATTTAATTTGTCCCATTTTATTACAAGTTTTTAATATGTCTAGGTCCTAGTCGAACTTAATGTATCCTAGTATCTTTTTTATTTAATGTGTCTAAATATTAATCATTGTGTCTAAATTATGTTTTAATTTTTGTCCAGCTGGATTAGCTTGATTTAATGTGTTTTCTCTATGCTACTAGGTGCAACCGAATTTGGAGATGGCATTTAAGGAGGTTCATGCATCTAAGGTGCAATGTATGTGGATGATACATGAATCGGCTGGTGCAATGTATGGTGGTTGCTATAATAAACTAAACTCTAAAAAGCATAAGAAAACAATAAAAAAACTAAATCTAAATAGAAAATCTAAGTTAATGGAATGGTGTCCACATGTGCCAAAGGAATCTATTTATAGCCTTCAGGTGGCCCTTGTCCTTAACCCTAGGTCAGTTGATGTTCTTGAGCTTTAAGTTTGTGCGGACCAAAATGCCCCTACTTCGTGTTTAATTTCCATCCTAGAGTCGATGTCGTGGCACACCAGGAATTGTGTCGTGATAAAGGTGGCAGTATACTCCTCCTTGAGATGTCTTCAAAGGTATGTCGTGACACCCTCAGTCTGTGTCGTGACATCGAAGGCAGTTTTGTACTTTCTCCATTTTGCTCTCTATTTTGCGACATCGGGCCTCTCGTGTTGAGACAGCATCCAATATCAGCCTAAAATGCCTTCTAATGATCTCCTGCACACTCACAAGGTAGGTTGGCTCTCTCTTAGGCCTCATTCGGCCCTTAAGGTCAATAAAAGACGTTGCACATTTTATTGAATGTAAGTAAAGCTAATAAAACTTAACTAAAATATAACGGAAATGCTTGTATTTAGGCTCCTTAAGTGCGAAAACTAGTTTAATCCACTACACCGAATTACGATAGATAAATGAGGTAAGAGACCAATCAATTTCGAGGGGGAGCTTACTCTACCTATCCTCTCATCTCACCCGAGACACAAACTGAGTCCTTCACTCACATAGATGTCACTCCTCTCGCATAGAGTCTGCTGGATGAGTCTGTTCCCCGAACTGCCCCTTTTGCACTGCCATCGCTCCATACTGGGTCACAGCAACCTCTCACTTCTTCTAGCGGGACGTCAAGTTTGCTTCCATGGTGGGTCATTTTTTTGTGGGTCAACCTCCTTTCTCCTTAATCGATATTAGCCAACACTAAAAGAGGGACCTACCTTAAGAGCTGAAATAATAGACTGTCGCCTCTTCCTCTAAAGCTTGCAAATCAACTCTCTTGGAGTTGTTGGACAATTGTGGAGGAGGAATCCAATTTGCTTGCTTGGGCCATTCATGACCGATGCTACGAGAGTGAAACAAAACAAGCTCAATTAGAGGTGACCTTAGCCTCTCAAAATCAGGAACTGGTTCAACTTCGTTAAGCACATGACACCGTAGCCTATTAAGCTTAGGAGTTCTCTAAATTTGTTTCCAGCTGGAAGTTTAAGTACAACTCCCTAAAAATGGAGTTTGAGAGTAAGGTCCACCAATTAGAAGACCAGATCAAGGCAGAAGAGGAACACCACTTGGCAAACCTAGAGAGGATTAAGAAGGAAAATAGTGAATCCTTGGAGCAATAAAAAGTAGAGACTGTGGCGGGGATTGTGAATTATCTTCCCAAGCTAAGGTCTAAGTACATCCTTCCTGCCCAGGTTGCCATGGGCCCCTTTGATATAAGCCGAGTGGACATCAACTATCTGCACCAATACATTAAGGAAAATCCAAGCTTTAATGAGATGAACCCTTCTAAAGTGAAGTGGGAAGAGTTCTAGAAGAAATGGAAAGATTTTGATGGTTTCTTCTTCCCTCCCGATCCTGAGCTCATTACTCTGGTTCCAATAGAGGAGGCTAATGTTAGGGGGGAGGAAAACACAGAAGAAATGACTAATCCGCCCGCAGGGGATAATGCTTGATTATCTTTTGTACTTGTTCTGATTTCCCCATATTAATGAAAATTCCCATCTTTTATTTCTTTTGCTCCATGTTCTCCTGCAGTCTGACTATAATCTGCCCATCCTAAACTTATCATCAATACACTTAATAGTTCTTATCCACCCATGAGGGATTAGGCCAGATCTAATGTAGCATGTGTACAAAGGCTATCCCACAACACCCTTCATCTAGAGGATCAGCTAAATTGAAGTTTTGATACCACTAAATTTGTAACACCCTCTACCCGACCCTCTCGCTCGGCCTGGGTATTAGGTGCTACATTAACCTGCTTGACTTAACCAAATACTATTCTGGTTTAATTACAAACACTTATACAGCTTATATTACACTCGAATTAAAAACTTGAAGAATTTGGTCCATCAGCTATCTATAAATTTCTTTCTTTGAAAAAGGCTCCATAACATAAAATAACACTTATCCTTGATGCAGAGCCTCTACAGGTGCCCTTTTGTAAACATGTACAGTTTTGTGTTTTCCCTTGCTCCCCTCGAAACCTAGCTTGGTCTCTCTCATCTTCTGAATATTTAACTAACCTACATATGAGCAAAAACTTATAAGTTCAAGCGATCTTAGTGAGATCTCCATATAAAATTTAAGAAAAATGTAAGGCGTTTAACTCAGAATTTAACTCCCTGGTAACTATGTTCAGTACTTCTGGTAGGCGACGTTTTGGTGACTGCCCAAGTGTCTACTACCTCTGCGTTCTTTCTTAGAGTTCAACGTTCTTACTACTTTGGAGTACTAGGGCTCACTAGCAACGTCAAGACCCTTGCTCTATCAAAATATTCACAAAAAAGGCCTCTTAAAATATGTAGCTCCTACCTTGGGAGCTCAACAAAATCCTTGTCATTCTTCTTTGCTAAATCTGTCCTCTTTCTTCCACTATCCTTTGGCAGACTTTGCTTGCAAACTAGCTTTGGACATACACTTCTTCTCAATCAGATCCGGTTCAACCTATTAAACCCTTTGGCTAATCATCTTCCATTATCTTAATGATTGCGTACTTAGACAAACTTAACCATGTCTATTAACCTTGTATGGGATCCGTAGCTTACCTGGCAGACTAGTATATGTGTATACTATCAGTACCCTTTTCCCTTTATCGAATGAGCCTCTTTTTACTTTTACCCTATTCGAGATAATGCATAACCTTGGCATTTCTCATTGTCTTTGTGGTCAGTATCTCTGCACACAACAACTCATTTCTCATTATGACTTATCGCTATAGTGACATCACGGATGCTACTCTCACCTGAACATCCTTCGTGAATCGCAGACCTTCCAATCATGATCCCCATGTCTTTACAACTTGGTGTCTACCTCATTTGGCAGTTTCGCTAGACTATATCATTTTTACTGTCCCAGCGAACTATCTATGGTGCCATAGCGTCTTCTAGTTATGGTATTACATAATGTATCCCATGTTTACTTTGATGGATTATCCTATGTTTATTGTCCTGGAGACTGTCTTGATAGACTATCTTTAATTTCATAGCATCTTCCAAGTATGGTCTTACACAATGTACCCCATCTTTACTGTCCTGACGGACTACCAAGGGATGCCATAGCATCTTTCAGCCATGGTCTTAGTGCCATTTACCGTTATGGCGTGCTTTCATATGATGCCATGTATTCTTTCAGCTTTGGTCATACTCATTTTTATCATCAAATCATCTTATGATGCCATACATCTTTCAACTATGGTCTTACTCATTTTAGGAGTATAGCCTCTAATCAATCCCATAGCCTAGCCATGATATTTCTTATTTACTTTTCCCGTTGCATTCTATCCATTCCTCCATTCGTCGTCCTAACCTTAATGCTCGAACTGTAACCCATAAAATGGCCTAGACATTACGACCGAATCTCGAAGATCATATTGGCCATGATGATGGCATAGAAAATGTTTAACTATTTTTTTTTTAAAATTTGTTATCTATTTTATTTAAAACTAGCGTGTTGATTTTCTTCATAAGCTCTAACATAATTCCAAAAATCAAAAAACTTTGACAGGTCTAATTTTGAGCATTTGAAAATGTCACACAAGAAATATTTACAAAAATCATATTGTGTAACAGCCTAGTCTAGACCCTAGTCGGAATAGTGGTTTCGAGACCATAAATCTGAGTCTAAAAAAATATTTTAATATTATTTATCGAGTCTACAACATGTAAATTGGTATGTGTGAAATTTTCGTGATTTAATTTGATCGTTTGTGTGCTTAATTTGCAAAAAAGGACTAAATCGTAGAAAATGAAAAATTGTCTTTCTATTTGAATAATGGCTGAATTGATGTGTCTTATAAAGAGAAGGTCCTTATGATGTAAATTGACCATTGAAAATTTGAGTGGACAAAGATGGACAAACATTAAGTGTTTAAATTATGTTTTATTAAAGGATATTTTGGTAATTGATGAATTATTATGAATTAAAATAAACCAAGCATGAAAATATGGCCATTATCATCTAATTTGCACTAAAATTGAAGGAAGAAATAGGGTTCTTAAGCTTTCAAGCAATCGACACTAATCTTGGTCAATTAGGTATGTGTTTTTGGTTCATTTTTGATGATTTTTATGTTTTTGAGATCATTGCTTTGTCATCTATCTAGCCCATGTCTTAATTTTTGAGTTTAATAAAGATTGTGAGTTATGCCATTGATGATTTTGTAAGCTTTGTGATGATAGTTGATGAAATATGAAAGATATGTGATAGATTAATATGTTTTGTGTTTGAATTTTTGATGAATTTGAATATTTTGGGCTAAATTGTGAAAATGAGAAATCGAGGGGCTAAAATGTGAAATAAATGAAAGATATGGGCTTATATGGACTAATGGAATATTCATCTAGGCATGTGTATAAGAAAATTATGTGTATTTTGTGATTTTATGAAATAGGGACTAAAATGTCAAAATGTGTAAATGTGGGGGCTAATTTGTAAAATATCCTAAATATGTGTATATGGATTGAATTGAATGATTTGGTGAATAAAAGAGTTAAATTTGAATGTGTATAGATTAAGAACCAAAGAAAACAGAATTAGATCGGGGGAAATCGAAAGTAGTTGAATAGTCGTCCGTTTCCGTTCTTTCCCGTACGAGGTAAGTCAATATAAAAATAAATGTGTTTAAATTAAATTATTACTACTTATGTGGAAATGAATTATGATATATAACTAATTGAGCTGAATATGTGAAATTCGGAAAAGTTTCGATAATGTGACGACGTCCAAAAAGTCCTGTACGAACCTTAGGATGTAGTTAGGATACGTATGTCATGACATAGGATTCCAATATATGTTATCGTGTAAGACCACGTCTGGGACGTTGGCATCAATTTGAGATTTACGTGTAAGACCATGTCTAGGACATCGACATCGTATTTGATTTCGTGTAAGACCCTGCCTGGGATAGTGGCATCGATACTAATTACATGTAAGACCACGTCTGGGACATTGGCATTGTACCAACTTTTCGAGCCATCCGAGTATCCTATTTGGTTTCGAACGGTTCAACGGACATTTCGAGATATGATTGAATACGTGAATATGTATCCATTTCAGGTATGTATGAAATGTATATGAAATTTGGCAATGGAAGTTAAGTATGAATATGATCATTTAATAGGTGGGCTACATGAAAATGTGATATGTTTATAAGTAAGTGGTTATGAACAATTGAGCTAGATGAGAATATGAATTTGCTATTGTGTTATGCCATAGTTCACATGAATGAAATAGTTTGTATTTGTTTATGTGATAAGTTTATTTGTATATGGCTTAATAAGCTTTTAAAAGCTTACTTTGTGTGTGTTTCCATTGTTTTATAGATTATCTGTAACATCCTGAATTAGTGGACCTGTGCATTTTGTGTGTTGATTGTTTAAAGTAGTAATTTAAGGGTTAGGGGTCCAGTTTGGGCTCAAGAATGGGCTGAGGCCTTGGTTAAGATATTCTGTTTAGACCCTCTAGTGCTTTAAAGGTAGTCTCTGTAGTTTAAATGGCGAAGTGGGCTTGTGGCCTAGTAACATAGGGCGCAGCAAAGGGGAGCTTTAAGTGGCGCCTTGGGCAGGTGAGTAGGCCCAAGTTTGGCCGCATGGGGCCCAAGAGATTGGGCCAAATTTGGCACTTACAAGGGGGCTAGTGGGGATGGCAACAAGGCTACAATTTAGGGAATTTTTAATGTTTAATATATGAGGATAATAAGCTGAGAAAGGAAGAGAGTTGGTGCTAATTAGGCCTCTTTTGGAGGAGTTGAAGATTAGGATAAGGGGAAAAGATGAGAGCTAATCCAGGAAGCTAGTGTTGGCCAAAAATCAAACTCAGGAGAGGGGGAGGAATCGGTTTAGTATAGGCAAGGGGATGTGCCGAATTTTTCACTTGTTTTCTCTGAGAATAGCCTTTAGTTTTTCTATCAGAAATCGAAACCCCTGAGGTCTCACCAATTGCCGAAACCCTGCCATTCGCCTTCTATTTTCTTTAATACTCATTGGCTGAATCTCTCTATCTATTCCTTGCCCATCTTTTCAATTCTTTGTTCTTTTAAAAGCCGAAATCCTTAAATCTCACCTCCTGTGATTGCCGAATCTTGAAGGAAACTGAAGCTAAGTGTCGATTCGCGTGATGCAATCTTTTTTCGATTTTTAGAAACCCTAGCCAAATGGCTATATGGAAACTGATCTTGTGTTTTTCTTTCTTTTGCGGCATTCCAGGATTTGAAGGAGATCCAATCGCCTAAGGTTCTAAATCGGTAGCACTCGAATCATCCTACTTCTGGGATCTAATCGATTTAGGTAAGGAGATTTGCTTATTTAAACATATAAATTCGGGTGAATAATAATCCTTGGCCGAATGTAGGGGAAGCTTTATCTTCGTGTTCTTCCGGCTTTTAAGCAAAGTTGTAGACAAAGGGCAGTAGATCTGATTAGAGGGGGGTATCGACGTAGAGGGTAGTCCTACGTATTTATCAGGTGTGTAACTTCTCACACCATTTAGATTGTTTGTTAGTACAGGTATATAAATCTGTTTATATTGTGTTAAATGCCGAAATCCTGGCAAGGCTGATGAAAACCTGTGGAGGGTAAAGGCGATTCACCAGGTTAGTGATTTCTGCCATTTTTAAGTGAATGTTTCTATTGAATTGATATGATACACATGCATGCCGATTTCTATGTTTGTTTGGGGTTGGGTGATTGATGAAAGGGGAAGTGTTCTATTGTAGTGGTTCTGCCACGATTTGTTGTAGTGGCATTGCCACGATCTGTTCTGGTGACTATGTCACAATTTTGACGATGAGCAGCTAACTGCAACATGACTGCCATCAATTGTGTGTAGCGGTGTGGGTTGATTGTAGAAATCTCCAATGGTGTGATTGGGAGGTAAGGGTGGTGTGTATTGGATGGATCTAGGATTGGGATGGGCTTCGCATAATTCTTGTTATATGATATTCTGTTATTCTGTTCTGTGGGCTAAGGCCCAATCTGATGGTGCATGTGGGATGCACACTGGGTCTTGTGACTCACCCCGTTGTTTAACACTTTTCAGGTAGCACTTAGCACATCGGAACAAGCTAGAGAGGAGCGCAAGGTGGCCATGCAAGAGTTCATTTTGGATACTGCAAAAGACGTTATTTAGTCTATTTATATTTAATATTTTTAATTAGTTTGGTTTGTATTTTATTGTAATAAGGCCACTGGCTATTATTTCTCTTTTATGTTTTTCTGGGTTTTCGGGGTTTTTTTTTGACATTTAAATTCTACGTAAAATCTAAACTAAGGCATGTATTGAAATGATAAAAATCAAAGGAAAATTTCAGTTTTCTCATCACTACGGCATTAATCAAAAATTATATCCTTTACTAATTTATAGAAGTTTACCGAATAAAGGATTAAGTTCGAAAAATATTTTCTGAAAATGCGACATGTTTTATAAAATCTTCTTAGTGACATGTCAGATCCGGTCGTGGTGTTTGGGCTGAGTTTGGGGCGTTACATTATCAAAGCTACTGAAAGCTCGGGGATCGTCGAGGATCATCACCACATTATCGAACTATATTTGGTACCTTTTTAAAATGTACATATTGAAGTATGGCATGTATAGGCTAGAAATGTGAAGATATGTTTTGGGACATGTATATATTCTATGGCTTGATAATGAATGTGTTTATGGAGTGATTTTAGTCCATGTTATGTGATGCAAAATTTGGTAAGTTTTGATATGCTCATGAGTGGCCAAAAGAAATGGTCAATTTTGGTAAGATTCATGGTTGATTTTGGGAATTGAAATGATCAGAAATGTTATGAATTGAAATGGTTTTATATGAGATATGATTCACATGTTTTTGATGTGAGGTTGATATTTTGAATTGGTATGCTTGAGTTGGATTTGTATATAGAAATGAATGATGTTGTTATGTCTCAAATGGTGTATAATTTGGTATGTTTTAGCTACCTTTGGGACATGAATTGATGCTTGTTTGATGCTTGTAAGTATGACCCAGAATGGGTGGCAATTTGGCCTTGTAAATGGCCTATAATTGCCCACACGGTTAAGCACACGGGCGTGTGTCTCGACTGTGTCCTTCACTGTCCCCATTCGAAGCAAGTCAGATTTGTACACAAACCAGACACACGGGCGTGTGACAGGCCGTGTGATTCAAGTCAGAGTTGCACACGGGCCAGACATGCGGGCGTGTGACAAGTCTTGTAATTCATGTCAGTTTTGCACACGGGCTGAGACATGGTTCAAGGCACGGCCGTGTGAGGCACACGGTCTAGCCACATGGGCGTGTACCTTGTTTTAAAAGAAAAATTTTCTAAGTTTCACAAAATTTCTGTATGAGATCGGTTTGGTCCCTAACCCTCTCTAAAGCATGTTTAAGGTCTCGTAGACTTTCTAAAGGGACAAAGTGATTATGAATGATGATGATTTGTTGATGCATAAAGTAAGTTCGTGAAATATTTGTAAAATGTTTCGATATGTCTGGTAATGCCTCTTAACCCTAGTTTGGTGATGGACACCGGTTAGAGGTGTTACAATTTATTGGTATCAGAGCTATGGTTTAGTCGATTCTAGGACTAACGTAGTGTGTGAGAGTCAAGCTATACATGCCATATATACAAACTATGATAGTGTGATGAATCCTGATAGATAAAATGTGTTTTTTGTATAGTAAATGGATCCCAAACGAGCCGTAGCTAACGATGTTGAAACTACTACGCCTACTCTCATTCAAAGGACAACGTCATTTGATTCTAGACTGGTTACTAGCAGTCAGGAAGGAGACGCTAAACCAGCCTTCTTTCAAATGATGAATGAGTGGTTCACTCAATATGTTAGAGCAAATCTGGCTGTTCCTCAACTTCTGCCCCCACCTAATCCCCCTCAGATTCCTGTTGTACCTCCGGTTATGAATCTGAATCTGTTGAATAAGCCCCCAATCGATAAAATTTATAAATACGGGGAGAAGAGTTCAGGGCCGCTAATGATGATGATGCTGAGAGAGCTGAGTTTTGGCTCGAGAAAACAATTCAAGTATTTGATGAGATGTCTTGTACCTCTGATGAATGTGTGAAATGTGTCGTTTCTTTGTTGAGAGAATCAGCTTACCAATGGTGGAAAACTTTGACCTTCGTTGTTCCGAAAGAACGAATTACCTGGGATTTCTTTCAATCTGAATTTTGGAAGAAATATATTAGTCAGAGATTCATTGATAAAAAACATAAAGAGTTTCTTGAATTGAAAAGGGTTGTATGTCTGTTACAGAATACGAGCGAGAATTTGTGAGACTGAGCCAGTATGCACGATAATGTGTTTCGACTGAGCCAATAATGTGTAAAAGGTTCCAAGAAGGCTTAAATGAAGATATCCATTTGCTAGTCAAATTATGGAAATAAAAGAATTCGTTGTATTTTTCGACCGAGCTTGTAAAGCTGAAGAACTCGAGAAAAAGAAAAGAAAAGTTGAGTCAGAAGCTAGAGATGTGAGAAAGAGATCCTCAAGTAAATCATTTTAGTCTGCATCAAAGAAATTCTGAGATGAGTATAGTCGTTCAAAGGCTAATGCGAAACATTCAAGCAGAGATCGTGCAAGATCACATTTGAGCTTCCGAACTCCAGCTACTTCAATTGCAAGTGTTGGAAATGTTAGATCTGAGCGACCTGAGTGTACACATTATGGTAAAAGACATCTGGACAATTGTCGATTAAAGGATTGAGCTTGTTTCAAATGTGGATCTTTAGATCACTTTATTCGAGACTGTCTCGGGTCTGTTGAGTAAGAGATTCTAGAAAATTTAAAGTCGATTAATGCTTCAGCTAGGGGTAGACCTCTCAGAAACACGGGAAATGTGAGTTGTAACACCTTTGACCCGAAAACCATCACCAGAATAGGGTTAAGATGTGTTACCGAACAATTAGATCATTAATATCTAAATTTACGACACAAAGTCAATCATCAGTATGTCATCTCAAATCATAACATATAGTTCCTTATTGAAGTCTATAAGACCTTTATCACATGCTAAAGAGGGGTCTGGACTAAACCGAACATATACTAAGATTCTTAAAAACATAACAACTTAACCAAAATATAGGGGATACATGCCCGTGGGGGTAGGCCGTGCCTCACCCACGGCTACTTGACACACCCGTGTGTCTTTCCGTGGTCATATATTGCCAAAATCAACACGGTCACTAAGCACGCTCGTGTGCTAAGGCCGTGTACTACTAGATCATATACTGCCATTTCTCACATGGCCACCAAGCACACCCGTGTCAAGGCCGTGTGCTACTAAGCT
Organism: Gossypium rotundifolium; assembly: GCA_025506655.1. Taxonomy (NCBI): domain Eukaryota; kingdom Viridiplantae; phylum Streptophyta; class Magnoliopsida; order Malvales; family Malvaceae; genus Gossypium; species Gossypium rotundifolium. The sequence goes on along the minus strand of CP106722.1, from coordinate 105,166,738 downwards.
ACATTCTGCCAATTCACCCATGGTCTATAGGCACGCCCGTGTGCCACAACCGAGTGACATTATAGGCCATTTACAAGGCCAAAATGCCACCCATAAGGGTCAAACCAACAAGCCATACTAACCAAAACATCTTATGGACATATTACTGCCAAAATCATACCAAAATAGTCATTCAAACCATGCATATTGGACAACCAAAGTAACCACACTAACAATACATCTAAGATCCATTTCAACCATGCTATCTTCCAAAACCAATACATATGACAAAAACATAGTACATTCATTTACTTAACTCAAAAGCATGATCATTTCATGAATCAACTAACCATACCAAAACATGTAATCACATAACTTATTCTTCCAAGTATTCATCATCTCAAAACTTGCCAAAACATATGGCTAAGTTCATTTCATAAACATATACACATAACTAGCCTATACATGCCATATTTCAACTATATACATCCTTTCAAAAGTACCAAAATAGAATGCCGATAGTGTGATTTAGAAACTGACGATCCCTGATCCGAGCTAGCTTTACTGACACTGCAAGGCAGAGAAACAATGCACACAGTAAGCTTCCCAAAGCTTAGTAAGTTCGTAACAAAATACACTAAATCAAAACATGTCATCACGTAGATTAATTCACAATCTAATATCTCATATCATCCAAAACTAGTAAATTCAATAAACCTTTCATAAAATCATCTGAAATTTCATCAACCACATAGGTTTCGAACATACCTTAGCCAACACTTAGTTGTCAAATATTTAAGCTACTTAATAGTCATGAATCACATAGATCGACATTCGTCCTTTCTTTAGGTTATTCGCACACTTAGTGCCTAAATAGTTAACCGAAGCTTAATTAGCATCGCACACTTAGTGCATCATATCACACCGATCTTGAATCAGTATCGTACACACAGTGCCAACCACATAGCCGAAGCTTATATTACTCTGCACACACACAGTGCTATTTATCTCGATCACATTTCTGAATTCGCACACTTAGTGCCGTTTAACTCAATCTATCACATAGCATCCACATTTAACAATATCATACCATTCATTTCATAATTTTAAACACAACTAAATATACGTATTATGTCTGAACTTACCTCGGACGTCGAACTATCGATACGGTCGATTAATCGAGCACTTTATCTTTACCTCGATCTCGATCCAAACCTCTCCTCTCTTGGTCTATACACATTCAAATTCAATCCATTCAATTATCAATTCATTCATTTTAATCCAAACACGCATATTTAGGGCATTTTTGCAATGTAGCCCTCACATTATCACATTTCGACACTTTAGTCCTTAATTCACAAAATCATCAATTCACATAATTTCACCTAGTACTAGCTTAGCCGAAATATCACTATACTCATACAATCCCACACATTTCATTTATTTCACATTTTAATCCCTCAATTTACACTTTTCACAATTTAGCCCTAAATACTCAATTTCATTAAAAACTTAAATACAAACTATGTTAATCCCACACCAAACTTTCATTTTCTACCATCAAACATTCAAAACTCACATGTTTATCAATGGCACATTTCAAAAACATCATCAATTCATAAAATTGTTACATGGGTTAGCTAGAGTATGAAGCAACGATCACAAAAACGTAGAAATTATCAAAAATCGAGTCAAAAACATACCTCAACTAAGCTAATCCCTAGCCAAATTTCACAAAGCTTTCTTTCTATCTTTTTCTTCAACTTTCGGCCAAAGAAGATGATAAAATGGCCATTTATTACCTTTATGTTTTATTATAATAACATTAACACATAGTTTACCATTTTGCCCTTCCATTAAACATATAAAACAATTATAAATCAATTGTATGCGAAATTCAGCCAATGTGAATTCTGGTTGTGTGAAGTCAGTTTTTTGGGACATACTATATCGGCCTCTGGAATACGTGTTGATCCGAGTAAAATTTATGCTATTTTAGATTGGAAACCACTGAAGAATGTATCTGTAGTCCATAGTTTTCTGGGACTTGCTGGTTATTATCGAAGATTCGTAAAAGGCTTTTTGAAGATTTCAACTCTGTTGACTAGATTGCTTCAGAAAGATGTGAAATTTGAATGGTCCGATAAATGTCAGAAAAGTTTTGATCGATTGAAAACTCTGTTGACTGAAGCTCTAGTTTTAGTACGACCAGAATTGGGTAAAGAATTCATGATATACAGTGATGCCTCGTTAAATGGTCTGGGATGTATTCTGATGCAAGAAGGCAAAGTAATAGCTTATGCCTTGAGACAACTAAAGCCTCATGAAAAGAATTATCTGACATACGATCTTGAGCTGGCTACGATTATGTTTGCATTAAAGATTTGGCGCATTATCTTTTTGGTGACAAATGTCACGTATTTTCAGATCATAAAAGTTTAAAGTATCTGATGGCTTAGAAAGATTTGAATCTGCGATATAGAAGATGGTTAGAACTGTTGAAAGACTACAAGCTTGTGATAGATTATCATCCGGGTAAAGAAAATGTTGTGGCTGATGCACTAAGTCGAAAGTCATTGTTTGCATTGTGTGTTATGAATGCTCATTTAGACTTGTTTGATGATGGTTCGATTTTAGCTTAATTGAAAATGAAACCGTTGTTATTATAACGAATATGTGATGCTCAGAAGATTGATAATGAAATGCTAACTAAACGAGCTCAGTGTGGTTCGAACTCTGATTCTGAATTTCGAGTTGATGTTGATGATTGCTTGAGATTTCAAGATCAATTATGTGTTCCGAGAAACTCAGAATTGATTCAGTTGATATTGAGTGAAGCATATAATAGTCGTTTATCTGGTCATCCGAGAAGTACAAAGATGTATCATGATTTCAAGCAACATTATTGGTGGTCTGGCATGAAAAAGGGATATATCAGATTTTGTTTCAAAATGTTTAGTCTGTTAGCAAGTTAAAGCTGAACATCAGGTTCTATCTAGTTTGTTACAACCAATTCTGATTCCCGAATGGAAATGGAATAGAGTGACGATAAACATTGTTTCTGAATTGCCTTTGATTCCAAAAAAGAAAGATGTAATTTGGGTCGTAGTTGATCGATTGACAAAATCCGCCCATTTTATTTCGGTATGATCGAATTACTCACTTGATAGATAAGCCGAGCTTTACATTTTTGATATTGTGAGATTGCACGGGGTGCCGTTGTCTACTGTGTCTGACAGAGATCCGAGGCTTACAACACGATTCTGAAAGAAATTGCAAGAAGCTTTAGGTATGAAATTGCATTTCAGTACTGCTTTTCATCCACAGACAGATGGCCAATCCGAGCGGATTATTCAGATTCTCGAGGACATGTTGAGATGTTGCATCCTTGAGTTTAATGGTTCGTGGGAACATTATTTGCCATTATTTGAATTTTCATATAACAAAAGTTTCAGACGAGTATTAAAATGGCACCTTATGAAGCTTTGTACGGACGTAAATGTCGAACACCTCTGTATTGGATGGAGCTCAGTGAAAAAAATATACACGGGGTCAATTTGATAAAAGGCACTGAATAGAAAGTGAAAGTGATACGAGATAGTTTGAAAGCAGCATCTGATCGTCAGAACTCCTATACGGACTTAAAACGAAAAGATGTTGAATTTGAGGTCGGTGAAAAAGTGTTCTTGAAAGTGTCTCCGTGGAAGAAAGTACTCAGATTTGGTCGTAAAGGTAAATTGAGTCTGAGGTTTATCGGGCCGTATGAAATTATTGAACGAATAGGGCCAGTTGCGTACAGATTATTGTTCCCCTCTGAGCTAGCAAAGATTCATAATGTATTTCATGTGTCTATGCTTAGACGATACAGATCCGATCCCTCTCATGTGATTCCTCTGTCAGAGATTAAAATCTGATCCGATATGACTTACGAAGAAGAACCGATCCGTATCTTAGCTCGTGAAGTGAAAGAATTGATAAACAAAAGAACTCCGTTAGGTAAAGTACTATGGCATCGACACGGAGTGGAAGAGGCTACGTGGGAGCCTAAAGATTCAATGAAACAGAAATATCTGAATTTGTTTAACGGTAAGATTTTCGGGGATGAAAATCCCTAAGGCAGGAGAATTGTAACAGTCTGGTTTAGACCCTAGTCAGAGCAGTGGTTTTGGGACCACAAAGTCGAGTTTGAAAAATATTTTAATATTATTTTCTGTGCCTATGATATGTGTCTAAGCATGTGTGAAATTTCTGTGGATTAATTTGTTCGATTGTGTGCTTAATTTGGCATAAGGACTTCATTGTGAAAAATGCAAAAATTTGCATGCTATTTGTTAAAGCACCTATGTGTTGTGGCTTTTAAATGTTGTGGCCTTATGAGGCAATTAATCCATTATTTAGTAAGTGGTTGGTTAAATGACAAAATAACCATATAATATAATATGTTTCATATGTTAAATGAAAGGTTATTTTTGTAAATGGATTATTAACATAATAATAAAACAAAAAGCTAAAAATAAGCCACTTTCATTCATACTTTGGCCGAAACATCAAAGAAGAAGAAAATAAAATTTAGCTAGGGTATTCGGCTAGCTTTTGTTTAAATTCAAGGTATGTTTTTAATCAGTTTTTGATAATTTCTACGTTTTTGCAATAATTTCTTCGTATACTACAAAACCCATGTCTTAATTTTGAGAATTGATGATTTTTTTTAGATGAGCCTTTGATGAACTCATGTGTTTTATGATGTTTGATGGTGAATTATGAAAGATATATGTTTGATTAACATAGTTTGTCTTTGAGTTTTTGGTGATTTTGAGTATTTTGGATTAAATTGAGAAAATGAAATTCTGAGGGACTAAATTGTGAAATAAATGAAAAGTATGGATTGATATGATCATAATATATATTCGTCCAAGCATGAGTGTAAGCAAATTTAGTGTATTTTGTGATTTTGTGGAATAAGGACTAAAATGTAAAAATGTGAAAATGTGAAAATGTGAGGGCTAAATTGCAAATTGCCCTAAATATGTGTTTTTGGATTGAATTGAATGTTTTGGTGAATAAAAGGGTTAAATTTTAACTTGCATAGATCAAGAACCGAAGAAAATTGATTTAGATCGAGGAAAGTCGAAAATCATTGAAGAGCAGTTTGTTTTCGTTCCTCCTGTACGAGGTAAGTCGATATTCAAATAAATGTATTTGAGTTGAATTATTTGTACATATATGAAATGTAAATTGATATGAATATCCATTGAGATGGAATGTATATGAAATCCGCGTTATGCATATATTGACAAGTTATCAATGTCCGAGAAGTCTTGTTTGAACCTAGGGATAGATAGGATAGTATATGTCATGACATAGGTGTCCGATATATGATATCATGTAAGACCACGTCTGGGACGTTGGCATCGATATGAGATTTACGTGTAAGACCATGTCTAGGACCTTGGCATCGTATTGATTCGTGTAAGACCCTATATGGGACAGTGGCATCGATATCTGATTACATGTTAGACCTCGTCTGGGACGTTGGCATTGTACGACTACTCTGAGCACTCTGAGTATACTATTTAATTCTAAACAGTTCAATGGGCAAGTCCGAGAAATGAATGAATATGTGAATTGTACATCAGTTTCAGGTACGTTGATATATATGCTTTGTATAAGCATGAAAGGTGAGTATGTATGTGCATTAATGCAAATTAACATTTGAGATATATGTATGTTTGAGATATGAGCAAATGAGATATTTGAGATGTGATGAATTGGTAAGCAATGGCAAATCAAGTGAGCTAATGAGTTTATATATGTGCTTGAATTGAGGATATGTTAATGAATTCAAATAGCTATACTTATGAACGATCTATGTTAAGTTTATTTCTATATGGCTTACTAAGCTTTTGAAAAGCTTACTTTGTGTGTGTTTATTCTGTTTTATAGATCATTAAAGCTACGAGAGGCTCGGGGACCGTCAAAGATCATCACCACATTATGAAACTCAACTTTGGCACTTTTGAATGTGTAAATAGCTAAATATGGCATGTATAGGCTAGTCATTTTGGTACATGTTTGAAATGTGTATAAATAGCCATGAAATGTGGCTAGATAAATGTTGATAATATGCATGAGTAAATATGGTATATGATGTATGTTTTGGTATGGCTTGATGGAAAATGAAATGGTTAAGATTATGGTAAGCCTACTGATGCAATATGAGTGCACATGTTTGGTTAATGAAATCGTTAAATGAATGGTAAGATGTGGATGTATCATACTTGGTTTAATTGTGAATTGGTTAGGTTAGTTAGTATATAGATTAGCATGACTTGAAATGAGATTGGATAGAATGATATGTTGATCATTTGATTTGTTTTTAGTTTCTAATTATGTGTGGAAAGATGCTTAATTGTGCTTGTAGGGATGATTTATTGTGTGGGTGGCAGTTTGGCCTTGAAAATAGCCTATAATTGCCTAAATGGTTGAGCACACGGGCGTATGGTTCGATCGTGTCCCTCGTGGTTGTAACTCAAAACAAGTCAGGATCGACCACGGGCTGGGCACACGGGCGTGTGACTGGCCGTGTGGTGCAAGTCAGGATTGACCACGGGTGAGGTACACTGGCATGTCCACGATCGTGTGGACAGGTCAGTATGTATGCCCTGTATTCACACGACTTAGACACAGGGGCGTGGCTGAGGCCGTGGGAGGCACACGGCCTACCCACACAGGCGTGTGACCTCTGTAACTTAGAAAAAGTTTTAACTTTCTGAGAAATTTCGTATGTGTTCTATTTAGTCTCGGCCCTATTCTAAAGCATGCTTGAGGTCTCGTTGACCTATTTGAGGGATGTTTTGATTGCACTCGATCTGATTCCGTGGATTCTGTATTGAATTGTCTGTAAAAGTTTTTGATCTGTCTGGTAACACCTTTAACCCTAATTTGGCGATGGATACAGGTTAAGGGTGTTACATTTGGTTGGTATCAGAGCTACGGTTTAGTCATTTCTCAGACTAACGTAACGTGTAAAAGTCTTGATAAACCGTAATACGTTCATATTTTAATCCCACAGTCAGCATACTTTTGGATGATTTATTTCCTAAATTGTGAAATTTGGTGCTCCTAATCCTTTAATTTCATGTTTTATACTTAGTAAAGTACCGGAGGATGAAAAGAACGAGAAACAGGGCAAAAATGGAGAAAATGGGCCAAAGTACCAATTGCACAAGGCTTGGGCCGAAACACACGGCCGTGCCACACGGGCGTGTCCTTGCCGCAGTAAAGAAGAGTTCCATTCGGATTAGGGTACTTAGAGGGAAAGAAAGACATTCCAAAATCTATATAAACGCCCTAGAGGCAAACCTTAAAGGGCGCGTTCAGCTAGGCCAAGGAGCCGAGCCAGAGAGGCCAAATTGTGGGATTCACTCGAAGAAAGACAGTTGATTCATCTCAAGAAGCCGGAATCATACTCAAGACTGAGGATCTCTCCTTTAATTCCTTCAGGGGTTTTAGGGTTTTTCTTATGTTTTATTTTATTTTTTCTTCTAAGATGTATTCTTTTATGATTATGAACTAAAGCCCTCAAATACCTGAGGGGGATGAAACCTAAGACGAATCTTGTTATTGTTTTCTGAACTGTATGATAAATACTTGATTTGTTCTTAACTATGTGTTCTTAATTCTTGTTTTGATATTTCAGGATATTGATTCAAGTATTGATGTACTTAGGCAGAGGATGAATATTCCCTATTTAAGAGTAGATCTAGCATAGTTAAGCGGAGTTGATCACAACCCTAGAGATAGGATGACAAAATCTGTCAGATTAGGGTCAAACCTAATATGGGAGTCCATAGATCGAGTTAATGCAATTCTAAGAGTTTTAATTAGAAAGAGATTTCAATTAATCAACCTAGAGGTAGATGTTAGTAGCCTCGAGGGAGGTATTAATATAAATTAGGAAATCCTACAGATCAAGTCAAGTGAATAAATTGTCTGGTTCAGAGTTAGATAACACGTGAAGTCTAGGTGGATTCTTCCTCGAGTATTATCTTAATCAATTGGTTTTCTCACAAGTATTTCCCCAATTCCTTCTCTGTGTCTTAGAATCTTTAGCTTAGTAGTTAGTTAATTTTAGATTAAATGACAATTCTCTTAATTCTTAGGCTAAATAATAAAATGAATGTTAGTATTAGTACTTTTGATTCCTCTGGGTTCGAAAATCAGGTCTTACGACTAAACTATACTACTGTTCATAGGTGCGCTTGCCTCAATCATGGTGATAGTTAGTTTCTAGGCTCGATTATTCATTATATAAATTTTTAAGACTTTTCCACCACCATCAAGTTTTTGGCGCCGTTACCGGGGAACTGAAATATTAAGAATGCTCAATTTTTATTACTTTAGCCATATTTTATTTTTGCAATTAAATTTTATTTTTACTTTTCTAATTTTATTTTTCTTTTCCTAGCAGGTACCTCTAGTTTATGACTAGAAGGAGCCCGACAGGACCTTTAATTTACGACAGTGATATTGAAGGTACTATACGCAGAAACTGAAGAGAAATAAGGCGAAGCCTAAATTACATAGAGGAAGAGCAAGAAGACAAAATCAATACTACTGAGGAGATGGCTGATAACAATCCGCTACCTCAGGAGGTGCCGAAAATCATACTCCTCGAACAATGTATGATTACCCTAAACCTAATTTAACCGGAACTGAGTTAAGTATTGTTAGACCTGCTATTGCTGCAAATAATTTTTAACTAAAACCTAACACAATTCAGATGATACTGCAATTTGTTCAGTTTGATGGTTTGCAGCAAGCGTGTAGGGGTTGCTTTGTTTAGAGAAAATGTCCGGTAAGCCTCTCCGAGGGAGGTATGGAAGGGTAACGTTCTTAGTATAGTTATGTTGTTGTTACCCCCTTGTTTGCACGAAATTTTTTATAAGCCTCCCCGAAGGAGGTTTCGAGGGGTAAAGTACCTTCTTCTTCACCCGACATACGCTACAAGTATCCCTACTTGGTCGGCCACCAGTGGGACCGACGCGTGCCCAGGAAAGTGTGGTGGTGCTACACCAGTTTCATGAGCAATACCCGCCTTCTCGTACTATTTGCTGTTCCCTTTCCTCCTCCATTTCAGCTGGAGTTGTAACACCCCAAACCCAGTCTAAACGATACGACCAAATCTGGCGTGTCACTGGGAAGAAAACGTCTTACAAACCATTTTGTTGACTTGATTTGAAAAGACAACTTTTGTGTAGTTTAAGAAAAACGTGGTTGAATGGAGTGAATTGTTAAAACATTTTGAAACTTTATACAGCATGATAGAATCACTTTGTTGTTAACCCTAGTTTATTATTTATCCGGTGTACAACTTTAGAAAAACTTAGAGTATTCACTTAAGTTTATAAAATCGTCCATTTCGTAAATTACTTGGCATGTTTTTTTTTCCGTTTAATAAAAGTTTAAGGAAAATAGAACGAATGAAAAAAAAAACCCAAAGTAAAGTTTAAGTGGCCTTATTACAAACTGAAATCCAAACATAAAGTAGAGGAAAACTATATCTGAAATAAACAGTGAAATAGAAACAATTGTTGAGCATGGCCACCACGAGTCCACCCCGGCTCCGAATCCACGATCTAAGCATTATCTGAAAAAAACAACGGAATGGGTGAGTCACTGAGACTCAGTGTGTAATTCCCCATCCTGAAAGACATTAGGCTCATCCACAGATTCATATGATATTATGCATGTCATGCAACCCATTACCTAAGTATCCATCCGAGTCTCCCAAATCTACCCCTTGTGGCACCTAGCCACTGGTGGTACCTAACCACTGGTAATCGAAGTTACAAATATTCATATGTGGGGCCAACCCACTTGTGGTACCTAACCACTAGTGACGATCCCTTAAATCGATATATGGGGCCAACCCACTGTGGTACCTAACCACTAGGACGAGTCACATAAATAATCATATGTGGTACCTAACCACTGGTGGTTCCAAACCACTGAGACTTAGTCACAGAATAATAATATGTGGGGCCAACCCACGTGTGGTACCAAACCACTGGTGACAGTCTGATAAATCATGCCTTCCCCCTCCTCTCATCATACTTATATTTCATGTATATGTTTCTCCACACCATATGATCATGCTTAATACATAAGAAAGTATAACATGGCACACACAAGTTTCACATAGATAAGGCACGTTATTCACCATAATGGACTTACCCGGAGTCCTTGCTTATATCTGTAAGGGTAACATAATGTTTCCCACTGTTATTCAGGCTTTTAACAAAAACAACATTTAACATAACAGCATATGAAGTGCGTAAGACCTAATTCTCGTACTATCGCACTCACTGCTTTAACACTATCGTCACTCGAGACTTCCACTATCTACCTACAATCTTTCTTCGATGCCGGCCCACAACCCAGTGGCCAATCTACCGACATCGCTTTCGCTTCTTGAAATTAGGAAATTTGTGTTCACAGATCCAACCCCTCCTATCGGTCGGCTGACATTTGAGTCCATAACAATCCCTTGGTCACTAAACCGAATTTAATCGATGAGATCAAATTTGGGAGATAATCATAACACTTAAAACGAAACCCTTACCTAGATCGTCAAATCCCAAAAATCCTCAAGAAAGTGTCACCACCCTACCTACATCCGGGCAAGCATCCAAACATTAGACCAACACGATAATCGCACCTACGCTTGATGAGATTTGGTAAAAGAGAAAGGGTAAGGGAGTGGCCATTCAGCCGAACCAATTACCAACACATACCTTCGGTTTTCCTCACAGTTTGGCATGAGAGATCACAGCCAGAAAGATTCAGCTTCTAGGAATAAAGAGTGAAAATCGACAAGATATTAGGGAAGTGATTCGGGTTAGAAACTAGATGAGAAAGAAAGAAATAACAAGGAAGAAAACCACGGAGAACTTACCAATCTTGAGATGATGATTCAACTATGGTGTAACTTCAGGAAAAGAGGCTAAACTTTAAAGGTTTCGGCTATGGGAGAAGAAAATATGGGCAAAGAGGGTTTGGCTTTTAGGAAGATATTGAAGAGGAGAATAGAGCTAGAGGGTTTCGGTTTTGAAGCAAATGAGAGAACCCATAGGAAAAGAGAATTTCGGCTTTGAGAGAGGAGATAAGAAAAAGAAAAATGTGAGAAAAGATGGACACTCTTGCCTACTAATTTCGGCATATCAAACCGAATTTCACCCACTCCCCAAAGTTTGATTTTCGGCCAACTCTTCCTCCACCTGATAACTCTTATCCTCCCTTGCTATCTTAATCCACATCCTCCCTTCAAAAGAGGCCTACTAAGCACCAACTCCTCTTCTCACAATTTAATATATTATCCACATAATAAAAGAATTAAATCCCCTATTTCCTAGCCATTATGCCGTCCTCCCCTCCCCCCTTAGAGTGTCAAATTTTAGCCCAAAAACATGGGCTCCAAGAGGCTAACACTTAGGCCCAATGCTCCCTTTAGTGACGCCGCCAACTTGCTCCCTTATAGCACCACCAGATTTTGGGCCATAAGCCCACCTTGCAAATTTTGAACACAGATACCCCTTCTTTCTTTCCTATAGCTCCCCATTAGAAAATTAACCCAGGTCTCAGCCCAAACCTGAACCCAATTCGCGCCTCTAAATCTCAAGCTAACACTTTAGCCCTACAACACACAAAAATGCACAGACCCACTTACTCAGGATGTTATAGTTCTACACCCCTTAAATTAAATTTCATCCTTAAAATTTACCTGATCAAAAGAGTTAATGGTATTGCTGTCGCATAACATCTTTTGGCTCCCATGTCGCTTCTTCTGATCCATGGTTTCACCATAATACCTTCACCAAAGGAACTGATTTCCTACGAAGTACTTTGACATCCCGATTCAGGATCTGCATTGGTTCCTCCTCAAAAGATAAGTCTGGGCTCACCTCAATTTCTTCCATCGGCACAACTTGAGATGGATCTGAGCGATAGCGCCTAAGCATGGAAACATGGAACACATTATGGATCTGACTCAACTCTGGTGGCAACTCAAGCTGATAAGCTACTGGACCCACTCACTTTAACACCTGATAAGGCCCGGTAAACCTAGGGCTCAGCTTGCCTTTCCGACCAAATCTCAGCACTTTCTTCCACGGAGACACCTTCAAGAAAACCCTGTCACCTTCTGCAAATTCTATATCCTTCTGTTTGAGATCGGCATAGGACTTTTTCCTGTCCGACGCTTTCTTCAAACGGGCTCGAATCAGTCTGACCTTCTCTTCTGTTTTAGCCACCAACTCGGGACCCAATAACTGCCGCTCCCCCAACTCCGTCCAACACGTCAGGGTATGACACTTCCGACCATATAACGCTTCATATGGTGCCATCCGAATACTTGCCTAGGAACTATAGTTGTATGCGAACTCCGCCAATGGCAGAAATTCTTCCCAACTACCTCTGAAATCCAAGGCACAACCCCGTAGCATATCTTCCAAGACCTGGATTACCCTCTCCGACTGTCCATCTTACTGGGGATGAAATACCGTACTGAAATCCAACTTTTTACCCAATGCTTGGTGTAACGCTTTCCAAAACCTCGACATGAACCTAGAGTCCCTGTCTAAGATAATCGACACTGGCACCCCATGTAACCTCACAATTTTTGCCACATATAACTTAGCCAACCTTGGGAGAGAGTAATCAATCCGAACAGGTATAAAATGAGCCGATTTTGTTAAACGGTCAACGATCACCCAAACCGAATCATTCTTAGTAGGCGTGAGGGGTAGCCCACTAACGAAATCCATCGTGATCCTTTCCCATTTCCACTACAAATTCTTTATCGGTTGCAACAATCCCGAGGGTAACTGATGTTTGGCTTTGACGTGTTGACACGTTAAACACTTACTCACAAATTCAGTTACTTCTCGTTTTAGGCCTGGCCACCAGAACTACTCCCGCAAACCCCGGTACATCTTACTACCTCCAGGATGCATAGCGTATGGACTACTATGAGCCTCCTGAAGAATCTTCTACCTTAACTCCACATCTCTAGGCATGCAAACTTTCCCCTGAAAACACAGCACTCCACCGCTGCTCAAGCTATACCCCTCCAATCCACCATTCGGCACTTGCAGACAATGAGTATTTAAAACTTCATCTACTAGTTGTTTTTCCTTAACTTGGTTTACCCACGTTGGCTTCACTTACAGTTCTGCTAACAGACTTTCGTCATCATACAGACTAAGGTGGGCAAACAAGGCTCTTAAATCTGTCATAACCTTGCGGCTCAAGGCGTCAGCTACCACGTTAGCCTTACCCAGATGTTATTCAATCGAGCACTTCAATAGCTCGATCCACCTCCTCTGCCTTAAATTCAATTCCTTCTGCATAAGGAGGTATCTCAAACTCTTATGATCCGTGTACACAATAGACTTTTCTTCATACAAGTAATGTCTCTAAATTTTTAGGGCGAAAACCACCGCAGCCAACTCTAGACCATGCGTCGGGTAATTCACCTCGTGAGGTTTCAATTGTCAAGAAGCATATGCTACTACCTTCCCTTCTTGCATCAGCACACATCCTAACCCTGTGTGAGACGCATTAGAATAAACCGTAAACTCTTTCCCTGCTTCAGGTTGAATCAGCACCGGAGCTTCCGTCAAAATCCTTTTTAACTTCTCAAAACTTTCTTGTTGCTTGTCTGACCACACAAACGGAACCCCTTTCCTTAGCAACTTGGTTAACGGTGCTGCAATCAAAGAAAACTCTTCCACAAACCTCCTGTAATATCCTGCTAAACCTAGAAAACTCTAGATTTTCACCACAGACTTCGGTGGTTTCCAGTCCAATACAGCTTCAATCTTCCGTGGGTTCACTCTAATCCCCTCAGCCGACACCACATGACCCAAAAAGGTAACTTTCTTTAACCAGAACTTGCACTTACTAAACTTAGCGAACAACTGCTTTTCTCTGTTTGTTTCACCTCCTCAGCAATCTTGGCTTTTCTACAAGAACGGCAAATTCCCTCTCTCGCTGCGGAGCAATCAACACCCGTAGCTCATCTCTTAGTCCGTCCTCAAACCTAACACAGTGCTCATGCTCCGTAGCCACGATACCCCGAGCATACCTGCTCAACCGCAAGAATTTTGCTTCGTACCCGAATACCGACTTACTCCACTGCACCAAATTCAAGAACGTCTTACATTGTGCATCTATATAACTAGTCCCAACGTACTTCCTCTGGTAAGCCACCTTAAAGAAATCCCAAGTGATGTCATCGGCCATCGTACCTTCCCTGACTGTAAGGCACCACTGATAAAACTTATCTCGGAGAAGAGACACTATCCCTTTCAACTTCTCATCAGCCGTGAAATCTAAATCATCCATTATGCGCTCTGTTGCCTCTAACCAATACTCCGCTGTGTTGGGAGCTACACCTGAAACTCCCCTAAATACCTCTGCTCCATTAGCTCAGAGTTGTTTAGACACAGATTTTTGAGCCCTCACACCTACGCCTGCTCCAACGACTCTCTCCAAGACTCGTAGCATAGCCTGCGACACCGCGTCATCACCACCCATTTGCTCCTAGAACTCAGCGCCCACAGATGGCGGCGCTGGTACCTCATTTTCTGACTCAAAACCAGACCCTACTGGTTCTGACACCGTTATCCTACCCCTACCACGACCACGCACATTACGCCCGCGTCCGCGACTGCTCATGACTAGCGTTCGTGATTTAATCTGATTTAGAAATTTTTATAGGTTAATAACTTTTTCTTTTACGAATTAACAATGAACAGTCTTCTGGAAGGAAGTTTTTAACAGTGGTTCTTTCGAATTTGAACTATGTCTACATAGTTCAGTTCTTGAGTCTGTATTTCTAATTCTCAAATTCACATTCAGCAGAGTACCGCATACATGTATTCAACACAAATACATCCACGAGCTCACATTCGTCACCTTAGGGCATCTTCGTCATTTCACTACCCAGGGGTATTTTCATAATTTTAACCTACAGGGGTATTTTTGGTAATTTTCCCAAATAAGGTATCTTGGTGATTTTTCAAAATAGGGGTATTTCGGTAATTTTACAATCTGGGGGTATTTTGGTAATTTTGCAATCTAGGGATATTTCGATAATTTTGCCAATTTTTGGTAACTTTCGTAAATTAAGGGGTAGTTTGATAATTCTTCAAACAGGGGTGCTTTGGTTATTTTCTAAATAGGGTTATTTTGGTCATTTTATAAAATCAAGGGTATTTTGGTCATTTTACAAAATCAAGGGTATATAAGTAATTTTACAAAGATGGGGCACTGGTCCCTTTCGGGTTTTAGTTAAAACTTTGGCCCATTAACAAGCCCTCACGGTTAAGGTGAACAGTCACTACGCACCAGGTAAGATTCCAGAGAAGAGGAGGTGAGTCGCTGGGACTGCTTAAATACCAAGCTCTTCCTGAATCCAATCCTAGGCATGCGTATGCCTGTTACCACACCCTAGTTCTTCTGACTTACTCACAGACATGTTTATTTAGGGAAGTTAAGTTTTATGAAATGTAAGAGTTTGTGTAACTAGGCCTAAGGTCCACAAGCCCTAACATATCTATCTACGTCCCTACAAACCCATTAATCCCATCACACACACATATATATATATATCACATCAGAGTTAGGATACTTACTTGGGTGGATCGGTGCCGGAGACTCAGGTGCCATGCTTTTCGAGATAAGCATCTCCCCAGAAATCATTTTACAGACCTTTTATTGAAAATATTTTGGGCCTTATACCCACTGCTGAGCTTTTGAACCTGGCTCTGATACCAAAAATGTTACACCTCAAACCCGGTCTAAACGCTACGATCGAATCTGGCGTGTCACTGGGAAGAAAACGTCTTACAAACCATTTTGTCGACTTGATTTGAAAAGACAACTTTTTTGTAGTTTAAGAAAAACGTAGTTGAATGGAGTGAATTGTTAAAACATTTTGAAACTTTATACAGCATGATAGAATCACTTTTTTGTTAACCCTTGTTTATTATTTATCCGGTGTACAACTTTAGAAAAACTCAGAGTATTCAATTAAGTTTATAGAATCTTCCATTTCGTAAATTACTTGGCATGTTTTTTTTTTTTTCCGTTTAATAAAAGTTTAAGGAAAACAGAACGAATGAAAAAAAACCCAAAGTAAAGTTTAAGTGGCCTTATTACAAACTGAAATCCAAACTTAAAGTAGAGGAAAACTAAATCTGAAATAAACAGTGAAATAGAAACAATTGTTGAGTATGGCCACCACGAGTCCACCCCGGCTCCGAATCCACGATCTAAGCATTATCTGAAAAAAACAACGGAAGGGGTGAGTCACCGAGACTCAGTGTGTAATTCCCCATCCTGAAAGACATTAGGCTCATCCACAGATTCATATGATATTATGCGTATCATGCAACCCATTACCTAAGTATCCATCCGAGTCTCCCAAATCTACCTCTTGTGGCACCTAGCCACTGGTGGTACCTAACCACTGGTAATCGAAGTTACAAATATTCATATGTGGGGCCAACCCACTTGTGGTACCTAACCACTAGTGACGATCCCTTAAATCGATATATGGGGCCAACCCACTGTGGTACCTAACCACTGGGACGAGTCACATAAATAATCATATGTGGTACCTAACCACTGGTGGTTCCAAACCACTAAGACTTAGTCACAGAATAATAATATGTGGGGCCAACCCACGTGTGGTACCTAACCACTGGTGACAGTCTGATAAATCATGCCTTCCCCCTCCTCTCATCATACCTATATTTCATGTATATGTTTCTCCACACCATATGATCATGCTTAATACAAAAGAAAGTATAACATGGCACACACAAGTTTCACATAGATAAGGCACGTTATTCACCATAATGGACTTACCCAGAGTCCTTGCTTATATCCGTAAGGGTAACATAATGTTTCCCACTATTTTTTCGGCTTTTAACAAACACAACATTTAACATAACAGCATATGAAGTGCGTAAGACCTAATTCTCGTACTATCGCACTCACTGCTTTAACACTATCGTCACTTGAGACTTCCACTATCTACCTACAATCTTTCTTCGATGCCGGCCCACAACCCGATGGCCAATCTCACCCCCTGATACTGCTCGCTTCTTGAACTTAGGGGCTGTGTTCACAGATCCAACGCCTCCTATCAGTTGGCTGACATTTGAGTCCATAACAATCCCTTGGTCACTAAACCGAATTTAATCGATGAGATCAAATCTGGGAGATAATCATAACACTTAAAACAAAACCCTTACCTAGATCGTCAAATCCCGAAAATCTTCAAGAAAGTGTCACCACCCTACCTACATTCGGCCAAGCATCCAAACATTAGACCAACACGATAATCGTACCTACACTTGATGAGATTCGGTAAAAGAGAAAAGGTAAGGGAGTGGCCATTCGACCAAACCTATTACCAATACATACCTTCGGCTTTCATCACAGTTCGGGACAAGAGATCACAGCGAGAAAGATTCGGCTTCTAGGAATAAAGATTGAAAACTGACAAGATATTAGGGAAGTGATTCGGGTTAGAAACTAGATGAGAAAGAAAGAAATAGCAAGGAAGAAAACCACGGAGAACTTACCAATCTTGATATGATGATTCGGCTATGGTGTAACTTTGAGAAAAGAGGCTAAACTTTGAAGGTTTTGGCTATGGGAGCAGAAAATGTGGGCAAAGAGGGTTCGGCTTTTAGGAAGATATTGAAGAGGAGAATAGAGCTACAGGGTTTCGATTTTAAAGCAAATGAGAGAACCCACAGGGGAAGAGAATTTCGGCTTTGAGAGAGGAGATGAGAAAAAGAAAAATGTGAGAAAAGATGGACACTCCTGCCTATTAATTTCGGCATATCAAACTGAATTTCACCCACTCCCCAAAGTTTGATTTTCTGCCAACTCTTCCTCCACCTGATTACTCTTATCCTACCTTGCTATCTTAATCCACATCCTCCCTTCAAAAGAGGCCTACTAAGCACCAACTCCTCTTCTCACAATTCAATATATTATCCATATAATAAAAGAATTAAATCCCCTATTTCCTAGCAATTGTGTCATCCTCCCTTCCCCCCTTAGAGTGCCAAATTTTAGCCCAAAAACATAGGCTCCAAGTGGCCAACACTTAGGCCCAATGCTCCCCTTAGTGACGCCGCCCACTTGCTCCCTTACAGCACCACCAGATTTTGGGCCACAAGCCCACCTTGCAAATTTTGAACACAGATACCCCTTCTTTCTTTCCTATAGCTCCCCATTAGAAAATTAACCCAGGTCTCAGCCCAAACCTGAGCCCAATTCGCACCTCTAAATCTCAAACTAACACTTTAGCCCTACAACACACAAAAATGCACAAACCCACTTACTCAGGATGTTACAGGAGTAAAATACTATCTTATTTAAGGAATCTAGAACCAATCTAAAAGCTTTTTTCAAGAGCGTCGTGTCCAACTTAGAATATCTTGAGTTGCGTAGAATCTTGCTAGCATCGTTGCCGACAATTCCCTATAGTTTAAAACTATAGAACAACGTCTCTTCCTTCAGGCTACAACATTTTTTTGCCATCCCACCTTTTGAGAATTATCAAACAGATGGTTAGTAGTGCCACTTTCGGTCAAAAAAATGTTGCACTGAAGTTGACCTATTGGTAACGGATCAGGGTTGCAGCCTTCAACCAAATTCCTGCGCTATGGAATTTTAAAGCTGGCATGTACGCCGCTCCGTACCCTACACAGAAACTTGGATAAACTCTTATTGCTTGTTCCTGAGCTACAAGATTTATGGCCTCGCTAAGCCATAATCCCCTACATCAATCTCTAGCGAGATTTCATGAATCCGGTTTGATTCACGTAAGTAGATGGATCCACCACAGACGGTTAACCCCGTGAGCATTCTCTTAAGCTCTGGACAATAAGTAAGAATTACAGAGGTTTTAGACTTAACTCTTGTACTCCACTCTGAGATCACACTAACAGTGATTTCGAGTACCACTTTATGACATGAAGATCCAAATAATCACTTGGCGAATTTCCTAGAATTTTGCTATACTTTCAAAATAAATGGAATTTCTGATGATTCCATCCGTCTTCGGTTATTTCCCTTTTCCTTGAGGAATAAAGCTAAATAGTGGTTGAATTCTCTTCCACGAGGATCAATAACTACATGGGATCAAATGACTGAAAATTTTTTATTAAAATATTTTCTGCCGGCCAAAATGGCCAAGTTAAGGAATGATATCTCATCTTTTGTGCAGATAGATCTAGAAACACTATATGATGCATGGGAGAGATACAAGGACTTACTAAGAAGGTGCCCACACCATTGACTACCTTTGTGGCTATGGGTCCAAACCTTTTACAACGGTGTGAACCCCTTAACTAGGCAGTTGATTGATTCAGCCACCGGCGGAACCGTGAATAACAAAACACCTGAGGTGGCCTACGAATTCATTGAAGAGATGTCACTAAATAACTATTAGTGGCAAGTCAAGAGGACAAGGCCAACAAAAGCCGCCAGTATTTTCAACTTTGACGCAGTAACCATGTTATCAAACCAGGTAGAACTTTTAATTAAGAAAATTGATGGCTTTTGTGGTTCTTCGTAGGTACATCCAGCTATACAGTACGATATGAATGGAGGAGGGATGAGAAATCCAGAATATCCACCTTACAACCCGAGCGCTGAAAACGAGCAAGTTCACTATATGGGTAAAAATTTTAAATCTCAAAATAACCCTTATAGTAATACTTATAATCCAGGTTGGAGGAACCACCCCAATTTCTCATGGGGTGGTCAAGGAAATCAAAGAAAACAACCCCCTCCAAACTTCCAACAATAGCCCTACCCACAGGTAAAGAAGCCGAACCTTGAGGAGATGTTGACAAAATTCATAACGGTGTCAGCAACACGTTTCCAAAACACCGAAATAACACTTAAAAATCAACAAGCATCTATTCAAGGGATCGAGAATCAGTTAGGGCAACTTGCTAAGTTGATCTCCGAACGACCACAAGGTAGCTTGCCAAGCAACACTGAAACTAACCCAAAAGAGCAACTTCAAGCCATAACAGCTCATGACAGTGAAGGGTTAGTGGAATCTGAATCTGAGCCAAGGCAAGAACCTATGGTAAGTAAGGTAAGGTTGAGGTAAGCCAAGAAAAACCAAAATCGGTAATTAAAGAATACCAACCTCGAATACCATACCCCACTGCGATGAAGAAAGATAACACAGATGAACAATTCGGTAAATTTCTTAAACTTTTAAAGAAGTTACACATTAACTTACCATTTCTTAAAGCTCTTTCGCAGATGCCAGATTCAAGGAAATTTTTAAAAGTGCATTTAACAAACAAGCGGAAGTTAGACGAGGAATCGCATGTGGAACTAAATACAATATGCTCAGTAATGTTGCAAAATAAACTACCATGAAATTAAAAGATCTAGGGAGTTTTACAATTCCATGTTTAATTGGTAGTTTAGCTATTGATAATTCTTTAGCTAATTTAGGGGAAAGCATCAATATTATGCCTTATAAAATGTTTAAATAGCTGGGTCTAGGGAAACCCAAACAAACTAGGATGAGCATTCAATTAGCTGATAAAACTATTAGAATTCCTAGGGGTATAATTGAAGATGTACTTGTGAAAATTGACAAATTCATATTCTTAGTAGACTTTGTTGTTTTAGACATGGATGAGGACAATACGGTCCCTTTAATCTTAGGAAGGCCCTTTTTAGCAACTACCAGATCTAAAATTGATGTTAGTAGAGGAGAACTTATACTTGATGTAGGTGATGAATCAATCAGTCTTCAAGCTCTCGACTCAGCTAGGACATCGAGGGATAAAAGTGAGAATGTAAATTCTATTGATAATCATTTGGCCCAACTTTCTTAACAGGAAGCACCATGAAATCACATAACTGATCCAGATCTTAGACCTCGTACCAATAAAGAAGTAATTCAGAAGGAACTAAGGCTTCAGGTCGACGAACTGGACGAGTGGAAAGCGCATTTCAAGGAGAAATCAAAACTACACGAAGTGAAACCGAAGGAAGCCCCAAACGAGTCTATAAGAACATCAAATCACTTCAAAATATGAGATCAAGTATGTTAGATAAAATAGACCCTCAAATCGCCACTTCAGACCTCAAGACAAACGAAGATATCCCGTTTAAGGTACTTAATGTCTTCCTATATAGAACAATTGAGGTAAGTAACCCCATATTCGGCACTTTTAAGGTAAACACTACTCGACTCGAACTATATACTGATAATCAAACTGAAACTATGAGAAAGGATTTTCAACTCCTCAAACCACCATGAATGTACGAATGAGAGGTAAGTATAGCTTAAGACTATAAACGAGCACTTTTCGGGAGGCAACCCAAGCACTAACCCCATTAATTTTTACATTTTTATTTTTTACTTCTATTTTTTCCTTTTTTAGCACCTAACTATGAACTAACAAAAGTGTAGATGTCCGTACCACACAGCCTTGCACACGGCCGTGGTCGTGGCTGTGTGGACACTATGGATTTTTGTACTGGCATGGCAGAGATAGTACGGAACAGGACAAAAAATATCTTCAAGCCACGGGCTCCGACTAAACACCACAGTCGTGCGACACAGCCGTGGCCAACACTGTTTTATCAACACGGGCATAGAAACCTGCACACTGGCGTGGGAGAAACGAATGAACCAACGCACGGACATGAGATACGGCCGTGTGACTTGACACGCCCATGACACACAGGTGTGGCGATGCACCAGATCTGAAATTTTTATTTAAAACACCCCTCTCCCTTTCTCACTTACTCCCCATTCCCTTCTTTCATATCCTTTACACTCCCCTCCCTTCTCATTTTATTCCTTCTTCATTCTCTAACCTTTTTTATCTTCACCATATCCATGTCAAAGAAGTGGAAGGACCATAGCACAGTCTCCCTGGGCGAGACCGATCTACATAAGTTCATGCCAGCCGCTTCATTAAATCGACAGGAAAAAGACCTTTGAGTCTATTTAATCTTTCTTTTTCTTTTCTCTTTTCCTTTATTTTCCTTATATTTATTTCTCTTATACTAAATTTAGTTTATTTTATTTCAGTTTCTTGGTTTCAGGTTTTCAGGCTTTTTGGGAATCACACACCACAGCCTTAGAAATCACACCCACATTGCGAACCATCTAACAATAAGGACTTTTCAGTCCATTAATCTTTTCTTTTAGTCTTATTTCACTTCTTACATTCTTTCTTTTTATCTTTATTTTCTTTAAATATATAATTAGTATAGCTTAAATTATTCTTACTATTTCCTGGCTAACTCTTCACAAGATTCCCAATTTCTTCATCTAGCATAGAGATTGTTGGCAGCCACCACACCACCACTAGAGACCCCCCTCCAACTTATGTTTCACCTCCGAATCAAGTTTCCACACCTCTAACTCAAGGAATCCATCCAAAAATTAGGAAGTTTCACTTTTCCCTATCTCTTATGATTTCATATATATCTTTGTACATTAAGGGCAATGTAAATCATAAGTGTGGGGGTGAATTTTATTTCGAAAAAGTTCCTAAATTTTTGCATTATTCTCAAATCCCTGAATGATATCTTATCTTAAGTAATTTCCTTATATCACTAATTAGAATGAAACTTCTATTGATATATGATTTTTATTGATATGTTTTAGATTAAGTCATAGTTAATTGTGCATTGATGATTTAAACCTTAGGAGACTAGAGTATCAAGCATGATAAGTCTATTTTTCAGAATTAAAAATTTGCTAGGTTGTTGACCTAAATTTGAATATTACCTTGAAGTTTGAAATTTGCAAGGTTGTCATCAAAAACCATAATTTTTGTGAGATTTTGAGCCTTTTATAGCATATATTTTTTTTCGTGCTCACTTTATTGGTTATGAGTGTGTCAACATTGATTTGTTATTCTAGAACTTGCTTCGATTATACATGTCAAGACCACACCTTTGATTTGATATACTAAGATGATAAAGGCATTTAGGATTTAACCCACTTACTCCACTAAAAGCCTACCCTCACAATTAACCCCTAGTGAACCCCTTTGATCCTAACAACCTTTTTATTGATTCACCCACTAATATTAACCCAAAACCCATCTTGTATTTGTTATCACCATTTCTCTTAATTACCCTTCTATCGAGACTTAATTTGATCAGTTGCCTAATTATTTTATTTAGTAGCAGAATTCATCTTGTATTATGTATTTACTTGATTTGTTCTTAAAAAAATTGAAGTACATTCATTATTAGTTCCGTAATTAAGTGAGCATATACGTTTAAATTCAACATCTCAAAGAATAAGCTCGTATTATTAGTATTACAAGTTTTCAATTGATGTAATCAGTTCATTGTTCCTAGTTAGGTAATTTGTCAATTCAATCACGATTTTAACCTTCTAATTCAGCCTATATCCACACCTTTAACTCGTGCCCCATTACAACCCTTGAAAGACCTTTTGATTTGTGCATCATCTTATTTTATAGTGGTGGAGATTTGATTTTCATGCAAGCCTATGGTAATAACTTTTCATGTTTGACTAATGAGTGATTTATTTTGAACCTTAAACACCTTAAGTGATTTGAGTGAATCCTTAGTGAGGATGTCAATCCTTGTCAGTGTTGAAACAAAGGTAATTATTCAGATAAGGGGAAACGCCTATGTTTTCATGCTATAAACTTATGACTTTGATTGATTGAATCTTTAGGACTCTTTAAGTTAAATTATCCATGTATAAATTATCCATGAATTATGATGAGACATTGTTAACAGGAATTTTGAATTGAGGGAAGTTAATTCTGATTGTGAGTTGAGAATTTTGCTTGAAGACAAGCAAATGCTTAAGTGTGGGTGTATTTGATAAACTGTAATATGTTCATATTTTAATCCCACATTTAGCATACTTTTGGATGATTTATTTCCTGAATTGTGGAATTTGGTGCTCCTAATCCTTTAATTTCATGTTTTATACTTAAGAGAGCACCGGAGGATGAAAAGAATGAGAAACGGGCTAAAAATGAGAAAATGGTAAAAAGTATGAAGTGCACACGGCCTGGGCCCGAAACATACGACCGTGCCTACTTAGCAGATTCGACCACAGCTTGGCCCCGAATCACACGGTCGTGCCACACGGTTGTGTCCCTGCCGCAGTAAAGAAGGGTTCCATTCGGATTAAGGTACTTAGAGGCAAAGGAAGACATTCCAAAAGACTATATAAACACCCTAGAGGCCAACCTTAAAGGGTGCATTCAGCTAGGCTAAGGAGCCGAGGCAGAGAGGCTGAATTGTGGGATTCACTCGAAGAAAGCCAGTTGATTCATCTCAAGAAGTCGAAATCATACTCAAGACTGAGGATCTCTCGTTCAATTCCTTCAGAGGGTTTTAGGGTTTTTCTTATGTTTTTTTTTATTTTCTTCTGAGATGTATTTTTTTATGATTATGAACTAAACCCTCAAATACCTGAGGGGGGTGAAACCTAAGACGGATCTTGTTATTATTTTTTGAACTATATGATAAATACTTGATTTGTTCTTAACTATGTGTTCTTAATTCTTGTTTTGATATTTCAGGATACTGATTCAAGTATTGATGTGTTTAGGTAGAGGAGAAATATTCCCTGTTTAAGAGTGGATCTAAAATAGTTAAGCGAAGTTGATCACAACCCTAGAGATAGGATGACAAAAATCTGTCGGATTAGGGTCAAACCAAATATGAGAGTCCATAGATCAAGTTAATGCAATTCTATGGGTTTTAATTAGAAAAATATTTCAATTAATCAACCTAGGGTTAGACGTTAGTAGCCTCGAGAGAGGTATTAATATAAATTAGGGAATCCTATGGATCAAGTCAAGTGAATAAATCATCTGGTTCAGAGTTAGATAACACGTGAAGTCTAGGTGGATTCTTCCTTGGGTATTGTCTTAATCAATTGGTTTTCCCACAAGTATTTCCCCAATTCCTTTTCTGTGTCTTAGCATCTTTAGCTTAGTAGTTAATTAATTTTAGATTAAACGACAATTCTCTTAATTCTTAGGCTAAATAATAAAAAGAAAGTTAGTATTAGTACTTTTGGTTCCTTTGGGTTTGACAATTTGGGCTTGCCAATAAACTATACTACTGTTTGATAGGTGCGCTTGCCTCAATCGTGGTGATAGTTAGTTTTTAGGCTCAATTATTCATTATATAAAATTTTAAGACTTATTCCACCACCATCAAATCTAGCTATACATGCCATTTATCTGAACTGTGATAGTGTGATGAATCTTGACATGTAAAATGTGAATTTTGTATAGTAATAGATCCCAAAAGAGCTATAGCTGACAATGTAGAAAGCAATGCGCCTGCTCCTGCTCAAGGGACAGTGCCATTTGATTCGAGACCGGTTACGAGCGATCAAGAGGGAGAAGCTAAACAAGCTTCCTTCCAGATGATGAATGAGTGGATCACTCAGTTCGTAAGAAATAATCTGACTGTTTCACAACCTCTGCCCCCGCCTAATCCCCCTCAGACATTTGCTATGCCTCTGATTGTGAATCTGAATCTGTTGAATAAACCTCCGATCGAAAAAATACGTAAGTATGGGGCTGAAGAATTCAGGGCTACTAGTGATGACGATGCTGAGAAAGCCGAGTTTTGGCTCAAAAACATAATCCAAGTATTTAATGAGATGTCATTAACTCCAAAAGAAAGTATTAAATGTGTTGTATATTTGTTACGAGATGTGGCTTATCAGTGGCAGAAATCTTTAATTTCTGTTGTTCTGAAAGAGCGGGTCACATGAGATTTCTTTCAGATTGAGTTTCGAAAATAATACATTAGTTAGAGGTTCATTGACCAGAAACGGAAGGAATTCCTGGAATTGAAATAGAGCCACATGTCTGTCACTGAATATGAATGAGAGTTCGTGAGGCTAAGTCAGTATGCTCGAGTGTGTATCATCGGAAGAAATAATGTGCAAAAGATTTGTAGATGGCCTAAATAAAGACATTCGTCTGCTAGTTGCTATTCTGGAGATAACAGAGTTTGTTCTGCTTATAGATCGAGTGTGCAAAGTTGAGCCACTCGGGAAAGATAAAAGAAAAGCTGAGTCTGAAGCCAGAGATGTGAGAAAGAGGTTTTCGAGCAGATCATTTCAGTCTGCTTCGAAGAAATTCTGAGATGAACATAGCCGTTATAAATCTAATGTGGGACATTTGAATAGAGATCAAGCTAGATCACAGTTGAGCTCCAAAGCTCTAGTAACATCGATGGCTAGTGTTGGAAATGTTTGATCTGATTGACCTAAATGAAAGCATTGTGGTAAAAGACATCCGGGAAGTTGTAGATTGAATGATCGAGGTTGCTTTAGATATGGATCGTTATATCATTTTATCCGTAGTTGCCCAAAAATCTATTGAGCAAGAGATTGTTCAGAATCTGAGATTCGATAATGTTCCAACGAGGGGTAGACCTTCCTGAAACACAATAAATGTCAGTGGTAGTCAAAGAACTACGAGAGACATCGTAGTGAGATCTGAAGCTAGAGCGCCTGCCAGAGCATATGCTATCCGAGCTTGTAAGGAAGCTTTATCTCTAAATGTTATAACGGGTACATTTACTCTTTATGATACTTCTGTGATTGCATTGATAGACCCTGGATCTACTCATTTGTATATATGCATGAACTTAGTATGCAAGAAGACTTTGACTGTAGAGTTTATTGAGTTTGTTATAAAAGTATCGAAACCCTTAGGTAAAAGTGTCCTGGTTGACAAAGTATGTAAGAACTATCTGTTGATGTTTCGAGATATCTATTTTCCTACTGATATGATGCTATTACCGTTTGATGAGTTTGATATAATTTTGGGAATGGACTGGTTGACATTGCATGATGCTGTTGTAAATTGTAAAAGAAAGACCATTGATTTGAGATGTCAAAATGATGAAATAGTTAGGATTGAGTCTAATGATTTGACTGGGTTACCTACTGCGATATCAGTGATGAAAGCTCAGAATTATATAAAAAAGGGTTACGAAGCTTATTTTGCCTATGTAATTGATTCGAAAGTGTTTGAAAAGAAAGTTGAATCAGTGCTAGTTGTCTCTGAATTTCCTGATGTGTTTCCTGAAGAATTACTGGGATTGCCATCGATACGCGAAGTTTAATTTGGTATAGATCTGTTACCTGGTACAACTCCTATTTCGACAGCTCCGTATAGAATGGCACCAATAGAGCTGAAAGAATTAAAGACGCAGTTATAAGAGTTAACTGACAGAGGGTTCGCAAGACTGACTTTCTCACCTTAGGGTGCTCCTGTTCTATTTGTGAAAAAGAAAGATGGCACGGTAAGAATGTGCATTGATTATCGTCAGTTGAACAAAGTGACTATGAAAAACAAATATCCGTTGCCCAGGATTGATGATTTATTTGATCAGCTAAAAGGAGCCACTGTGTTTTCTAAGATAGATCTGAGATTGAGATACTATCAGTTGAGAGTGAAAGATTCAGACATTTTGAAAACTACTTTTAGAACGAGGTACGTGCATTATGAGTTTTATTTATGCCTTTCAGACTAACGAATGCTCCGATGTTTTTATGGATCTGATGAATAGAATTTTTAGACCGTATTTAGATCGATTTGTTGCTATTTTCATTGATGACATTTTGATTTATTCACGTGATGAGATTGAACATGCCGATCATTTGAGAATTATGTTGCAAACTCCGCGAGAAAAGCAATTGTATGTGAAATTTAGCAAATGTGAATTCTGGTTGTATGAAGTCAATTTTTTGAGACATATTGTATCGGCCTCTAGAATATGAGTTGATCCGAGTAAAATTTTTGCTATTTTAGATTGGAAACCTCTGACGAATGTATCTGAAGTCTGCAGTTTTCTGGGACTTGCTGGTTATTATCGAAGATTCATAAAAGGCTTTTCGAAGATTTTGACTCTGTTGATGAGATTGCTTCAGAAATATGTGAAATTTGAATGGTTTGATAAATGTTAGAAAAGTTTCGATCAGTTGAAAATTCTGTTGACTGAAGCTCCAGTTTTAGTACAGCCAGAATTGGGTAAAGAATTTGTGATATACAGTGATGCTTCGTTCAATGGTCTGGGATGTGTTCTGATGCAAGAAGGCAAAGTAATAACTTATGCCTTGAGACAACTAAAGCCTCATGAAAAGAATTATCTGACACACGATCTTGAGCTAGCTGCGATTGTGTTTGCATTAAAAATTTTGCGCCATTATCTTTTTGGTGAGAAATGTCACGTATTTTCAGATCATAAAATTTTAAAGTATCTGATGGCTTATAAATATTTGAATCTGCGACAGAGAAGATGGTTAGAACTGTTAAAAGACTACGAGCTTGTGATAGATTATCATCCGCGTAAAGCAAATGTTGTGGTTGATGCACTAAGTCAAAAGTCATTGTTTGCATTGTGTGCTATGAATGCTTATTTAGACTTGTCTAATGATGGTTCAATTTTAGCTGAATTGAAAATGAAACCGTTATTTTTACAATAAATATATGATGCTCAGAAGATTGATAATTAAATGTTAACAAAACGAGCTCAGTGTGGTTCGAACTCTGATTCTGAATTTTGAGTTGATGTTGATGATTGCTTGAGGTTTCGACATCAATTATGTGCTCCGAGAAACTCAGAATTGATTCAGTTGATTTTGAATGAAGTACATAACAGCCGTTTATCTGTTCATCTTGGAAGTACAAAGATGTATCATGATTTGAAGCAACATTATTGGTGGTCTGGTATGAAAAAGGGATATATTCAATTTTGTTTTGAAATGTTTAGTCTGTTAGCAAGTTAAAGCTGAACATCAAGTTGCATCTAGTTTGTTACAACCAATTCTAATTTCCAAATGAAAATGAGATAGACTGACGATGGACTTTGTTTCTGGATTACCTTTGACTCCGAAAAAGAAAGATGCAATTTGGGTAGTAGTTGATTGATTGAAGAAATCCATCCATTTTATTTTGGTACGATCAGATTACTCACTTGATAGATTAGCCGAGCTTTACATTTCTAATATTGTGAGATTGCACGGGGTGTCGTTGTCCATTGTGTCTGACAGAGATCTGAGGTTTACATCACAATTCTGGAAGAAATTGCAAGAAGCTTTAGGTACAAAATTGCATTTCAATACTGCTTTTCATACATAGACAGATAGCCAATCTGAGCGGATTATTCATATTCTCGAGGACGTGTTGAGATGTTGAATCCTTGAGTTTAATGGTTCTTGGGAATAGTATTTTCATTGACTGAATTTGCATATAACAACATTTTTTAGACGAGTACTAAAATGGCACCTTATGAAGCTTCGTACGGACATAAATGTCGAACACATCTGTATTGGACGGAGCTTAGTGGAAATAAGATACACGGGGTCGATTTGATAAAAGACACTGAACAAAAAGTGAAAGTGATCCGAGATAGTTTGAAAGCAGCGTCTGATCGTCAAAAGTCCTATGCGAACTTGAAACAAAAAGATGTTGAATTTGAGGTCGGTGACAAAGTGTTCTTGAAAGTGTCTCCGTGGAAGAAAATACTCAGATTTGGTCGTATAAGTAAATTGAGTCTGAGGTTCATTGGGCCGTATGAAATTATTGAACGAATAAGGCCAGTTGCGTACAGATTGTTGTTCCCCTCTGAGCTAGGAAAGATTCCTATTGTATTTCACGTGTCAATGCTTAGACAATACAGATCCGATCCCTCTCATGTGATTCCTCCGTCTGAGATTGAAATCTGATCCGATATGACTTACGAAGAAGAACCGATCCGTATCTTAGCACGTGAAGTGAAAGAATTGAGAAAGAAAAGAATTCCATTAGTTAAAGTACTGTGGCATCGATACGGAGTGGAAGAGGCTACGTGGGAGCCTAAAGATTCAATGAAACAGTAATATCCGAATCTGTTTAATGGTAAGATTTTCGGGGACGAAAATCCCTAAGGGGGGAGAATTGTAATAGTCTGGTTTAGACCCTAGTCGGAACAGTGGTTTTGGGACCACAAGTCTGAGTCCAAAAAATATTTTAATATTATTTTCTGTGCCTATGATACGTGTCTAAGCATGTGTGAAATTTCTGTCAATTAATTTGTTCGATTGTGTGCTTAATTTGGCATAGGGACTTTATTGTGAATAATGCAAAAATTTGCATGCTATTTGTTAAAGAACCTATGTGTTGTGGCTTTTAAATGTTGTGGACTTGTAACAGACCGAATTTGACCCTAAACGGAACGGTGGTTTCGGGACCACGAATCCGAGACTGAGAAATATTTTAATATTTTATTTTGTGCTTATTATGTGTGAATTAAAGTGTGTGAAAGTTTCGTAGGAAAATTTTATTGTTTAAGTGCTCGATTTGATAAAAAGGACTTAATCGCATAAAGAGTAAAAGTGGCATGCTAAAGTGAAATGTACCTTTTTGATTGTGGCTTATAAAGTGGATGTCCTAAAAGGACAATTAGCCCATTCCTTTAGATAGTGGATGGCATATATGAGAAATAAAAACAAAATTTTGTTTATAATTATATGTTTTATATTAGGTAATGAATAAATAATATTAACTTTAATTTTAAAGCATAAAATAATGAAAGAAGTGGGAAGAAAGAGAACATACCTTGTTCTTCTTCTCTTGGCCGAATGTGGAGGGTGAAAAACTCCATTGTTGGAGCTTAATTTCGGCAACTTGAGGGCTTCAATTAGGGTATGTACTTTGCATAGTATTTTATAATTTTTACATTTTTGAAATTGTTACTTTGAATACTACATAACCCATGAATCAATTTTTGAGATTTTGGCACATCAAGATTCGGCTATGGTGGTATATTCATGGCATGTAATGTTTGATAGTAGATTATGAATTGTATGTGTTAGATCATCATTTCTTGAATTAGAAGTTTTGGTGAAATTAAATGTTAGGGACTAATTTGAGAAGAATAAATTCTTAAAGGACTAAAACATGAAATAAATGAAAATATAGACTTGTATAATCTCTATAAACATTCGCCCTTGAGTGTTGTAGGGAAATTTTGTGTATTTTGCATTTTATGTAATTTGGACTAAATTGTAAAAAGGTGAAACCCTAGGGGTAAAATGGTAATTTGCCTATTTATGTGCTTAGGGACTAAATTGAGATGAAATGTACTTGAATGAGCTAAATTTTAATGTGTTTTAGATCAAGAACAAAGAAAAACGGATTTAGATCGGGGAAAGACGAAGGTTCTCGAATAGCCGATTTGCACGGTCTATCGACAACCGAGGTAAGTCCTTAAGCAAATTTATATCGAGAAATTATTTACGAAAGTAGTACATGATAAAGTTTGGTATTTTAAGGCATGAAAATACATATAGGCCGAATGTGGGGTATGAAATTGTAGTAAAATTGGTTGTTGAATGTGATGTGGATAATTATGTTTGGTTTAACAAGAAATTGTAAAATAAAGTATACGAGATGGATGTGATTGTAGCATTAAGTAATGTGTATGGGAATGTTGATTGGGTTGATTATCGGGCTTTGAGCCTAGCAGGCCTCGTGCCGGTGTTATTTATCGGGCTTTGATGCCTAGCGTGCCTGTGTGGTGTTACATATCGAGCTTTGATGCCTCAGCGTGCTTTGTGCCTTGATTCATTTGAGCGTTAATGCCTAGCGTGCTTCGTGTTGGTGATTTATTTCGGCTTTAATGCTCAGCGTGCTTCGTGCTTTGATTCATTTCGGCTTTAATGCCTAGCGTGCTTCGTCTTGGGTGTTTAAATCTCGGACCTTTGGTCTAGTAGTTTTTATACCAGTGATTTATAATACGAGCTTATGCTTATGAATGAAATGGTCTAGTTATGATGGTATTTGAATAAGCCAAGGTTTATCACTATAGTGTTCGACCAAAAGTTATGCATTGAATCAAATTTATGATATATGTGATGCTTCTTGAATAATCAAGTTGATAGAAATGTGTTTATATATTGGTACTTAAGATATGTAATTAGAAAAGACATTGAGTTGATATGTTTACTTGCTTACTTGAGTTTATTTTATTGATATGAGAAATTATACCTATATAGGTTCGGCCATGAGCTATACATATGGATAAATGTATATATTCAATTATGTACCCTTATTTTAAATGTACACGTAAAGTATTACTCGGTTGAAGTGAAAATATATATGTATTGATTAGCAACTGGGTACCATTGATAAGTTTCATATTTTAAGTGTACGTTGAATATTATTCACTGGATGTCAACATTGATAATCGGCCATGGTAGTATATATGTGTTTTGTCAGTTCATAAATGTTAATAATGTTATTCTATTCAATCTAATTGAATACCTAGTCGAGCTGTAAAGCTGCTTAAGACTTACTAAGCTAGTGAGCTTACTCTGTTTATGTTTGTGCTCTATTTTATAGATCAATAATTCAACTACTGGCTCAGGGGATCATCAAGACAGTCGACCACACTATCACTCTCTTTGGTATAGTTATGTTTTGTAAACTTTTGAATCAAAGGCATGTATAGGCTTTCTTTTGATAAATAATGAATGATGTCGGATTGTAAATATAAATATAGCCTTGCGAATAAGGCTGTTGTTTTTGGTTAAGTTTGGGTTTCATATTTGATATGGTAGCTTGCATTAAAATACCATTAGATATGTGCATGCGGTCATGCTTTAAATCATACATAGGAAACGATCATATGATATACATATATGGTGTAATATTGGGATATGCACTTAGCTAATAAGGATACATGTTGGATGTTAGATGATTTAAAGCACGAAATATGTTAGCAAGTTAATAGATTGCTATATATATATATTTTTTGAAAATGGTTTAGTAATGCCTCTTTATGTTGTTATTAAATTATCATGTTTGGATATATCATGAAAGTTTAGTTCATATTATGTTATGTGTGAAATACTAATGATCAAATTATAGTATACTTACTTGTAATATTCGCCATGGTATTGGTAGTTTGGAGTTTATATTTTATTTGATATTCATATGCATTCGGACATGAGGTTAGAATGGTTAAATTATTTTGGTGAATATTTAGTGATAGGGCACATGTGATTATGCATATATATAGTTATATGATTTTATTAATAATATTATAAGTATATTCCTAAGTTAAGCACATTTGAAAAAAATATGATTAAGTTTACATGAGCTTGGTTTTATGTAATTTGATCATGTCATAGATCATGAATTAACCGATAATGTAGATGGATGAAAATGGTAATTAGCAAAGCTTTGTCATGTAGGTATATTTGTCTTAAATAATAATGCATTTGATTGGTATATATTGATGTACATATTTGGCTAAGGTGTTCAAAATGACCAAATGAATAGTGTTTTATTTTTTAATTGATTGAAACTTGTTTTTATAAGCTAGTAAAGTTATTAATTGTAATAAGCTTGTTAGCATTATAATTTTAGAATGAAAGTACATATTTGATTGTGATAGCAGGGATTAATTACTATTAATTAATATAATAGTATTTGTAAGAGTGCGTTGATTGGGGTTTGACGAGTAATGTCTCGTAACCCTACTCCGGCGACGGATACGGGTTATGGGTGTTACATTTTATTGGTATCAGAGCTACGGTTTAGTCGATTCTAGGACTACCATAGTACGTAAGAGTCTAGCTATACATGCCTTTGAATTTTATATGTGATAGTGTGGTGACTTCTGACAATTTCAATTGTATTCTATATAGTAAATGGATTAGATCCCGATAGAGATGTAGCTGATGATGTGGAGAGTGTTATGCTGGTCTCGCACATGGATCGGCGCCATTAGACTCTCAAGCAGTTACCGGTAACCACGAGGGAGAGGCTAAACAAGCCTTCCACCAAATGATGAATGAATGGTTTTCCCAATTTGTTCGTAATAATCTGTCAGACAACAACCTCCACCCCAAATAATCCAACTCCTTACCTCCAAAGACTTCGATGATAGATCCAATGAGATCTAGTAGGCCTCTGCTGATAAAATCGTAAAATTTGGCGCCGAGGAATTCAAGGCTAATGATAATGATGATGCGAGCGAAATGAAATGTGGCTTGATAACACTATTCGGTACTTGATGAGCTATCCCGCACTCCGCATTTAATGTTTGAAATGTGCTATATCTTTACGGACACCGCCTATCACTAGTGGAATACACTAGTATCGTGGTTCCAAGAGAAAAGTGACATGGGATTTTTCCGAATGAATTCGCAAGAAATATATCATCGAGAGGTTCATCGACCGAAACGAAAAGAATTTCTTAAATGAAACAAGGGAAAATGACCGTGATCGAATATGAGCGAAAATTTGTCGATTGAGTCGATATGCTCGAGTGTGTATCAACCGAAGCCATTATGTGCAAAAGGTTTGAAGACGGTTTGAATGAAGATTTAAAGTTGCTAGTTGGCATTCTCGAGATCAAAGAGTTTGTAACACTAGTCGAAGCGAGCTTGCAAAAGTGAAACGACTTGGGAAAGAGAAAAGAAAGGTGAGATGAAGCTAGAGACACTCGTAAAAGACCGTCGGGTAAGAATTTCCATTCCACATCTAAGAAGTTTAGAGATGACTTCAGCCGACATAAAGCTACTTCAGATTCACCTAGACATGATCGACCTTCCATGGGCTCCCGAGCTACCTCAATAGCCAGTGTTGATAACATTCCACAGAATCGAGTTGAATGCAAACATTGTGGAAAATGGCATTCTGGGAGTTGTAGAGTTCGTGATCGGTCCTGTTTTAAATGTAAATCCTCAAACCATTTTATTCGAGAGTGCCCGATGTTAGCTGAGCAGAATACGGCGTAGAACTCTAGACCGAAAGCGAAGGCATCAAGACGCAGGCGCACCACCAGGCGAACCGCAATGTAGGTGGTAGTCAGAGAGGGACGAAGAACACAACAGTTCGATCTGAGGCTAGAGCTCTAGCTAGAGCTTATGTTACTCGAGCTAGGGAGGATGCTGCTTCTCTAGATGTCATTACCGGTACTTTCACCCTTTATGATACTACTGTGATTGCATTGATTGATCCTGGTTTGACCCATTCATATGTATGTGACACTCTGGTATTCGGTAAGACTCTTCCAGTTGAGTCTACTGAGTTTGTGATTCGCGTATCTAACCCTTTGGGTAGATGTGTGTTTGTTAATAAAGTGTGTAAAGGTTGCCCATTGATGATTCGTGATTTTGCTTCCCATCGATTTAATGTGTTGCCTTTCGATGAGTTTGATATAATTTTGGGAATGGATGGTTAACTTTGCATGATGCGGTGGTGAATTGTAAAAGAAAGCTTATTGATTTGAGACATCGAGCGGTGAAATCGTTAGAATTGAATCCGATGATTTAGGTGGGTTTTCATGTTATATCCTCGATGTTAGCCCTAAGTATGTGAGAAAAGGTGCGAAGCTTATTTGGCTTATGTCTTTGGATAATAAATTGTCTCGAAAAATAGATTGAATCTGCACTGATTGTATGTGAATACCGGATGTGTTTCTTGAAGAACTACGGGTTTACCCCGAAGACGAGAGATTGAGTTTGGCATTGAATTAGCTCAGGAACGACTCCGATCTCAATAGCTCCATAGCGGATGGCACCGATCGAGCTAAAAGAGTTGAAAGCACAGTTGCAAGAGTTAATGAGATAGGGCTTTGCGCGACCAAGTTTCTCTCCTTGGGTGCACCGTTCTTTTTGTGAGAAAGAAAGATGGAACGATGCGAATGTGTATTGATTATCTAAGAATGAATAAGGCAACTATAAAGAATAAGTACCGTTACCTCGGATTGATGATTTGTTTGATCGGTTGAAAGGGCTTCAGATTTTCAAGATAGATTTGAGATCGGGTTACTATCGATTCTGAGTCGAGATACAGATGTGCCAAAAAGACGCATTAGGACGAGGTACGGACATTTTGAGTTTTTGGTTATGCCTTTTGGGCTTACTAATGCACCTACTGTATTTATGGATTTGATGAATCGGGTTTTTAGACAGTTTTTGGATCGATTTGTGGTAGTGTTTATTGATGATATATTGATTTACTCCAAAGATGAAATTGAGCATGCCGAGCATTTGAGATTAGTACTACAAACTTTGCGAAATCAGCAGTTGTATGCGAAGTTTAGTAAGTGTGAGTTCTGGATGAAAGAGGTTAGCTTTTTGGGACATGTTGTTTCAGCATCAGGCATTCGAGTTGATCCGAACAAAATATCAACTATACTTGATTGGAAGCCACCAAAAAATGTTTCCGAGATTCAAAGTTTTCTGGGACTTGCGGGTTACTATCGACGATTTGTGAAAGATTTTTCTATGATAGCTACCCCATTGACAAAGTTATTGCGAGAAAGATGTCGTTCGAGTGGTGGAAAAGTGTCGTAAAAGTTTTGATCGGTGAAAGCCCTTTTGATGAAGCTCCAGATTAGTTCAAATTTGAATCGGGTAAAGAATTTGTTGTTTATTCGATGCTTCTTTAAATGGTTTGGGCTGTGTTTTGATGCAGGAAGGCAAAGTTGTAGCCTACGCTTCAAGACAATTGAAGCCGCATGAAAGAAATTACCCGACGCACGACTTAGAACTTGCAGCCATTGTTTTCGCATTAAAAATTTGGCGTCATTATTTATTTGGCGAGAAATGTCACATTTATTCGGATCATAAAAGTATAAAGTATTTAATGACTCAGAAGGATCTAAATTTGAGACAACGCAGATGGTTAGAATTGTTGAAAGATTATGAGTTGGTGATTGACTACCATCCGGGAAAAGCTAACGTCGTTGCAGATGTGTTAAGTCGAAAATCATTATTTGCTCTTCGTGCAATGAATGCACAGATAGCTATGTCTAGTGATGGTTCGATCATAGCAGAGCTACAAGCAAGACCGATGTTTATTCAGCAAATTTGTGATGCACAGAAAGTTAACAAGGATTTGATTGCTAGATTAATTCGAGGTGAAAAGGTGCAGAGTCGATTTTGATTGATGCAAATGACTGCTTGAATTTTAAAAGCCGAATGTGTGTTCCGAAAAGCTCAGATTTGATACAGGTGATTCTGAGTGAGGCCCATAGTGGTCGATTATCAATACATCCAGGTAGTACAAAGATGTATAATGATTTGAAACAGTTCTATTGGTGGCCTGGTATGAAACGAGATATATCTGAATATGTTTCAAAGTGCTTAATTTGTCAGCAAGTAAAAGCCGAGCATCAAGTACCTTCTGGGTTGCTTCAGCCGATCATGATACCTAAATGGAAATGGGATAGAATTACAATGGATTTTGTATCCGGCCTTCCTATGACACCGAGTAAGAAAGATGCCGTCTGGGTTATAGTTGATAGACCGACTAAATCACTCATTTTGTGCTTGGTCAGATCAGACTTTTCACTCGATAAACTTGCTGAATTGTATTTATCGTAGATTGTAAGATTGCATGGTGTACCGAGTTCCATTGTGTCAGACAGAGACCCGAGATTTACATCGCGGTTTTGGAAGAAGTTGTAAGATGCTTTAGGTACTAAACTACATTTTAGTACAGCCTTTCATCCGTAGACAGACGGTCAGTCTGAGCGAACTATTTAGATACTTGAGGACATGTTAAGATGTTGCGTTCTCGAGTTTGAAGGTACGTGGGAACGATACCTACCTTTGATTGAATTTGCTTACAATAACAGTTTTCAATCTAGTATCAAGATGGCGCCTTATGAAGCCTTGTATGCGGCGAAAGTGTCGAACACCATTATCTCGGATCGAGCTCACGAGAATAAGATACATGTGGTTGATTTGATTAAAGAAACCGAATCGAAAGTAGCTATTATTAGAGACAATTTGAAAGTCGCCGGATCGTCAAAAGTCTTATCTTGATTTGAAACGTAAAGACATTGAATTTCGTGTCTGAGAACGAGTATTTTAAAGGTTTCTCCGTGGAAGAAAGTGCTTCGCTTTTGGCCGAAAAGGCAAGTTGAGCCTTCGGTTCATTGGACCGTATGAAATCATTGAACGTATTGGGCCTATTGCTTATAGGTTGAGGCTACCCTCTGAATTAGAAAAGATACACGATGTATTTCACGTTTCTATGCTCCGTAGATACATATCACATCCGTCACATGTGATTGCTAAAATCGAGATTGAGATACAACCGATATGACGATGAGGAAGAACCGATCCGTATTTTAGCTCGGAAGAGAAAGAGTTAAGAAACAAGAAAATTCCATTAGTGAAAGTACTGTGGAAAAGGCACGGAGTTGAAGAGGCTACGTGGGAGCCTGAAGATTCAATGAGGCAACAATATCCGACGTTGTTCAATGGTAAGATTTTCGGGGACGAAAATCCTTAAGGGGGAAAGTTGTAACAGACCGAATTTGACCCTAATTGGAACGGTGGTTTCGGGACCACGA
This sequence comes from Gossypium rotundifolium, assembly GCA_025506655.1. Classification (NCBI taxonomy): domain Eukaryota; kingdom Viridiplantae; phylum Streptophyta; class Magnoliopsida; order Malvales; family Malvaceae; genus Gossypium; species Gossypium rotundifolium. Next base: position 105,128,287 of record CP106722.1, on the reverse strand, counting down.
ATCCGAGACCGAGAAATATTTTAATATTTTATTTTGTGCTTATTATGTGTGAATTAAAGTGTGTGAAAGTTTCAGAGAAAAATTTATTGTTTAAGTGCTCGATTTGATAAAAAGGACTTAATCGCATAAAGAGTAATAAATGGCATGCTAAAGTGAAATGTACCTTTTGATTGTGGCTTTTAAAGTGGATGTCCTAAAAGGAAAATTAGCCCATTCCTTTAGATAGTGGATGGCATATATGAGAAATAAAAATAAAATTTTGTTTATAATTATATGTTTTATATTAGGTAATGAATAAATAATATTAACTTTAATTTTAAAGCATAAAATAATGAAAGAAGTGGGAAGAAAGAGAACATACCTTGTTCTTCTTCTCTTGGCCGAATGTGGAGGGTGAAAAACTCCATTGTTGGAGCTTAATTTCGGCAACTTGAGGGCTTCAATTAGGGTATGTACTTTGCATAGTATTTTATAATTTTTACATTTTTGAAATTGTCACTTTGAATACTACATAACCCATGAATCAATTTTTGAGATTTTGGCACATCAAGATTCGGCTATGGTGTTATATTCATGGCATGTAATGTTTGATAGTAGATTATGAATTGTATGTGTTAGATCATCATTTCTTGAATTAGAAGTTTTGGTGAAATTAAATGTTAGGGACTAATTTGAGAAGAATAAATTCTTAAAGGACTAAAACATGAAATAAATGAAAAATATAGACTTGTATAATCTCTATAAACATTCGGCCCTTGAGTGTTGTAGGGAAATTTTGTGTATTTTGCATTTTATGTAATTTGGACTAAATTGTAAAAAGGTGAAACCCTAGGGGTAAAATGGTAATTTGCCTATTTATGTGCTTAGGGACTAAATTGAGATGAAATGTACTTGAATGAGCTAAATTTTAATGTGTTTTAGATCAAGAACAAAGAAAAACAGATTTAGATCGGGGAAAGACGAAGGTTCTCGAATAGCCGATTTGCACGGTCTATCGACAACCGAGGTAAGTCCTTAAGCAAATTTATATCGAGAAATTATTTACGAAAGTAGTACATGATAAAGTTTGGTATTTAAGGCATGAAAATACATATAGGCCGAATGTGGGGTATGAAATTGTAGTAAAATTGGTTGTTGAATGTGATGTGGATAATTATGTTTGGTTTAACAAGAAATTGTAAAATAAAGTATCCGAGATGGATGTGATTGTAGCATTAAGTAATGTGTATGGGAATGTTGATTGGGTTGATTATCGGGCTTTGAGCCTAGCAGGCCTCGTGCCAGTGTTATTTATCGGGCTTTGATGCCTAGCAGGCCTTGTGCCGGTGTTACATATCAGGCTTTGATGCCTAGCAGGCTTCGTGCCGGTGATTCATTTCCGGCTTTAATGCCTAGCAGGCTTCGTGATGGTGATTTATTTCGGGCTTTAATGCCTAGCGTGCTTCGTGTTTGATTCATTTCGGCTTTAATGCTCAGCGTGCTTCGTGTTTGTTTAAATCTCGGACCTTTGGTCTAGTAGTTTTATACCAAATGATTTATAATACGAGCTTATGCTTATGAATGAAATGGTCTAGTTATGATGGTATTTGAATAAGCCAAGGTTTATCACTATAGTGTTTGACCAAAAGTTATGCATTGAATCAAATTTATGATATATGTGATGCTTCTTGAATAATCAAGTTGATAGAAATGTGTTTATATATTGGTACTTAAGATATGTAATTAGAAAAGACATTGAGTTGATATGTTTACTTGCTTACTTGAGTTTATTTTATTGATATGAGAAATTATACCTATATAGGTTCGGCCATGAGCTATACATATGGATAAATGTATATATTCAATTATGTACCCTTATTTTAAATGTACACGTAAAGTATTACTCGGTTGAAGTGAAAATATATATGTATTGATTAGCAACTGGGTACCATTGATAAGTTTCATATTTTAAGTGTACGTTGAATATTATTCATCGGATGTGAACATTGATAATCGGCCATGGTAGTATATATGTGTTTTGTCGGTTCATAAATGTTAATAATGTTATTCTATTCAATCTAATTGAATACCTAGTTGAGTCAGAAGTCGCTTAAGACTTACTAAGCTAGTGAGCTTACTGCTTATGTTTGTGCTCTATTTTATAGATCAATAATTCAACCATCGCTCGGGGATCATCAAGACAATCGACCACACTATCACTCTCTTTGGTATAGTTATGTTTTGTAAACTTTTGAATCAAAGGCATGTATAGGCTTTGTTTTGATAAATAATGAATGATGTCGGATTGTAAATATAAATATAGCCTTGCGAATAAGGCTGTTGTTTTTGGTTAAGTTTGGGTTTCATATTTGATATGGTAGCTTGCATTAAAATACCATTAGATATGTGCATGCGGTCATGCTTTAAATCATACATGGGAAACGATCATATGATATACATATATGGTGTAATATTGGGATATGCACTTAGCTAATAAGGATACATGTTGGATGTTAGATGATTTAAAGCACGTAATATGTTAGCAAGTTAATAGATTGCTATATATATATTTTTGAAAATGGTTTAGTAATGCTTCTTTATGTTGTTATTAAATTATCATGTTTGGATATATCATGAAAGTTTAGTTCATATTATGTTATGTGTGAAATACTAATGATCAAATTATAGTATACTTACTTGTAATATTCACCATGGTATTGGTAGTTTGGAGTTTATATTTTATTTGATATTCATATGCATTGGACATGAGGTTAGAATGGTTAAATTATTTTGGTGAATATTTAGTGATAGGGCACATGTGATTATGTATATATATATAGTTATATGATTTGTATTAATAATATTATAAGTATATTCCTAAGTTAAGCACATTTGAAAAAAATATGATTAAGTTTACATGAGCTTGGTTTTATGTAATTTGATCATGTCATAGATCATGAATTAACCGATAATGTAGATGGATGAAAATGGTAATTAGCAAAGCTTTGTCATGTAGGTATATTTGTCTTAAATAATAATGCATTTGATTGGTATATATTGATGTACATATTCGGCTAAGGTGTTTAAAAATGACCAAATGAATAGTATTTTATTTTTTTAATTGATTGAAACTTGTTTTTATAAGCTAGTAAAGTTATTAATTGTAATAAGCTTGTTAGCATTATAATTTTAGAATGAAAGTACATATTTGATTGTGATAGCAGGGATTAATTACTATTAATTAATATAATAGTATTTGTAAGAGTGCGCTGATTGGGGTTTGACGAGTAATGTCTCGTAACCCTACTCCGGCGACGGATACGGGTTATGGGTGTTACAGGACTTATGAGGCAATTAATCCATTATCTAGTAAGTGGTTGGTTAAATGACAAAATGACCTTATTATATAACATGTTTTATATGTTAAATGAAAGGTTATTTTTGTAAATGGATTATTAACATAATAATAAAACAAAAGGCTAAAAATAAGCCATTTTCATTCATCCTTTGGCCGAAACATCAAAAAAGAAGAAAAGAAAATTTAGCTAGGGTATTCGGCTAGCTTTTGATTCAAATTTAAGGTATGTTTTTAATCAATTTTCGAAAATTTCCACGTTTTTGCAATCGTTGCTTCGTATACTACAAAACCCATGTCTTAATTTTTAGAATTGATGATGTTTTTTTTTTAGATGAGCCTTTGATGAACTCATGTGTTTTATGATGTTTGATGGTGAATTATGAAAGATATATGTTTGATTAACATAGTTTGTCTTTGAGTTTTTGGTGATTTTGAGTATTTTGGATTAAATTGTGAAAATGAAATTTTGAGGGACTAAATTGTGAAATAAATGAAAAGTATGGACTGATATGATCATAATATATATTTGGCCAAGCATGAGTGTAAGCAAATTTGGTGTATTTTGTGATTTTGTGAAATAAAGACTAATATGCCAAAATGTAAAAATGTGAGGGCTAAATTGCAAATTTCCCTAAATATGTGTTTTTGGATTGAATTGAATGTTTTGGTGAATAAAAGGGTTCAATTTGAATTTTTATAGATCAAAATCTGAAGAAAACGGATTTAGATCAAGGAAAGTCGAAAATCATTGAATAGCTGTTTGTTTCCGTTCCTCATGTACGAGGTAAGTCGATATACAAATAAATGTATTTGAGTTGAATTATTTGTACATATATGAAATGTAAATTGCTATGAATATCCATTGAGATGGAATGTATATTAATTCCGTGTTATGCATATATTGATCAGTTATCAATGTCCGAAAGGTCCTGTTTGAACCTAGGGATAGATAGGATAGTATATGTCATGACATAGGTGTTCGATATGTGATATCATGTAAGACCACGTCTGGGACGCTGGCATCGATATGAGATTTACGTGTAAGACCATGTCTGGGACCTTGGCATTGTGTTGATTCGTGTAAGACCTTGTCTAGGGCAGTGGCATCGATATCTGATTACATGTAAGACCTTGTCTGGGACATTGGCATTGTATGACTGTTCCTAGCACTCTGAGTATACTATTTAATTCCAAACAGTTCAACGGGCAAGTCCGAGAAATTAATTAATATGTGAATTGTACATCGCTTTGACGTTGATATATATCGTTGTATAAGATGAATGTGTAATGTTTCAAACCCGCCCAAACATTAGGACCGAATATGGGTCGTTACGAAGAAGAACTTTTTGGAACCCATTTTCAAAATCCACTTAAGCTTTGTTGAAAACTGCTCGTTTTAAGTTACCTTGCTGAAAATTTTACTTAGTCCAAATTCGAAAATTTAATTAAGTCAAGTTATTATACAAATTTCAGGTGTGCCCGATGGCACGATAAAACATTTTTCGTGTTAATTTAGAAAAACGTGTGATTCAGATTTATAGTTAAAAAAAAAACAAAATATCCATCATATAAAAAAACTAAAGTAAAGTATAATGAGGCCTTATTACATCCAAAATAAAACAACCCATTAACAAAATTTAGAATAACTAAAATTTAAGTTCATTTAATTTAAAATCTACCGCATGGCCTCCTCAAGTCCCTCCGGCTCCACGTCCGCGATCTAAGCATCACCTGAAAAAAATAATGGAGAAGGTGAGTCACCAAGACTCAGTATGTAACCCTTCCCCCGTTTTAAAATATTTTTCATACACAACTTATAACATTTAATATGCAAAATAATGTGTACCCAACCTAGCCAACCATACGCCATCGCTCACCCTGCTGTGGTACCAAACCACCGGTGGTGCTAAACCACCGGTGACATATAGTCACAATGTGTTACCAAAACACCGTGTCCAGAGACACAAATCGGGTGATGGGGCCAACCCATCGTGTGATACCAAATCACCGCGCACGATCCCATATCTCAAGTGGGGCCAACCCACGGTGGTGTTAACCACGTGGATAAGTCGCTATTGAGGTACCAAACCTCTGGAGGTACCAAACCTCTGGTGACATATAGTCACGGTGTGTTACCAAAACATCGGTGCCCGTCGACACGATTAATACCGCCTCCACTCATCAACCCATATCACAATCATAACAGAGATCATACATTTATCACATGTATTAAATAAATCATGCTTCCCAAAAGCATCATAATAATCTCATATAAAAAGAAACTTACCGAGGTCCTTGCTTGTACCTTTTAAGGTACTAAATCCATATCTACATCAAGCAGATTTACAAGCAATATAATTTATCACACATATTAACTGCTATAAGTGTGTATGTACACACCTGTCACCACTGAGTGATCTAAATCCCGAATGAAGGAGTCGACCACCCTAGATCTCTTGGTACCTACATTCGGCCAACCATGGGATTAGCCCTATGGCCTATTCGGCCAAAGTAAATAATTTAAAGGGTTCTCCTTTTGAACCCGAATCCTTACCCGAAAGTCTTGAGTATCACCCTTTTGCTTCACCACCCTAAAATTAGCACTTAACCACATTAGTAGCCTTCGGCTTAATCGATTAACAACTACTTGACTAAAGTAGATCTTACCATTACTTACCAACTAAATATCGAGAAAGGAGGGTCGATCTCATCGCTTGTGAATCCTGAGTTCCTAGATGAAATCGGCCCAAAGAGTGGTTAGTTCTCTGCTTGCAAATGCCGAAATTTCGGCTTTTCTCCAACCCACAAATCGGCAGAGAAAGGAAAATAGGAAAAGAGTGTTCGGCCATCACTTACCTTCGCAACAATCGAATATAGGAGAATCCAAACCACTATACTATTCGCCAAGTAGAGTTTAAAGAAAAGAGAAGGAATTTGGACTTTGATAGGTATTAGATTCGCTATGGTCGCCTAAATAAGGCTGGACTTTTAGTGAGGAAAAGAAGAAAGGTAAAGGGAATAGTTGATTCGGCTAGTAGGAAATAAAAGAAGTAGGGATTTGAGGGTGGAAATTCGGTAATGGAAGAAGCAAAAGAGGGTTTCGACCAAAGTTTTGGGAGGATGGAAAGGAAAAATATAAGAAGAGAGGGTTTGGAGATTCGGCTAGCAAACTTGGAAAAAAAGAACACAAGTGATCAAGTGGGTGTTTTTATAAGCATTCGGCACCCTCCCCCCTAGTAGCCTTGCCGTCCAACTCTTCAACCAAGAGTCCAAAATCCATCAATCTTCCTTGAATCACTCCAAGCCACTTAATTTAAAACCATTCAAATAATTTGAATACTCTAATAATAATCCAATAATAATTCTTTTAATCTTCATAATCTTCTTGATTATCCTTAAAATAAAATGCTCATATTATCTATTAATAATAATTAAAGAGTTTAAAGGGAGAGAGGACTCTCCCTCAAGTGCCGTCCAACATAATGCCAAAAAGGGGAAAATTGTGACTCGAACCAAGGTTCTCCTTGTTCCTTGATGGCGTCAAGTGTAGCTCCCAAGTGGCCCTCCCTTTGCCACTTATTCCAAGCTCTTTTTATGACCAAAGCTCCCTTATTTATTCTTATAACCCCTACTCACTAAGGTTATCCACCTTTTACACAAATAATATAATTATTTCTACCATCCCGAGCCAACTCAAGGCTTTTAATTAAACTCTATTATTCCATAAATAATGTCTCAACAATTCATACATAAGAAAATGATTAAATTCCAAATAACCCCATTTTTGGGATGTTACGATTCTACCCCCTTAAAATAAATTTTGTCCCAAATTTCATAACTAAAACAGATGAGGGTATTGTCACCAGATCACATCCTCGTGTTCCCACGTAGCTTCCTCAAAGACCATGGTTCCGCCATAGCACTTTCACTAAGGGCATCGACTTCCTACGTAGAACCTTTATATCTCTATCCAAGATCCGAACGGTTCCTCCTCAAAAGATAAGTCTGCGTTAACCTCGATTTCTATCACAGGGCACCACATGTGATGGATCGACCGATACTGCCTCAAAGATTGATACGTGGAAGACGTCATGTATCCGACTTAACTCTGCGGCGGTTCAAGTCGATAAGCTACCGGTCCTACTCGCTTCAAGATCAGATATGGGCCAATGAATCTTGGGCTCGACTTCCGCTTCGCCCAAATCTTAGTACCTTCTTCCAAGGCGACACCTTCAGAAAACCTTATCTCCCACAAAGATACTCCATTTCCTTGCGTTTGAGATCGGCATAAGACTTCGCTTATCTCGACGCTTCCTTGAGACGAGACCGAATCACTTTGACTTTGTCTTGATCTCGCTACCATTTCTGGGCCCAACACTTGTCGCTCACCCAACTCCGCCCAACACGCTTGAGTTCGGCATTTCGCCCATACAAGGTTTCAGATGGTGCCATCTCGAATACTCGCTGGTAGTCGTTGTTGTAGGCAAACTCAGCTAGAGGTAAGAATTCCTCCCAACTACCTCGAATTCCAAGACACAACCCTCAAAGATATCTTCTAAGATCTCAGATGACCCTTTCTCGATCGCTCGTCTGTCGAGGATGGAAAGTCAGGTTGAATCCAACCGCGCATCCAACGCTTGATGTAACGCTTTCCAAAACCTCGAGGTGAACCTTGGGTCCCTATCTCGAGATAACGATCTGGTACACCATGTAATCGACTATCTCGCCACATACAACTTTGCTAGCTTCGAGTGAGTAATCCATTCTCATGGGTATGAAGTGAGTGATTTAGTCGACGGTCACGATCACCCAAAGCGCATCTTTCTTGGCGTAAGGGGTAGACCATCGACGAAATCCATAGTGATCCTCTCCCATTTCCATTGAGGAATCTTTACCGGCTGAAGTAGCCCGATGGTAATCGGTGTTCACTTAACTCGCCGACACGCCAAACACTTCCCTATTTAATTCCGTTATCTCACGCTCAATCCGCCACGTAACTGTTTTCGAGATCTCCATACATCTTGCTTCCTCCCGGATGCATAGCGTATGGGCTGCTATGAGCATCCTGGAGAATCTTCCGCCTCAACTCCATATCCCTTGGCATACAGGGCCATCCTTGAAAACATAACATACCATCACCAGTCACACTATACCCTTCTAAACCACCATCCTGAACTTGCATTCTCTTAGCATTTAACCCATCATCCGCTAACTGTTTGTCCTTAATCTCCTCGATCCATGTTGGCTTAACATGAAGTTCTGCCAAAAGGCTTCCATCGTCATATAGGCTCAACTGGGCAAACATTGCTCTTAAATCCGCCACAACCTTCCGGCTTAACGCGTCAGCCACCACGTTAGCCTTACCCGGATGATATTCGATGGAACAGTCGTAGTCCTTCAACAGTTCAATCCATCGGTATTGCCTCAGATTCAGATCCTTCTGTGTCAGGAGATACCTCAAACTTTTGTGGTCCGTGTAAATTACCGACTTCTCCCCATAAAGATAATGTTCCATATTTTCAAGGCGAAGACGATCGCCGCTAATTCTGTGTCGTGAGTTGGATAGTTAACCTCATGCGGTCTCACCAAGGGACGATAGGCTACTACCTTCCCATCCTCGCATCAACACACACCCCAAACCGGTGTGAGATGCATCACAATAGACCGTGAATAATTTCCGCCTCGGGTTGTACTAGAACCGAGCTTCCGCCGAATCTTCCTCAACTTATCAAAGCTTTCTTCGCTTCTCCAACCATACAAATGGAACACCTTTCCTTAGCAACTTAGTCAACGGTACTGCGATCGAGAGAACCCTTCCACAAATCTCCGATAATACCTCGCTAAACCCGTAAAACTTCATATCTCGCCATCGACTTAGGCGGTTTCCACTCCAATACCGCTTCAATCTTGCGGGATCCACTCTAATCCTTCCACCGACACTACGTGACCCAAGAAAGCCACCTCCTCACCAAAATTCGCACTTCATCAATTTGGCATACAACTATTTTTCCTCAACACTTGCAGAACTATCCGTAAATGCTTGTCATGCTCTTCCTCCGTCCTTGAGTAAACCAATATGTCGTCGATGAATACCACGACGAATTGGTCTAGGTACTGTTGAAAAACTCTGTTCATTAAATCCATAAACGCCGCCGGTGCATTGGTCAACCCGAATGGCATCACTAGGAACTCGTAATGCCCATATCGAGTTCGGAATGCCGTCTTGTGAACATCGGCCCCCTTCACCTTAAGTTGATGGTAACCCGACCTAAGGTCTATCTTTGAAAACACTGACGCCCCCTTCAACTGGTCAAACAAGTCATCGATTCGAGGCAATGGGTACTTGTTTTTGATCGTTAACTTGTTTAACTGACGGTAGTCGATGCACATCCACATGGAACCGTCCTTCTTCTTGACAAACAATACAGGCGCTCCCCACGGAGATATGCTAGGTCGAATAAACCCTTTATCCAAGAGCTCTTGAATTTGAGCCTTCAGCTCCACCAATTCCTTTGGTGCCATTCGGTAAGGTGCTATAGACACAGGTGCCGTTCCGGGTAGTAAGTCTATACCGAATTTGACTTCCCGATCTGGAGGCAGACCCAGAAGTTCTTCTGGGAACACATCAGCAAACTCCCCAACCGTTCGAACCTTTTCAACTACTGACTCCTTAGCCTCCAAAGCACAAATTTGAACCAAGAACGCCATACAGCCCTTCTTGACCATCTTCTCAACCTTCAAGGCAGACACCACGTTGGATAGGTAATTCCTCCTATCACCTATCATAACCACTTCATCATTCTCAGCCGTCTTAAGAACCATGCGCTTAGTCAGCATAATCAAATTCGCCGGTACTTAACCACCAATCCATTCCAAGGATCAAATCGAACTCCCCAACCAGTAGTTCCATCGATCGACCACAAATACTACCCCTTGGAGTTCTAGGGTACGCCTCGATAAAGTTTGTCTACCACTACTGAGTGACCTAAAGGACTCACTACATACCATCTCCCTAGCAGCAGCCTCGAGTCTAGGTTCAAAGTCTCTACCACACCATCGGCTACGCATTTAATGTGTAGACCCCACATCAATTAATGCATAATAAGGAAGACCAAAATCGAAATGTACGGTTATGACATCCGGCAAGGCCACCCTCCTCATGACGCCTGTCAGATAGACTAAGCCAGCCGCCTAGCCTCTGTGTTGCTGAACCCCCGCCTGAAGTTCCTCGACCTCTGTTAGGACCGTTGCTTCCTCCGCCATTACCACGACCCTCTGTGGTCCCATATTTCTATCCTGCGACGATTTCGCCTCCGCTGATTTCGAGCTCGCTCGGGACAATCTCGACCGATGCTCTAAAGACCCACACTCAAAACATCCTCTATCGCCGGTCGAACAACCTCCCAATGGGACTTCCCACAAGAATTGCATTGAGCGGTCTCGATTAGTAGCTACGGCCTTGTCCCCGACGGCCCACTGCTTAGCCTTCTTCTCGATCATTACCATCGGATCCAAATTGACCCAAATCCTCTCTTTGATTATTCTTACTATAATTTTGTCTCACCGCCTCCTTGATCCCTCGGCTACCTTAGCCTTTTCCACAAGGGACTAAAACTCACGAACTTGTCATGGGCAATCAAGAACCTCAAATCATCTCAAGGCCGTCCTCAAAGCGGACGCAGCCATGCTCGTGGCTACAATTCCTCCGCATACCTACTCACCTTAAAAACTCCGCCTCATACTCTGGCCACGGACTTAGTTCCTTGTACTAAACCCGAAAAGCCTTCCCTCACGCGTCGGTGTAGTGGTGCCCACATACTTCTTCCGAAAAGCGGTTTTAAAGTAGTCCCACGTGAGATCATCACCGTGGCTCCATCCCGAATCGTCACCACCACCGTACGCTTCATCCTTTAGAAGCGACACCGCCTTTCACTTTTTCCTCCTCGGTCAGTCAAGATCATCCATTATCCTTTCTCAGATTCCACCAATACTCTGCAGACTGGCGCCACTCGACACGCCTCAAATACCTCACTCCATTAGCCCGGATTCGCCGGAACAGATTTCGAGCTCCTAGATTTCCACCGCCCTGACCACAATCTCCGTAACTCGCAATACCGCTATGCGACATCGCTTACCACCGGCCCGATCGCTCTCCTCACCGAAAGTAGGTGGTGGTGGTGGCGGTGGTACTTCATTTTCGTAACCCCGTCTCCGACCTAATGTGTTCGACACGGTCATCCTACCCCTACTGCGCCCACGGCGCCCACGCCCTCTAGAACTCATTCCATCTATCGCGCTTTTAACTGATTAAGAGAAATTTTATGTATTAGCGTTTGTTCCACTTCATTACTCGCGAAGAAATTTTATGAAGAAATTTTAATTGGAGATTCTTTCGTGCAAACAAGGTTTCAGTCTTCTATCTTAGTTCACACAAGGGAGTTCTTGCATCCATTCCTTAATGCTTTCCATACCTATTCGCTCTTCGGACATTTCTGCCCATTTCTAACCCAGGGGTATTTTCGTCATTTTCCTACAGGGGTATTTTCGTAATAAAAGAGATTTTAAAACTTTAGTAAAGTAGGTTGTTTTTGCAATTCCCAACACTGGAGGGTATCATTAAAAATAGATAAGGTTTGAAGTTATGGCATTATTTCGAAAACCAGGGGTATTTTGGTAATTTTATCCATCAGGGGTAATTTTGTAATTTTTTGTAAGTCAAGGGTGTTTTAGCCATTGTAAAACTCTGAGGGTCCCTTTTGAGAATTTTCCTTTCTTAAAACGGTGATGTTGCAAAAATTTTGTACTTAGGGGCGTTTTGGTAATTTTACACGTTGAGGGCGTTTTCGTGATTTTCCAAAACCAAGGTGTTTCATTGATGATTTCCAAAGCTGAGTTGAATATTTGAGAAGTAGTTAAAATTTTTGGACAAAATCATTGAGTTGATGTTTTATGGACCAAGGGTATTTTAGTAATTTTACCCCTAAGGGCATTTTCGTAATTTTTCGCAAATCAAACTTTTCGGGGAAAACATTGTAAAAAGAGTTGTTCTTACTTTTGAAGGAGTGATTTGAAAAGTTTTAAAACCAAGTTTTGTTGTTCCATTTTTTTTTTCGAAAATCAAGGCTAATTCCCTTTCGGGTTTTAGTCATTATGTTTAGCCTATGACCGAGCCCTCTTGGTCGTGGTGAACCCAAGCTACGCACAGTGCAGTGTTTCGTGTGGAGAGGAGGTGAGTCACGGATCTGCTTCAATACCAAGCTCCCACCGAACCTTTCTAGACATGCGCATGAGGTTACCACACCATCGAGCCCTCGAGTTAGGGTGAACCCAAGCTACGCACTGTAGGATACTGCCAAGAGGTGGTGAGTCACTCTGACCGCTTAAATACCTGTGCTCTTCCTGTTCCAATCCTAGACATGCGTCTGGGGTTACCACACCCTAGCTCAATTGACTAAGTCATAGATTGGTTTAGTTCTTTAAGTCTTATGTTTAGCTTGTGTGTTTGAGTAATCTAATCCTAGGGTTCAAATTCCTATAAGTCTATCTACGTTCCATGCTTCCTACCCTTCTACGTAATATAATTCACAAAGAAGTTTAGAGGTACTTACAGGCGGATCGGTCTTGGGAGACTCGGGCCATGCCGCTTAAAAACCAAAAACAATTAATAAGGCCTACTAAAACATTTTTGGGCCTTGGGCCCCACAATGAAGTTTTGAATTGAGCTCGATACTAATTTATAAACCAAACCCTACCCAAACGTTAGGACCGAATATGGGTCGTTATTTAAGAAGAACTTTTGGAACCCATTTTCAAAATCCACTTAAGCTTTGTTGAAAATCGCTGTTTTAAGTTACCTTGCTGAAAATTTTACTTAGTCCAAATTCGAAAATTTAATTAAGCCAAGTTATTATACAAATTTCAGGTGTGCCTGATGGCACGATAAAACATTTTTCGTGTTAATTTAGAAAAACGTGTGATTCGAATTTATAGTAAAAAAAAAACAAAATATCCATCATATAAAAAAACTAAAGTAAAGTATAATGAGGCCTTATTACATCCAAAATAAAACAACCCATTAACAAAATTTAGAATAACTAAAATTTAAGTTCATTTAATTTAAAATCACCGCATGGCCTCCTCAAGTCCCTCCGGCCCACGTCCGCGATCTAAGCATCACTGAAAAAATAATGGAGAAGGTGAGTCACCAAGACTCAAGATGTAACCCTTCCCCGTTTTAAAATATTTTTCATACACAACTTATAACATTTAATATGCAAAATAATGTGTACCCAACCTAGCCAACCATACGCCATCTGCTCACCCTGTTGTGGTACCAAGCCTTTGGTGGTGCCAAACCACTGGTGACATATAGTCACAATGTGTTACCAAAACACCGTGTCCAGAGACACAAATCGGGTGATGGGGCCAACCCATCGTGTGATACCAAATCACCGCGCGACGATCCCATATCTCAAGTGGGGCCAACCCACGGTGGTGTTAACCACGTGGATAAGTCGCTATTGAGGTACCAAACCTCTGGAGGTACCAAACCTCCGTGACATATAGTCACGGTGTATTACCAAAACATCGGTGCCCGTCGGCACGATTAATACCGCCTCCACTCATCAACCCATATCACAATCATAACAGAGATCATACATTTATCACATGTATTAAATAAATCATGCTTCCCAAAAGCATCATAATAATCTCATATAAAAAGAAACTTATCGAGGTCCTTGCTTGTACCTTTTAAGGTACTAAATCCATATCTACATCAAGCGATTTACAAGCAATATAATTTATCACACATATTAATCGCTATAAGTGTGTATGTACACACCGTCACCACCGAGTGATCTAAATCCCGAATGAAGGAGTCGACCACCCTAGATCTCTTGGTACCTACATTCGCCAACCATGGATTAGCCCTATGGCCTATTCGCCAAAGTAAATAATTTAAAGGGTTCTCCTTTTGAACCCGAATCCTTACCCGAAAGTCTTGAGTATCACCCTTTTGCTTCACCACCCTAAAATCGGCACTTAACCACATTAGTAGCCTTCGGCTTAATCGATTAACAACTACTTGACTAAATTAGATCTTACCATTACTTACCAACTAAATATCAGAGAAAGGAGGGTCAGATCTACTGCTTGTGAATCCCGGAGTTCCTAGATGAAATCAGTTCCAAGGAGTGGTTAGTTCTCTGCTTGCAAATGCCGAAATTTTGACTTTTCTCCAACCCACAAATCGGCAGAGAAAGGAAAATAGGAAAAGAGTGTTTGGCCATCACTTACCTTCGCAACAATCGAATATAGGAGAATCCCGAAACCACTATACTATTCAGCCAAGTAGAGTTTAAAGAAAAGAGAAGGAATTTTGGCACTTTGATAGGTATTAGATTCGGCTATGGCTGCCTAAATAAGGCTGGACTTTTAGTGAGGAAAAAGAAGAAAGGTAAAGGGAATAGTTGATTCGGCTAGTAGGAAATAAAAGAAGTAGGGATTTGAGGGTGGAAATTTGGCAATGGAAGAAGCAAAAGAGGGTTTCGACCAAAGTTTTGGGAGGATGGAAAGGAAAAATATAAGAAGAGAGGGTTTGGAGATTCGGCTAGCAAACTTGGAAAAAAAGAACACAAGTGATCAAGTGGGTGTTTTTATAAGCATTCGGCACCCTCCACCCTAGTAGCCTTGCCGTCCAACTCTTCAACCAAGAGTCCAAAATCCATCAATCTTCCTTGAATCACTCCAAGCCACTTAATTTAAAACCATTCAAATAATTTGAATACTCTAATAATAATCCAATAATAATTCTTTTAATCTTCATAATCTTCTTGATTATCCTTAAAATAAAATGCTCATATTATCTATTAATAATAATTAAAGAGTTTAAAGGGAGAGAGGACTCTCCCTCAAGTGCCGTCCAACATAATGCCAAAAAGGGGAAAATTGTGACTCGAACCAAGGTTCTCCTTGTTCCTTGATGGCGTCGAGTGTAGCTCCCAAGTGGCCCTCCCTTTGCCACTTATTCCAAGCTCTTTTTATGACAAAAGCTCCCTTATTTATTCTTATAACCCCTACTCACTAAGGTTATCCACCTTTTACACAAATAATATAATTATTTCTACCATCCCGAGCCAACTCAAGGCCTTTAATTAAACTCTATTATTCCATAAATAATGTCTCAACAATTCATACATAAGAAAAATGATTAAATTCCAAATAACCCCATTTTTGGGATGTTACAAAATGTGAGTATGTATGTGGATTAATGCAAATGAACATTTGAGATATATGTATGTTTGAGATGTGAGCAAATGAGATATTTGAGATGTGATGAATTGTTAAGCAATGGCAAATCAAGTGCACTAATGAGTTTATGTATGTGCTTGAATTGAGGATATGTTAACGAATTCAAATACCTATGCTTATGAATGATCTATGTTAAGTTTATTTGTATATGGCTTTCTAAGCTTTTGAAAAGCTTTCTTTGTGTGTGTTTGTTCTGTTTTATAGATCGTTAAAGCTACGAGAGGCTCGGGGACTGTCAAGGATCATCACTGCACTATCAAACTCAACTTTGGTACTTTTTAATGTGTAAATAGCTAAATATGGCATGTATAGGCTAGTCATTTTGGTACATGATTGAAATGTGTATAAATAGCCATGAGATGTGGCTAGACAAATGTTGATAATATGCATGAGCAAATATGGTGTATGATATATGTTGTGGTATGGCTTGATGGCAAATGAAATGGTTAAGATTATGGTAAGCCTATTGATGCAATATGAGTGCACATGTTTGGTTAATGAAATGGTTACATGAATGGTAAGATGTGGATGTATCATACTTGGTTTAATTGTGAATTGGTTAGGTTAGTTAGTATATAGGTTAGCATGACTTGTAATGAGATTGGATAGAATTATCTGTTGATCATTTGATTTGTTTTTAGTTGCCAATTGTGTGTGGAAAGATGCTTAATTGTGCTTGTAGGGGTGACTTATTGTGTGGGTGGTAGTTTGGCCTTAAAAATGGCCTATAATTGCCAACACGATTGAGCACACGGGCGTGTGGTTCGACTGTGTCCCTCGTGATTGTAATTCAAAACAAGTCGGGATCAACCACTGGCTGGGCACACGGGCGTGTGACTGGCCGTGTGGTGCAAGTCAGGATTAACCACGGGTGAGGCACACGGGCGTGTCCACGGCCGTGTGGACAATTCAGTATGTATGCCCTGTTTTCACACGGCTCAAACACACGGGCGTGTCTGAGGCCGTGGGAGGCACACGGCCTACCCACACAAGCGTGTGACCTCTGTAACTTAGAAAAAAGATTTAAACTTTTGAGAAATTCCATATGTGTTCGGTTTAGTCCCAGCCCTATTCAAAAGCATGCTTGAGGTCTCGTTGACCTATTTATGGGATGTTTGATTGCACTTGATGTGATTCCGTGGATTATGTATTGAATTATCTCTAAAGTGTTTGATCTGTTTGGTAACGCCTTTAACCCTAATTCAGCGACGGATACGGGTTAGGGGTGTTACATTTGGCTGGTATCAGAGCTACGGTTTAGTTGATTCTCAGACTAACGTAGCGTGTAAGAGTCTAGCTATACATGCCATATATCTGAACTATGATAGTGTGATGAATCCTAACGTGTAAAATGTGAGTTTTGTTTAGTTATGGATCTCGAAAGAGCTGTAGCTGAAGATGTAGAAAGCAATGCGCCTGCTCCCGCTCAAGGGACAGTGCCATCTGATTCGAGACAGGCTACGAGCGATCAAGAGGGAGAAGCTAAACAAGCTTTCTTACAGTGATGAGTGAGTGGTTCACTCACTTCGTAAGAAATAATCTGACTGTTTCACAACCTCCGCCCTCGCCTAATCCCCCTCAAACATCTTCTATGCCTTCGATTGTGAATCTGAATCTGTTGAATAAACCTCCGGTAGACAAAATACGTAAGTATGGGTCTGAAGAGTTCAGGGCCACTAGTGATGATGATGCCGAGAAAGTCGAGTTTTGGATCAAAAACACAATCTGAGTATTTGATGAGATGTCATTGACTTTGGAAGAAAGTATTAAATGTGTTGTATCTTTGTTACGAGACGCGGCTTATCAGTGGTGGAAGACTTTGATTTCTGTTGTTCCGAAAGAGTGGGTCACATAGGATTTCTTTCAGATTGAGTTTCGAAAGAAATACATTAGTCAGAGGTTCATTGACCAGAAACAGAAAGAATTCCTGTAATTGAAACAGGGCTACATGTCTGTCACTGAATACGAACGAGAGTTCGTGAGGCTAAGTCAATATGCCTGAGAATGTGTATCATCGGAAGAAATAATGTGCAAAAGATTTGAAGATGGCTTAAATGAAGACATTCGTCTGCTAGTTGGTATTCTGGAGATAAAAGAGTTTGTTGTGCTTGTAGATCGAGCGTGCAAATCTGAGGCACTCGGGAAAGATAAAAGAAAAGCTGAGTCTGAAGCTAGAGATGTGAGAAAGAGATTTTCAAGCATATCATTTCAGTCTACTTTGAAGAAATTTTGAGATGAGCATAGCCGCTCTAAAGCTAATATGGGACATTCCGATAGAGATCGAGCTAGATCATAATTGAGCTCCAAGGCTCCAGTAACATTGATTGCTAGTGTTAGAAGTGTCTGATCTGATCGACTTGAATGTAAGCATTGTGGTACAAGACATCCGGGAAGTTGTAGATTGAATGATTGAGCTTGATTTAGATGTGGATCTTTAGATCATTTTATCCATGATTGCCCAAAATTTGTTAAGCAAGAGATTATTCAGAATCCAAGATCCGATAATGTTCCAACGAGGGGTAAACCTTTCCAAAATGCAAGAAATGTCAGTGGTAGTCAAAGAACTACAAGAGATATCGTAGCGAGATCTAAAGTTAGAGCGCCTACCAGAGCATATGTTATCCGATCTCGTGAGGAAGCTTCATCTCCAGATGTTATAATAGGTAAATTTACTCTTTATGATACTTCTGTGATTGCATTGATAGACCCTGGTCCTACTCATTCGTATATATGCATGAACTTAGTATACAATAAGACTTTGCCTATAGAGTCTACTGAGTTTGTTATAAAAGTATCGAACCCCTTAGGTAAAAGTGTTCTGGTTGACAAAGTATGCAAGAACTGTCCGTTGATGTTTCGAGATATCTGTTTTCCTACTGATATGATGCTATTACTGTTTGGTGAGTTTGACATAATTTTGGGAATGTACTGTTGACATTGCATGATGCTGTTGTAAATTGTAAAAGAAAGACCATTGATTTGAGATGTCAAAATGATGAAATAGTTCGGATTGAGTCTAATGATTTGACTGGGTTACCTGCTGCGATATCAGTGATGAAAGCTTAGAATTATATGAAAAAGGGTTACGAAGCTTATTTTGCCTATGTAATTGATTCAAAAGTGTTTAAAAAGAAAGCTGAATCAGTGCTAGTTGTGTGTGAATTTCCTGATGTGTTTCCTGAAGAATTACCGAGATTGCCACCGATACGCGAAGTTTAATTTGGTATAGATCTGATGCTTGGTACAACTCCTATTTCGACAGCTCCGTACAGAATGGCACCAACAGAGTTGAAAGAATTAAAGACACAGTTACAAGAGTTAACTGACAGAGGGTTTGCAAGACCGAGTTTCTCACCTTAGGGTGCTCCTGTTCTATTTGTGAAAAATAAAGATGGCACGATGAGAATGTGCATTGATTATCGTCATTTTAACGAACAAATATCTGTTGCCCAGTATTGATGATTTGTTTAATCAGCTAAAAGGAGCCACTGTGTTTTCTAAGATAGATCTGAGATCGAGATACTATTCACTGAGAGTGAAAGATTCAGGCATTCCGAAAATTACTTTCAGAACGAGGTACGGGCATTATGAGTTTTTAGTTATGCCTTTCGGACTAACTAATGCTCCTGATGTTTTTATGGATCTAATGAACAGAATTTTTAGACCATATTTAGATCGATTTGTTTTTGTTTTCATTGATGACATTTTGATTTATTCACGTGATGAGATTGAACATGCCGAGCATCTGAGAATTGTGTTGCAAACTTTGTAAGAAAAGCAATTGTATGAGAAATTCAGAAAATGTGAATTCTTGTTGCATGAAGTCAGTTTTCTAGGACATATTGTACCGGCCTCTGGAATATGAGTTGATCCGAGTAAAATTTCTGCTATTTTAGATTGGAAACCTCCAAAGAATGTATCTGAATTC
Organism: Gossypium rotundifolium; assembly: GCA_025506655.1. Classification (NCBI taxonomy): domain Eukaryota; kingdom Viridiplantae; phylum Streptophyta; class Magnoliopsida; order Malvales; family Malvaceae; genus Gossypium; species Gossypium rotundifolium. The sequence continues at coordinate 105,108,710 of CP106722.1, read as the reverse complement.
CGTAGTTTTCTGGGACTTGCTGGTTATTATCGAAGATTCGTAAAAGGCTTTTCGATGATTTCAACTCCGTTGACTAGATTGCTCCAGAAAGATGTGAAATTAGAATGGTCCGATAAATGTCAGAAAAGTTTCGATCAGTTGAAAACTCTGTTGACTGAAGCTCCAATTTTAGTACAGCCAGAATCGGGTAAAGAATTCGTGATATACAGTGATGCTTCATTAAATGGTCTGGGATGTGTCCTGATGTAAGAAGGCAAAGTAATAGCTTATGCCTCGAGACAACTAAAGCCTCATGAAAAGAATTATCTGACACACGATCTTGTGCTAGCTACGATTGTATTTACATTAAAGATTTGGCGCCATTATCTTTTTGGTGAGAAATGTCACATATTTTTAGATCATAAAATTTTAAAGTATCTGATGGCTCAGAAAGATTTGAATTTGCGACAGAGAAGATGGTTAGAATTGTTGAAAGACTACGAGCTTGTTATAGATTATCATCTGGGTAAAGCAAATGTTGTGGATGATGCACTAAGTCGAAAGTCATTGTCTGCATTGTGTGCTATGAATGCTCATTTAGACTTGTCTGATGATGGTTCGGTTTTAGCTGAATTGAAAATGAAACCGTTGTTTTCACAATAAATATTTAATGCTCAGAAGATTGATAATGAAATTTTAACGAAATGAGCTCAGTGTGGTTCAAACTCTGATTCTGAATTTCGAGTTGATGTTAATGATTGCTTGAGATTTCGAGATAGATTATGTGTTCTGAGAAACTCAAAATTGATTCAATTGATTTGAATAAAGCACATAACAGTCGTTTATCTGTTCATCCGGGAAGTACAAAGATGTATCATGTTTTGAAGCAACATTATTGGTGGTCTAGTATGAAAAGGGATATATATGATTTTTTTTTTCCGAAATGTTTAGTCTGTCAGAAAGTTAAAGCTGAACATCAGGTTCCATCTGGTTTGTTTCAACCGATTCTGATTCCCGAATGGAAATGGGATAGAGTGACGATGGACTTTGTTTTTGGATTGCCTTTGACTCCGAAAAAGAAAGATACAATTTGGGTCGAAGTTGATCGATTGACGAAATTTACCCATTTTATTCCGGTACGATCGGATTTGTAACAACCCAATTTATGGCCTATTCAAAATAGTGGTGCGAGGCCACGAATCCGAGGTGAATTTATGAACTTTTAAGGTTTATATCATATTTGCATGCTAGTGTGAAAGTTTCATGAAGAAATTTTGTTAAATTGAGGTTGAATGGTCCAAAAGGCCTAAATTGAAAAAGTTGCAAAATATGAGTTTTTAGAAGCTTTTTGTATGAGATAGCTTTAGAATATCAATTAGAAGTCCTTAAGTAGCAATTTTCCAAAATTATAAATTTTAGACAAAATTGGACATGAGTTAGTAAAATAGAAATTTTTAAAGAGAAGGGCATTTTAGTCATTTGTCTAATAAATGATTAAAATAGGAAAAAGATGATAAAAATCTATTCATCTTCTTCCTCACATTGCCGAAAATTTGGAGACTCCATAGCTAGGGTTTTTCATTTTTTTCAAGCTTGCTAGTAAGTTCATCTTAGCCCTATTTTTAATATTCTTTGTATTTTTGAAGTCCTCGTATTATGAATTAGCTATTTTTAGCTATAAAATGAGCTAGGATGCATGTTCAAAAATTTACCCATGAATGACATGCATGTTAAATGATGTTTTATGGAAGTTTATGAGAGTTTGATGTTAGATAAACATCTTTTGCTAAGTGAATTTCATAAAAAATGATAGTATGGACTAATTTGTAATAGTTATAAAAATTGGTCATACATACTAGAAATAGTGAGAATTGATGATTGTTATAGTGGAGAAAATGAATCAGCTAAGCATGAAGTTTAAGAAAGTTTAAACGAGCCTTTGGGCCAAAGTGCAAATATGAGAAAGTATAAGGGGAAAAATAATAATTTTTCCAAAATATGAGTAATGAGTCAATTTAGTCCATGTGATTATTAAATGATCTAATTATGATTATATATAAAGAAAAACGAAGCCCGGATCGAAACCGAGGCAAGAACAAAGTCGAGGACTAAATTGCATATCTACATACATTTTGTATATTGAGGCAAGTTTGTATGATTTCTAAGCTTTATGATTTTTATCATTGAATTGCTTAGTATAATGTACACTATTTTCATGGAATGTTTAGTGTTATGTTAAACAAAGAAATCAATGAGATTAAGTGTGAACAAGTCCCGATTGAAGATTAATTTCCCACGATACTCGATCTACCACATGAGATAGGAAAGTCCGTATAAGACCAAGCCAAGGCATGGCATCGACAATCAAGTACAGTTATCATGTAAGTCCAAGGCAAGCCTGGCATTGAACAAGTTATCATGTAAGTCCAAGGCAAGCTTGGCATTGAACAAGTTATCATGTAAGTCCAAGGCAAGCTTGGCATTGAAAAGCTATCAAGAGAAAGAAATCCCATGTAAGCCCAAGCCAAGGCGTGGCATTGGTGAGAACAAGAAAGACTTCATATAAGCCCATGTCAAGACATGGCCTTGAAACCAAGATGAGATATTCCATGTAAGACCGTATCTAGGATATGGCTTTGGCATTAAGATATGTGGGATGAGTTTAGTATCCTCAGTTATTCATAGAAATTCATCGGGGAAATGAGTATAGTTAAAATTAGATGACAAGAAACATAAGTAGCAAAGCTATTATCAAGTTGAAAATGAGCATTAATCATGTTATGAATGATGAAGGAAAGATTATGATTATCATGTTAAAGTATACTGATCAATGTGACCAAGTGACACGGGTACCTTATTTATCCCACGGGGATGAGACTAGTAAGTATCATGTGATATGTAAGAATCAGTATGAGTAATTAAGCTTTATAGCTGAAATCTATGATACCATCGTTTATGTCAGATGGTTTATATTAATCAAGTATGTTGCTATGTGTATTATATGCAAACTTACTAAGCTAAATGCTTATGTCTTTTATTCTTTCTTTCTATGTAGTTCTGCCAAGCCAATCTCGTGGATCATCATCATCGGAGTTCGGAGCACACTATCAATTGCTATTTTGGTATAGCCAAGTTATTTTACTAAGTATGGCATGTATAGGAAGCATTTCATTTTGAGAATATGTTCTAAGAAGAGCCAAAGTGTTGGCTAATAAGTTTACTATTCTTTTGTATATGGCTAAGTGATTGGCCAAAATTAACTAAGTATGTATGTTTATGGAGATCAATGAAGTATGTAGTAATGTTTATGGAAATGTATTGAATTGAGCATGAGTTTGGTTTTGATTTTAGGGTGGCAATAGGCTTGGAAAATAGCCTCTAAGTGCCCACACGGTTAGACACACGGGGCGTGTGTCTAGGCCGTCTGTACCTTGCACCTTAGTATTAAAAGTCAGAATAGGCCACGGGCAAATCCCACGGTCGTTTGTTTAGGTCGTGTGTTATACACGGTTAGAATGTAACACCCCAAACCCGGCCTAAACGTTACGACTGAATCCGATATGTTACAGGGTTGAGTTAAAATGATTTTTCTTTGTCTTTGGAAAAAAAAAACCATAAGTTTGAAAACTTTTCGGTTAAGGCGATGGCTTAAAAAAAAACTAAGGTTTATATTTTTAGTTTAGGAGAAATTCCAAATTTTAAATAAACAATTATTTGTTATACTAAGTGAAATTTAAAAAAAAAATGTTGATTTTGCAAACTCATATTTCTAAAACCTCATCTTTAAATTCGTGATTAAGTAGTCATTGCGTTGGGTATAAATATAAAATAAAAACCAAATATTAATTCAGAAAGGCCTTATTACATCAACAATCCCAATTTAAAATTAAATTAAAGTAGTAAAAATTTTACGAAAAGAAAAGACTTTATGGCCTCCACGAGTATGCCTCGGCTCTCAAATCCACAATCTACTGATTACCTGAAAAGTTAGGAAAAGGGTGAGTCACAGAGACTCAGTGTGTAAAACCTTCAAAACACACAAAACGGCCCACGACCCATAATCTCATATACAACTCATACAAGATATCATACAACTACATGAATGCATCAAGCCCGGCCCAACCTAGTATTTTCCATCCTCTACACGCCATCTCGTACCAGCCATCACACCGTGGGGATTTCTACAATCAACCCTCCATCCACTACACACCGTCTTGACAGTCATGCTATCAGTTATAATGCCGATCACTATGTGACCTTAAAATCAAATATGGCAGAGCCACCGATCACCATGTGACCTTATAAACAAATGTGGTAGAGCCACCGATCACTAAATGACCTTATAATCAAATGTGGCAGAGCCACCGATCACTAAGTGACCTTATAATCAACACTTCCCCTTTATCATCATATCCATGTCCCATGCACAACATATATGTCATAATGAATGCAACATGCTATTATCTAGGCAATAGATTATCACATACATCCAAACTCGCAATAAGTTATTACAGATACGTACCCGACACTCCTTGCCTTACCCACAAGGGTATTTCGACTGTATACACAGCCTTTTCTGGCCTTTCAGCCCATACAATCAATATTACAGTTAAAATAAAGTGTGTGAGGGTTTACACACCTGGTAACACGCAAAATAATACTCTCCACGTCAACACTATCGATAGCAAAAATGACTGCAATCTGCCTACGACTCTGTTCTGAAGCCAGTCCACAACCCAGTGGCCAATCTTAAATTGCTGACACTGTACGTTTCTTAAACTTAGGGGCTGGGTTTACGGGTCCAACCCCCTCCTTTGCCTGATTGGCAATGGATTCCATCAAAAGATCTTGTCAGAAGGTACTGTAAGGGATCAACACAGGGATTAGGGCGAATAACGATAAGTGCACCTAAATAAATATCTAAAGAGAAAACCCCTTACCTTGAAATCCCAAAAAGAGAGATAGGGTTCAGAGATTAACGACTTCGGGCTTGAGATTCAGATGATTTGATTAGCTTAGATTCCTAGAATAGGCGCCCCCAAAGAAAACAAGAAGATAAAATTAAAAAAAAACCATAAGTCCAAACGATGGCCTCCACCAAGCCAATTAGCCATTCGGCTTTGGCTTCCAAAAACCAAAAGGGGAGATAAAAAAATAGAAGAAATTGCCTCTTACCTGAACACCGAGGATTCAATAGCACCTAAGAGGATTCGGCACTGGCACAGCAGTAGAGGAGATTTGACAATGACTAATGGTAAAAGAGAACAAGTTGAAAGAACAGAAAATGAAGATAAAAGAACCTCAATGGAGGCTTCAGAGTTTCAGCTTTTAGAAGAATCAAAAGAGAAAGAATGTAGGAAGGAATGGCTAGGGAGATTCGGCCTATCGAGGAGATTTAGAGAAGAGAATAATAGACAAGAAATATTCAGCTTTAGCAGAAAATGGAGAAGAGAGTGGGAGTTTAGAGGTTTCGGCTTTGAGATAGAACAAATAAAAAAGAGAGAAAAGATGAGAAATAGATTTTGGCTTGGCAAGAAAGGGTATATGAGTTACCTTGGATACGGTTATGGTGCTTTAAGAAAACTCAAGGAAGGGGAAAGGAATTCGGCTAGCAAAGAAAGTAATAAGAAGAAAAGTGGAGAACACCCTAGTTGATAGATGAGAAAAGAAGTGAAAAAGAAACAAAAAAAAGAATGAAGCTAAATGATTTGGCAACTAACAAGAAGGAAAAAATTCGACACGTACCACTCCCAAAGCCAAAAATGCACTTTTGAGAAAAGCAATGCCTATCACCAATATTGAAATTTGGCACATCCTAAACAAGCTAAAACCGATTCCCCCTCTAAACCCAGTGTTTGAAATTCAACCAACACCATGATCACATGCCCTTCCCTTTCTTTTCTCCTTAATTCACTCCTGAACACTCATTTGAATTAATTTGAATGCTTCAAACTCCACTTTTTCCTCTCAGCCACTCATTCGAAATATTTGACTCAGTCCACTCTCCCATCCTGAAGTGTCCCAGTCGAATTCTGCTTCTGTTCTCCTTGACACCAAAATAATCCTCAAAATGAACTTCTTTTGACTTGAACCTGCTCCCTCTCTGCTCCCTCGTGGCGTCACCTTCCAACCCTTATGTGGCGTCACCTTGCTACTTTACCAACACCTTGCTTGTGTCAACCAAACACAAACAATACCCCTTAGGTCCTATTCCAGCTAGCTCTTCCACTAAAGTGCCTAAAAAGAAAATTTTGGCCAGGGCTTTGGCTTATCCCCGAGCCCTTCCTAGACTCCCATACACCCTAAACTAGCACATTAAATAAAGCATACACAAAAAAATACATCAAATGCATAGCCTCCAATTCAGGATGTTACACAGAACATGGGCGTATGCCCCAAACCATGTGAATAAGTCAGTATATCAAGGTATAGCACACGTTTTACATCCACGGGCGTGTCAAGGCCGTGTGTAATTAGTCAGTGTCGACCACGGGTGGAAGACACGGGCATGTGTTAGGGGTACACGGGCGTGTCCCAAGTCACATGGGCGTGTGACCCCTGTTTTAAGGAAAAGTTTTCATTTAAGCTCTGGAAGTTTCCAGATATGTGTTTAAGGCCTCGTAGGCCCATGAAATGTATGATTAGACTAAGAAAGAGAAGTTTATAATTCGAAACAAAATTTTATAGCTCATAAGTACATGTTTTAAGTGAGTTCAAGAGTGGTAATGTCTCGTATCCAGTCTTAGCATCGGACTTAGCATCGAACTCGGGTATGGGGTGTTACAAGATTACTCACTTGATAGATTAGCTGAGCTTTACAATTCTGATATTGTGAGATTGCACGGGGTTCCGTTGTCCCTTGTGTCTGACAGAGATCTGTGGTTTACATCACGATTCTGGAAGAAATTGCAAGAAGCTTTAGGTTCAAAATTACATTTCAGTACTGCTTTTCATCCATAGACAGATGGCCAATCCGAGCGGATTATTCAGATTCTTGAGGACATGTTGAGATGTTGCATCCTTGAGTTTAATGGTTTGTGGGAACAGTATTTACCATTGATTGAACTTGCATATAACAACAGTTTTTAGACAAATATTAAAATGGCACCTTATGAAGCTTTGTACGGACATAAATGTCGAACACATCTGTATTGGATGGAGCTCAGTGAAAATAAGATACACGGGGTCGATTTGATAAAAGACACTGAACAGAAAGTAAAAGTGATCCGAGATAGTTTGAAAGCAGCGTCTGATCGTCAGAAGTCCTATGCGGACTTGAAACAAAAAGATGTTAAATTTGAGGTCGGTGACAAAGTGTTCTTGAAAGTGTCTCCGTGGAAGAAAGTACTCAGATTTGGTCTGTAACACCCCAAACCCGGCCCAAACGCTACCACCGGATCTGGTATGTCACTAAGAAAATTTTGTAAAACATGTCGTATTTTCAGAAAATATTTTTCTTATGTTTAACCCTTTATTCGGGAAAAATTAATAGTTAATAGTTTAGATAAAATATGCCTTTATGAATTAAAAACCCAAATTTAAATACATGCCTTAGTTCAATTAAAATAAAAATTTAAATAACTAAAGATACTAAAAGCCCATAATAACATAAAATATAAACTAGTGGCCGATGGACTTATTGCAACGAGATTTGAAACCCATTAAATATATATATATATATATATATAATAATAAACTAGAGTCTTTTTGCTGAATCCAAATGTTCTTTTGCATGGCCACCTTGTGCTCCTATCCAGCCCGGTCCGATGCACTAAATGCTACCTGAAATGTTAATTAATTGGTTGAGTCGCGAGACTCAGTGTGCAACCCTCATGCACCATTAGATTTGGCCCTTAGCCCCATACAACTAAAATAATCAGAATTAATATACATAATAAAAATAATATGCAAGCCCAACCCAAATCCTAGGTTTCCATCCGCTACACGCCTGCATCACCATTCACACCATTGGAGATTTCTACAATCAACCCACACCTTCTACGCCTTGATGGCAGTCGTGCTGCTCATCATCAGATCATGGCCGTAGCCACTACAACAGATCACGTCAAAAGCCGCTACAACAGATCACGGTAAAAATCGCTACAACATATAACTTCCTCTTTTCATCAAACCCAACCCATGCAATCACATAAAATCAATATACCTATATCGTTTAATCAGAACATTCACTAACCTGATGATTTGTTTTTACCCTCTTTGGGTTTCCTCTATTATGCCCGGATTTCGGCATTTATCAAAACATATAAGACTTATAATCATATATTAATCACACAGATCTAGATGGTGGGAAAGTGTTAAACACCTGATATCGCGAAATCCAATATTCTTAGTCGATATCCTTGTTATCCCGATCTACAACTTTGCTCAAAAAGCCAGAAAGATGTGAAAATATGGCCTCTCCTTGAAATCCCGAAAATAACACGACTTGAGTGTTACTGATCTTTGACTTAGAGATCTAAGCATTGGACTCCTCTATTGTTTTCTTCAGATTCGACACAAGTAGACTTTACTGAAGAAAATTCGGCAACTTCAGGAGGTGAGATCTAAGAATTTTGGTTTTTAGAAGATTTAAGAATTGAAGAGATGGCTAGGAGAGATTTGGCCAATGAATATTAAGGAGAAGAATAGAATAATAGAGATGTGATTTCGGCTTTTAGGGATTAGAAGAAAAATAACAATAGAAGTTAAAAGATTCGGCCAACCAGGAAATTTTAGAGAGGAAGAAAGGGTGAGGAAAATGGTGGTTTTCGGCTTTTGAGAGGAAGAAGATGAGAAAAGAAAATAAAAGAAAGGCTTCCAAAATTTTGGCACACCCCCTCTTTATATAGAAAACCGATTCCTCCCTTTAGCAGATATTGATTTTCAGCCAACACTGCCACACATGATAGCTCCTATCCCTTTCCCCTTATCTTAATCTATTATCTCCTAAAAAATAGCCTTTATCTGCTTACTATCCTTAAAGACTAAATCCCTAAATAATAGCCTTTATCTGCTTATTATCCACATAGAATAAATATAATAAAATTCCCCCAAAAAAATAGCCTTGTGCCGTCCACTTCTCTAATCCCTAATGCCAAATTTAACTAACTTAAATTAGAATATTTGGGCTCCTTAAAACTTAAAATTTGGGCCCCTAACACTTAAATTAACTCATTCCACATATTCACCCATTAAACGCATAGGCCCAAAAATTTAGGATGTTACATGGTCGTAAAGGTAAATTGAGTCTGAGGTTCATTGGGCTATATGAAGTTATTGAACGAATAGGGCCAGTTGTGTACAGATTGTTGTTCCCCTCTGAGCTAGCAAAGATTCATAGTGTATTTCTCGTGTCAATGCTTAGATGATACAGATCTGATCTCTCTCATGTGATTCCTCCGTCTGAGATTGAAATCCAATCCGATATGACTTACGAAGAAGAATCGATCCGTATCTTAGGTTGTGAAGTGAAAGAATTGAGAAACAAAAGAATTTCATTAGTTAAAATCTTGTGGCATCGACAAGGGTGGAAGAGGCTACGTTAGATCTGAAGATTCAATGAAGCAGTAATAAAATCATTTTAGCGGTAAATGATTTTGGGGCGCTTCATTGAATCTTCAGTTCCCACGTAGCCTCTTCCACTCCTTGTCGATGCTATCTAAAATCCCTAACGGGGGAGAATTGTAACAGTTTGGTTTAGACCCTAGTCCGAATAGTGGTTTTGGGACCACAAATCTGAGTCCAAAAACTATTTTAATATTATTTTCTTTGCCTATGATACATGTCTAAGCATGTGTGAAATTTCTATGAATTAATTTGTTCGATTGTGTGCTTAATTTGACATGAAAACTTTATTGTGAATAATGCAAAAATTTGCATGCTATTTGTTAAAGCACCTATGTGTTGTGGCTTTTAAATGTTGTAGCCTTATGATGCAATTAATCCATTATTTAGTAATTGGTTGGTTAAATGAAAAAATAACCTTATTATATAATATGTTTTATATGTTAAATGAAAGCTTATTTTTGTAAATGGATTATTAACATAATAATAATAAACCAAAAGGCTAAAAATAAGCCATTTTCATTCACCCTTTGATCAAAACAACAAAGAAGAAGAAAAGAAAATTTAGCTAGGGTATTCGGCTAGCTTTTGATTCAAATTCAAGGTATGTTTTGAATCGGTTTTTGATAATTTCTACGTTTTTGCAATCGTTGCTTCATATACTACAAAACCCATGTCTTAACTTTGAGAATTGATGATGTTTTTTTTTTTTTGAGATGAGCCTTTGATGAACTCATGTGTTTTATGATGTTTGATGGTGAATTATGAAAAATATATGTTTGATTAACATAGTTTGTCTTTGAGTTTTTGGTGATTTTGAGTATTTTGGATTAAATTGAGAAAATGAAATTTTGAGGGACTAAATTATGAAATAAATGAAATGTATGGATTGATATGATCATAATATATATTCGGCCAAGCATGAGTATAAGCAAATTTGGTTTATTTTGTGATTTTGTGAAATAAGGACTAAAATGTCAAAATGTGAAAATGTGAGGGCTAAATACAAATTTCCATAAATATGTGTTTTTGGATTGAATTGAATGTTTTGGTGAATAAAAGGGTTAAGTTTGAATTTGTATAGATTAAGAACCGAAGAAAACGAATTTAGATCGAGGAAAGTCGAAAATCATTGGATAGCCGTTTGTTTCCGTTCCTCCTGTACGAGGTAAGTCGATATACAAATAAATGTATTTGAGTTGAATTATTCGTACATATATAAAATTTAAATTGCTATGAATATCCATTGAGATGGAATGTATATGAAATCCCGATTATGCATATATTGACAAGTTATCAATGTCCAAGAAGTCCCGTTTGAACCTAGGGATAGATAGGATAGTATATGTCATGGCATAGGTGTCCGATGTGTGATATCATGTAAGACCATGTCTAGGACGTTGGCATCGATATGAGATTTACGTGTAAGACCATGTCTGGGACCTTGGCATCGTGTTGATTCGTGTAAGACCCTGTCTAGGGCATTGGCATCGATATCTGATTACATGTTAGACCTCGTCTGGGACGTTGGCATTGTATGACTATTATGAGCACTTTGAGTATCCTATTTAATTCCAAACGGTTCAACGGGCAAGTTTGAGAAATGAATGCATATGTGAATTGTACATCAGTTTCTAGTACGTTGATATATATGCTTTGTATAAGCATGAAAGGTGAGTATGTATGTGCATTAATGCAAATGAACATTTGAGATATATGTATGTTTGAGAGATGAGAAAATGAGATATTTGAGATGTGATGAATTGGTAAACAATGGCAAATAAATTGAGCTAATGAGTTTATGTATGTGCTTGAATTGAGGATATGTTAATGAAATCAAATAGCTATGCTTATGAACGATCTATGTTAAGTTTATTTGTATATGGATTACTAAGCTTTTGGAAAGCTTACTTTGTATGTGTTTGTTCTATTTTATAGATCGTTAAAGCTACGAGAGGCTCGGGGACCGTCGAGAATCATCACCACACTATCAAACTCAACTTTGGTACTTTTGAATGTGTAAATAGCTAAATATGGCATGTATAGGCTAGTCATTTTGGTACATGTTTGAAATGTGTATAAATAGCCATGAGATGTGGCTAGATAAATGTTGATAATATGCATGAGTAAATATGGTATATGATGTATGTTTTGGTATGGCTTGTTGGCAAATGAAATGGTTAAGATTATGGTAAGCCTATTGATGCAATATGAGTGCACATGTTTGGTTAATGAAATGGTTATATGAATGGTAAGATGTGGATGTATCATACTTGGTTTAATTGCGAATTGGTTAGGTTAGTTAGTATATAGGTTAGCATGACTTGAAATGAGATTGGATAGAATGATATATTGATCATTTGATTTGTTTTTAGTTGCCAATTGTGTGTGGAAAGATGCTTAATTGTGCTTGTAGGGATGACTTATTGTGTGGGTGGCAATTTGACCTTGAAATTGGCCTGTAATTGCCCACACAGGCGTGTGGTTGGACTGTGTCCCTCGTGGTTGTAATTCAAAACAAGTTAGGATCGACCACGGGCTGGGCACACGGGCATGTGACTGGCCGTGTGGTGCAAGTCAGTAACGACCACGGGTGAGGCACACGAGCATGTCCACAGTCGTGTGGACAAGTCAGTATGTATGCCCTGTTTTCACGCAGCTCAGACACACGGGCATGTATGAGGCTGTGGGAGGCACACGGCCTACCCACAAGGGCGTGTGACCTCTGTAACATAGAAAAAGTTTTAAATTTCAGAGAAATTCCGTATGTGTTCGGTTTAGTCCCAGTCCTATTCTAAAGCATGTTTGAGGTCTCGTTGATGTATTTAAGGGATGTTTTTATTGCACTTGATGTGATTCCGTGGATTATGTATTGAATTGTCTGTAAAACTTTTTAATCTGTTCGGTAATGCCTTTAACCCTAATCCGGTGATGGATACGGGTTAAGGGTGTTACAGTAACAGTCTGATTTAGACCCTAGTCAGAACAATGGTTTCGAGACCACAAATTTGAGTCATAAAAATATTTTAATATTATTTTATGTGCCTACTGTATATGATTTAGCATGTGTTAAACTTCCGTGAGTTAAATTGTTCATTTGTATGCATAATTTGATAAAAGGACTAAATTGCGTAATTGGTAAAAGTTGCTAATTATTTGTTAAAGTGTTAAATTGCTTTGTTATTTAAATGATAAGTGTTTATGTTGCAATTATACCATGGATTATTGTGATGGACGGTTGTGTACATAGCTTATAAAATGTGCACATTAAGTTATAAAGGTTAGTATAGTAATTTGGCAAATTAATGTAATAAATTAAAACATAACATGAAAATGGTTGTTATATTCATCACTTTTGGCTGAATATCAAAGAAAAGAAAAGAAAGAAAGAACAATTAGGTTTCGGCTAAGTCTAAGCTTGATTTAACGTATGTTTTGCTTTGGTTTTTTATAATTTTTACATTTTTTGTAATCGTTGCTTTGTATACTTTAAAACCCATGCTTCAATTTTGTAAATTGATGAATATTTTGTAATGTGCCATTGATGAACTTGTGAGTTTCTGGATGTTTGATGGTGAAATATGAATTATATGTGATAGAATAACATTGTTTGTCTTTGGAGTTTTGATGATTTTGAGTAATTTGGAATAAATTGAAAGAATAAAATTTTGAAGGATTAAATTGTGAAATAAATGAAATGTATGGACTCATATGAGCATGAGTAAAATTTGGCTAGGCATGGGTAATATGAAATATGTGTATTTTGTAATTTTGTGAAATAGGGACTAAAATGTCAAAATGTGAAAATGTGGGGGCTAATTTGTAAATTTCCCTAAATGTGTGTTCTTGGATTGAATTGAATGAATTGGTGAATAAAAGAGTTAAATTTGAATATGTATAGACCAAGAACCGAAGAAAACAAATTTAGTGTAATAGCCCGATTTAGACCTTAGTCGGAACGGTGGTTTCGAGACCACGGATCCGAGTCAAAAAATATTTAAATATTATTTTCTATGCTTATTATGTATGAATTAGTGTGTGTGAAATTTTCGTATTAAAATTTGATCGTCTTAATGCTTAAATTTAAATAAGGGCTTAATCGCGTAAATTGAAAATTCGATGGTTAGATGAGATAGTGCTTAATTGTTGATGTTTTAATAAATTTGAGGCTTAAAGTAGCAATTTGGCCATAAAGGAAGGTTAGTGGCCGGTTGGTACGCATGAAATGATGATCTAATAGTTTATTATTTCTTTAGGTGAAAATGGTACATTATTTTAATATGTTAGTGGTTATAATAGAATAAATTATAAACAAAATGAAAGAGAAATGAATATAGTGGCCGGCCAAAACGCATGTAATAATGAATTGGAATTTTTTTATTTTATTTTATGATAATATGGTATATTATAATATATGGTAACATAATATATTAGAAAAAAAGATGAAAGTACTCATCTTTCTTCTTTGTTTGGCCGAAAACTAAGAGAAAGAAGAGAAGTTTCAGCTTTGACATTTTCGGTACTTGCATGTCAAATTAAAGGTATGTTTAAGCTTAGTTTTGAATAAATTTGACATATTTGTGATGGTTGTTGAGTTGTTTATCTTGCCCATGTGTTAATTTTTGAAATCTATAAAGAATTTATGTTTGACTATTGAGGAAGTTGTGAAAAATTCGGTGTTGATGTTAGGAAATAGAAAATATGTAATAGATTTTTAAGTTTTGTATTATCAATCTTCAAGAAATTAGTTATTAGGGCTTAATTGATGAAATTGATAAATGGAGGGACTCGATTTTCTAAAATAAACATAGTGTAGGGACCTGTATAAGTCCAATAAATATTCGGCTCTTGTTTAGTGAAAGGAAGTAGAGTGAATTTTATGTTCTATGCATTGTGGACCATTTTGTGGAAATGCATAAATAAGACTAAATTGTGAAATTTATATATTAAGGGGTTAAAATGTGTAATAAATAAATTGTATGGACTCATATGGATGAGATGAGTATTCGACATAAGCATAGCAAGGGCAAATTATGCTTACTTTGTGTTTTGTGAATTTTGGACTAAATAACTAAAAATGTAAAATGTATGGGGTAAAAGTGAAAATTACTTATTCATGTGTTTTTGAGTGAATTTAATTGAATATTGATTAAATAAGTTTAATTTATATCAAATTAGATCAAGAAAGGAGAAAGTCAGATTTGAATCTGGGAAAGACAAAAATAGCCGAATAGTTGACTTTACGTTCGTCGATATCCGAGGTAAGTCTATAAGCAAATGGTTGTTCTTAATTTTAATAAAATGTAAATTATTCATGCTGAATTGAAATGTTTATATTTATATTTGCTATTGCTGAATGTGAGGGATGGTATTTGATATGTTCAAGGAACTACTTGAGTAAGTTTAGATATATGAAAGATAGTATAAATTTTTGATGAAAGCTTATGACTTAGTAAATGTGATTTATGTCCTTAAATCGAATATGTATTTGTGAATAAATTTTAGACCTTGGGTCTAGCAAGCCTAGTGCCAGTGTGTGATTCAGGCTTACGCCTAGCCGGTTTAATACCGATGATTTATTTTCAAGTCTATGTCTATAAGACTTCATATGAATGTGGAAATTGAACAAGTAAGTTGATTTAATTAACCTTATATGTTCGGCCACAAAGGTATGTGCATATGTGATGGTATAATGAATTATGTGTATTTGATCTAATAAGTAAGTTTTTAAGCAATCATGTTGTATGGAACTTGTTTATCTTGATGTACCTAAAATTTATTGGAAGAATGTATACTGATTTTAATATAACTGAATGTGATGCATATATATGGCAATGATATAATTGAATGTGATGTTGATCATAGAAATAAAATAAGCAAATTGGTATATATGCAATTGAGGTTTAAGTTTTGTGTATATATAAATAAGGATTAAGTTCGGTAAGTGGATTAATGTGCGAAATTGTATACCGAGCACTAAGAGTGCGAAATCGGTCAATGAGCACTAAGTGTGCGGAATTAAATACCGAGCACTATGTGTGCGAAATCGGTTGTTTAGCACTACGTGTGCGAGAAGTTAAATGCAACGGCACTAAGTGTGTGATACGTTACAAGAATTTGGCACTAAGTGTGCAAGGCATTTGTATGACGACTCTAAGCATGTGATACATGATAAGGTTTTTGCATTGAGTGTGCAGGTTTGCTGATCTTTTAATTTAATTAGTTAACGAACGTGTTTAACAGAATAAAATGAACAGGTATGCGATGATAAATCATCTTTTGAATAATAAGTAAGTTTAGATGTTGAAATGAATATTTTATATCATACATATTTATATGTGAATTAAATGGATTGAAAGGTAAGAAAGAAAATTTAGTAGTTAATATGTATATACTTGAATAGATGTATATGTATTTGTTTTGAGATGGGAAAGTGATTTATAGATTGATGTGAAATCTATTATTGAATGTGTGAGTGTTTAGCCTTAAGGATATGAAATGTGAAAGTTTACGAATGGTAATATAAATTTTAGTTATGGTTTTAAACCTCGATTTCAATTATATTAAATTGGCCTTGCTAATATAATGATATAATGCATTGTTGTTATGTAATTGCTTATAAGTTACTAAGCTATGATAGCTTACTGTATGTGTTTGTTTCCATTGCTTATTAGATTTTGGAAGTCAAGATACAAGCTCGGGGATCTTCGTCAAGTCTATCACACTATCGACTCATTTTGGTATTTTATAAACTGAATTTTTGAAACTATGGCATGTATAAACTATCTTGTGTTTGGGTTCATTTTGAAGCTGAAATTACTAGCCATGCGAAAATGGCTAGATATGAAATTTAAATTTATGCAAAGAGTTTGATCATGGTGTGTGTGTATATATATATATATATATATAATTATTGATTCAATGATTTCGATAGGGTTAATGTATAGAATTTAATGAAATGGAGTAAAGATGTTATAAACTAGTTAACCATATTTTGCAATGAAATAGTTTTTGGTTAGCAGCGGTGATGTGATTTTGAAAATTCACCAAAAATAGAAGAAATGGAATTAGAAAGTGAATAATAGATATAATTAAAGCTTATTGTGTCTATTTTTATGTGAATGAAACATAGTAGGAAAAAGAAGTTTATATTCTGTGATATTTGAATTTTAGTGAGACAGGGTCAAGATGGTATTTTAAGTCCCTATTTTGAATTTAGAAAATCATTAAAATTGTAAAAATTAATTATGAGTTATAATTTATATCTCTAGATTTCTTAGTGAGTATATTTTCAATAGAAACAAGTGGGAACAATATATGAAAACTGTACAATGAGATATTTGAATTTAGGTTATGAGAGGTCAGAACCGTTGGTTAGTGAAACAAGGAAAACTTTAATGAATAAAATGTACCAATTGGATAAGCAAAAAATTCTAGAAAAATTGTAGTAAGAAGATATATGAGTCGAGTTTCAAGAAAAATTTACGGATCTAAATTTCGAGTTTCCTAACTCGAGTTATAGTCAGTTTAGTCAACATGATGCAGATGGACAATTTTAATTTTTATGTCTCGAATTAGTAGTTAAGTCTGGTAATGCCTCGCAACTCTAATCCGGTGATGGATACGAGTTAAGGGGTGTTACATTTAGATCGCGAAAAGTCTAAAGTGACTGAGCAGTCAAAATCACTCGTTTATTCCGAATCCGAGGTAAGTCGATAAACAAATAAATGTATTTGAATTGAGTTATTTATGTATCTATGAGATATAAATTGTATAGTAAATTTTTTGAAATGGAATGTATATGAAATCCGAGGATATGTCGACAAGTTATCAAGGTCTAAGAAGTCCCGTACGAACCTAGGAATAGATAGGGTTACATATGACATGACATAGGTTTTTGATATCTGATATCATGCAAGACCACGTCTGGGATGTTGGCATTGATTCGAGACTTCGTGTAAGACTACGTCTGGGACATTAGCATCGATTTGAGATTTACGTGTAAGACCATGTCTGGGACATTGGCATCGTATTTGATTCATGTAAGACCCTGTCTGGGATAGAGGCATCGATATTTGAGCACATGTAAGACCTCGTCTGGGACATTGGCATTGTACGACTATTCTGAGCACTCTGAGTATTCTATTAAATTTTGAACGGTTCAACGGGTAAGTCCGAGAAACAAAAGTTTACGTGTTATGTGTAAATGAATCAGGTACGTATGATAAGTACACTATGTAAGTGTATGGAAGGTAAGTGTATATATGAACTTACCATGATGAATATTTGTATATATATTTGATGAGATATAATGTGATAAAAGCTTGAAGATAATGTGAGTAAATGGGTTATAATTGAGCTATGACATGTGGAAAGTAATGGCTAGACAAATAAGCCAAAGAACATGTTATGAAATTTAAAAATGAGAAATATTAATGTCATTATGACTATGTGGCTATGTGCATTTTGTGTTAAGTTTATTTCTATATATGGCTTACTAAGCTTTTGGAAAGCTTACTCTGTGTGTGTTTACTCTGTTTTATAGGTCGTCAAAGCTACGAAAGGCTCGGGGAATCGTCAAGGGTTATCACCACACTATCAAACTCTATGTTGGTACTTTTGAATGTGAATATATATACAAATTTGTCATGTATAAGCTAGTTATTTGGAATATGTTTGAGATATGAAATATCCATGTGATATGGTTGAATATATGTTTATGTTATGAATGACTAGTTAAGTCTTATGATGCTAGTTTTGGTATAGTTTGATGGCCAATGAATTGGTCATATAAATGGTAAGCCTAATGATGTATAGCTAGCATATTGTTTTTGATAAATTTGTGATGGATTATGCTTGATGTGTTTGTGATTATATGGAGTTAAATGACTATTAAGTTGGTATGGTTGATAGGCTCATTATGGAGTAGAATGAAGCATAATTTGATGTGTTTTAGGTAGCCAATTGTGTATGTGATGATGCTTGTATGTGCTTAGATGAATGACCCAAGTCTAGGTGGCATTTTGGCCTTGCAAATGACCTATTTTTTCCCACACGGTTGAGCACACGGGCGTGTGGCTCGACCGTGTCCCTCGTGGTTTTATTACAAAACAAGTCAGGCTAGACCACGGGCTAGACACACGGGCGTGTGACTGGCTATGTGGTGTAAGTCAGGCTTGACACGGGTGGGGCACACGGGCATGTCCCAGGCCATGTGGTCAAGTTAGTATGTATGCCCTGTTTTGACACGGCTTGGACACATGGGCACGTTTGAGGCCGTGTGAGGCACACGGCCTGCCCACACGGGCATGTGACCTCTGTATCTTAGAAAAAAATTTAAATTTCTGAGAATTCTCATACGTGTTCAGTTTACTCCCGACCCTATTCTAAATAATGTGTAAGGTCTCTAAGACCTATTTAAGGGACACTTTTGTAACACCCCTAACCCATAACCATCACCGATCTAGGTTTAAAGGCGTTACCGGATAGATCGAAAACTTTTATGGACATTTCATAATATAATTAATCTAATGCAATCAAAGCGTCCGTTAAATAGGTCAACAAGACCTTAAGCATGTTTTAGAAAAGGGCCGGGACTAAACCGAACACATACAGAAATTCTTGGAAATTTAAATTTTTTTTTTAAGTTACAGAGGTCACACGCCCGTGTGGGTAGGCCGTGTGCCTCCCACGGCCTCAGACATGCCCGTGTGTCTAAGCCGTGCCAAAACAGGGCATACATACTGACTTGTCCACACGGCCGTGGACACACCCATGTGCCTCATCCGTGGTCGATCTTGACTTGCACCACATGGCCAGTCACACGCCCGTGTGTCTAGCCCATGGTCGATCCTGACTTATTTTGAATTTCAGCCACGAAGGACACGATCAAGCCACACGCCCGTGTGCTCAACCATATGGGCAATTATAGGCCATTTTCAAGGCCAAAAAGCCACCCACACTTGGGTTATTCCTACAAGCTCAAACAAGCATAAATCCATACACAATTGGCAACCAAAATCATGTCCTAAGATCAACATATTATCCCATTCTATCTCATCTATAATCATGTCAACTTATAAACAAATTTGTACAACTAAATCACATATAAACAAGCATGAATCATCCATACCATTCCATTCATATAACCATATCTTTGATCAAATATATATACTCATATTGCATCAATATGCTTACCAGAACTTTGACTATTTCATAAGCATGAAATTATGCCAAAACCAACATCATATAGCATAGCATCACATACAAAACACAACCACTTATCTATCCATATCACATGGCTACATATATACATGTCTCAAACATACTCCAAAACAACTAGCCTATACATGCCATATCTAACTATATACATTTCCAAAAGGTACCAAAATGAGTTTAAGTAGTGTGATGATGATCCTCGACGGTCTCTAAGCCTCTCATAGCTTTAACGATCTATAAAACAGAACAAACACACACAAAGTAAGCTTTCCAAAAGCTTAGTAAGCGATATACACATAAGCTTAACATATAAGCATTCAAAACATATAATCAATAGGAATTTACTAATAGATCAATTGCATAGCCATGGTTCTTCTTGGCACATTCACTTAGCCATTCATCTATCAATCTTGCATATCACCATATACTTTATTGGATCATAGTTTGTTCATTCATGTAACACATTTTACTTTCTCAAATCCAAATAAATAACTCAACTAGGTAAGTTCATGAATATACTTGCCTTCTTATACACACAATGTGTACATATCAAACATACCTGAAACGGATATACAAATCACATAGTCATTCGTTTCTCAGACTTGCCCGTTGAACCGTTCGGAACTAAATAGGATACTCAGAGTGCTCGAAATAGTCATACAATGCCAACGTCCCAGACATGGTCTTACATGTAACTAGATATCGATGCCACTATCCCAGACAGGGTCTTACACGAATCAATACGATGCCAATGTCCCAGACATGGTCTTACACATAAATCTCATACTGATGCCAAAGTCACGACGTGGTCTTACACGTAAATCTCATATCGATGCCAACGTCCCATACGTGGTCTTACACAAAATCTCAAATCAATTCCAACGTCCCAGACGTGGTCTTATATGATATCGAATATCGAACACCTATGTCATGGCATATACTATCCTATCTATCCCTAAGTTCAAATGGGACTTCTCGGACACTGATAACTTGTCGATATATGCATAAACCTGGATTTCATATACATTCCATCTCAATGGATATTCACAGCAATTCAAATCTCATATATGTACAAATAATTCAAATCAAATACATTTATTTGAATATCGACTTACCTCGTATTCGGATATTCGATCGGATTCGGTTATTCGACAACTTTTGACTTTCCACGATCTAAGTCCATTTTCTTCAGGTCTTGATCTATACATATTCAAATTTAATCCATTTATTCAACAACTTATTCAATTCAATTCAAAAACACATATTTTGGGTAATTTACAAATTAACCCTCACATTTTCATATTTTGACATTTTAGTCCTTATTTCACAAAATTACAAAATACAAAAAAATTCATATTACCCATGTATAGTCGAATTTTATTCATGCTCATATGAGTCCATACATTTCATCTATTCATAATTTAGTCCCTCAAAATACTATTTTCTCATTTAAGTTCAAAATACTCAAATTCATCAAAAACTCAAGGACAAACTATGTCAATCAAACACATATATTTCATATTTTATCCTCAAACATCATAAAACTTATGAATTCATCAATGGCTCATTTCAAAACATCATCAATTCACAAAATGAGGCATGGGTTTTGAAATATACGAAGCAACGATTACAAAAACATAGAAATTATCAAAAATTGATCAAAATCCATACCTTAATTGAACTAGATGAGTGCCGAAACCTTGAATGGTTTTCTTCCTTTATTTCCTAGCTATATTCAGCCAAAATAAGACGAACAATGACCATGTTTTATGTTTATTATATTATAACATATATTATTAATTCATTTACAAAATTAACCTTTTGAATAAGCATGTAAAACATATAAATATAAGGCCATTAATGTCCTTTAACCATGCACTATCTTTTAAAATGGTTTAATTGCCTCATAAGCCATCCCCTGTTAAAAGCCACATCAATTTGGCCATTAATCAAATAGAAAGCTACTTTTACATTTTATGCGATTTAGTCCTTTGCTAAAATTAAGCACACAAACGAAAAAATTAATTCACAGAAATTTCACACATGTTAAATCACAGACTGTAGGCATATAAAATAATATTGAAATATTTTTATGACTTAGATTTGTGGTTTCAAAACCACTATTCTGACTAGGGTCTAAACTAGACTGTTACAACTTTGATTGGATTTGATGAATTGTATTTTGAAATGTCTATGAATGTTTCTGTCTGATACGATAATGCCTTTAACCCTAAACTGGCGATAGTTATGGGTTAGGGGTGTTACATTTGATTGGTATCAGAGTTACGGTTTAGACGATTCTCAGACTAACATAGCATATGAGAGTCGAGCTATACATGCCATAAAAATGAAATGTGATAGTGTGATGAATCTTGACATATTAAAAATGTGTTTTCATATAGTAATGGATCCTGAAAGAGATATAGCTGACGACGTTGAAAGCAATGCGCCTACTCCCGCTCAAGGGACAGCGTCATCTGATTCGAGACCGGCTACTAGCGGTCAAGAGGGAGAAGCTAAACAAGCTTTCTTCCAAATGATGAGTGAGTGGTTCACTCAGTATGTAAGAGATAATCTGGCTATTTCTTAACCTCCGCCCCCATCTAATCCCCTTCAGACTTCAGTTATGCCTCTGATTATGAATATGAATATGTTGAACAAGCCTCCGGTCGACAAAATTTGTAAACATGGCTGAATAGTTCAGGGCTACTAGTGATGACGATGTTGAGAAAGCTGAGTTTTGGCTTGAGAACACAATCCAGGTATTTGATGAGATGTCATTGAGTCCTGAAGAATGCATAAAATGTGCTGTCTCTTTACTATGAGATGCAACTTATCAATGGTGGAAGACTCTAATTTCTGTTGTTTTAAAGGAACGGGTTACATGGGATTTCTTTCAGTCTAAATTTCGGAAGAAATATATTAGTCAGAGATTTATTGATCAGAAACAAAAAGAATTTTTGGAATTGAAGCAGGGTTGTATGTTTGTCACTGAATATGAAAGAGAGTTCATGCGATTAAGTTAGTATGCTCGTGAATGTGTATCCACCGAGGCAATAATGTGTAAGAGATTTGAAGATGGCCTTAATGAAGATATTCGTCTGCTAGTTGGGATTTTGGAAATAAACGAGTTTGTTGTGCTCGTTGATCCAGCGTGCAAAGCTAAGGTACTCGGGAAAGATAAAAGAAAAGTTGAGTTTGAAGTCAGGGATGTGAGAAAGAGATTCTCGTGCAAATTATTTCAGTCTACTTCAAAGAAATTTAGAGATGAGCATAGCTATTCCAGAACTAATATGGGACATTGCAATCCAAGAGATCGAGTTAGATCACAGTCGAATTTCAAAGCTCCAGTAACTTTGATGGCTAGTGTCGAAAATGTATTATCCGAGTGACCTGAATGTAAGCATTGTGGTAAAAGACATCAGGGTAGTTGTCGATTGAATGATCGAGCTTGTTTTAGATGTAGATCTTTAGATCATTTCATCCAAGATTGCCCAAAGTCTGTTGAGCAAGAGATTATTTAGAATCCAAGATCTGATAATGCTTCAGTGAGAGGTAGACCTTCTCAAAATACAAGGAATGTTAGTGGTAGTCAGGGAGCTACAAAAGACTCAGTTGTGAGATCTGAAGCCAAAGTGCCCGCTAGAGCATATGACATCCAAGCTCTTGAGGAAACTTCATCTCCGGATGTTATAATGGGTACATTTACTCTTTATGATACTTCTATGATTGCACTGATAAACCTAGGTTCTACTCATTCGTATATATGCATGAACTTAGTATCCAGTAAGACTTTGCCTGTAGAGTCCATTGAATTCGTTATTAAAATATTGAACCCCTTAGGTAAAAGTGTTATGGTTGATAAAGTATGTAAGAACTATCTATTGATGTTTCGAGATATCTGTTTTTTGGCTGATATAATGTTATTACCTTTTGATGAGTTCGATATAATTTTGGGTATGGATTGGTTGACATTGCATGATGCTGTTGTGAATTACAAAAAAAAGATTATTGATTTGAGATGTCAGGATGATGAAATAGTTTAGATTGGAACTAATGATTTAAATGCGTTACCTGCTGTGATATCTGTGTTAAAAGCTCAGAGTTATGTGAAAAAAGGTTATGAAGATTATTTTGCTTATGTAATAGGCTCGAAAGTGTCAAAAACGAAAGTTGAATCAATGCCATTTGTTTGTGAATTTCCTGATGTGTTCCCTGAAGAATTACCGAGATTACCTCCGATACGTGAAGTTGAATTTGGTATTGATCTGCTACTAGGAATGACTCCTATTTCGATGGCTCCGTATAGAATGGCACCAATAGAGCTAAAAGAATTGAAGTCATAGTTGCAAGAATTGACAGATAGAGTGTTTGCAAGATCGATTTTCTCACCTTGGGGTGCTCCTATCCTATTTGTGAAAAAGAAAGATGGAACGATGAGAATGTGCATTGATTATCGTCAGTTGAATAAAGTGACAATAAATAACAAATATCCTATGCCCAGAATTGATGATTTTTTCATCAACTAAAAAGTGCCACTGTGTTTTCAGAGATAGATCTGAGATTGGGATACTACCATTTGAGAGTTAAAGATTCAGACATTCCAAAAACTACTTTCAGAACGAGGTATGAGCATTACGAGTTTTTAGTTATGCCTTTTGGACTAATGAATGCTCCTGCTATTTTTATGGATTTGATGAACAAAATTTTCAGACCGTATTTAGATCGATTTATTGTCATATTTATTGATGACATTTTGATTTATTTACGTGATGAAAATGAGCATGCCGAGCATTTGAGAGTTGTGTTACAGACTTTGCGGGATAAGCAATTGTATGCAAAATTCAGTAAATGTGAATTTTGGTTGTGAGAATTTGGTTTTTGGGGACGTATTGTACCAGCCTCTGGTATATGAGTTGATCCGAGTAAGATTTCTGCTATTCTAGAATGGAAACCTCTGAAGAATGTGTCTGACATTTGCAATTTTCTGGAACTTGTCGGTTATTATTGAAGGTTCATAAAAGGATTTTCGATGATAGCTACTCCGCTGACTAGACTACTTCAAAAAATGTGAGATTTGAATGGTCCGATAAATGCCAAAAAAGATTTGATCAGTTGAAAACTTTGTTGACTGAAGCTCCAGTTTTGATACAACCAAAATCGGGTAAAGAATTTGTGATATATAGTGATGCTTCATTAAATGGTCTGGGATGTGTTTCGATGCAGGAAAGCAAAGTTATAGCTTATGCCTCTAGACAATTGAAGCTGCATGAAAAGAACTATCTGGCACACGATCTTGACCTAGCTGCGATTGTGTTTGCGTTAAAGATTTGGCGCCATTATCTTTTTGGTGCGAAATGCCATGTGTTTTCAGATCATAAAAGTTTAAAATATTTGATGACCCAGAAAAACTTGAATCTGTGACAGAGAAGATGGTTAGAGCTGTTGAAAGATTACGAGCTTGTGATAGATTATCACCCGGGTAAAGCAAATGTCGTTGCCGATGCACTGAGTCAGAAGTCACTGTTTGCATTACATGCATTGAATGCTCATTTAGACTTGTCTGATGATGGTTCAGTTTTATCTGAATTGAAAGAGAAGCTAATGTTTTTACAACATATATGTGATGCTCAGAAAGTTGATAATGAAATGATAACAAAACGAGCTCAGTGTGATTTGAACTTTAATTCTGAATTTCGAGTGGATGTTGATGATTGCTTGAGGTTCCGAGATTGAATTTGTGTTTCACAAAACTCAGAGTTGATTCAGTTGATTTTAAATTAAGCTCATAATAGTCATCTATCTGTTCATCCGGGAAGTACAAAGATGTACCATGATCTGAAGCAACATTATTGGTGGTCTGGTATGAAACGAGACATTTCTGACTTTGTTTCGAAATGTTTAGTTTGTCAGCAAGTTATAGCTGAACATCAGGTCCCATCTAGTTTATTACAACCAATTCTGATTCTCGAGTGGAAATGGGATAGAGTGACGATGGATTTTATTTTTGGACTACCTTTGACTCCGAGAAAGAAAGATGCGATTTAGGTCATAGTTGATCGATTGACAAAATCCGCCCATTTCATTCCGGTGAGATCTGATTACTCACTTGATAAGTTAGCTGAGCTTTACATTTATGATATTGTGAGATTGCACAGGGTGCCATTGTCCATTGTGTCAGACAGAGATTCGAGGTTTCCATCACGGTTCTGGAAGAAATTACAAGAAGCCTTAGGTACTAAATTGCATTTTAGTACAGCTTTTCACCAACAAATGGATGGTCAATCTGAACTGATCATTTAGATACTCGAGAATATGTTGAGATGTTGCATTCTTGAGTTTGACGGTACGTGGGAACAGTACCTTCTATTGATTGAATTTGCATACAATAATAGTTTTCAGTTGAGTATCAATATGGCACCTTCTAAGGCTTTGTATGGACGCAAATATCGAATACCTCTATATTGGATTGAGCTCAGCGAAAATAAAATACATGGGATTGTTTTGAGAAAAGACATTGAACAAAAAGTGAAGGTGATCCGTGACAGTCTGAAAGTAGCATCTGATCGTCAGAAATCCTATGCAGGTTTGAAAAAAAAAGACATCGAATTTGAAATCAGTGACAAAATATTCTTGAAAGTATCTCCGTGGAAAAAAGTACTCAGATTTGGACACAAAGGCAAATTGAGTCCGAGGTTCATCAGACCGTGTGAAATTATTGAGCGCGTTGGACCAATTGCATACAAATTGTTATTACCACCTGAGCTAGAAACGATTCATAATGTGTTTCACGTGTCAATGCTTAAACGATACAAATCTGATCCCTCCCATGTGATTTCTCCGTCTGAAATTGAAATCTGATCTGATATGACGTACGAGGAAGAACTAATCCATATATTAGATCGTGAAGTTAAATAATTGAGAAATAAGAAAATCTCATTAGTGAAAGTGTCGTGGCATCAACATGGAATGGAAGAGGCTACGTGGGAGCCTGAATATACAATAAGACAACAATATCCGAATCTGTTTAAAGGTAAGATTTTCGGGGACGAAAATCCCTAAGGGGGGAGAATTGTAACAGTCCAGTTTAGACCCTAGTTAGAACAGTGGTTTCGGGACCACAAATCTGAGTCATAAATATATTTTAATATTATTTTTTGTGCCTACTGTATATGATTAAGCATGAGTTAAAGTTTCGTGAGTTAAATTGTTCGTTTGTATGCTTAATTTGATAAAAGGACTAAAATGCGTAATTGGTAAAAGTTGCTAATTATTTGATTAAGTGCTAAATTGCTTTGTTCTTTAAATGATAAGTGTTTATGATTATACCATGGATTATTGTGATGGACAGTTGTGTACATTGCTTATAAAATGTACACATTAAATTATAAAGGTTAGTATAGTAATTTGGCAAATTAATGTAATAAATTAAAACAAAACATGAAAATGGTTGTTATATTCATCACCTTTGGCTAAATATCAAATAAAATAAAAGAAAGAAAGAACAACTAGGTTTTGGCTAAGTCTAAGCTTGGCTTTGGCTAACTCTAAGCTTGATTCAAGGTATGTTTTGCTTCAGTTTTTGATAATTTTTATGTTTTTGTAATCGTTGCTTTGTATACTTCAAAACCCACACTTCAATTTTGTAAATTGATGAATATTTTGTAATGTGCCATTGATGAACATGTGAGTTTTTGGATGTTTGATGGTGAAATATGAATTATATGTGATAGAATAACATAGTTTGTCTTTGGAGTTTTGATGATTTTGAGTAATTTGGATTAAATTGAAAGAATAAAATTTTGAGGGACTAAATTGTGAAATAAATGAAATGTATGGACTCATATGAGCATGAGTAAAATTTGGCTAGGCATGGGTAATATGAAATTATGTGTATTTTGTAATTTTGTGAAATAGGGACTAAAATGTCAAAATGTGAAAATGTGGGGGCTAATTTGTAAATTTCCCTAAGTGTGTGTTCTTGGATTAAATTGAATGAATTGGTGAATAAAAGAGTTAAACTTGAATATGTATAGATCAAGAACCGAAGAAAATAGATTTAGATCGCGGAAAGTCTAAAGTGATCAAGTAGTCGAAATCGCTCATTTATTCTGAATCCGAGGTAAGTCGCTATAAAAATAAATGTATTTGAATTGAGTTATTTATGTATCTATGAGATATAAATTGTATAGTAAATTTTTGAAATGGAATGTATATGAAATTCAAGGATATGTCGACAAGTTATCAAGGTCTGAGAACTCCCGTACGAACCTAGGAATAGATAGGGTTACATATGTCATGACATAGGTTTCTGATATCTGATATCATGTAAGACCACGTCTGGGATGTTGGCATTGATTCGAGACTTCATGTAAGACCATGTCTGGAATGTTGGCATCGATTTGAGATTTACGTGTAAGACCATGTCTGGGACGTTGTCATCATATTTGATTCGTGTAAGACCCTGTCTGGGACAGAGGCATTGATATTTGAGTACATGTAAGACCTCGTCTGGGACGTTGACATTTTATGACTATTCTGAGCAGTCTGAGTATTCTATTAAATTCAGAATGGTTCAATAGGCAAGTCCGAGAAATGGAAGTTTACGTGTTATGTGTAAGCGAATCAGGTACGTATGATAAGTACACTACGTAAGTGTATGGAAGGTAAGTGTATATATGAACTTACCATGATGAATATGTGTATATATATTTGATGAGATATAATGTGATAAATGCTTGAAGATAATATGAGTAAGTGGGTTATAATTGAGCCATGAAAAGTGGAAAGTGATGGCTAGACAAATAAGCCAAAGAACATGTTATGACATTTACAAATGAGAAATATTAATGTCATTATGACTATGTGGCTATGTGCATTTTGTGTTAAGTTTATTTCTATATATGGCTTACTAAGCTTTTGGAAAGCTTACTCTGTGTGTGTTTATGTAACATCCTAGATTGGGGGCTCTGCATTTGTGATGCGTTATGTGTGCATGCCATGATGTGTGTGTGTGTTTGGTGTGTTTGGAGTTTTTGGGAAGGCTTGAGGTTAAGCCTGAGCCTTGGTAGAAATTTTGTTTTTAGACTCTGCAAGGGAGAACTAGGTGAAGTGGGCCTTACGGGTACCTGAATGGGAAAGTTAACACAAAAATCTAGTTGGTAAAGTGGCAAGGAGGCGCCACTAAGGGCATAGGAAGGTGACGCCACAAGGGATTTGAAGGGAGCAAGTTCGAATCCCATGTTAGGCAAAAATGAGTGTTTTTTTTTTTTAATATAAGTGCCTGAGGAGTGAGTGGTGGTTTCGGCTGGGACTCTAAGGGAGTGAGTGTGGATTAAGTCAGAAGATAGGAAGATGAGGATAAGAGAAAAATAAGGGATAGGATAGAGGGGAAAGAGGTGGCCGAATATGGGACTGTGTGCAAGGGGGAAATCGGTTGAAGTGGCTAAGGCATGCCGAAATTTTCATTTGGTTAAGGGTGTGCCGAAATTTCTTTTTTTTTCCCGAAGCATAGTTTTTTCTTCTTCTTTTCTCCTCCTATTTTCGGCATTAGAGGATTTCCTCTTCTCTTCTTCTGCCAAAACTGAAACTCTTAAGTCACAGTTTGGAGTATCTTTGTTTTTGTTTCGGCTTTCTCATCCAGTTCTTTTCTACCTTATTCATTGTCGAATCTACCTAGCCTCTTTTCTGTTCATCTTCTTTTGGATCTTAATTAAAAGTCAAAAACTCCTAGATCTCATTTGTGGCTTGGTTTTATTGCTTTCAACGTTTCAATCTTCTACTTTAACTGCCGAATCTTCTTGCAAGTGGTAGCCGAGATCTTCTGTAGAGGTAAGTGTCGACTTGTGCTATTATTTTTGTAATTTTTTTTGGGTTTTGAGGCCAAAGCCGAATGGCTAGTTGGTTGTTAGGGCCATCTTTAGTTTGACTTTTTCTCTGACCTCGTGTTCTTTTTGGGCGGCATTCTGGGATTTGAAGGAGATCTAATCGCCTAGGTTTCTAAGTCAGAAATTGGTAGTATTCGAACCATATTATTTCTTTCAGGATTTCAAGGTAAGGATTTCAATTCTCCCTAAGTTGATCAATCGGTTTCTTTTTGTTATTCATGTCTTAACCTAATGTTTCGTTAAGCAATCATCATAGTACCTTCTGACCAAGATCATTCATGGACTCGAATGTCAGCAAATCAAAGGAAGGGGTTGGATCTGTAGACCCAGCCCCAAAGTTCAAGAAACGCGCAGTGTTTGTTGTTCGTGATTGGCCACCGAGTTGTGGGCCAGCTTTTGAGCAGAGCAATAGGCAGATAGCGGTAGTTTCGACTAGCAATAGTGTCGACATAGAGAGTGTCATCTTACGTGTTATCAGGTGTGTAAACTTTCAAACACACTATACTATAACTGTACTAACATTTGTATGGGCTGAAAAGCTGGAAAAAGGGCTGTGTAGACAGTCGTGATGCCTTAGAGGTAAGGCTAGGATTGCCAGGTACGTGACTGTATTGTTTCTTTGCATAGCTGAATGTATGTGTGGCAGACTGATGTGTTACGAATAGCATGTTGCATTGCTAGGTTTTGTATGTAGATCATGGGTATGGGATTGATATAAAGGGGAAGTGCTTAATTGGTCACGTAGTGATCGGTGGCTTTGCCACAATATATATACATATGTTCATACATTATTCTTGGTCACATTGTGATCATAGTCGATTACGACGATACCCTAGAAGGAATCCACCTAGACTTCACTTGTTCTCTAATACTAAACCAGATGATTTATTCACTTAGCTTGATCCGTAAGACTCCTTAATTTATATTAAACCCTCTCTCGAGGCGAATAACGTCTAACCCTAGGCTAATTAATTGAAATCTCTTTCTAATTAAAACCCCTAGAATCGCATTAACTCGATCTATGGACTCCCATATTAGGTTTCACCCTAATCCGGTAAAATCTTGTCACCCGATCTCTAGGTGTGCGATCAACTCCGCTTAGTTATGCTAGATCTACTCTTAAGCAGGGACTTTTGCTCCACCACCTAAGCACATCATACTTGAATTAATATCCTGGAAATATCAACACAAGAATTAAACACACATAATTAAGAACAAACTAAGTATTTATCATATAGTTTAGAAAACAATAATAAGATTCATCTAGGTTTCATCCCCTTTAGGTATCTGAAGGGTTTAGTTCATAACGATAAAATAAAACATCTCAAGATAAAAGACAAAACAAAACATAAGAAATCCCCTAAAACCCCTGAAGGAATTGGAGAGATCCCCGTCTTGAGTAGAACTTCAGCTTCTTGAGATTGATCAACTAGCTATCTTCAAGTGATTCCCACGAATCTGGCCTTTAGGCTCGGCTCTTTGGCCTAGCTGACTGCCTAACTCATCGCCTAACTGACCGCCAAAAGCCCTGGCAGAAGGCTTCTGCCGAACTCCAAAGGTCCCCCTAAAGGTTGGCCTTTAGGGTCTTTATATAGGCTTTGAGATGCCTTACTTGGCCTCTAAGTATCCTAATTCAAGTATAATTCCTACTCGGGTGTTTGAATAGGCTGTGGAATGTGTTTCTTTGCCTCTAAGTACCCTATTTCGAGTAGGATTGCTCTTTTCTACGGCAGGGACACGCCCTAGGGCACACGCCCGTGTGCGATCCTGTTGATGGAGGCACAGCCGTGTGAATCGTGTTTAGGCCGTGTTCTAGTTAATTATCAAGGCACGGCCGTGTGGCTTGAAGTCCAAGCCGTGTTGGTTTCCACTTTGGCCCAAATTTGCCCGTTTTAAGCTCGTTTCTCGTTCTTTTTGTCCTCGGGTGCTTTCCTGAGTATAAAACATGAAAAGAAAGGATTAAGAGAACCTTTTACATAAATCAAGGGCTAAATCATCCGGAAACATGCTAATGTGGGATTAAAATAAGTTACTTTTACGGTTAATCAAATATCCCCACACTTAAGCTTTTGCTTGTCCTCAAGCAAAATTCTCAACTTACAATTAAAATGAACTTTCCACAATTCATAATTCTCATCAACAATGTCTCATCATAATTCATAGATAATTTATATATGGATAATTTAACTCAAAGACTCCTAAAGATTCAAACAATTCTAAGTCATATATTTGTAGCATGAAAACATAGGTGTCTCCCCTTATCTAAATGATTACCTTTAATTTAAAACCGACAAGGATTGACTAAAGATTCATTCAAAGCACTCGAAGTGTTTAAGGTTCAAGAAAAAACACTCATAAGTCAAACCTGAAAAGTTAATCCCATAGGCTTGCCTGAAAATCAAATCTCCACCACTGTAATACGAGATGATACATAAATCAAAAGGTCTTTATCAGGGTTGTAACTGGGCTTGGGTTAAAGTTGTGGATAAAGGCCAAATTAGAAGGTTTAGAATTGAGATTGACTTGACAAATTAGCTAACTTTAGAAAAAATGAACTAATAACTTGAATATTTACATCACATGAAAAGTTAAAATACTAATAATACAAGCTTTTTCTTCAAGGTGCTGAATTTAAACGTACAAGCTCTTAGAACATAGAACTAATAATGAATATACTTCATTTTTTTAAGAACAAATCAATAAATACATAATATAAGAAATAACTTTATCAACTGAAATAAAGTAATTAGGCAACTGATCAAATAAATTCTCGATAGAAGGGTAGTCAAAGGAATGGTGATAACAAATACGAGCAGGGTTTTGGGTTAATGTTAATGGGTGAATCAATAAAAAGGGTTGTTAGGATCAACAGGGTTCACTAAGGGTTAATTATGAAGGTAGGCTTTTTAGTGGGGTGAGTAGGTTAAAACCTAGGTGCCTTTATCATCTTAGTATATCAAATCAATAATCCGGTCTTGACATGTATAATCGAGGCAAGTTCTAGAATAACAATTCAGTGTTGACACACTCATAACCAATAAAGTGAGCATGAAAAAGAACATATGCTCTATAAGGCTCAAAATCTCACAAAAATTATGGGTTTTTGATATCAATCCCTGTAAATTTCAAACTTCAAGGTAATATTCAAATTCAGTTCAATAACCTAGAAATTTTTATTTTGATTTTTGAAAAATAGACTTATCATGCTTGATTCCTAGTATCTTAAAGTTTAAATCATCAATGTACAATTAAATATGACTTAACCTAAGGCATATCAATAAAAATCATAAATTAGGGAAATTTCATCCTAATTATAATATGAGAAACTTACTTTAGAACAATGCATAATTCGGGGATTTTCAAATAAGAGTATAGTTAACCCCCCACACTTAAGATGTACATTGCCCTCAATGTACAAAGATAGATAATATAAAAATAATCATAAAATCATAAGATGGGGAGGGAAGTGAAACTTCCTGAATTTTGGATGAAGTCGATGAAAAGAAATTGGATTAGATTGGAGGTGAACGCGGAGGTGAATGTAGGGGAGCGCCTTAAACCTGATTGAATTTGAATCCTCGAAGTAGCTGGCTTGATTTTATTGTATCCTAAGCTAAAT
Organism: Gossypium rotundifolium; assembly: GCA_025506655.1. Classification (NCBI taxonomy): domain Eukaryota; kingdom Viridiplantae; phylum Streptophyta; class Magnoliopsida; order Malvales; family Malvaceae; genus Gossypium; species Gossypium rotundifolium. The sequence continues at coordinate 105,075,443 of CP106722.1, read as the reverse complement.
CTAAATGGCATGAAGAACAAGAAGAAAATAATAAAGGAAATAAAATAAAGAAAAAAATAAAAATAAAAATAAAAGTAAAAGCAAATAATAGAAAATGAAATAAGAAAGATAATTGGACAAGAAAAAGTAAGAAGGGGGTTTAAATAGAGATGCGGCCCATTTTCTCCTGTTGCCACACGTCTACGGTCACGCCCTTTTACCTACCTGTGGTGCCCACACGGCCACGGCCACGGCCGTGTGCAAGGCTGTGTGGTCTGGAAATCTACACTTTTGGTTTATTTGAATGCTAAAAAGGGAAAATAAAAATAAAAATAAAAAATAAAAATGGGGTTAGTGCTCGGGTTACCTCCCGAGAAGCGCTTGTTTAAAGTCTTGAGCTAGACTTACTTGTCATTCGCACAATCATGGTGGTTTGAGGAGGTGGAAATCCTTTCTCATGTGATGAATTTGATTATGGATATATAGTTTAAGTCGAGTAGTGTTTACCTCATAAGTGCTGAATTTAGGATTGCTTACCTCGACTGTCCCGTATAAGAAGACATTAAGTACTTTAAAGGAGATTTATTCATTTGTTTTGATGCCTGATGTAATGCCCCAAACCCGACCCAAAACATTACGGTCGAATTCAGAATGCTACTGAAAAAAAATTTAGGTTGAAAAACATGTTGAAGTTTGGAGTTAATTGGAAACGAGTCCCTCTTTTCCTTTAAATTTCTTAAGAAAAACCGAGTAAGTCTTTAAGATATGAAACCGTCATAACTTGAAAACTTTGTTTGCAACTAATAATCCAGGTCTAGTCTAACATAACCACATTGAAACCCAACATAATTAAATGGCCTTATTACATCAAAACATCCCATATAAACTGAAATTAAAATACAAGTTTCTAAACATAAAAACCGCGTCTGCATGGCCATCTCGAATCCCATCCAACCCGGTCCAACATCACGATCCACCTGCATTGTTTAGTAAAAATTGGGTGAGTCAACAGACTCAGTGTGTAATTAGTCCACAGATTTCCACATATGGGCTTGGCCCAAAACCACACCAATCCACAAATCAGATAATAATGCAAAATGCACCCAACCCAGCCTAGTCCATCCTCTACACACCCCCGTATCCAACCACCACACACCAGGGGATTACTAAATCGACCCTCTAACCTCTACACACCAATTCGGCAAATTATGCCATCCACCAAGTGGTCGAGCCACTGGTCCACGTTATCAAATCACAAAATAATCCACAACGTGACCGTAGTCAACGTCAATCCATGTGAGGCTCGTAGCCATCACTAATCCACGTACATAAATGTACACCCTATCCTTCTTTCAGATATACAAATCCCGCCCCATGATTATGCAACATACAATAGTGATGTGATGAAATAATGCATGTTCATATTATTCAAACATACCACACATATATAGAACAATAACCACAATTTTATCAGCTTTTACCACTGACCTGATTATCGACATACCCACTAAGGGTAACCATCCCATTATTGCCACTGTACTAATCATCATATTTATAACACACACAATAATTGAGACATACTCGGGAAATTGTGTAGTAACTACACACCTGATAACCCGAAGGCTCTTTTGCTTTACTCCCCACTTGTCGAATTGCCCCTAAAAGATCATAGTCAGGATCGGCTAGTCACTAACACTTACTATGGCCTTGGCCGAATATTAATGCCCTCTTACGTTGCGGATCTTAATCCAAAAATCATCACTTGCTTTATGAAGATGTCGAAATCCTACATGGTACATGTTAGGGTCAGCCTATTGCACAAGATCTATGATAATGGCCCTTGGCCGAATACTACACATGGCTTATCTTGGATTGTGAAATCCCGAAGATCTCCTCCTTGTAGTTGATAATAACAAAATCCCAAAATTCCTCTTCAAAGATTCGGCCAAAGAGAGGGAAAGGAATTAGTTCCTAGATTTCGGCCAATCTAAAAGAAAGAGGAAGGAAAATTGAATAACATTTGATCTTACCCCTAATGATGAAATCGACTGCACCCTTGTCTGACCCCACAGAGATTCAGCTATATAGGCTAGATGTTGATCAATATGTTTCAGTTTTTGGGGTTTAATGAACAATTGACTAGGGGTTATTTGTGTATTCGGCTTTTGATGGATTTGTAAAAAGAAGAAGAGAGTAAGGGTCAACAAGGTTCGGCTATGGCTCTCCAATGGTGATGGGATATTCGGCCACAAAAGAAAAATGTATAAGCTTAAGGTTGAGAAAAGAAAAGGAGACTTAGAAGAAGGCTATTAGTATTTAGGCACACACACCCTCTACCAAAGCCTCAAAACCGATTATGCACCCCTTAGAGTCCCATATTCGGCCAACTCACCTCTCACTCCCTTATCCCTTGATCCCCTCCATCTTAGCTGAATCCTCAAGCTCTCCAACCCCATCTATACCTCCTCCTTCCTAGAGTCCCCTTGCCATCCAACTCCCTTCCTCCCTGACGAAAAAAACAACTCCACAACTGCTCCTCTTGCTTCTCGAACCTAGGCCCCCTTTGCACTACTTGTGGCATCACTTTTTAAGGCTTTAAGTGGCGCCTCCTTGCCACTTTAACAAGCCCATTTTTATGTCCAATTTCCCCTAGAAATTTCCTTAAGGCCTCATTTGTCTAGCTCCCCCTTTAAAACTAAAAATCTAATATTTTCTAAGGCATTCTCCTACACTCTAGAGTTCCCAAAGTCTACTAAACACATTCAAAACACACATAGGCATACTACCACATGCAATTAAGCAAAAATGCACAAGCCCTAATTCCCAGATATTACAGTTCTACCCCCCTTAAAATAATTTCGACTTCGAAATTACCTGGCTAAAATAAGTGAGGGTATTGCTGTCGCATCGCTTCTTCTGGCTCCCACAAAGCTTCTTCTGATCCATGGTTATGCCATAATACTTTGACTAGAGGAACTGATTTCCTACGCAAGACTTTCACATCATGCTCCAGAATCTAAATTGGTTCTTCCTCGTAAGACAAGTCTAGTCTCAACTCCACTTCTTCAACTGGAACAACGTGAGATGGATCCGATTGGTAACGACGTAGCATCGAGACATGGAATACATCGTGCAACTGCTTTAGCTCCGAAGGCAACTCCAGTTGATATGCCACTGGTCCAACCCGCTTCAAAACCCGATAAGGCCCTATAAACCTGGGACTCAGCTTTTCCTTACGACCAAATCTCATTACCTTCTTCCACGTCGATACCTTTAAAAACACATAGTCACCTACTGCAAACTCTATCTCTTTTCGCTTAAGATCTGCATATGACTTTTGCCTGTCAGATGCCTTCTTCAACCGTGCTCGAATTACCTTAACCTTTTCTTCTAACTCTGCCACCATCTCTGGTCCCAAAACACGACGTTCCCCTAGCTCCGTCCAACAAGTAGGTGTTCGACACTTTCATCCATACAACGCTTCGTACGGTGCCATTTGAATGCTCGCTTGGTAGCTGTTGTTGTATGCAAACTCCGCTAAAGGCAAGAATTCCTCCCAGCTTCCTCTAAAATCTATCACACATCCCTGTTCTGTCTCTCGGTCCTCTTAACCTCCTCAGCTATCCGAGCTTTCGCTACTAGAATAGCAAAGTCCCTTTCTCTCTGCGGGGCAATCAACACTCGCAGCTCATCTCTTAGTCCATCTTTGAATTGGACACACCTCTCATAATTATTAGCCACGATGCCCCGAGCATACCTGCTCAATTGCAAAATTTTACCTCGTACTCAGCAATCGATTCACCACCTTGCACCAAATTGAGAAACGCCTTTCTCTGTGCGTCCACATAACTAGCTCCTACGTATTTTCCCTCAAACTTGATCTTAAAATAACCCCAGTCCACTCGATCCGCAGGAGTACCTTCCCTGACTGTGAGTCACCATTGGTAAGCCTCGTCCCGGAGCAACGAGACAACACCCTTTAGCTTCTCCTCAGCAGTGAAATCCAAATCATCCATGATCCTTTCGACTGCCTCCAACCAGTACTCTGCCATGTTCGGAGCTACTCCTGATACTCCTCTAAAAACCTCAGCTCCATTCACTCTAAGTCTCTCAGATACTGACTTTCGAGCCCCATTTCCCATACTCACTCCAGCCACTGGCTCAAAAAATCACAGCATAGCCTGCGATACTGCGTCCTCTCCTCCTGTCTGCTCTTGAAATTCTACCCCTACAGCCGGTAGCGGTGCTTCATTTTCGGAACCCTGACCAAACCCAACTGGTTTCGACACAGTCATTCTGCCTCTACCACGCCCTCACACATTGCGTCCACGTCCCCTAGAGCTCATGTCTACGTTCGTGATTTAGTCTGCTTAAGAATTTTATGAATCAGTTTTTGTTCCACTGATTTATCACGAACAATCTTATGTTTAATAGTTCTAGAAAGTGGTTCTTTCGAATTCATACATACACACAGTCTCAAGTCTATTCATCCAATCATCATCATTCATGAACTTGCGTTCATCACAGAAAAGTGTTGTGGTTTTATTGTTGTTGTTCTCCACTACCCAAGGGTATTTTCGTAATTTGTCCTATAGGGGTATTTTGGTAATTTTCAAAATCAGGGTATTTGAAAATTTTGCAAAATAGAGATTTTTGATATTTTTGTGTAATAAGAATACTTGGTAAGAAGATTTAAGGGTAATATGGTAATTTTATAAACTGAGGGTATTTTTGTAATTTTACAAACCAGGGGTATTTCGATAATTTTTGTAAAATATGGTTCCAGGTGGTTTTTCAAAATAAGGGTATTTTGGAAATTTTTAATTCAGGGGTACTTTAGCAACTTTCCTTACTGAGGGTATTTTGGTCATTTTTGAATCAAGGGTTCTTTGGCAATTTTGAAACCAAGGTTTGATTTAAGGATTATTCAAAACAAGGTGACTGGTCCCTTTCGGGTTTTAGTTATGGATTTTAGCCCGTGCTTAAGTCCTCTTGGTTAGGGTGAACCATCACTACGCACCAAGTAGGATTCGAGTGGAGAGGAGGTGAGTCACTAGGACTGCTTAAATACCAAGCTCCCCCTGAATCCAATCCTAGACATGCGCACAACGGTTGCCACACCCTTATCTCGGCGACTCAGTCACAGGTTTGTTTGGTTAGACTTTAAATTTTATGTATTCCGGTGTTGGGGTAGACTAATCCTAGGGTTCAATAATTCCTAATCTACTAATCTACGTCCCTATAATTCCCACATACAAATCACAAAAGGGTTAGGGGTACTTACCTGGTGGACTTCGGGCCGGACGATTCGAGTGCCATGCTCCACAAAACCCTTTTTCCTGAAAATTTTCTTTGACCCACTAAAACACAAAATGAAAGCGTTTACGAGCTTCAAAAATCCATAGGCCGAGTGTAGAAATTGGGCTCTAATACCAATTTATAACGCCCCAAACCCGACCCAAAACACTACGGCAGAATTCGGAATGCCACTGAAAAAAAACTTTAGGTTGAAAAACATCTTGAAGTTCGGAGTTAATTGGAAATGATTCCTTCTTTTCCTTTAAATTTCTTAAGAAAAACCGAGTAAGTCTTTAAGATATGAAACCGTCATAACTTGAAAACTTTGTTTGCAACTAATAATCCAGGTCTAGTCTAACATAACCACATTGAAACCGAACATAATTAAATGGCCTTATTACATCAAAACATCCCATATAAACTGAAATTAAAATATAAGTTTCTAAACATAAAAATCGCGTCTGCATGGCCATCTCGAATCCCATCCAACCCGGTCCAACATCACGATCCACCGCATTGTTTGGTAAAATTGGGTGAGTCAACAGACTCGGGTGTAATTAGTCCACGATTTCCACATATGGGCTTGGCCCAAAACCACACCAATCCACAAATCAGATAATAATGCAAAATGCACCCAACCCAGCCTAGTCCATCCTCTACACACCCCCGTATCCAACCACCACACACCAGGGGATTACTAAATCGACCCTTCAAACTCTACACACCAATTCGGCAAATTATGCCATCCACCAAGTGGTCGAGCCACTGGTCCACGTGATCAAATCACAAAATAATCCACAACGTGGCCGTAGTCAACGTCAATCCATATGAGGCTCGTAGCCATCACTAATCTACGTACATAAATGTACACCCTGTGAAACACCCCAAACCCGGCCCAAAAAGCCTAACCGGATTTGGTATTTTCCTCGAGTAAAACTTTAGCGGAATATCGTTTTGTTCAAGAAAACTTGATGATTTTAAGTAAAACGGATTAACTTAAAGATCGAGTTGGGCTTAGTTGAAAAAATAGATTTGTATTTTCTTAAAACATATTTATATATATTCGACAAAAACATTTTTTAAATAATTTATCGAAAACCATTTAGTTATTTAATTGATAATTGTTCATGGCGTAATTTAAAATAAATCCAAACACAAAAATCTAAAAGTAGTTTATAGTGGCCTTATTACAAAAATAGCAAACCCAAAATAAAGTCTAAGTAATAAAATTTAAATTAATAAGTTTAAGTTGGGAAATCTCCACAATACTTGATACTGAGTAATCGCCACTTGAAATCCTTCACGACTCGATCCATCGCACTATGAATTATCTGAAAAGTTTATCCCACAAAAGGGTGAGTCATAAACTCAATGTATAACACATACATTAAAAGGTCCATTTTATCATATGCTTTAAGTCCAAAAATTTCACATATGGCCATAGGCCCATTTAACTCATATTTAGCCCAAAGGCCCATTTAGCTCATGTTTAGCCCAAAGGCCCATTTAGCTCATGTTTAGCCCAAAGGCCCATTTCATAGCAGATCAAATAATAAACATTCAATATTACATGGTTATGTATATGAAATGAAATGCAAGCCCGGCCCACCTAAATATCCATCCGCTACACACCACCCGTACCAACCAACACACCGTGGGGATTACTAAATCGACCCTCCAAAGGCTACACACCATCGAAGGTAGTTGCTGCAGTCAACATGCACATCGCCCTTATAATATTGTGGCAAAGCCACCAAAACAGATGTGACCGAAGTCACCTGACCAAAGTCCAAATTTCAAATACGTGACCGAAGTCACCAAATTCACATATGTGACCGAAGTCACCGGAGTTCAAATATGTGACCAAGTCACCGAGTCAAATATGTGACCAAGTCACCGGAGTCAAATATGTGACCAAGTCACTGAGTCAAATATGTGACCAAGTCACCGAAATGTGGTAAAACCACCAGAATACTTCCTCCTTTATCAACAATACCCATATGCCCATGCACATACATATCAAATCAGATTTTCATGCTATTTACCCCACAAAACATAATATAATCATACTTCATTTCATATTTATGCATATAGCAAAAATAAACGGAATATTGGGGTAAACATACCTGAATTTTGTATACCAATGATTGGTATCCACAAACAAATATATTGTCATAAAAATCACTTTTTAAAATATAGATCTATGGAAATTTTAATGTAAGGTTACACACCTAGTGACAGTGAGAACAATGCTCTCTCGCTCGTCAACACCTATTTGATTAACACGCTTGGTTAGTATAAACTATTGCTAATAAAATTGTAATTATTGACGAGAGATCTAATTCCTTACCCTCGGATTCTCGAACAACAGTTATTTGTGGTTTTTCTCCACTAGATGGATCAAAACCCGCCGATATTCCACCAACGTAAAGTGGTTCGGTTGTACGCACTACTTCAAATAATCGATCCTCGTTAGCAGAGGGTCCACAACCCGGTAGAAAGTCTCTTACTCCCGATACGGCTCTTCGTTTGTAGTTCGATGGTAAAGGAATACCTCCTCTCTTCCAAACACTCCGTACGGCTCTTTTCTTACCTATCTTATTGATCTTAAATCGTCCCTAAAATAACGATCGATTAGTAATCTATCTAAATAAATCGGTATGATCTAAATTAATAACCTTACCTTGATGATTTCGAATGGTCACTTAAAGGTTGTCTTCAACAAAGATCTTTGAAAAATCTTTTCAAAAGATTCGGCCTAGGAGAGAAATAAAAGATTATGATTCTAAATTTGCCACAAGAAAAGAAATGATGAAAACGATTGACAAAACCTTACTTTGAGTTCTTCAAGGTTCGGCTTTGAATAAGAAGAAAAGAATATGATGATTCGGCCTTAACAAAAAGAGAAGAGAAATGGTGGTTTCAATATGATGGTTTCGATTTTGAAAGAAAAATAAGAAAGAGAATGAAAAGAGAAGGAAAAAGAGAAGGAAGAAAAGAGAAAAAGGAGAAGAAGATGATGATGGTGATTTCTCAAATGAAAATAAATGTGTTTAGGAGTCTTTGCACATTCGGCCAAGGAGGAAGAAATGAAGAAATTGGCTCTTTGAACTTTGTAGTTTCGGTTTCAAAAAGAAAGATGGGAGAAAGAAAAATGTATTTGGTTCAAACACAATTGAGGGCTAAATCAAAAGCAAAAGTGTACCAAAATGCCTAAGGTACAATCGGCCAAAGTGGGAGTTTTTTGGAGAAAATTGGTCAAAAAGAAGAAAGCCAAAACAAAAAGAAAGTTTTTACCTAAACTCAATGACAAATTCGGCTAGGAGAGAAACTATTGGAGAAATGAGAAAAGATGGACAAACAAAAAAAAAAAAAAATGCAAGACTTTTTGCCAACTTTTCCCTCCTAATGGCAAAGTAAAAATTTGGCCAAATCAATGCCAACATTATCCCCTTTTTCCTCCTTGTTTATTCCCCATCAACTCTTGATTTGCTATCAACAATAAACCACTCCCTTTAGCCCTTCATGCCGTCTAGGTTCATGGTCAAATGACCATGAACAAACTCCCAAAACCTTGCCCCATATCATGCCTTTTGTCCCCCCTCATCTTATCATCAACTTATGATTCCATACCATAAGTTCCTAGCTTCCTTTTCACATGGTCAAATAGCCAAAATGAATGAATGCTCATCCACTCTAGAACTTTCTTGGCCGACACTTATAGGGAAGAAAACAAAATAAAATCCTCCCTAATGCTAGCTAGGAGATTCAACCTCTCTCCTCAAGCACACATCCATGCATCTTAACCACCTTGCCAATTACTCAATTCATGCTAAAACCTCTTATCATTAATTCTTAAGGCCTAACTTGCTTAGCTCTCTAATTAATAGGAATTAAAAGTTTTACTAAGCATGCACTTAATTAATGAAGCTCAATTAACTTCCAAAAAATACACTTAATAATAATTAAGCATGCAACATCATTCAATTAAGTAAAATGCATAGCCCCTAATTATCGTGGATGTTACAGTTCTACCCCCTTAAAATAATTTCGTCCTCGAAATTACCTGGCTGGAATAAGTGAGGGTATTGCTGTCGCATCGCTTCCTCCGGTTCCCACGAAGCTTCTTTTGATCCATGATTACGCCATATTACCTTGACGAGAGGAACCGACTTTCTCCGTAAAACCTTTACATCTCGCTCCAGAATTTGAATTGGCTCCTCTTTATATGACAAGTCTGATCTTAATTCCACCTCCTCAACTGGCACTACATGAGATGGATCTGATCGGTAACGGCGTAACATTGAAACATGAAACACATCGTGCATTTGCTTCAATTCCGAAGGCAAATCTAACTGATATGCCACAGATCTGACCCGCTTCACAATCCGATAAGGTCCAATGAACCTGGGACTTAGTTTCCCCTTGCGTCCAAATCTCATCACTTTTTTCCAAGGTGAAACCTTTAGGAAAACTTGGTCCCCACAAACAAACTCTATTTCTTTCCGCTTTAGATCTCTGCGATTTATTTTTATCTATCGATGCTTCCTTTAACCGAGCCGGATTATTTTAACCTTTTCTTGGATTCAGCCACTATCTCTGGACCCAAAATCTGACGTTCCCCTAATTCTGTCCAACACGTAGGAGCGCGACACTTCCGTCCATATAATGCTTCATACGGTGCCATCCGTATACTGGATTGGAAATCGTTGTTGTCGTGAATTCGCCAATGGTAAGAATTCTTCCCAACTTCCTTGAAATCTATCACACATCCCCTTAACATATCTTCTAAGATTTGGATTACTCTTTCAGACTGACCGTCCGATTGAGGATGAAATGCCGTACTAAAGTCCAATCTGGTGCCCAAAGCCTGATGCAATGCTTTCCAAAATCGCAACGTAAATCTCGGATCTCTGTCCGAAATTATCGACAACAGCACTCCATGCAATCTCACAATCTCAGCCACATATAACTTTGCCAATTTCTGCAAAGAGTAATCAACCCGAACTGGGATAAAATGTACAGATTTCGTCAATCGGTCCACTATCACCCATACAAAGTCTTTCTTAGTAGGCGTAAGAGGAAGCCCACTAACAAAGTCCATGGTGATTCTCTCCCACTTCCAATGTGGAATCTTTATCAGTTGAAGCAATCCCGATGGTACTTGATGTTCAGCCTTGACTTGCTGATACGTCAAGAACTTCCCTACAAACTTCGTAACTTCCCTCTTAAGTCCAGGCCACCAAAATTGATCTCGCAAATCTCGATATAATTTACCTCCTCCAGGATGCATAGCATAGGGGCTACCATGCGATTCCTGAAGTATCTTTTGCCTCAACTCCTGATCCTTTGGCATACATACTTTACCTTTGAAGCACAATACCCCGTCACTGTTAATACCAAAATCTTCCAATTTCCCACTTTGCACTTGTCGAAGCTTTTCACTCAGATCATCATCTACTAACTGCCTCTCTTTCACTTGACTTAATCATGTCGGCTTAACCTGAAGTTCTGCCAACAAGCTTCCGTCATCGAAAAGACTAAGATGTGCAAACATCACCCTCAACTCTGACACCACTTTCTGACTTAGAGCGTCTGCCACCACGTTCGCCTTGCCCGGGTGGTACTCGATAGAACAGTCGTAGTCTTTCAACAACTCTATCCACCTTCGCTGCCTCAGATTCAGTTCTTTCCGAGTTAGTAGATATTTCAGACTTTTGTGGTCTGTATATATCACTGACTTCTCCCCATATAAGTAATGTCTCCAAACATTAAGAGCAAAGACTACAGCTGCCAACTCCAAGTCATGCATCGGGTAATTAACCTCGTGCGGTCTCAACTGTCGAGACGCATAAACAACTACCTTTCCGCCTTGCATCAGAACACATCCTAATCCCGTGTGAGAAGCGTCACAATACACGACGAAATCCTTTCCTGCCTCAGGCTGGATCAAAACCGGAGCTTCCGTCAAAACTTTCTTGAGCTTCTCAAAACTCTCTTGTTGCTTATCAGCCCACACAAAAGGTACTTCCTTCCTTAACAATTTCGTTAAAGGTGCAGCTATCGATGAAAATCCTTCAACGAATCTTCTGTAGTATCCAGCTAAACCCAAGAAACTGCGAACCTCAGTTACGGACTTAGGTGGTTTCCAATCTAACACAGCCTCAATCTTCCGAGGATCCACCCTTATCCCTTCTGCAGACACCACATGGCCTAAAAACGCAACCTCTTTCAAATTAAAATTCACACTTGTGAATTTGGCATCTGACTTCTTTTCCTTAAAACTCGTAACACAATTCGGAGATGCTCGTCATGTTCCATTTTGGACTTAGAATACACCAGGATGTCATCTATGAATACCACAACAAATTGATCCAAGTAGGGCTGGAAAATTCGATTCATCATATCCATGAACGCAGTTGGGGCGTTCGTCAATCCGAATGGCATTACCAAAAATTCATAATGCCCATATCTAATTTGGAAAGTCGTCTTATGGATATCCACTTCCTTCACTTTAAGCTGATGATACCCCGACCTTAGATCAATCTTTGAGAATACATGACTCCTTTAAGTCGATCGAACAAGTCGTCGATCCTTGGCAAAGGATACTTGTTCTTGATGGTCACTTATTTAACCGCCGTAATCTATACACATCCTCATCGATCGTCCTTCTTCTTCACGAATAGGACCGGTGCTCCCCATGGAGACACACTAGGTCGAATGAATCCACGATCAAGCAACTCCTGAATCTGAGCCTTAAGTTCAACCAATTCCTTCGGTGCCATTCTATATGGAGCAATAGAAACTGGCACCATTCCAGGCAATAAATCAATTTCGAATTCTACCTCACGATCCGGAGGCAAACCTGGAAGTTCTTCCGGAAAAACATCTACAAATTCCTTCACTGTCCTGACTTTATTAGCAGTTACTTCCTTAGCCTCCAAAGCATTCACTAACATCAGGAAGGCTTTACATCCCTTTCTAACCATCATTTCTGCCTTAAGAGCGGATACTACATTAGATAAGTAGTTCCGTCTCTCGCCCATCACTACAACTTCCTTTTCATCAAAAGTTCTTAAGGACATTCTCTTAGCAGCACAATCTACATTTGCACGATACTTCACAAGCCAGTCCACGCCTAAGATTAGGTCAAATTTTCCAAATGGCAACTCCATTAGATCAGCCGGAAACTGTATCCCTTGAACTTCTAAAGGCACTTCCTTAAAAAGTTTGTCTACAACTACTGTCTGTCCTAAAGGACTAAGTACAGTCATCTTCCTAGGTACAGTTTCAGAAGTCACATGCAAAGTCCCAGATACTTCACTAGTGATATAGGAATGAGTTGACCCTATATCTATCAAAGCAATAAAGGGCAACCCGTAAATCGTAAACGCATCTGTGATAACATCAAAAGGCCATCGTTTTCTCTCGCGACGGATCGCATACACCAAACTCGGTTGTCTCGCCCGAGCTACCATCGCTCTACCAAGTTCTGCGTCCTCTACGAACCATTGCCCTTCCATTTGGGCCATGATCTCTTATCTGCTTCTTTGTCCACCATGTCACCGATTAGCACCCCGACTTGTCGGGCAGTTCTTCTCCGAGTTCATCGGACAATCTTTGATCATATGATCCTTTGAATCGCACTTGAAACATCCATGGGTTTTTTCCAAAGATTTTCCGAGTGCATTTTCCCACATTGAGAACAAGTACGATTTTGTCCACCGTAGTAGTCTGTTGATTTCGCGGACCATCACTTCTTGATTTCTTCGAAAATTCTGACGACCACGAGGACCCAAAGCTTCTCTTATTCTTGCTCGGCCTCTGTCCGGTTACGTCTCTCGGTCAGTTTAGCCTCTTCGCAATTCTTGCCCTTTCCACTAAGATTGCAAAGTCTCTTTCACGGTGTGGAGCAATCATCACTCTTAGCTCATCTCTAAGTCCATCTTCAAATCGATACACTGTTCATATTAGTAGCCACTATCCTCCGGCATAACGGCTAAGTCACAAGAATTTCGCTTCATATTCACTATCGACTTATTTCCTTGGACCAAATTCGAAATGTCTTCCTCTCGAGAGTCGATGTAGCTAGCTCCAACATATTTTCCTTGAATTTAATCTTAAAATACCCCCAATCCGACGACCCATTGTGGGTACTCTCCTTTATAGTGAGCCACCACCGGTAGGCTTCATCACGGAGAAGTGAAATAGCACCTTTCAATTTCTCTTGAAGGTCTGATCTAAATCGTCCATAATCCTCTCATCGCCTCCAACCAATATTCAGCTACATTAGGAGCTACTCTAGATACTCCTCTGAAAACCTCGGCTCCATTCGATCTAAGTCTCTCACCATGGACTTTCGAGACCCATTTTCGAACTAGCTTCCGCTACTCGTTCTAAAACTCAAGACTGACTTGTGATATCTGCGTCACCTCCTTCATTTTGTTCTTGAAAGTCCACCCCAACAATGGTATGAGCTTCATTCTCGGAACCTTGACCAGATCGAATCGGTTCAAACAATCATCCTTCCTCTTCCATGTCCACGACGACCACGCCCCTAGAACTCATGTCTACTACGTATCTTATCTTTTTTATGAAAAGTCTTATGTATTAGAGTCTTTTCACTTCTTATTAAAGGAAAGTTTTATGAAACAGATATTCAGAGTTTTTCCAGTAGTAGCACACATACACCTAAGGTCCATGTCTCTAAAGTATAGTTTAAGTTTAAATCAGTAACACCCCAAACCCGGTCTATGCATTAAGACTAGATTTGGTTTGTTACATGAATCGAGCTATTTTTTTAAATCTTCAATAAGTTGAAAGCTACAATATTATTTACTGATTTAATAAAATTAGAAGAGTATTTGAATTTGATAAATATTAGAAAACATTAGTTGAAAATCATTGTATTATCAAAACCTTTAGGTAATTTATTAAAGAGTTAACAATCATAAAATATTTATAAAAGAATTTCATATACTTGAAAACCCAAATTTATTTTAATAAAAACATCATATAATCATAGCCCATATTTAAAAGTCCAAAGTATAGTTTAAAACCAAACACACATAAAATCCATAAATTATTTATAGAGGCCCTTATTACAATAACCCAAAATAGTAAAAATACTTATTAAAAAGTTCAGAGTTTAAATAACCCATGTTTTGCAGTATGGCCTCCACGAAGTCATCCTCGGCCCAAGTCCACGTCAATTTCCATTACCTGAGATGGAAAAATTAAAGTGGGTGAGTTACTTAGAACTCAGTGTGCAACTCACTTACCACCATTATTGGGCCAGATCGTCAAGATATTATGCTGGGCTTGAGCCCAATTACAGAATTCAACAATATATCATAAAATGAAATAAAATAATTTAAAAATGCATGTAAAATGAATTTCCCAACCAAACCTAATATCCATCCGCTAACACCCCCGTACCAACCATCACACCTGTGGGGATCAAGTCAACCCACCCCGCCAACACACCAATCGTAGGCATTAAGCCTTTTTATAATTGTGGCAAAGCCACCGAACTAGAGGCAATAAGCCATATTTGTGGCAAGGCCACCGAACTAGATTTTTGGCAACTGGCCATTCTTCTCTTCATATACCCCACCCCATGCAATTATGCGTATATAACAAAATATAGTTATATAACAATTTTTATTTAATCCATAACATTGGTGGGTTTATCATTAAACATTTCATTTGGCCCAAAAAAATAATTTAGCAATTTGCCCATTTAGCAGTTTAGTGGGCTTTGGCCCATTTATCAAACTAGAGTATTTTGACCCACTTTATCGAACTAGAGTATTTTGGCCCAATTTATCGAACTAGAGTATTTTGGCCCAATTTATCGAACTAGAGTATTTTGGCCCAATTTATCGAACTAGAGTATTTTACGGCCCATTTTCATGAAGCATACAATTTTCGTAATAACAAGTAATTTCTCAAGGGCGTTTTCGTAATTTTCACGATTTAGTCGTTTTTACGTATTTTCGTCAAAATATCAGTTTTTTACATTTTTACCGATCTAGTCGTTTTTACGATTTTACTTTCATACAGAAATTGACATCCAACCCGAGACAAAGTGTGAAGTTACACACCTCGATACCGAGAGTACTAATCCTTCTCGTTCCTCGGCACCTAAAACATATTTCGATCCGTTAGAACACTATTTCGTATAAACATACTTAATCGATAATAGATCCAAAATCTTACCCTCTTGATTTTGAATCACTTGATTTTCGGCTTCTCCTCGCTTATTGGTTCGTTAATCACGAGAATCCACCAACGATAATGGCTCGGAAGTTCGTACCACTTGAATAATTGACTCTTTGGAAGATGGTCCGCACCGGTGGAAAATCTCGATCGCCGAAACCGCTCTTCGTTTAAATGGGGGATTTATAGATCCGCCCCTCTTAACGTGACTAACCACCGCCCTTTTCTTCCCTATTTTGAAAGTCTTCACGATCAAAGGAATATTAGTTAAATCTAAAATAATATCGAATAGTACTAGAGGCTTTAAAAGATGTGATTTCCTTACCACAATAAATCGATTCCAACGTTTCTACGATTCTCCCGATCACTTGAGTTCCGATCTTTCGTTATTGCACTATATAATAACGAATGAAGCGTTATTAGAACGAACGTTTATTTCGATCCAAAAAGGCCTTCATAACACCATTAATATTCGGCCATAATACTATTAATAAATCGAAAACGAAAAAAGAAGAACCCCTTACCTATTTCCACGATTGAAAAGAAAGGGTTGAGAAAGGTGTTTGTGTTGGATGAAGATTTCAGCTATGTATGATCAAAGAAAAGAAATAAAGATTCGCTAAGGGCACTCTAGCATTCGCCATGAGAGAGTTTGATGGAGAAACTTTGATTGAAAAGAATTAAAATATGAAAAAAGAGATGGTGATGATGTTGTTTGATTTCAAAGAGAAGAGAAGAAAAGATGGATTTTAGGAGCTAGTACATTCGGCCATGGTAAAAGAAAAGAGAAAGGATGGTTCTTTTGGTATAGTTGATTTCGCACTCAAAGAAAAGACACAAAGCAATGGCTAAAGAAATAAAAAAAATGACCAAATGATCACAAAACTTGAGCTTTACCAAATGCACAATTCGGCCAAGATGAAAAGTTGAGAAGAGAAACAAAATTCTGCACAAGGTGCAAGGAATGACTAAAGAGAAAAATGCAATTCTTAGCCAAACTAACACAAAAATTCGGCTCCCTCCCTATACCAAGTTGCCGTCCAAAACATGGTCAATTGGCCATGATTTTGTTTCCAAAATTTTCCCTTGATATGTGCCTTATGTTCCCCCTATCTTTCCTTAAGTATTTGATTCCATGCCATAAGTTATCTATTTCCTTAATCCTTTGATACACTAACCAAAAATAACATGGTCAACACTTACCATATATGTTCTTGGCCGACACTTGCTATACATGTGCAGAAAATTAAAAATAAAAATTCATCTAGATGCTAAACAAGGGATTCGAACCTCTCCCCTCATGCTATAACTCATGCGCCAATACCACCATGCCATGTACTCAACTTATGACACTCATTAACACTTAATTTAACTTAAGTCTTAATGACATTTGCTTCTCTTCAATAAATTCTCAACTATTAAATTTATTCCTTATCCAAATTATGCTATACTCCTCTTTAGGACTTCAATAAGCACTAAAATAAAAGAAAGGAATTTTCCTTTAAAATCTAAACACCAATTCATGCAATATATAAACACTCGGATTTTTAGGGTGTTACATAAACTATCATAGATATCACATATCGATAAAATACATACCTGATGGATCTGGGCCGAGAACTCGAGTGCCATGCTCTTATAAAATCATTTAACTTAAGAAAACTTTCAAAAAATCATTTGGGCCAACTTTTGAAAATGTTGTGGGCTTCAAAACCCAAGGCCGAGAGTTTAAAACTGTGCTCTGATACCAAGCTGAAACACCCCAAAGCTGGCCCAAAAAGCCTAACCGGATTTGGTATGTTCCTCGAGTAAAACTTTAGCGGAATATCGTTTTGTTCAAGAAAACTTGATGATTTTAAGTAAAACGGATTAACTTAAAGATCGAGTTGGGCTTAGTTGAAAAAATAGATTTGTATTTTCTTAAAACATATTTATATATATTCTTGACAAAAACCTTTTAAATAATTTATCGAAAACCATTTAGTTATTTAATTGATAATTGTTCATGGCGTAATTTAAAATAAATCCAAACACAAAAATCTAAAAGTAGTTTATAGTGGCCTTATTACAAAAATAGCAAACCCAAAATAAAGTCTAAGTAATAAAATTTAAATTAATAAGTTTAAGTTGGGAAATCTCCACAATACGATCTGATAATCGCCACTTGAAATCCTTGCGATTCGATACATCGCACTATGAATTATCTGAAAAGTTTATCCCACAAAAGGGGTGAGTCATAAACTCAATGTATAACACATACATTAAAAAGGTCCATTTTATCATATGCTTTAAGTCCAAAAATTTCACATATGGCCATAGGCCCATTTAACTCATATTTAGCCCAAAGGCCCATTTAGCTCATGTTTAGCCCAAAGGCCCATATAGCTCATGTTTAGCCCAAAGGCCCATTTCATAGCAGATCAAATAATAAACATTCAATATTACATGGTTATGTATATGAAATGAAATGCAAGCCTGGCCCACCTAAATATCCATCCGCTACACACCACCCGTACCAATCAACACACCGTGGGATTACTAAATCGACCCTCCATCCGCTACACACCATCGAAGGCGATTCTTGTCGGTCAACATGCACATCGCCCTTATAATATTGTGGCAAAGCCACCAAAACAATGTGACCGAAGTCACCTGACCGAAGTCCAAATTTCAAATACGTGACCGAAGTCACCAGATTTACATATGTGACCGAAGTCACCGAAGTTCAAATATGTGACCGAAGTCACCGGAGTCAAATATGTGACCGAAGTCACCGGTGTCAAATATGTGACCGAAATCACCAGAAATGTGGTAAAACCACCAGAATACTTCCTCCTTTATCAACAATACCCATATGCCCATGCACATACATATCAAATCAGATTTTCATGCTATTTACCCCACAAAACATAATATAATCATACTTCATTTCATATTTATGCATATAGCAAAAATAAACGGAATATTGGGGTAAACATACCTGGATTTTGTATACCAATGATTGGTATCCACAAACAAACATATTGTCATAAAAATCACTTTTTAAAATATAGATCTATGGAAATTTTAATGTAAGGTTACACACCTAATGACAGTGAGAACAATGCTCTCTCGCTCGTCAACACCTATTTGATTAACACGCTTGGTCAGTATAAACTATTGCTAATAAAATTGTAATTATTGACGAGAGATCTAATTCCTTACCCTCGGATTCTCGAACAACAGTTATTTGTGGTTTTTCTCCACTAGATGGATCAAAACCCACCGATATTCCACCAACGTAAAGTGGTTCGGTTGTACGCACTACTTCAAATAATCGATCCTCGTTAGCAGAGGGTCCACAACCCGGTGGAAAGTCTCTTACTCCCGATACGGCTCTTCGTTTGTAGTTCGATGGTAAAGGAATACCTCCTCTCTTCCAAACACTCCGTACGGCTCTTTTCTTACCTATCTTGTTGATCTTAAATCGTCCCTAAAATAACGATCGATTAGTAATCTATCTAAATAAATCGGTATGATCTAAATTAATAACCTTACCTTGATGATTTCGAATGGTCACTTAAAGGTTGTCTTCAACAAAGATCTTTGAAAAATCTTTTCAAAAGATTCAGCCTAGGAGAGAAATAAAAGATTATGATTCTAAATTTGCCACAGTAAAAAGAAATGATGAAAACGATTGACAAAACCTTACTTTGAGTTCTTCAAGGTTTGGCTTTGAATAAGAAGAAAAGAATATGATGATTCAGCCTTAACAAAAAGAGAAGAGAAATGGTGGTTTCAATATGATGGTTTCAGTTTTGAAAGAAAAATAAGAAAGAGAATGAAAAGAGAAGGAAAAAGAGAAGGAAGAAAAGAGAAAAAGGAGAAGAAGATGATGATGGTGATTTCTCAAATGAAAAGAAATGTGTTTAGGAGTCTTTGCACATTTGGCCAAGGAGGAAGAAATGAAGAAATTGGCTCTTTGAACTTTGTAGTTTTGGTTTCAAAAAGAAAGATGGGAGAAAGAAAATTGTATTTGGTTCAAACACAATTGAGGGCTAAATCAAAAGCAAAAGTGTACCAAAATGCCTAAGGTACAATCGGCCAAAGTGGGAGTTTTTTGGAGAAAATTGGTCAAAAAGAAGAAAGCCAAAACAAAAAGAAAGTTTTTACCTAAACTCAATGACAAATTCGGCTAGGAGAGAAACTATTGGAGAAATGAGAAAAGATGGACAAACAACAAAAAAAAAAAATGCAAGACTTTTGGCCAACTTTTCCCTCCTAATGGCAAAGCAAAAATTCGGCCAAATCAATGCCAACATTATCCCCTTTTTCCTCCTTGTTTCTTCCCCATCAACTCTTGATTTTCTATCAACAATAAACCACTCCCTTTAGCCCTTTATGTCGTCTAGGTTCATGGTCAAATGACCATGAACAAACTCCCAAAACCTTGCCCCATATCATGCCTTTTGTCCCCCCTCATCTTATCATCAACTTATGATTCCATACCATAAGTTCCTATCTTCTTTTTTCACATGGTCAAATAGCCAAAAATGAATGAATGCTCATCCACTCTAGAACTTTCTTGGCCGACACTTATAGGGAAGAAAACAAAAATAAAATCCTCCCTAATGCTAGCTAGGAGATTCGAACCTCTCTCCTCAAGCACACATCCATGCATCTTAACCACCTTGCCAATTACTCAATTCATGCTAAAACCTCTTATCATTAATTCTTAAGGCCTAACTTGCTTAGCTCTCTCTAATTAATAGGAATTAAAAGTTTTACTAAGCATGCACTTAATTAATGAAGCTCAATTAACTTCCAAAATAATACACTTAATAATAATTAAGCATGCAACATCATTCAATTAAGTAAAATGCATAGCCCCTAATTATTAGGATGTTGCACCCTATCCTTCTTTCAGATATACAAATGCCGCCCCATGATTATGCAACATACAATAGTGATGTGATGAAATAATGCATGTTCATATTATTCAAACATACCACACATATATACAACAATAACCACAATTTTATCAGCTTTTACCACTGACCTGATTATCGACATACCCACTAAGGGTAACCATCCCATTATTGCCACTGCACTAATCATCATATTTATAACACACACAATAATTGAGACATACTCGGGAAGTTGCATAGTAACTACACACCTGATAACTCGAAGGCTCTTTTGCTTTACTCCCCACTTGCCGAATTGCCCCTAAAAGATCATAGTCAGAATCGGCTAGTCACTAACACTTACTATGGCCTTGGCCGAATATTAATGCCCTCTTACCTTACGGATCTTAATCCAAAAATCGTCACTTGCTTTATGAAGATGTCGAAATCCTACATGGTACATGTTAGGGTCAGCCTATTGCATAAGATCTATGATAATGGCCCTTGGCCGAATACTACACATGGCTTACCTTGGATTGTGAAATCCCGAAGATCTCCTCCTTGTAGTCGAAAATAACAAAATCCCAAAATTCCTCTTCAAAGATTCGGCCAAAGAGAGGGAAAGAAATTAGTTCCTAGATTTCGGCCAATCTAAAAGAAAGAGGAAGGAAAATCAAATAACATTTGATCTTACCCCTAATGATGAAATCGACTGCACCCTTGTCTGACCCCACAGAGATTTGGCTATATAGGCTAGATGTTGATCAATAGGTTTCAGTTTTTTAGGGTTTAATGAACAATCGACTAGGGGCTATTTGTGTATTCGGCTTTTGATGGATTTGTAAAAAGAAGAAGAGAGTAAGGGTTAACAAGGTTTGGCTATGGCTCTCCAATGATGATGGGATATTCGGCCACAAAAGAAAAAGGTATAAGCTTAAGGTTGAGAAAAGAAGACTTAGAAGAAGGCTATTAGTATTTCGGCACACACACCCTCTACCAAAGCCTCAAAACCGATTATGCACCCCTTAGAGTCTGAAACACCCCACACCCGTCCCACGAGAATGGACCGGATCTGGTATGTTCCCCGGTGTAAACCGTTTCAAAATTCTTTTGAATACTTTAAAAACTGTGTGTTTTGGAAGATAGTTTGTGTAACATCCTAAAATTAGGCCTAGTAGGATTGAGCCCAATGGGCCTTAGCCGTAGTAGCGTTTAAAATTTTTTGGAGAATAGGAGATCGGCTTAAGTGCAAGTTGGACCTTTTAGATAAGTGATTTTGAAGGTTAGGGGGCTTCATGAAGTCCCGGATCAAATATTAGCTTTGGGAAAATTTTGGTTTTAGGTGAAAAAAAACCTTGGAGGTTGGCGGGTAGGCCTTAAGAATAAATTGTGGAGGAAAATGACACAAGTGGTGTGTGTGGTGTAGTGGCAAAGTGACGCCACAAGGAAGGAAGGAGGTCCAAGGTTCTAGTTGTAGCGTTTGCATTCCTTTTGATTATTTTATTAAATGAATTTAGACCTTGGCCATAGGGTTATATTTAATTTGCATGGTTTGAGGCACAAGGAGCTAGTTGGTAAAGTGGCTAGCAGCGTGGATTATGTTATAAGGGAGCACAGGTTCAATCTCATGAGAAGCAAGGAGTATTTATTTTATGAGTGGACGGTAAGAGTTTCAGTTGAATTTAAACTCTCTTGTGAAGGATCCCACATCGGAAAGATACAAGGAATGAAGGTGAAGAGCTAGCTATATAAAGAGCATGCCAGAGAAGGGTTAACATACCTTGGTGGGCGTTGGGCACGAGGAGTGGTCGCAGCGTGGTTTAGCACCGAGTCCTATCGTGTGTAACTCTCTACTCTAGTTGTAGAGCGGAATGCCGAAGTCTTGGTCCACGGCAATAGTAGCTACACACAGTGTGCGGCGAAGACGTGTGGGGCTTCAACGCGATAGTTGAGGCCATCAGTAGTATTCTTGTGGGTTGGGCCTGCTTGGACTGCGATGGGCCAAAGTGGGCCCAATGGGCCCGTAGGCCCAATTGGAATAAATGGTATGATGATATAATATATAGTGAACTAGACTAGGTGGAACTTATATACGTGGATAGATTTGTGTTAGGTGGGCCACACGAGCATGTGGGCTGAATGGGTGAAATCGGGTTTTAGGCCCAACAAATCCCAGAAAGACCGAAAATGGTAGTTGAGTCGCTCAAGGCGACCTTGCACCTTTAGAAAGGCCATTCCGGTACAAAATTACAAAATACCCTTAGTGGGTAAATTACAAAATACCCTTGGTGGGTAAATTACGAAAATACCTCGGTGGGTAAATTACTTAAAATACCCTTAGTGGGTAAATTACGAAAATACCCTTGGTGGGTAAATTACGAAAATACCTTTGGTGGGTAAATTACGAAAATACCCTTGGTGGGTAAATTTTAAAATACCCTTGGTGGGTAAATTACAAAAATACCCTAGGTAGGTAAATTACAAAAATACCCTTGGTAGGTAGATTACTGAAAATACCCTTGGTGGGTAAGTTACTGAAAATACCCTTGGTGGGTAAATTATGAAAATACCCTTGGTGGGTAAATTACGAAAATACCCTTGGTAGGTAAATTACGAAAATACCCTTAGTGGGTAAATTACAAAAATACCCTAGGTAGGTAAATTACAAAAATACCCTTGGTAGGTAGATTACGAAAATACCCTTGGTGGGTAAGTTACGAAAATACCCTTGGTGGGTAAATTACAAAAATACCCTTGGTGGGTAAATTACGAAAATACCCTTGGTGGGTAAATTATGAAAATACCCTTGGTGGGTAAATTACAAAAATACCCTTGGTAGGTAAAATTACGGTTATACCCTTAGAGGTTGATTAGCATGATTATGTTGTTTTATGTCTATCTGATTATGATGGTAATTCATGTTATACTTATATTTGATATATGTCTCAGCATACATGACATCGCATACACTAATTATTATGTCATATTGCACGGGTATGATGAGAGGAGGGGAAGATTGATATCGTGACTTGGTCACCGGTGATTTGGTATCACATTCGTGTCTTGGACACCGTGAGGTTTGGCACCTCATAGCGACTCGTCCTGCGGTTAATACCACCGTGGGTTGGCCCCACTTTTGAGATATGGGATCGCCGCCGGTGATTTGGTATCACACACGGGTTGGCCCCACAACTTGATGACTCGTGACTTCGGTCACTAGTGGTTTGGCACCACCAGTGGTTTGGCACCACCAGTGATTTGGTATCACATTCGTGTCTTCGGACACTAGAGGTTTGGCACCTCATAGCGACTCGTCCCTGTGGTTAACACCATCGTGGGTTGGCCCCACTTTTGAGATATGGGATCGTCGCCAGTGATTTGGTATCACACGTGGGTTGGCCCCACAGATGGATTATTCGTGACTTTGGTCACCAGTGATTTGGTATCACATTTATATCGTGACTTCGGTCACCAGTGGTTTGGCACCACCAGTGGTTTGGTACCACACGGGTAGAATCGGGAGTTTCGGATGGTTAGGTTTTGGGTTGCATGACATGCATATTTTCATATGAAATTGTGTAAGGGTTTAACACACGTTGGATGGGGATTTACACACCGAGTCTCGATGACTCACCCTTAGTTAAATTTTACGTGTAATCATTAGATCATGGATTTGGGAGTTGAGGTGGACTCGTGGAGGCCATACATATGTTTACTCGTAAATTCATTTCTTTTATTTGGACTTATTTTTATTTGGGTTTTTGTTATGTAATAAGGCCTTGGTATTTTATTTGGTTTTAGCATTTAAATTGGTTATTGCTTATTATTAAATGTTTAATGCGGACTTTCCTAAAATATTAATAAACCGTTTCTTATTCAAAATTACTTCAACTCAATTTTCATAACAAATACAATTTTTACAAACTAATAACAACTTTGTAAAATGGGCATTAAATGAATCAGTTTTATATACAAACCACTTAAACGTGGAGTTTCAAAAAGAATACTGAACTTTTTAACGAACTTACAATTTTTAAACATTCCTTTCATGTGACATGCCAGATCCGGTCGTAACGTTTAAGCCGGGTTTGGGGTGTTACGATTTGTTTGTGTGTTGGGCTCGAGTTGAAAACAAGTTTATTTTTATATCAAAAACCCATTAATTTCAGGTGACAAAATATTTAAGCTTATTTTAAATTAAATGGGCTTATTCTTTATAAAACCCTAAATTCATAGCATAGCAATCAAAATAGAAATAACATCATCACTATGGCCTTATTACATAAAACAAAACCCAAAATAAAATTTATACAGTACTTAAAATAAAATAAAGGTTCAAATTAAATTAAACTTCAAGCTGAACATGGCCACCACAAGTTCTGCCGTCCCGGTCCATTACTACTCATCACCTGAAACATGTTCCCACAACGGGGTGAGTCGATAGACTCAATGTGTAACCAACACTAAAATATAATAGAATTAGGCACACCATACATATCATGTTCATATAAAAAAAATTCAAGATAATGATGCAAACCTGAACCCAAACCTATATGCCATCCGCTACACTCCACCCGTACCAACCTGCACACCGTAGGGACTACTAAGTCAACCCTCCATCCGCTACACACCATCGAAGGCAGTCGCTGCAGTCGGCGTGCTCATCGCTCACATAAAATTCTGTGGCATAGCCACCAGATATTTGTGTCATGAGACACCACATTTAAATAATGTAACCGAAGTTACCACATTCACTTAATGTGACCGAAGTCACCACATTCACTTAGTGAGACCGAAGTCGTCATATATTCTTAGTGAGACCGAAGTCATCACGTTTCACTTAGTGAGACCGAAGTCATCACATTCACTTACCCTTTCTCAAATAACCCGAATGCCCCATATTATTTATATCATGCATATCATACTTCCTTTCACATTCATGTCACTTTTCACATGTTAAGTATAACATATTTCGTAATCCTAGTGGGAGTAGGAAAACGTACCTGAGTACTTTGTACCATAATATGGTACTTTAGCCACATTCTTACACTTTCACATTAACGTATATATCATATTTAAGCCATAAATCTATTAAGATTAGTGTGGGGTACACACCTGATTAGCTTATCGATTCCTTGAGATTCCGAAAAGCTAGATCTAATGTTTAGATCCTTAGTCCCTACATTTGATTTATCACTTATTACTTAGCATAAATCCTATTTGGCTATAATATCCAAATCCTAGTAGGATTTGTAAAAAGTCTTACCTTTGATGCCGATTTGATGATTATTCAAATCTCGAAAACTTGGTTTTCCTTCACCTGATATTCGGCCAACCCTGAATCTCAACATAGGTTAGTTTTCGGCTTTTTAATAATTAAAGAACCGATCCATATATTCATACAAGCCTTGGCCGAATGCTTTTAGGTGCTTACCTTGTGGATTTTAAATCCCGAAAACTTCACTTTTCTCTTCCTTGTATTCGGCCAAATCCTAAATCCTTGAATCGATTAGTTTTTGATTATTTTGATCTAAATACCTAAGATTGGGCCTTGGCCGAATATATGAACACACTTACCTTGGAGTTCTCAAATCTCGAAATTGATCTTTTATTTTAGATTCCTGCCGAAATCACATGTTAGATTTGATCTATCATTCAAGTATGGAAGAGACCTTTTTGGCCGAATGTACATAGATGTACTTACCTTATTTTCAAATCCCGAGTGATCCTTTATACTAATCGGCTATGGCTCTTATATGGAACACAAAGTTTCGGCTTTTGTGAAGGAATAGAAGAAGAAAAGAAAAGAAGAGAAAAGAAAAGAAGAGAGTTTTGGCAGAGAGAATTCGGCTAAAGAGAGAAGAAAAGATTGGTGCTATTTGCTAGAGAATTTCGGTAGGGGTTCCTTTGAAGAGAAAAGAATGAAGAATGGCCCTTATTTTCCCTCTTTGGCCGAAAATACTAGCCTTAGAATCCCTCAATCGGCCAACTCTTCCTATGTGATAAATTTTAACTTTATCAAATATTAAATTCCAACAATTATCTCCTAATTAGCCGAAATTCCAAAGGAATTAAAACTCCTCTTTCAAGATCCCTTGTGCTGTCCAACTCTCTACTTATGGAAGCAAAATAAAGCTTCTTTTATTTGCTTCCTATGTGACTCGAACTCAGGCCCAACACTCTTGCATGTGGGCCATTTCCTGAGGCCCTAAGTGGCATCTTCAGGCCACTTTTCCAAGTCCGTTTGTGGGTCAACTTTCACATACTTTTTATCTTAAGGCCACCTGGCCCTAAGTTCCTCCTTTAAACTTTAGAACTCGACATTTCGTGGTCATTTCTAAGTTTCCAAAAATTTTCGTTCGGCTCTATAAACTTGACATTTCCTAGGTTTCCAAAATGTTTACTTTCCTCTTTTAGCTTCGTTTCCAAAATGTTTACTTTCCTCTTTTAGCTTAGTTTCCAAAATGTTTGCTTTCCTCTTTTAGCTTAGGTTTTAAAAATGTTTACTTTCCTAATTTACTTAGGTTTCCAAAAATGGTCACTTTCCTATTTTCAACGTAACATTTCCATACATTCTCAGGTTTCCAAAAATATTAAAAATTTATTCAAAACATATAAAACATGTCTTTTCATACAATTTGGCCAAAATGCATAGGCCCTTTTTAGAATGTTACAGTTCTACCCCCCTTAAAAATAATTTCGTCCTCGAAATTTCCTAACTAAATAATTGAGGGTATTGCTGTCGCATTGCCTCCTCTGGTTCCCACGAAGCTTCCTCCGATCCATGATTGCACCATAACACTTTGACTAGAGGAATCGACTTTCTTTGTAACACTTTTACGTCATGTTCCAAAATCTGAATCGGCTCTTCCTCGTAGGTTAAGTCTGGCCTTAGCTCCACTTCTTCAACTGGTACTACGTGAGAGGGATCCGATCGGTAGCGATGTAGCATGGACACATGGAATACGTCGTGCATCTGCTGCAACTCAGGTGGCAACTCTAGCTGGTATGCCACTGGTCCCACTCGCTTTAGTACTTGATAGGGCCCTATAAACCTTGGGCTTAACTTCCCTTTCCGACCAAACCTCATCACCTTTTTCCATGGTGAGACTTTTAGAAACACTTGGTCTCCCACTTCAAACTCTATTTCCTTCCACTTGAGGTCAGCATAAGACTTCTGCCTATCCGAGGCTTCCTTTAACCGTGCTCAGATTGTCTCAACCTTCTCTTCCGTTTCTGCCACCATTTCTGGTCCCAAAACTCGACGTTCTCCTAACTCAGTCCAACAAGTAGGAGTACGACACTTTCGTCCGTACAATGCTTCATATGGTGCCATTCGAATGCTAGCTTGATAATTGTTGTTGTAGGCAAACTCTGCTAAAGGCAAGTAATCCTCCCAACTTCCTCGGAAATCCATCACACATCCTCTCAACATATCCTCCAACACTTGTATTACCCGTTCAGACTGCCCGTCTGATTGTGGATGAAAAGCCGTAGTGCAATCCAACTTGGTGCCTAAAGCTTGGTGAAGTGCCTTCCAAAATCGAGACATGAATCTTGGGTCTCTATCCGAAATAATTGACACCGACACTCCGTGTAGTCTCACGATTTCCACCACATATAGCTTGGCTAACTTTTGAAGAGAATAATCCACTTTTACCGGGATGAAATGTGCGGACTTAGTCAAACGGTCTACTATTAACCATACCGAGTCCTTCTTAGTAGGCGTAAGGGGAAGCCCACTAACGAAGTACATGGTAATTCTTTCCCACTTCCATTGTCGAATCTGGATTGGCTGAAGCAATCCCGATGGAACTTGGTGTTCAGCCTTAACTTGCTGACACGTCAGACATCTTCCCACGAATTCTGTAACTTCTCGTTTAAGATCAGGCCACCAAAATTGTTCTCTTAAATCTCTGTACAACTTAATGCCTCCGGGATGCATAGCATAAGGGCTACTATACGCTTCCCGAAGAATCCTCTGTCTTAACTCCTTGTCCCTCAGCATACAGACTTTTCCTTTGTAGCACAATACTCCTTCATCATTAACCTCACAGTCCTCCAACTCTCTGTTCTGTGCTTTTTGTAACTTAACACTTAAATCCTCATCAACCAACTGTCCCTCTTTCACCTCCTTCAACCACGTTGGCTTGACTTGCAATTCAGCCAATAGGCTTCCATCCTCATACAAACTTAAATGGGCGAACATTGCTCTTAGGTCTGACACAACCTTCTGACTTAGGGCATCAGCTACTACATTCGCCTTGCCCGGGTGGTATTCTATCGAACGGTCATAGTCTTTCAGTAATTCTACCCACCTTCGTTGCCTCAAGTTTAACTCCTTCTGAGTCAATAGGTACTTGAGACTCTTGTGGTCTGTGTAAATCACTGACCTTTCTCCATAAAGGTAGTGTCTCCACACCTTAAGAGCGAAGACCACAGCTGCCAATTCCAAGTCATGTGTTGGGTAGTTCACCTCATGCGGCCTTAACTGTCGAGACGCGTAAGCGACTACTTTTCCATCTTGCATTAGAACACATCCTAATCCCGTATGTGAAGCGTCACAGTACACCACAAAATCCTTTCCCGCCTCCGGCTGAATCAACACTGGAGCTTCCGTTAATACTTTCTTAAGTTTTTCAAAACTCTCCTGTTGCTTATCCGTCCATTCAAAGGGTACTTCCTTCCTCAACAACTTTGTTAATGGCGCGGCTATTGATGAAAATCCTTCCACGGACCTTCTGTAATAGCCTGCCAATCCTAAGAAACTACAAATCTCTGCCACCGACTTAGGTGGTTTCCAATCCAACACAACTTCGATTTTCTTAGGATCCACCCTTATTCCCTCGGTAGACACCACGTGTCCTAAGAAAGCAACTTCCCTAAGCCAAAATTCACACTTGCTAAATTTGGCATAAAGCTTCTTTTCCCTCAATACTTGCAACACAATCCGGAGATGCTCATCATGCTCCTCTTCAGACTTAGAGTATACCAAAATATCGTCGATGAACACTATGACGAACCTATCTAAGTAAGGTTGAAACACTCGATTCATCATATCCATGAATGCGGCTGGGGCGTTTGTCAACCCAAACGGCATTACCACAAACTCAAAATGGCCGTATCTTGTTCTGAAAGCTGTCTTATGGATATCCACCTCCTTCACTTTTAAGCGGTGATATCGACCTTAAGTCGATCTTTGAGAACATCTTCTTTGCTCCTTTGGTGATCGAACAAGTCATCAATCCTAGGCAAGGGATACTTGTTCTTGATGGTCAGCTTATTCAATTGACGATAGTCTATGCACATACGCATAGTTCCGTCCTTTTTCTTCACAAACAGGACCGGTGCTCCCCACGGAGACAGATTGGGTCGAATAAACCCACGATCCAACAATTCTTGAATTTGAGCCTTGAGCTCCACTAACTCCTTTGGCGCCATTCGGTATGGAGCGATTGACATAGGTGCTGTTCCCGGTGGCAAGTCTATTCCAAATTCAACTTCTCTATCTGGGGGTATTACTGGTAATTCCTCTGGAAACACATCCTCAAAGTCCCTTACCGTTCTGACTCTTTTGACACCTTCCTCCTTTCCATCCAACGCACTTACAAAGGCTAAGAACGCCTCGCACCTTTACGAACCATCCTTTCAGCCTTAAGCACCGAAACTACATTGGTCAAGTAGTTTCTTCTTTCTCCTATCATAATGACCACCTCATCCTTAGGGGTCCTTAGTTCCATTCGTTTAGCCGCACATTCCAACACGGCTCGGTGCTCTACTAACCAATCCATACCAAGTATGAGGTCAAATTCCCCGAAGGGTAACTCCATTAGGTCAGCCCGAAAGCTCACTCCCTGAGTTTTTAGGGGTATATTCCGAAAGATCTTATTCACCACTATAGTTTGGCCTAATGGGCTTACTACCGTCATCTCCCTATCGAAAAGTTCAGAGTCTAGGCCTAGTGTTTCGACTACACTACAGGCAACATAAGAATGGGTTGAGCCCACATCAATTAAAGCATAATAGGGTTTGCCATGAATGAGGAACGTACCGGTTATGACGTCCGGCGCGTCTCCATCCTCCCTACGGCGAACCGCATAAATCAAACCAGGTGCCTTGCCTCGATATTAGTGGCACCTCGCCACGTCCTCTGCCAAAGCACCATTACCTCATTATTGAACCTCGACCTCGTTGAAAGGTTTGTCCTCCCTACCCACGATTAACATTCTAAGTTCTTGGCTACTTTTCATCTGATATCTTTGGACAGTCCTTGAGCATATGGTCCTTGGACCCACACTTAAAACATCCTCCTGTCTTTTTCCAACACTCACCTAAATGCTTCTTTCCATAATGCTCACAAGGACGATACTGCCCTCTGGTACCAACTTGCTGACTCTTCGACCCTTCAGTTCTGGGCCTTTTCTGCACATTTCCCGACGATCCATAACCCCTCTTGGGTCTATTCCTGTCAGAGTCCTGCTTAGTCGAGTCCTTGATTCCCTCAGTTACCTTAGCCTTTTCAACCAACGCGGAGAACTCCCATTCCTGATGTGGAGCTATCAATAATCTTAGGTCATCCCTTAATCCGTCCTCAAAACGGACACAGCGTTCATGTTCAGTTGCGACTACTCCTCGAGCATATCGACTAACCTCGAAATTTAGCCTCATATCTTTGCTACCGACTTATTCCCTTGAACTAGTCCTAGAAAAGCTTTCTCGCTCATCAATATAATGTGTCTTGACATACTTTTTCCGATATGCCTCCTTAGCATACTCCCGGTCGATCCTCGGTAGTGGCACCATCCGGACGATTAACCACCATTGGTGCGCTTCATCACGTAACGGTGCCACCATCCCTTTCAACTTCTCTTCAGGGGTCGATCGAGCTCATCCATAATACGCTCGGTTGCTTCCAACCAATACTCAGCTGTATTGGGTGCCACACCGGACACTCCACAAAACACCTCGGCTCCGTTGGCTCGGAGTCGCTCGGGTAGAGATTTTTGAGCTCCCGTATTTCCACCCGCGCCAGCCACCATTTCCAAAACTCGCAACATGGCCTGCGACACAGCATCATCCCCCGTCTGAGCCTGCTGCTCGACATTAACAGCTAGGGGTGGTGGTTGCAGTGGTAACTCATTGTCAGACCCTTGACCCGATCTAACGGGTTCTGACACAGTTATTCTTCCTCTACTGCGTCCTTGACGACCGCGTCCTCTAGAACTCATTTCTAACGTCGAGATCTGATTAAGAAGTTTTTATGAATTAGTACTTTTGTTTCACTTGATTACCCGCGAAGAAATTTTATGAAAAGGAATTTAGGAGTGGTTCTTTCGTTTTCATACATGCACACAGTCTTTTCATTCATCCACACATCCATCAAACAATTATGAACCTTAGTTCATTCAGAGAAACGTTGTAGTTTTCATTTGTTGCTATTTTTCCACTACGGAGGTATTTTCGTAATTTGTCCTCTGAGTATTTTCGTAATTTGACAAAATAAGGTTCCTTGGTGATTTTGTCAAAAGTATTTTTGGTATTTTTAAGTTCGGGGTATTTTGGAAAATTTTTGAAATTGAGGTATTTCAAAAATTTTTGGACCTTGGGGTATTTTGGTAATTTTTCCTGGCGGGGTAAATTGTAAAATTTTAATAAATCGGGATATTTGAAGTTGCAAAACCTTGAGGGTTCTTTTGAGAAATTTATTTTCCAAAAGCGATGAAGTTGCAAAAATTTTGGAAGTTAGGGTCATTTGGAAATTTTAGTAAGTTAGGGACAATTTTATAATTTTTAAAAAATCAAGGTATTTTCCTGATAGTTTGCAAATTAGGGTTTTTGAACATTTATGAAATATTGAAATTTTGGCAAAACTGTTGAGTAGTTGGGTATTTTATAAACCAAGGGCATTTTTGTAATTTTACCATTAGGGGTATTTTTGTAAATCGAAATTTTTTTGAAAATTTGTGTAAAAAGAAATAATTTTCATGAATTAAAGAGAGAACATATGATTTTAAGAATTTTTAATATTAGGGTTCTAAAAAAAATGGCTAGTTCCCTTTCGGGTTTTAGTTATTGGGTTTAGCCTATGACCGAGCCTCCTTGGTCAGGGCGAACCAAAGCTACGCACCAGGCAGGATTCGAGTGGAGAGGAGGTGAGTCACGTGGACTGCTTAAGTACCAAGCTCCCACTGAAACCATTCCTAGACATGCGTACAGGGGTTGCCACACCCACTAAGTCCTCTAGGTTAGGGTGAACCGAAGCTACGCACCAGGTAGGATTCCTGTGAAGAGGAGGTGAGTCACTAGGACTGCTTAAATACCAAGCTCTTCAGGATCCAATCCTAGACATACGTGCCATGGTTGCCACACCCTAACTTGATTGACTTAGCCATAGGTTTGTTTAGTGTATTAAGTCTTATGTATTTGTGTTTGAGTAGACTAATCCTAGGGTTCAAGTTCCTATCACGCTATTCTACGTTCCATTCCTTTTCTACCCTTCTATAATTCACATAATTACACAGATAGATAGGGTACTTACGGTGGATCATGGTTGGAGACTTAGGTGCCATGCCATCAAACCTGTCTACTTCCAGAAATATTTTCATAAAACTCATTTGGGCTCGATTTGAAAATGTTTTGGGCCTTATGCCACAGGCTGAGAGTTTAAAACTGGGCTCTGATACCAAATTGAAACACCCCACACCCGGCCCACGAGAATGGACCGGATTTGGTATGTTCCCCGGTGTAAACCGTTTCAAAATTCTTTTGAATACTTTGAAAATTGTGTGTTTTGGAAGATAGTTTGTTTGTGTGCTGGGCTCGAGTTGAAAACAAGTTTATTTTTATATCGAAAACACATTAATTTCAGGTGACAAAATATTTAAGCTTATTTTAAATTAAATGGGCTTATTCTTTATCAAACCCTAAATTCATAGCATAGTAATCAAAATAGAAATAAAATCATCACTATGGCCTTATTACATAAAACAAAACCCAAAATAAAATTTATCTGATGCTTAAAATAAAATAAAGGTTCAAATTAAATTAAACTTCGTTTGAACATGGCCACCACAAGTTCTCTTTGTCCCGGTCCATTCTTGCTCATCACCAAACATGTTCCCTAGCAGGGTGAGTCGATAGACTCAATGTGTAACCAACACTAAAATATAATAGAATTAGGCACACCATACATATCATGTTCATATAAAAAAATTCAAGATAATGATGCAAACCCGAACCCAAACCTATATGCCATCCGCTACACTCCACCGTACCAACCACACACAGTGGGGACTACTAAGTCAACCCTCCATCCGCTACACACCATTGAAGGCGATCCTTTGCAATCGACGTGCTTATCGCTCACATAAAATTACGTGGCATAGCCACGGATATTTGTGTCATGAGACACCACATTTAAATAATGTAACCGAAGTTACCACATTCACTTAATGTGACCAAGTCACCACATTCACTTAGTGAGACCAAGTCGTCACATATTCTTAGTGAGACCGAAGTCATCACGTTTCACTTAGTGAGACCGAAGTCATCACATTCACTTCCCCTTTCTCAAATAACCCGAATGTCCCCTATTATTTATATCATGCATATCATACTTCATTTCACATTCATGTCACTTTTCACATGTTAAGTATAACATATTTCGTAATCCTAGTGGGAGTAGGAAAACGTACCTGAGTACTTTGTACCATAATATGGTACTTTAGCCACATTCTTACACTTTCACATTAACGTATATATCATATTTAAGCCATAAATCTATTAAGATTAGTGTGGGGTACACACCTGATTCGCTTAGCGATTCCTTGAGATTCCGAAAAGCTAGATCTAATGTTCAGAACCTTAGTCCCTACATTTGATTTATCACTTATTACTCAACATAAATCCTATTTGGCTATAATATCCAAATCCTAGTAGGATTTGGAAAAAGTCTTACCTTTGATGCCGATTTGATGATTATTCAAATCCCGAAAACTTGGTTTTCCTTCACGATATTGACCAACCACGAATCTCAACATAGGTTAGTTTTCGCTTTTTAATAATTAAAGAACCGATCCATATATTCATACAAGCCTTGGCCGAATGCTTTTAGGTGCTTACCTTGTGGATTTTAAATCCTGAAAACTTTGCTTTTCTCTTCCTTGTATTCGGCCAAATCCTAAATACTTGAATCGATTAGTTTTTTATTATTTTGATCTAAATACCTAAGATTGGGCCTTGGCCGAATATATGAACACACTTACCTTGGAGTTCTCAAATCCAAAATTGATCTTTTATTTTAGATTCTGTAGAAATCACATGTTAGATTTGATCTATCATTCAAGTATGGAAGAGACCTTTTTGGCCGAATGTACATAGATGTACTTACCTTGTTTTCAAATCCCGAGTGATACTTTATACTAATTGGCTATGGCTCTTATATGGAACACAAAGTTTCGGCTTTTGTGAAGGAATAGA
The DNA here is from genome assembly GCA_025506655.1 of Gossypium rotundifolium. Taxonomy (NCBI): domain Eukaryota; kingdom Viridiplantae; phylum Streptophyta; class Magnoliopsida; order Malvales; family Malvaceae; genus Gossypium; species Gossypium rotundifolium. The sequence continues at coordinate 105,040,581 of CP106722.1, read as the reverse complement.
AGAAGGAAAGAAAAGAAGAGAAAAGAAAAGGAGAGAGTTTTGGCAGAGAGAATTCGGCTAAAGAGAGAAGAAAAGATTGGTGCTATTTGCTAGAGAATTTCGGCAGGGGTTCCTTTGAAGTGAAAAGAATGAAGAATGGCCTTTATTTTCCCTCTTTGGCCTAAAATACTAGCCTTAGAATCCCTCAATCGGCCAACTCTTCCTATGTGATAAATTTTAACTTTATCAAATATTAAATTCCAACAATTATCTCCTAATTAGCCGAAATTCCAAAGAAATTAAAACTCCTCTTTCAAGATCCCTTGTGCCGTCCAACTCTCTGCTTATGGAAGCATAATAAAGCTTCTTTTATTTGCTTCCTATGTGACTCGAACTCAGGCCCAACACTCTTGCATGTGGGCCATTTCCTGAGGCCCTAAGTGGCATCTTCAGGCCACTTTTCCAAGTCCGTTTGTGGGTCAACTTTCACATACTTTTTATCTTAAGGCCACCTGGCCCTAAGTTCCTCCTTTAAACTTTAGAACTCGACATTTCGAGGTCATTTCTAAGTTTCCAAAAATTTTCTTTCGGCTCTATAAGCTTGACATTTCCTAGGTTTCCAAAATGTTTACTTTCCTCTTTTAGCTTAGTTTCCAAAATGTTTACTTTCCTCTTTTAGCTTAGTTTCCAAAATGTTTGCTTTCCTCTTTTAGCTTAGGTTTCCAAAATTTTTACTTTCCTAATTTACTTAGGTTTCCAAAAATGGTCACTTTCCTATTTTCAACGTAACATTTCCATACATTCTCAGGTTTCCAAAAATATTAAAAATTTATTCAAAACATATAAAACATGTCTTTTCATACAATTTGGCCAAAATGCTTAGGCCCTTTTTAGAATGTTACAAGTCCCATATTCGACCAACTCACCTCTCACTCCCTTATCCCTTGATCCCCTCCATCTTATCCGAATCCTCAAGCTCTCCCATCCCATCTATACCTCCTCCTTCCTAGAGTCCCCCTGCCGTCCAACTCCCTTCCTCCCTAACGAAAAAAAACAACTCCACAAGTGCTCCCCTTGCTGCTCGAACCTAGGCCCCCTTTGCACTGCTTGTGGCATCACTTTTTAAGGCTTTAAGTGGCGCCTCCTTGCCACTTTAACAAGCCCATTTTTATGTCCAATTTCCCCTACAAATTTCCTTAAGGCCTCATTTTCCTAGTTCCCCCTTTAAAACTAAAAATCTAATATTTTCTAAGGCATTTTCCTACACTCTAGAGTTCCCAAAGTCTCCTAAACACATTCAAAACACACATAGGCATACTACCACATGCAATTAAGCAAAAATGCAAAAGCTCTAATTCTCGGATATTACACCTGAAGTGTTGATTCGAGGGTCTTCCTTATTCATCAATACTTGATCCCGTATTTTGAAGAGATTTGTTGTTCCTATTAGCTCGTCTGGGGTCTCCTTCGGTTTCACTTCTTGTATTCCTAGTTTCTCTTTAAAGTGTGTTTTCCACTCGTCTAGTTTATTGATCCAAAGCCTTCGTTCCTCATGAATTTCCTCTTTATTGACACGAGGTCTAGGATCTAGCATCTACAAAAGAGCTTCAAGAAACGGCAAGTTAATATGAAATTTCTTTAGAAGTTTAAGAGACTCACCGAAGTCTTCCTCTGTGTGGCCTTTCTTTGTTGCATTGGGGTATGGCGCACGAGCTTGGTACTTTGTAATTGCAGGTTTTGGTCTATTATAGCACACCTTAACCTTACATTCACTTAATACAGGTTCTTCCCTTGGGTTTGGTACGTCTAACCCTTCACTATCGTAAATGACTTGATTTTGCTCTTTTGGGTTAATCTCAGTGTTGCTTGGTAGACGCCCTTGCTGTCGTTCGGACATTAACTTTGAAAGTTGTTCAATTGACTTTGTAACTTACCCGACTAATTTTGTAAGTTCCCCCGACTTGGTTCTTGATCCCTTCCATTGATATTTGTTGGTTTTTCAGTGTTGCCTCGGTGTCTTGGAGATGATTTTCTGTGGTTGCCATGAATTTTGTCAACATCTCTTCGAGGTTCGACTCCTCTTCCTATTGGTGAGGTGGTTATTGAAAATCTAGAGGGAATTCCGGTCTTTTGCTATTTTGATCATCCCACAAGAAATTGGGATGGTACCTCCAACCTGCATTATAAGTGTCATTATAATAATTATTTTGTGGTCTAGAATAGTTACTCGTATAGTGAGCATGCTTGTTTTCCATGCCATATCCGTCGGGTAGGTACTCAAGATTCGCCACACCTCTTAAATTCGTATCATATTACATTATTGGGTGTACCTGCGAGAGATTATACAAACCACCAATCTTGTTATTCATCATTTCTAGCTGGTTAGATAACTTGGTGACCACGTTGAGGTTGAAGACAGTGGTTGCTTTAGTTGGAATTGTCCTTATGACTTGCCACTGATAATTATTCAGTGCCATCTTCTCTATATTTTAAAATTATGTGCCAAAAGAAAAATAGAGGAAAAATTAGCAAAGTAAAAAAAAAAATAAAAAAATAAATTGTAGAAAATAAAATAAAAGGCTAAAGTAATAAAAATAGAGCTTTCTTAATATTTTAGTTCCCCGACAATGGCGCCAAAAACTTGATCGTCTGAATTGTTGAGTTTTAAAATTTATAAAGAGAATGATCGAACCTGGAAACTAACTCTGACAACAACTTAAGGCAAGTGCGCCTATTGAACAATAGTATAGTTTAGGCAAGACCGGATTGTCGAACCCAAGGGAATTAAAAGTACTAATACTCACTTTCTTTCTATTATTTAGCCTAAATACGAAGTGATTGATTGATTAAACTAAAAACTAACTAATTACTAAACTAAGACGCAAAGACAAAAAGAACAAATTGAAGAAATTGATGAAATAACTTTTAGAAAAGGTCAGTTGATTACGACAATACCCTAGAAGGAATCCACCTAGACTTCACTTGTTATCTAACACTGAACCAGGAGAATTATTCACTTAGATCTGTAAGACTCCCTAATTTATATTAAACCCTCTCTCGAGGCGAATAACGTCTAACCATAGGTTGATTAATTGAAATCTCTTTCTAATTAAAACCCTTAGAATCGCATTAACTAGATCTATGGACTCCCATATTAGGTTTCACCCTAATCCGACAAAATCTTGTCACCCTATCTCTAGGCGCGCGATCAACTCCGCTTAATTACGCTAGATCTACTCTTAAGAAGGGACTTTTTCTCCACCACCTAAGCCCATCATACTTGAATTAATATCCTGGAAATATCAACACAAGATTTAAGCACACATGATTAAGAACAAACTAAGTATCTATCATATAGTTCAGAAAACAATAACAAGATTCATCTAGGTTTTATCCCCTTCAGGTATCTAAAGGGTTTAGTTCATAATGATAAAATAAAACTTCCCAAGAGAAAAGATAAAACAAAACATAAGAAATCCCTAAAACCCCCTGAATGAATTGAAAGAGAGATCCCCGTCTTGAGTAGAACTTCGGCTTCTTGAGATTGATCAACAAGCTATCTTCAAGTGATTCCCACGAATCTGGCCTTCTGGCGCGGCTCCTTGGCCTAGCTAACTGCCTAACTCAACGCCTAACAGATCGCCAAAAGCCCTGGCAAAAGGCTTCTGCCGAACTCCAAATGTCCCCCTAAAGGTTGGCCTCTAGGGTCTTTATATAGGCTATGAGATGCCTTACTTGGCCTCTAAGTATCCTAATTCAAGTATAATTCCTACTCGGGTGTTTGAATCGGCTTTGGAATGTATTTTTTTGCCTTTAAGTACCCTATTTCGAGTAGGATTGCTCTTTTCTGCGGCAGGGACATGCCATAGGGCACACGCCCGTGTGTTTCAACGTTAGGCCGTGTGAGAGCCTATTGATGGAGGCACGACCGTGTGAATCATGTTTAGGCTGTCTTCTAGTTAATTGTCAAGGCAAGGCCGTGTGGCTTGAAGTCCAGGCCATGTCGATTTCCACTTTGGCCCAAATTGGCCGGTTTTAAGCCCATTTCTCATTCTTTTCGTCCTCGGGTGCTTTCCTGAGTATAAAACATGAAAAGAAATGATTAAGAGCACCTTTTTACATAAATCAAGGGCTAAATTATCCAGAATCATGCTAAATGTGGGATTAAAATATGTTACTTTTATAGTTTATCGCCCGTGTACGCAGGCCGTGTGCCTCACACGGCCTCGGACAAGCCCGTGTGTCCAAGCCGTGGTCGATACTGACTTGCATCACATGGCCTGTCACACGCTCATGTGTTTGGCCCGTGGACGACACTGACTTGCATCACACAGCCAGTCACACGCCCGTGTGTCTAATCCATGTGCGAGCCTGACTTGAATCAAATTATAATTTTCAGGGGCACGGTCGAGCCACACGCCCGTGTGCTCAACCATGTGGGAAAAAATAGGCCATTTGCAAGGCCAATTTGCCACCCATTTTTAGGTCAATCCTATAAACACAAACAAACACATTTCATACCTTCAAAATGCAACCAAATCATACCAATAATATACATCTTTTCTAACCATTCAAATGCAGAACAAAAATACCAAATTATGTACCAATTATATCATTCTAATCACAAGCATTTCTAAGTATAATCCATCCAGAAACTTACTAATTCATTATGTCAATCTTTCATCAATAATATACCAACTTAGCATCACAAATCATAAGCTAAAATTTACCATATTCACATCCCATTTACAAGCCATATCACATAGCTTATATATACATCTCAAACATAATTCAAAACAACTAGCCTATACATACCATACTTAACTATGTACACATTCAAAAGGTACCAAAATAGAGTTTGATAGTGTGGTGATGATTCTCAACGATCCCCGAGCCTTCCGTAGCTTTACGATCTATAAAACAATGCAAACACACACAGAGTAAGCTATCTACAAATAAACTTAACATATAGACATTTATAACCATTTCAATTACAAGAACCTTAACATATATAAATGGCATATTCATATTTCTTCATTAGCTCAATTGTATCTAACCATTTGCTTAACAACAAATCACATCTCCATATATCTCATTAGATCATAGCACATTCATACATATATCACATTTTGTCTCAACAAGTCTATGCAGATATCTCACTTTTGCAAATTCACATATACTTACCTTTCATACTCAAACATAGTATACATTTCAAACATACCTGAATCGGTTACACATTTCACATAGTCTTTCATTTCTCAGAATTGCCCGTTGAACCATTCAGAATCAAATTGTAACGCCCCTAACCCGTATCCGTCGCCGGATTAGGGTTATGGTATTACTGGACCAATCCAAATTAATGCACCCAAACAAAATTATTATTTAGTAAAATACATATCAATAAGCAAATCACGATTATAAAGCTATGTATAAAGTAATAATCAAAAAGTTAATTGACACTTATGCATTCTATGAACACATATACTATCCACCCAACATACATCTTTAACTCATTATTGAACATACATCTCATCCCACATTCATTCAACCCACAAATACAAGCTCAAAATCATTTATTTATTTCGACATAACTAATCACATTTTAAACATATAAGCATTCATAATTGTACGTGTTTGAACCAAACTATCATTCTCTTGTATCACCAACATATTCAGCCAAAGGCAATAATCATGCACTCTCACCAATTCATTAAATCATCATCCATTAGAATTGCACTTTTGACTATATCTCAACTATGCGTAACCAATCAACTCAATTAAATCAAAACTAAAAAAAATAATACCAACCTTATATTCAGATAACCTTTTAATAATTCAAAGTCACATTCAATATTAATTTTGCTCCTTACTAACTCACCTAAGGTATGCGCATGCATTAGGTACAATATATATATATCTATGCTATATTCAATCCATTTCTAAAATCTCAAACTAGCGCCACATATCATTAAAATTACTACTAATATTGCAAATCATACACATATATATATTACCTATGAAAGTTTATTAACCCAAATTTCATTATACACTACATTTAATATCAAGTTTAGGCATTACGCAATCACACATAACTTAGTATATAATAATCTTATAAAATAAGCTTATAATTAAAGGTTCAAACATTCATACTAATGGCACCAAAATTCAAAAAGGACTAGACCATATTTAATCATAAAAGTATAGCCATATTCGCATGGCTCATATACAATTTCACAACGGTCAAAATAAACAAAAGATACCTAGTCTATACATGCCTTAAATTCAAAAGAAAAAAATAACTTATAAGACACCAAAGTTTAGTGATAGTGTAATTGACTTCGACGAGGATCCCCGAGCTCGAGCTTTGACTTTAAAGATCTATAAAACAATGTAACAAACACACCATGTAAGCTTAAATAGCTTAGTAAGTTATAAGTAATGATTTTCTTAAACAATAATTCAATAATCAATTGTATAATTTACATCAATTAGCCATAAAAGAGTTCATAATTATATACATAAGAACCCAAATACCATGCAAGATTACATAATTCCCTAAATCTCATATAACTCGTATAACAACTTACCATTTGTTCTTTTGAACAAACTCATTGGTTATTTAATACATCTCAACCTTATAAGTTAGAAAAGTAAGAGTAACTTACCTCATTAACATTATGTTACCAATGTACTGTACATCTATTACTTTAGAAATATACCTCTCGATATCTCCTTTCATTATACGATGTTTTGATAGATCCACATTTTCACACACTTAGTGCAATTCATACAACGTGTCGTACACTTAGTGCCATTGTCATTTTATCCGCACACACAGTGCCATTCCCTAGTAATGTATCGAACACAGTGCCATTACTATTTTATCTGCACACACAGTGCGATTCCCTAGTAATGTATTGGACACACAGTGCCATTACCATTTTATTCGCACACACAGTGCCATTCCCTAGTAATGTATCACACACACAATGCCATTACCATTTTATCTGAACACACAGTTATTTCATCTTCTTGAATATTTTATGCACATATAACATACTCATATATCAACATTCAAATCAAAAGTTTTTCATTATATATCTTTCCACCACAATCGGCTTTACCTTAATGAATACATAATCAAATATTCAATCATAACCAACATCTAATTCATGGTATACAATTAATTCTATTCGATCCTTCACTATATATCCAACTTAAATTTATCAAACTTTCATGCGTGTATCAACCACTCATTTAATAAGTGAATATATGTAGATATATATTCATACATTAAACTCTTTCCACTTCACATTTGACAAAAATGGGCTTTGTTACACTTATTTAATTACTCATTGGTTGCACATATACACATGTACATTAACAATGCATTCGGCTAACATACTTTATATTTCCATGTCTAATTCGTCCATTTAAAATAATCAAATTCATTAACTCATTTGAACATATAAATATATTACAATACAATAACCCTTCAAATAATTTCAATTGCTTATAAACTTACCTTGGAAGTCGACAATTTAAGCTTCTCGGCTACTTGTTTAGTTTGGCCTTTCCCCGATCCAATTCCTTTCCCCTATATTCTTGATCTAAAAAGTTACAATTTAAATCGATTCAAATACTTTTCCATTCAATTTAATCCACAATGCATAATTATACAAATTTCCACTTTTACCCCAATGTTTACATTGTTTACAAATTAGCCCAAATTGCACAAAACACAAAAATTCACAAAAATTTGGACATAGTCCTTAAAGGCCGAATTTTCCTCCTCCCATTACAAGCCTATTTATTTCATTTCTTTGACATTTCATCATCAAAAATTTTTCTTTTTATAAATTAATCCTAATCACATACATTCATCAAAGATTCAAGAATAACATCTGTTAATCTATCACATACTATTAACATTTCATTATTATACAACATAAACATTGAACTTCCATCAATGGCAGTACACGAAATACACTACCAAATAAAAAATTTGAATATGGGCTAGCTAAATCTCATAGCAACTATCCCAAAAATGTTAAAATTAACAAAAACTAAGACTAATTCATACCTTAATTTAAACTCTAATGAAGCCGAACCCTTGAAACTTTTCTTCCTTTTATTTTTCTCTAGTTTCGATCAAGAATATATGAAAGAAGAACATACATGCATTTCTCTTTCTTTTGTTATTTTATTATAATAATCATTTCACTTATTATAAGGTAAAAAAAAAAAAAAACATAAGATAAAATGTAATATAAACCACCAATACTATTACATGCATCATGATGGACGGCACTAAGCCACATTTTTGGTTAAATTGAAATTTTAATACCTCAAATAAAGAAGTCACCTTCAATTAAATACCTACTCAATCAACCACCAAATTTTCATTCTATGCAATTAAACCCCCTTTTCACAATTAAGCACTTAAACAATCAAATTTTAATACGAGAATTTCACACATACTAATTCATATATAATAAGTATTTAAAATAATATAAAATTATTATTTCGATTCGGATTCGTGGTCCCGAAACCACCGTTCTGATTGGGGCTAAATTTGGGCTGTTACACAAATAGGATACTCGGATAACTCAGAATACTCGTATAATGCCAACGTCCCAGACGTGGTCTTACATGTAATCAAATATCGATGCCACTGTCCCAGACATGGTCTTACATGAAATCATATACGATGCTAATGTCCCAGACATGGTCTTACACGTAATTCTCAAATCGATGCCAACGTCCTAGACGTGGTCTTACACGATATCACATATCTAAACCCTATGTCATGACATATGAATCCTATCTATTCCTAAGGTTCGTACGGGACTTTTCGGACGTTGAAAAATTATCGATACTTCCTCGAATTTCAAATATATATATATCTTCCAAAGCCATTCATCATAATTCAATATTATATGAACATGAATGAATCAACTTAAATACATTTATTTGTATATAGACTTACCTTGTACGGATATAAATAGACGGATTTAATTACTCAATCACTTTTGATTTTCCTTGGTCTAAATTCATTTTCTTTGGTTCTTGATATATACATATTCAAATTTAACCCATTTATTCATCAAATCATTCAATTTAATCCAAAAACACACATTTAGGGCAATTTACAAATTATCCCTTACATTTTCACATTTTGACATTTAAGTCCCCATTTCACCAAATCACAAAATACACATAATTTCTTTATACCCATGCTTAGACAAATAATCATCATGATCATACAAGTCCATACATTTCATTTATTTCACATTTTAGTCCCTCAAAATATTATTTTCTCAACTTGGCCCAAATTACTCAAATTCACCAAAAATCCAAAGACAAAATATCTTAATCTAATACATATATTCCATATTTCATTAACTAACATCATAAAACTTAAACATTCATCAATGGCACATCTCATAATCTTCATCAAATTCTAAAATTAAAGCATGGGCTTGATAATACGCTAAGCAACGATCACAAAAATGTAGAAATTATCAAAAATCGAACAAAACTCATACCTTAATCAAGTAAAACCAAGGTCGAACCCTATTTTGCTTTCTCTCATTTCTTTTTTTATGATTTTCGGCCAAAGATGATAAGAAATGGCCATTTTCATACTTTTGTTTTATTTAATTCTAGAATAATTATCTATTTCCCATTTTACCCTTAATGAAACGTTATAACATCTTTAAAATGCATGTCCACTACCATCCATGCCATAATACAATGACCTAATTCCATTTTAAGGCCTTCATATTAGAAGAACATAACATTAAAGCACTTTAACAATTATCAAGGCACTTTTTCATTTTATGCGATTAAATCCTTTTCTCAAATTAAGCACACAAACAATAAAATTAATTCCCAAAACATTCACGTATGCTTAATCTCATACTGTATGCACAGAAAATAACATTAAAATATATTTTTTTGACTCAGACTTGTAGTCCTGAAACTACTATTTTGACTAGGGTCTAAACCAGACTGTTACACTGTTTAATTTTAAAAAGAAAGTCTTATCGTATGAGAATATTAGCTAAACATATTAATAGACGAAAGCATCGTTGATCTATTTGGGTTATGTTCGACATTGTTATGTGTTTCTCTGATAATTTATTCAATTGTGTGGATATGAAAGTCAATGGTAAAATCTGTATGAGGCTAATATTATGTTTCTACTGGTTATCGTTCTGTTGAATATACGTGAAGATTATATTACTTCTGTTACTGTGGATTTAAGTATTTATGAGTGACATTATTCTTTCCGGATATTTTCTGGGATATCATCGAAATTGATATCATTCTATCTAGGTTGTAATTTTCAGATATCATGTGTAACTCTAGATGTTTAAATTTTGATATTTCGATTTTCCTATGATTCCATGTGATTATTTGCAAGAGATCTCTATTTGACAGAAGAATTTTGGGCCTCGAAGAATTGGGCCTTGGGCATGGAAGCGTTTAAAATTTTTTGAGAACAAGAGAATGACACAATTGCATGTTAGATCTGCTGGGTGAGTGATTTTGGAAGGTAAAAAGGCTTCTAGAAAGTCCTGGGTTCAAACCTGGACTCTTGCAAAATTTGTGGTAAATGTGAATTAAACCCTTGGTACTTGTTAGTAGCTTTAAGAATAGTTGGGGAAACAGGTGTTTTATTGTTGGTAAGGTCACAGTAGTTGATTTAGTTTTCTGTCGGGTTCTTTTTGTTTTGTTTTGGATAAATAATTGTTATGATGTTTTAATCTAGGTGCAAGAATATTTGGGGTCCAGTTCGTTTCACGAGCAGGTGTGTAACTATTTTTCGTAAATGATAGTCGGCTTAAAAGCCGAAAAGGGGTGTAACAGCACCCTGTATTCGATAGTCGGTGAGAAAGCCAATGGAGTGTGTGTAACTGTATGCTATGTTTGATAATCGACTGAAAAGCTGAAAGTAAGTGCTGTTTACACTGCTATGACTGTAGATCAGAAAAATGTCGAAAAGCTAGAAATATGGCGTATGATGCCACACGAGCGTGCAATCGTGCGTATGGTGAACTAAGCCCACAAATATGGGCGTAAGATGGTTGAGGCCACCATGAGTGTTCTCATAGGCGTAGGTCATTTTGGGCCACGTTGGGGCCGAAATGGGTCGTGTGGGCCCAATGGGTCGTGTGGGCCTAATGGGCCTGTGGGCCCTACACAGATTAAATTTGCATATTGTGGTAAATGTTAGACTGAGCCATATAGTCCACATGGCTAGGGTCATTTTTAGGCAATAGGCCGTATGGGCCCACAGGGCTGGTGGGCCCCACACGGATAAAGTGCATGTTATATGGTTTCTATTGGTTTGAACTGTGCTGTTCGTATAGCCGAGGCTATACCTGGGCTAATTGGGCAACACGAACGTGTGGGCCCACTTGGGCTGAGTAATGGGCCTTAGGCCAATTTACAACGTTATGACTGTTTAGGTTACTTAAGTCACCCGAGGCGACGGTGGACTTTCTGTTGGGTCGCTGAGACCCCAATTTGTTAAAATTACCAAAGTACCCCCGATTTGCAAAATTATTAAAATACCATCGATTTGTTAAATTACCAAAATACCATCAATTTGTAAAATTATCGAAATACCATCAATTTTTAAAATTACAAAAATACCCTTGATTTGTGAAATTATCGAAATACCCCGATTTGGGAAATTACTGAAATACCCCTGTAGGGTAGAATTATCGAAATACCCTTGTAGGGTAGAATTACCGAAATACCCCTGTAGGGTAGAATTATCAAAATACCCTGAAGGGTAGGATTACTGAAATACCCTTATAGGGTAAAATGACTGTTTTGCCCTTGTGGTAATGACTAACTTAGACTATGAGTTTGACTGATTTGACTGTGATTGTATGACTGTGTTTAAACTGACTTGACTGTGGTCGTGTGACTGATATGCTTTTAATATATGTCTAAATGACTGTTACTAGGTATGGCCATTTTGCATACACATGTAATGATTGAGCATGACATACACGACATATTGTAAGGGGTTGGGACATTGATACGGAGGAAGTTCTGATAGGGTCGCACGGGTCGCATAAGACGACTGTGGATCCAGTATTGATCTGTTAAGGTCGCACGGGTCGCATGAGATGACTATGGACCGACGGATGGCTTAAAGCCACGTAATCTGATTATGGCTCTGTGCCAACCTAAATATGGCTCTGTGCCATCTTGACTATGGCTTTGTGCCAATCGTATTTACCCGTGGCTGTGTGTCGATTATATTACCGTCGCTGATGGCTATATGCCAAACTTATTACAGTTACCGATAGATTTGTGCCATCCTAGTTATGGTTTATAACCATTTTGTTTATGGCTTTTAGTCATTCTGTTAACTGGCAACATTGTTGCAATATTCATAGATTTTAGCCGTTCTGTTCACGGTGCTAAGCCGTTTTGTTGACTTAGTGTCGCAACTAGTGCTAAGCTTGGTGTGTTGGCTGAATGGGTCGATTTTATCCCTATAGGAGTGTAGGGTTGGTACTGGTGGTGTTGGCTGGATCGGGGTGGTATACATCCTCATATTGTTGCATATCTGTTTATGAGATCTATCACTATACTTGGATTAGACCCACTTGTTCTGTTATTGGTTTAGGTTAGGCCCAATTGATTCTGTTATGGGCTGTGACCCAAATGATATTTTTTTGGGCTTTGGCCCACATATACTCTGAAGCAAAAGTTATGAGAATGGTGATACATGAGTGAAATAGTAGAAATTAAAGGTTGCTATAGTTGAGAATATGATTCAGCTAGGCTTGAAATACAAGTTGAATGAAAATTATTGTACGAGCCTAGGGGCAAAAGTGTAATTATGTAAAAGTTTAAGGGCAAAATTCTAATTTTTCCAAAATATGAATTATGAGTCAATTTAGTTAATGTGTGTATTTAACAAATAAAATTGCTATTATAGACCAAGAAATGCGAAGCCCGGATAAAAAATGAGGCAAGAACAAAATTAAGGACTAAATTGAGCATCGATATACATTTTGAGAATCGAGGTAAGTTTGTATAAAGTTAGAGTTTCATAATGTTCTGATATTCAAAACTATTCAATATTATGGTAATGTATGTTATAGCTATGAAAATTCGAGTGATGAAGCCTCGATAAGGGAATAGTGAAAATAAGTTATGTGAAATCCCGAATAAAGATTCAGAATAATGAGGTTACCCATGTTTAGCATTGAATAAAGAAGGTCCCGAGTAAAACCATGTCTGGGATATGGCTTCGGCACCAAAAAAAGGTCTCGTATAAGGCCATGTCTGGGACATGGCATCGACATTCATGTATGATCTCGTATAAGACCATATTTGGGATATGGCATCGAAATTGACCTATAAGATCCCGTGTAAGACCATATCTGTGATATGGCTTCGGCATCAAGGGGTGATCCCATGTAAGACCATATCTGGGATATCGCGTTGGCATAAAGATTTATGCATGATAATTTCAAATATCCTACGATAATCTGATTAGTGTGGGCAAAAGAGCTAAGTATGTAAACTAGTATTGAGCTAAATCTATTTATGGATAACCTTGAATTTCAATCATGAAAAGTATGATGAAGATTTGAGTTTATGTTCATGTTACCATATATGCTATGTTACGTGATTGAGTGATACAGGTACCTTGAATAAGTAGAAGTTAAGGAATCATAACGTGACATGAAATGGGTAAGAATAAGTGTGAGTAAGTATGAATAAGTATGCCTAAGCAATTGAGATTTATGTTGCTATTGTTTCATGAAATAGATGAATTTAGTTTGAGCAAATACATTACTTTAGAATTTCATGCAAACTTACTAAGTTATATGCTTACCCCTCCCTTTTCCCTTTTCCTTATAGTTTCGCCAAGTTATCTCAGGGATCATAGAACGTCGGAGCTCGAATCACACCATCAACCAATCTAATTGTATAGTAAGGTTAATTCATTTTGAGTATGTCATGTATAGGAACTTGATCATTTTGTGTCATGTTTTGTTTGAAGGCCAAAGGGTTCGCTATTAATGCTTCACATTCATTTTTGTAAATGGCCATGATGAGTTGGTCAATATTGTCAAGTTCATGTTCCAAGTTTGAGGGATATAATGAAATCAATGTTCATGCAAGATATTGAGTAAAATGTGGATGATATGAGTGATAATTTAAGGGTTCTTCATAGTTTGGTATTGTCTTATTATGTGCTTCTTGTGATGACATGAACGAGTTTAAGTACCAGGGTGGCAAAAAGGCCTAGAAAAAAGCCCCTAATTGTCCACACGGGTAGACACATGGGCGTGTGTCTAAGCCGTGTGTGACACACGGTTAACCCATATGAGTGTGTTGATAAGCTGTGTGTCCCCTATGCTAATTTGCAAGAATATGATTTGTCACACTGGCCATCACACGGGTGTGTGTCTTGGTCGTGTGCTAATTAGGGATTGTTGACGTCATAAATCGAGAGCTTTACGGGTAGGAGACACGGGCGTGTCTAGGCCATGTGAAGGAAACGAGTTATAGACACGAGCATGTGTTCTGCCATGTAAAATAAGTCAGTGTCGACCACGAGTGAAGAACACGGGCATGTCTTAGGGGCACATGGGTTTGTCCCTTGGACAACATAGGCGTATGGGCCCTGTCTAGGCAAAAATTTTCAATAAGAGAAAAAGTTTTTGGTTAAACTCCAGAATCTTCCAGAAGTAAGTTTAAGGCCTCGCAGGCCTAAGATATTTATGTTATGATTAAGAAGGAAAAATTTTAAGTTAGAAGGAAATTTTACAGCCCAAAAATACATGTTCAAGTAAGGTTAAGTATGGTAATGTCTCGTATCAGGTCTCGGCATTGGAGATGGGTAAGGGGTGTTACATTTAGTGGTATCAGAGCAACGATTTAGTCGATTCTTGGACTAACATAGCGTGAGTATGATTTTAGCTATACATGTCATACGTAAGAGTACTTGTGTAATGATAGTGTGACAACTTTTGAAGATTTGAATTGTGTTTTTATATAGTAATTAGATCCTGATCCTGACCGAGCTGCAGTCGATGATGCTGCAAGTAATGCGTCGGCTCCCGCGCCCGTAGAGAGTACACCCGAGACTTTGGGTTGGGGAGAAGAGGCCCAAAGAAGCCTTTCTTTGTATGATGAATGACTAGTACATTGAGTACATTCGAGCAAATCCTAATGCTCCACCTCCTCCACGCCCGCCTATTCCTCAACCTACCCATGTAGCTCCCTAAGTGGTAGAACTAGTGAGAAGAGAAAAGCCTCCGGTTGATAGAATCCGGAAACAAAGAGCCGAAGAATTCAGGGCTAGTAAAGATGATGATCCAAAAAGAGCCAAATTTTGGCTTGAAAATACCATCAGGGTATTTGATGAATTATCTTGGACACCTGAAGAGTGCATGAAGTGTGTGGTTTCTCTTTTGAGAGATTTCGCCTATCAATGGTGGAATACCCTTGTGTTGGTAGTACCAAGGGAAAGGATCACATGGGAGTTCTTTCAAGAAGAGTTTTGAAAGAAGTATATCAGTCAGAGGTTTATTGACCAAAAGAGAAAGGAATTCCTTGAACTGAAACAAGAAAAGATGACGGTAATTAAATACGAGTGCGAGTTTGTGAGATTCAGCAAGTACACTTGGGAATGTGTGTCCTCTGAAGCTATCACGTGTAAGAGGTTTGAGGACGGACTAAATGAATATATTTAATTGTTTGTTGGTGTCCTCGAGTTAAAGTAATTTGTTGTACTAGTGGACCAGGCTTGTAAAGCTGAAGAATTAATTAAAGAGAAAAGAAAAGTTAAAATGGAGTCTCGTGATTCAAGAAAGAGACAGTGGAGTAAGTCATTTCAGTCCTCGTCCAAGAAGTCGAGGGATTTCTCTATCAAATTAGCTACTTCAGTCTGGTTCTCAAGAAAAAGTAAGAGCAAGCCGTACTCAGGGTCTAAAGCTTAGACTACATTAGTTGCTAGTGTTGGCAATGCTCGATCGAGTAGATTAGAGTGCCCGCAATGTGGAAAAAGTCATTCTGGCGAATGTCGAGCAAATGAGAAAGCTTGTTTTAGGTGTGGGTCTCTAGACCATTTCATTAGAGATTGCCTAGAGAGGGATGAAAAAGAGAAGCCTTAGAATGTAAGGCCAGGAGGCTTTGCTAGAGGAAGACCATAGAGAAAGCTGGGAAGCGGGGCAAGTAGTAAGACTACACAAAAAGAGCAAGCTGTGAGATCTGAGGGTAGAGTGCCTGCGAGGACCTATGCCATTCGTACTCGCGAAGAGGCATGAAACATCCTGAATTAATGGGCCAATGCATTTAATGTGCGGTTATGTTTAATGAAAGTGTTAGGGGTCCAGAATGGGCTCAAGAATTGGGTCGAGGCCTTACTTGAATTCTCTGATTAGACACTCTAGTGGAAAGCCTAATAAGATAGGGCTTAAAAGATGTTATCTGTGTTTTAAATACAAAGTGGGCTTGTGGCCCAGTGGCAAAGTGGCACCACTTAGAGAGCAAGGAGGTGGCGTCAACTGAGGAGGCCAACATTCAAGTTACATGAAGCCCAATTCTTTTACTAAAGTTCGGCAATTTATTAGGTAGAGTTGGACGGTAACAAGGCTTAAATATAGGCAAATTTATTTGAGTGGATAATAAAGATAATATGTCAGATAAAGGGAGGAAATTTAGGATCTGATCTGCTGGTCACAGTAATGGCCAAATTTCCAACTCTAGGGGAAGGAGGAAATCGATTTTGATGAGGCTAAAAGGGGGGTACCGAAATTTCCCTTGTTAATTAATTAGCTTTATTTTTTTAAAGATGGTAATTTCGGCTTTTGGTTAGTGTGTATGTGCCAAAAATTTGATTAAAGAAACAGGGTACTTCTTAATTTTGGCATTTATTCTCATTCTCTTCTATTGGTTGTTTCCTTTCTCAAAAAGCCGAAAACTCCTAAAGTTCCATCTTCTTCTTCTTCTTCTTTTCCGCTATAGTCGAATGCCCTAGTGTCCATTCTTTTCCTTTCTTTTTCTTCCTACCGACTTCTTCAGTAAAAGCCAAAATCTTCTCGCTGATTTCTTCTTTAAAAGCTGAAAACTCCAAAGATTTCTTTGAATCATCTTCTCTTTTTGATTTTCGTAAATAGTCAGAATCTTCTCTCAAGAGTTAGCCGAAACCCCCATATTGAGGTGAGTGTCGACTCTTATTATTCTTTAAGATCTCTTTCGATTTTTAGGGGCCAAGGCCGAACGGCCACCTGGTTTGTTAAGGCTGTTGATTAGACTAATACTTCCTATTTTTTTACGTGTTGGACGACATTCGAGAAGTGAAGAAGATCGCGTAGATCTAAAAGTCGAAATCATTAGTTTCTGGATCTCATATATCTCTCTTTTTGAGATTTCAAGGTAAGGGGTTCTCTTTAGATTTTCATTAGATTCGCTATCGTAATTGTCATCTTAACCATATGTTATGATGGTAGCAACTGATAAGGTCTTTTGGTGGAATCAAATATCGATCAGGCGAAGGAGAGGATTGGATCTGTTAAACCAATCCATAAGTTTAAGAAGCGAGCGATGTAGCAGTTTGGGATTGGCCACCGGGTTGTGGACCGGCTTCAGAACCAAACCTTAGACTGTTAGCAATCGTAGCGGCTACTGATAGTGTTGACTTAGACAGTATCATCTTGTTAGTAATCAGATGTGTGGATCTCTATCACACTAGTTAATCTGTATTATATGTATGTTATGGGCTAAAAGCTGAATAAAGAGGCTGTATGAACAGTCGTAATACCCAAAAAGGGTAGGCAAGGGATGCCAGGTGCGTAATTATAGAAACTTCTCTATATGTATCGAAGTATGTGAAAGTATGTGATCTGTTTAGATAGTTTAATGTTTTGATTCTTGCATGTATGTATGCATGGGATGGGATTGATATGATGAAGGGGAGCAGGTCGCATAGCGATTGGTGGCTTTGCCACATAGGTCACATAGTGATTAGTTTTTGTGACAGGTAGCACAGCTGTCGATATGATGTGTAGCGGATGGAGGGTTGATTGTAGAAATCCCCACAGTGCGATGGTTGGTACGAGGGTCTGTAGAGGATGGACTCTTAGGTTTGGGATGGGCCATGTTGCATGAAAATATATTCTGTTGCCATTGTTATGGCCCAAGGCCCATAATGTGTTTGTTGGCCCAAGGCTTTTATGTGTTTTTGGGATTTGCACACTGAGTCTTGGTGACTCACCCTTTTATTTTTCCCACCTTTTCAGATGAGCAGTAGATTGTGGACATGGGAGCCGAGTCGGACTCGAGGGGCCATCAAGGATATTATTTCCATAAATTATTTCCAGTTATCTTTTAAGTTTTAATTTTGAGATTTTTTTTTTTTTGTAATAAGGCCTCCATAACTTAGGTTATTTTTCTTTATTATTATCATGTCACATTTTTATTAACTTATGTTTTCAAAACTTTAATTATAAAGCGAGAGGAAAATGGGCTTTTCAAACACATTGGCACAAATCTTAAAGTTACATTCAAGAATTACACAATTAATGATTAATCGGTTATAATAAACTGAGATTTTCAAAACCCTTCAAGGCAAAGTTTGAAATGTTCAACCCGTAGCATACCAGATCTGATCATGATGTATGGGCCGGGTTTGGGGTGTTACATTTTTGGTATCAGAGCCCAGTTCAAAACTCGAGTTGTGAAATGGGTCCAGAAGTGATTTGTAAAAGTGATATAAGTTTGGTAAATGTTCGGTTGAGATATGGCCTTCGAGTCTACCGGCACCCGATCCACGCAGGTAAGTATCCTAAACTCATTATGTGATATGCATGTTGGGCTTGATGGGCTCCATAGGGACGTAGGCTAGTATGATTAATGCTTGATGGACTCTAGGCTTAAGTTAAACAGTTCTTCGAATTCCATAAAACTTAATTTTTAATTAAACATGTCTGTGAACAAGTCACAGGGTTTGGGTGTGGTAACAGACATACACATGTCTAGGATTGGATCCAGAGAGAGCTTGGTATTTAAGCGGCCCTAGCGGCTTACCTCCTCTTTACTAGAATCCTACCTGGTGCGTAGTGACTTTTCACCTTAGCCACGAGGACTTGTTGATGGGCCAAAGTTTATAACTAAAACTTGAAAGGGACTAGCCACCTTATTTTGGAAAATTTCTAAAATACTCCTAGTTATGTAAAATGTCCAAAATAACCTTGATTTGTGAAAAATTTCTCAAGATACGCTTGGTTTGTAAAATTACCGAGATACCCTTGGTTTGTAAAAATTACGAAATACCCCTAAGTTGCAAAATTACCAAAACACCCATATTTTGTAAAATCACCAAGATACCCTATTTTGAAAAATTATGAAAATACCCCCGGGTAGTGAAATAACGAAAATACCCCTAGGTGATGATTGTGAGTTCATGGATGCTGCTTGCATGTTGATGTATGATGGTTGAATGTATGTGGTTCCTAGAACTAGGAGATTCAGACTTGAGACTGAAACCCCTAGATATAGTTTCGAATTCGAAAGAACTACTCTTGAAACTACTGTCCATAAGATTGTTCGTGGTTAATTAGTGAAAGAAGCTAATAATTCATAAAAATTTCTAATCAAATAAAAGCGAATCGGTAGAATGAGCACTAGAGGACGTGGTGTGCGTGGCCGAGGTAGAGGCAGGATTGTTATGTCGGAACCCGTAGGGTCTTGTCACGAGTCAGGGAATGAGGTACCAGTGCCACCAACTGTGGAGGCAGAATTTTAGGATCAGACGGCCGGAGATGATGAAATATCTCAGGTGATGTTGAGGGTTTTAGAGAGGGTAGCTGGGACAGGCATGGGCATAGGAGCCCGAAAATCTGTGTCAGAGCGACTTAGAGCCAATGGGGCAAAAGTGTTTAAGGGAATTTTCGGTGTAGCCCCTAGTACAGCTGAGTATTGGTTGGAGGCAGTCGAGCGTATAATGGATGATCTGGATTTCACGAGAGAAGAGAAGCTGAAAGGAGTAGTGTCCCTTCTCCGGGACGAAGCGTATCAATGGTGGCTTACGGTTAAGGATGGTACCATGGCTGACCGTATCACCTGGGATTACTTCAAAGCAGTGTTCTAGAGCAAGTACATTGGAGTGAGTTATGTGGATGCGCATCGTAGAGCGTTCCTAAATCTGGTTCAGGGAAGTAGGTCGGTGGCGGCATATGAAGCAGAATTCTTACGCTTGAGCCGTTATGCTCGGGGGATGGTGGCCACAGAACATGAACGATGTGTTCAATTTGAAGATGGCCTGAAGGATGATCTAAGTGTTTTGATAGCTCCACAGCGGGAGAGGGAATTTGCTATGCTTGTGGAGAAAGCTAAGATAGTTGAGGAGGTGAGACGGACAAAAAAATTAAACCGGGATAGAGATAAGGGTGGAGGTAAGAGAAATTTTGGATCATCAGGGACAATTGGGAGTACTCAGAAAAGGCCTAGGTCGGATGGGCCGAGACGGGCTGAGAGACCTACTGTTGCTAGCCAAGCATGGAAGTGTGCTCAATGTGGTAAATTCCATGTAGGTGAGTGTTGGGCAGGTAGTAGGAAGTGCTTTAGGTGTGGATCTTTGGATCATCAGATTAGAGACTATCCACAGCCATGAAGTGATGTAAGACCCGCAGGGTAGGACAATGCTCAGGCAGGCAGAAGAGGTCAGCAGCCGCAGAGGGGTCGTGGTTCAGTCAGAGGTGGTAATTATTTCGGTCGGGGCCGTGGAGCACCAGGTCGAGGGGCAGGAAACACTGAGGCAAGACAGCCGGGGTTAGTCTATGCTGCCAAACGTCGAGAGGAGGCCGACGCACCGGATGTTAGAACCGATACGTTTTTAGTATTTGGTTTACCTTATACTGCATTGATTGACATTGGGTTGACACATTCATATGTTGCTAGTATTGTTTCTGGAACTTTAAGTTTAGATTCTGAGATTACCCATAGGGTAATGACTGTAATTAGCCTATTAGGACAATCCGTGGTAGTAGATAAACTTTATCGGGGGGTACCCTTAGAAGTTCAAGGAACAATTTTCCTGACAGATCTGATGGAATTACTGTTCGGGGAGTTCAACTTAATATTAGGCATGGACTGGTTGGTAAAGTACCAAGCTAATTTAGATTGTGCAGCCAAGCGTATGGTGTTAAGAACCCCCAAGGGTGGTGAAGTGTTGGTGATAGGAGAAAGGGGGAACTATTTGTCGAATGTAGTGATTGCCCTAAGAGCAGAAAGGATGGTGAGAAAAGGATGCGAGGTAGTATTAATGTTTGTTCGGGCTCTAGAAGCCAAGGACCTAATTGTTGGGGACGTTAGGACGGTGAAGGAGTTTCCTGATATTTTTCCAGAAGAGCTTTTGGGATTACCCCCAGATTGTGAAGTGGAGTTTGGAATTGATCTTCTTCCAAGAACAACGCCAATATCTATTGCTCCGTATAAAATGGAGCCAAAAGAGTTGGTGGAATTGAAAGTGCAGATCCAAGAGTTGCTAGATAAAGGATTTATTCGACCAAGTGTGTCGCCTTGGGGAGCGTCGGTGTTATTTGCTAAGAAGAAGGATGGATCAATGTGTATGTGCATTGACTACCGTCAGCTGAACAAGTTGACTATCAAGAACAAGTATCTGTTGCCAAGGATTGATGACTTGTTCAATCAATTGAAAGGGGCGTCAGTGTTCTCAAAGATAGATCTGAGGTCAGGATACCATCAGCTTAAGGTCAAGGAGGCAGATATTCATAAGACGGCATTCAGGACTCGCTATGGTCACTACGATTTCATGGTGATGCCATTTGGATTGACCAACACGCCAACAGTATTTATGGATATGATGAACCGAGTGTTTCAACCTTACATGGATCGGTTTGTCGTGGTATTTATAGATGATATCCTAGTTTACTCAAGATCGAAAGAGGAGCATGATTCACATCTGTGAGTGGTTTTGCAGATTCTAAGGGAGAAGTAGTTGTATGCCAAATTCAGTAAGTGCGAATTTTGGCTAAGTGAAGTTACGTTTTTAGGCCACGTTGTGTCGGCAAATGGGATTAGGGTTGACCCTTGAAAAATTGAAGCGGTGTTGGATTGGAAGCCGCCTAGGTCTGTGGCAAAAATTCAGAGTTTTCTTGGTCTAGTCGGATATTACAGAAGGTTTGTTGAAGGATTCTCTTCAATTGCGGCACCATTGACTAAGTTATTATGGAAAGGAGTTCCGTTTATTTGGTTTAGTAAGTAGCAAGAGAGTTTTGAGAAGTTGAAAAGGATTTTGATGGAGGCTCCGGTATTGATTCAACCGGAGGATGGAAAGGAATTCATGATTTACTATGATGCGTCACGGGACTAGGATGCGTGTTGATGCAAGATGGAAAGGTTGTTGCATATGCATCTCGGCAGTTAAGGCCGAACGAAGCAAATTATCTTACCCATGATTTGGAGTTGGCGGCAGTGGTTTTTGCTTTAAAGATTTGGAGACATTATCTGTACGGGCAGAAATCTAGTATTTATACAGATCATAAAGGCCTAAAATACCTTTTGACCTAGAAGGAGTTAAATTTAAGCCAGGGGAGGTGGATCGAGTTGTTAAAGGATTATGATTGCTCGATCGAGTACTATCCGAGTAAAGCTAATATGGTGGCTGATGCCTTAAGTCGTAACGTAATCTCTGACTTGAGGGCAATGTTTGCTCACCTTAGTTTGTATGATGATGGGAGCTTATTGGCTGAACTTTAAGTGAAACCCTATTGGGTCAATCAGGTTAAGGAGAAGCAACAGACCGATGAGTTGCTAAAGGAGAAGTTTCATGTAGGATCAATTGACGGATCGACAGACTTCAGTATTAATGAGGAAGGACTGTTATGTTTTCAAGGGAGAGTTTGCATGCCAAAAGATCTAGAATTGAGGCATAGAATTTTTCAAGAAGCGCATGGAAGTTCATACGCTATACACCCCAGAGGGAGTAAGATGTATCGAGATTTGCGGGATCGATTACGGTGGCGGGCTTGAAGCGTGGGAATGGCGAATTGGTGAGTAAGTGTTTGACTGTCGCGAGTAAAGGCGAACATCGATTACCATCGAGGTTATTACAACCGGTGAAGATTCCACAATGGAAGTGGGAAAGGATCACAATGGACTTTGTTAGTGGGCTACCCTTCACGCCTACTAAGAAAGATTCAGTCTTGGTGATTGTTGATCGCTTGATGAAATTTGCTCATTTCATACCAGTACGGGTCGATTATTCTTTACAGAAATTGGCTAAGCTATACATAGTGGAGGTGGTGAGGTTGCATGGAGTACTAGTATCAATCATATCGGACAGGGACCCGAGGTTCATGTCGCGATTTTGAAAGGCTTTGCATCAAGCATTGGGTACAAAGTTGGATTTCAGTACAGCGTTTCAACCTCAGACCAATGGACAGTCTGAGCGGGTGATTCAAATCTTGGAGGACATGTTGAGGGGATGTGTCATTGATTTCAGAGGTAGTTGGGAAGAGTTTTTACCGTTGGCGGAGTTTGCATACAACAACAGCTACCAGTCTAGTATTCAGATGGCGCCCTATGAAGCATTGTACGGGCAGAAGTGTCGTACTCCTACCTGTTGGACGGAGTTGGGGGACCGTCAGATTTTGGGGCCATAATTGGTTACCGAGACAGAGAAGAAGGTTGAGTTAATTTGGGCTCAACTAAAAGAAGCCTCAGACAAACAATAGTCCTATGCTGATTTAAAGCGTAAGGACATAGAGTTTGCAGTGGGTGATAAGGTGTTCTTGAAGGTGTCACCGTAGAAGAAAGTGCTGAGGTTTAGACGAAAGGGTAAATTAAGTCCCAGATTTATTGAACCTTATCAGGTGTCGAAGTGAGTAGGGCCAGTAGCCTATCAGCTAGAGTTACCTTTAGAGTTAAGCCATATCCACAATGTGTTTCATGTCTCTATGTTGAGACGATATCGTTCAGATTCGTCTCATGTAGCGACTGTGGAGGAAATCGAGGTAAGACCTGACCTATCCTTTGAAGAAGAGCCAGTAGAAATCTTGGATCATGATGTCAAAGTGTTGCGAAGGAAGACGATTCTGTTGGTTAAGGTTCTATGGTGGAATCATAGTTCTGAAGAGGCTACTTGGAAACCAGAGGAGACGATGCGGCAGCAGTACCCGCATCTATTCTGATCAGGTAATTTCGAGGCTGAAATTACTCTAAGGGGGTAGAACTATAACTTCCTGAATTAATGGTACAATGCGTTTAATGTGTGGTTATGTTTAATGAGAGTGTTAGGCGTCTAGAATGGGCTCAGGAATTGTGCTGAGGCCTTAATTGAATTCTCTGATTAGACACTCTAGTGGAAAGCCTAATAAGATAGGGCTAAAAAGATGTTATCTGTGTTTTAAATACAAAGTGGGCTTGTGGCCCAGTGGCAAAGAGGCGCCACTTAGAGAGCAAGGAGGTGGCGTCAACTGAGGAGGCCCACATTCAAGTTACATGAAGCCCAATTCTTTTAATTAACGTTAGCTAAAGTTTGGTAATTAATTAGGTAGAGTTGGACGGCAACAAGGCTTAAATATAGGAGGATTTATTTGAGTGGATAATAAAGATAATATGGCAGATAAAGGGAGAAAATTTAGGATCTGATCTGCTGGTCACAGTAGTGGCTGAATTTCCAACTCTAGGGGAAGGAGGAAATCGGTTTTGATGAGGCTAAAAGAGGGGGGTACCGAAATTTCCTTTGTTAATTAATTAGCTTTAGTTTTCAAAAGAGGGCAATTCTGGCTTTTGGTTAGTGTGTGTGTGCCAAAAATTTGATTAAAAAAATAGGGTACTTCTTAATTTCGGCATTTATTCTCATTCTCTTCTCTTGGTTGTTTCCTTTCTCAAAAAGCTGAAAACTCCTAAAGTTCCATCTTATTCTTCTTCTTCTTTTTTTCTATAGTCGAATACCCTAGTGTTCATTCTTTTCCTTTCTTTTTCTTCCTGTCAACTTCTTCAGTAAAAGCCAAAATCTTCTTGCCGATTTCTTCTTTAAAAGCCAAAAACTCCATAGATTTCTTTGAATCATCTTATCTTTTTGATTTTCGCAAAAAGCCAGAATCTTCTCTCAAGAGTTAGCTGAAACCCCCATATTGAGGTAAGTGTCGACTCTTGTTATTCTTTAAGATCTCTTTCGGGTTTTAGGGGCCAAGGCCGAATGGCCACTTGGTTTGTTAAGGCTGTCGATTAGACTAATACTTCCTATCTTTTTACGTGTTGGGCGACATTCGAGAAGTGAAGAAGATCACATAGATCTAAAAGCTGAAATCGTTAGTTTCTGAATCTCATATATCTCTCTTTTTGGGATTTCAAGGTAAGGGGTTCTCTTTAGATTTCTGTTAGATTCGCTATCGTAATTGTCATCTTAACCATATGTTATGATGGTAGCAACTGATAAGGTCTTTTGATGGAATCAAATATCGATCAGGCGAAGGAGGGGATTGGATCTGTTAAACCAATCCCTAAGTTTAAGAAGCGAGCGGTGTCAGCAGTTTGGTATTAGCCACCAGGTTGTGGACCGGGTTCAGAACAAAACTTTAGACTGTTAGCAGTCGTAGCGGCTACTGATAGTGTCAACTTAGACAGTATCGTCTTGTCAGTAATCAGGTGTGTGGATCTCTATCACACTAGTTAATCTGTATTATATGTATGTTATGGGCTAAAAGCCGGATAAAGAGGATGTATGAACAGTCGTAATACCCAAAAAGGGTAGGCAAGGGATGTCAGGTACGTTATCATAGAAACTTCTCTATGTGTATCGAAGTATGTGAAAGTATGTGATCTGTTTAGATAGTTTAATGTTCTGATTCTTGCATGTATGTATGCATGGGATGGGATTGATATGATGAAGGGGAGCAGGTCGCGAGGCGATCGGTGGCTTTGCAACATAGGTCACATAGTGATCGGTCTTTATGACAGGCAGCGCAGCTGTGGAATATATTATTAAGGTCACATAGCGATCGGTGGCTTTGCCACATAGGTCAGATAGTGATCGGTCTTTGTAACAGGCATCATAGCTATCAATATGGTGTGTAGCGGATGGAGGGTTGATTGTAGAAATCCCCACAGTGTGATGGTTGGTATGGGGGTCTGTAGAGAATGGACTCTTAGGTTTGGGATGGGCCATGTTGCATGAAAATATATTCTGTTGCCATTGTTATGGCCCAAGGCCCATAATGTGTTTGTGGGCCCAAGGCTTTTATGTGTTTTTGGGATTTGCACACTTAGTCTTGGTGACTCACCCTTTTATTTTTTCCACCTTTTCAGATGAGCAGTAGATCGTGGACATGGGAGCCGAGTCAGACTCGAGGGGCCATTAAGACTATTAATTCCATAAACCATTTCCGGTTATCTTTTAAGTTTTAATTTTAGGATTTTTTTTTGTAATAAGGCCTCCACAACTCAGGTTATTTTTCTTTATTATTATCATGTCACATTTTTATAAACTTATGTTTTCAAAACTTTAATTATAAATTGAGAGGAAAATGGGCTTTTCAAACACATTCACGCAAATCTTAAAGTTTCATTCAAGAATTACACAATTAATGATTAATCGGTTATAATAAACTGAGATTTTCAAAACCCTTCAAGGAAAAGTTTGCAACGTTCAACCCGTAGCATACCAGATCCGGTCATGACGTATGGACTGGGTTTGGGGTGTTACAAGGCATCATCTCCTGATGTGGTTACAGGTACCTTTTCTCTCCATGATGCTAAAGTTATTACTTTAATAGATCCAGGATCTACCCATTCATATATCTGCATGAAATTAGTATTTAGAATGAGTATGCCTATAGAGTCCACAGAATTTGTGATAAAGGTGTCTAATCCTGTAGGCAAGAGTGTATTAGTTGATAAAGTATGCAGAGATTTTCCATTGATGATTAGAGGTCATTATTTTAAGGCAAACCTCATGTTATTACCATTTGATGAATTTGATATTATTCTTGGTATGGACTGGTTAACTACTCATGATGTGACAGTAAATTATGGAAAGAAATTTATTGAGTTAAGATGTAAAAACGGGGACACTCTTCATGTTGAGTCAGATGAACAAGACAGATCGCCGGTAGTGATCTTTCACATGTTGGCTCAGAGGTATACAAGAAAAGGGTATGAGCATATCTTGCTTTTGTGATGAATGCCAAGGAAACTGAATTAAAAATTGAATCAGATCTGATAGTATGTGAGTACCCAGATGTTTTCCCGAGTAATTGCCAGGACTACCTCCGGTTAGAGAGGTTTAGTTCGGTATTGAGTTAGCTCCTGGTACAATACCAATATCAATTACTCCTTATAGGATGGCTCTAACGAAGTTAAAGGAATTGAAGGCATAACTACAAGAGTTAATGGACAAAGGTTTTGCTAGAACGAGTTGCTCTCAATGGGGTGCTCTAGTGCTATTTGTGAAAAAGAAAGATGGCTCCATGAGATTATGCATAGATTACTGACAGCTTAATAAGGTAACTGTGAAGAACAAGTACCCTTTGCCAAGGATTGACGATTTGTTTGATCAATTGAAGGGAGCGACGATGTTCTCCAAGATAGTCTTGAGGTTCAGCTATTATCAATCAAGAGTAAAATATTCAGATGTACCGAAAATAGCCTTTCAGACGAGGTATGGGCATTATGAATTTTTAGTCATGCCTTTTGGTTTAACTAATGCCCCTATGGTGTTTATGGATTTAATGAACCGCATCTTTCATCCATTTTTGGACAAGTTTGTTGTGGTTTTTGTTGATGATATACTGATATATTCTCAGGATGAGCATGAGCAAGCTGAACATTTGAGGACAGTTTTACAAATTTTACGAGATAATCAGTTGTATGTCAAGTTTAGTAAAAGTGAATTCTGGCTCAATGTAGTTGGATTTTTGGGACACATTGTCTCGGGAGATGGGGTTCGAGTTGACTCAAGTAAGATTTAGGCTATTATTGATTGGAAACCGCCGAAAAATGTATTAGAGGTTAGAAGTTTTCTGGGCTTAGCTGGTTACTATTGGCGATTTGTCAAGGGGTTTTCCATGACAGTGACTCCAATGACAAAATTTTACAGAAAAATGTAAAGTTTGAATGGACGGAAAAGTGCCAATAGCGTTTTGAGAAATTAAAGGCAATGTTGACAAATGCTCCAGTTCTAGTACAACCTAAGTCAGGAAAGGAATTCATAATCTATAGGATGCATCCTTAAGTGGATTGGGTTGTGTACTTATGAAAGAAGGTAAGGTGATAGCATATGCTTCCAAACAGTTAAAGCCACATGAGAAGAATTACCCGACGCATGATTTAGAGTTGGTTGCTATTGTTTTTGCATTGAAGATTTGGAGACACCATTTGTATGGTAAAAGATGCTGGATTTTCACCGATCATAAAAGTTTAAAGTACTTGATGACTCAAAAGGAATTGAATTTAAGGCAACAGAGATTGTTAGAGTTGATAAAAGATTGTGAGTTAGTTATTTACTACCATCCAGGAAAGGTGAATGTAGTCGCCGGTGCTTTGAGTAGGAAATCCCTATTTTCTTTGAGGGCTATGAATACACGGGTGAGTTTATCCTATGATGGTTCAATTCTAGCTGAGTTGAGAGCTAGAACAATGTTCCTCCAAGATATTTATGAGGCACAGAAAGATGACAGTGATTTACAAGCCAAAAGAGTTCAATGCGAGTCGGGTGTTGAGTCTGATTTTTGGATCAGTTCAGATGGGTGTTTAATGTTCATAGACAGAGTCTGTGTGCCGAGGAATAATGAACTTGTCTGAAATATTTTATACGAGGCACATAATGGATGTCTATCTGTACATCCGGGTAGCACCAAGATGTATAATGATTTGAAGAAATGGTATTGGTGGCCGAGTATGAAGAAAGATGTATATGAGCTTGTTTCAAGATGCTTGATTTGTCAACAAGTAAAGGCCGAACATCAGGTACCCTTGGGCTTGCTTCAACCTATAATGGTACCCAAGTGGAAATGGGATCAAGTTACCATGGATTTTGTAACGAGTTTGACGTTGATAACGACTAAGAAAGATACTGTATGGGTTGTAGTCGATAGACTTACGAAGTTAGCCCATTTTATACCTGTACGAGGTGATTACTCACTTGACAAGTTAGCAAACTTGTATAATTCAGAGATAGTAAGGCTTCATGGAGTACCATTAACGATTGTATCGGATAAAGATTCGAGATTCACATCCAGATTTTGGAAAAAGTTGCAAGAGGCCTTCGACACAAAGTTGAATTTTAGTACGGCTTTCCACCTTGTGGTCGGTCGGAGAGGTTGATACAAGTACTTGAAGATATGCTCCAATGTTGTATTCTTGAATTTCAAGGCAGTTGGGAAAGATATCTACCGTTGGTGGAATTCGCCTACAATAACAGTTTTAAGTCAAGTTTGAAAATGGTGCCTTATGAGGCTTCATATGGGCGTAAGTGTCGAACGCCTTTATATTGGACTGAACTTAAGAAAAACTAGATTCACGGTGTTGATTTGGTTAGATAAATCGAAGTTGCTTAAAAGCTGCTTCTGATCGGCACAAATCCTATTCAGTTTTAAAAAGGAAAGAAATTAAGTATCAAGTCGGTGATAGAGTATTCTTGAAAGTATCACCATGGACAAAAGTTCTTAGATTTGGCCGGAAAGGCAGGTTGAGTCCGTATTTTATCGGACCATATGAGAGCATCGAGAGGATAAGGCCAGTAGCTTATAGATTGGCTTTGCTACCTGAGTTTGAAAAGATTCACGATGTATTTCATGTGTCTATGTTGCAATGCTACCGATCAGACCCTTCGCATGTGATCACACCAACAGAGGTTGAGATTCAACTCGACATGACTTATGGTGAAGAACTAGTCAAGATTCTAGCATGGGAAGTCAAACAATTGAGAAATAAAAGAATAGATCTCGTGAAAGTATTGTGGAAAAGACATGTGGTAGAAGAGGCTACATGGGAGCCCGAGGAGGCTATGAGGAACAAGTACCCAAACCTTTTCACTAGTAAGATTTTCGACGACAAAAATCCCTAAGGGGGAGAATTATAACAGCCCGACTTAGGGCCTAGTCGGAATAGTGGTGCGAGACCACAAATCCAAAGTAGAAATATGAGTTTTATGGTTTCTATAAAGTATACGAGATGATTTCATAATTGTGTGAAAATCTCATGAAGAAATTTTATTAATTAATAATTAAATTGTCCATTAGGACTAAATTGCAAAGAATGAAAAATATGAGATTCTAGAAGATTTAAGTATGGAATAGAATTATGAAAATTACTAGAGGTCCTTATTTGGCAATTATACCATTATATTTGATGATGGACAAAAATGGACATGGGAAGGAAAAATCTTAAGAAAGGACCATTAAGGGCATTTTGGTCATTTGGTTAATAAATGAATTAAAAAGGGAAAAAGAAAGCAAAAACCATGTCCATCTTCTTCTACCTTAGCCAAAATTTGCAAGGAGCCATAGCTAGGGTTTCTTCAACTTCCAAGCTTGATAGTAAGTGCATCCTAGCCCCGTTTTTAATGTTTTCGTATTTTTGAAACCCTCGTAGCTCAGTTTAGCTATTTTTAGCTATATTTTGAGCTAGGGTTCATGTTAAAAAATTTACCCATGTGTGACATGCATGCATTTTGATGTTTTATGGAGGAATACGAAAGTTTGATGTATGATAAACATATTTTTCTAAGTGATTTTCATGAAAAATGCATGTAAGGACTAAATTGTAAAAGTTATGAAAATGGTCATAATGAGTGAAATAGTAGAAATTGAAGGTTGCTATAGTTGAGAATATGATTCGGCTAGGCTTTAAATACAAGAAAGTTGAATGAAAATCATTTTATGAGTATAGGGGCAAAAGTGTAATTATGTAAAAGTTTAGGGGCAAAATTATAATTTTGTCAAAATATGAATTATGAGTCGATTTAGTTAATGTGTGAATTTAAAAAATGAAATTGCTATTATAGATCAAGAAATGCGAAGCCCTGATCGAAACCGAGGCAAGAACAAAATCGAGGACTAAACCAAGCATTGATATACATTTTGAGAATCGATGTAAGTTTGTATGAAGTTAGAGTTTCATAATGTTTCGATATTTGAAACTATTTAATATTATGGTAATGTATGTTATTACTATGAAAATTCGAGTGATGAAGCCTCGATGAGGAAATAGTGAAAATAAGTTATGTGAAATCTCGAATAAAGATTCGGAATAATGAAGTTACCCATGTTTAGCATTGAATAAAGAAGGTCCCGTGTAAGACCATGTCTGGGATATGGCTTCGACACCAAAGAAAGATCTCATATAAGACCATGTTCAGGACATGGCATAGACATTCATGTACGATCTCGTATAAGACCATATCTGGGATATGGCTTCGGCATCAATGGGTGATCCCATGTAAGACCATATCTGGGATATGGCGTTGGCATCAAGATTTATGCATGATAAGTTCAAATATCCTACGATAATCTGATTAGTGTGGGCAAAAAAGGCTAAGTATGTAAACTAGTATTGAGCCAAATCCGTTTATGGCTAACCTTGAATTTCGTTCATGATAACTATGATGAAGATTTGAGTTTATGTTCATGTTAGCATATGTGCTAAGTTACGTGATTGAGTGATGCAGGTACCTTGAATAAGTACAAGTTAAGAAATCATAATGTGACATGAGATGGGTAAGAATAAGTGTAAGTAAGTATGAATAAGTATGCCTAGGAAATTGAGACTTATGTTTTTATTGTTTCATTAAATAAATGAATTTAGTTTGAGCAAATGCATTGCTTTAGAATTTCATGCAAACTTATAAGCTATATGCTTACCCCTCTCTTTTCCCTTTTCCTTGTAGTTTCGCCAAGTTAGCTCGGGGATCATAGAATTTTAGAGCTCGGATCACACTTTCAGTCGTTCTATTTGTATAGTAAGGTTAATTCATTTTGAGTATGGCATGTATAGGAACTTGATCGTTTTGTGTCATGTTATGTTTGAAGGCCAAAGGGTTGGCTATTAATGCTTCACATTCATTTTTGTAAATGGCCATGATGAATTGGCCAATATTGTCAAGTTCGTGTTCCAAGTTTGAGGGATATAATGAAATGAATGCTCATGCAAGATATTTAGTAAAATGTGGATGATATGAGTGATAATTTAAGGGTACTTCATAGTTTGATATTTTCTTATTATGAGCTTCTTGTGATGAAATGAACGAGTTTAAGTTCTAAGGTGGCAAAAAGGCTTGGAAAATAGCCCCTAATTGTCCACACAGGTAGACACACGGGAGTGTGTCTAGGCCGTACGTGACACACAGTTAACCCATATGGGTGTGTTGATAAGCCGTGTGTCCCTTACACTAATTTACGAGAATAAGATTCATCACACAGGCCAGCACACCGGCGTGTGTCTTGGCTGTGTGCTAATTAGGGATTGTTGATGTCATAAATAGAGAGCTCCATGGGCAGGAGACACGGGCGTGTCTAGGCCGTGTGAAGGACACGAGTTATAGAGACGGGCATGTGTTCTGCCGTGTGAAATAAGTCAGTGTCGACCACGAGTGAAGAACACGGGCATGCCTTATGGGCACACGGGCGTGTCCCTTGGACAACACCGGCGTGTGTGCCCTATCTAGGCAAAAATTTTCAATAAGAGAAAAAGTTTCTGGTTAAACTCTGAAATCTTCTGGAAGTAAGTTTAAGGCCTCGCAAGCTCAAGATATTTATGTTATGATTATGAACGAAAAATTTTAAGTTGGAACGAAATTTTATAGCCCGAAAATACATGTTCAAGTAAGGTTAAGTTCGGTAATGCCCCGTATCCAGTCCCAATATCAGAGACGGGAAAGGGGTGTTACATTCTCTTTTGATAAAATAGTTGTGTTATCCGTTTTTGTTTTGGTAACTCTGTCTATGGTGTCAGTTATCATTGTTTTGGATTGAAATCTGAAACTCATATGGTAATTCTTAGAGAGATTATAGTAATCTGTGAGTATGAAATTGCATTGAAATCGGGAAACCCAAACCAAATTTTCAAAGTATTTATTTGCCATTGTGTTTTAGAGTTTTAAAGCAACTAAGAAAGATTGTTGTTGTTTAATAAACTATCAAGTGTGTATAAAAGTGACATTGTATGATGTATCGTATGTGACATTTACCTAACTCTGTTATTTCAAGATTGAGCTTTGTGAGAGAATGGTCCACGGGATTAATATCGTCAGAGAAAGTGAACAGATAATGAAAACAATTTAATACAGTTACAAGCAGTCTTAGGTAGAGATAATGTACAGTGAAAGTCAAATCAGAACTTTAGTTGTGAGATTAAAGAGATTTGAAATCCGAAGCAATGTGTGAATTTGAAATGTATTGTGTGGAATCAAATCCTTACTCTACTTTCTGGAAAGATTTTCGTGGACGAAAATCCTTGAGGGGGGAGAGTTGTAACAACCCAATTTAGACCTTAGTCGGAACAGTGGTTTCGGGATCACAAATCCAAGTCAGAAAAAAAATTTATAATATTTTTGATGTCTACAACATGTTAATTTATATGTGTAGAATTTTCATGATTTAATTTTATTGTTCGTGTGCTCGATTTAAGAAAAATGACTTAATTACGTAAAATGTAAAAGTAGCTTTCTATATGTTAAAGTGCTTATTTGCTTTGAGGAATTAATTATGGGGTCCTTATGTGGCAAATTGGTCATTAACTAATAACATGGCCGGTTTTGGGCTTGAAATATATGGTTTATTAATTAAATTTATAAGGTTAAAGTGGTAATTAATATATTATAATGTAATAAAATAAAATAAAATACAAAATGGCCATGCATTCATCTTTTTCAAGGCCAAATCTTCAAAGGAAAAAGAAAGAAAAGAATAAGTTAGGTTTGGTACTTTGAGGCTTAAAATTAGGTATGTTCTTTACTTAGTTTTTGGTAAGTTTTACGTTTTTGAGATCGTTGTTTCGAATACTAGTACACCCATGTCTTAATTTTAGGATTTAATGAAGAATTTGAGAATTTCCATTGTTGAATACTTGATCTCTTTGATAGTTATTGATGAAATATGAATATTTGATGTTAGATTTTCATATTTTATAAAGTGATTTTTGATGAAAATGCAAATTAGGGACTAAATTGTGGAATATTGAAATTATGTGGTTAAAAGTGTGATTATTTGGAAAATGTGGGCTGCTAAGACAATAAGAATAATTCGGCTAAGCATGGGTAGGATAAAATTGCATGAAATTGTGATTTTATGTGATAAGGACTAAATTGCAAAAATGTGAAATAATTGGGGCAAAAGTGTAATTTTGCCAAAATGTGTAAATTGTGTTAAGTTGAATAAATTAATGATTAAATAAGTAAATTTTTTATTATATAGATTGAGAGAAAAATGATATTCGGATCTAGAACGGGGGAAAACAAAGTATTGGATTAGTCAACCTAATTCGTCGTTACAACGAACAAGGTAAGTTCGTATTTTAATAGGCATTATAAAATCATGTTATAAATGCATATTATTTGTATGATTGAATTCAATGCCAAATGGTAATGTAAATATATATGTATTTTGAATAAGTTATATATGTTATTATGATATTGAATTGTTCGAGAAGCAGAATATATGAATACGAGAAAGCATCAATACTGTAATGACGTCCGAAAGCCCCGTACGAACCTTAGGAATAGTTAGGATACATATGTCATGACATAGGATTCTGATATGTGTTTTCGTGTAAGACCACATTGATCGTGTGTCAGAGTTTTAAAAATTTATAAAAAGAATGATCGAACCTGAAAACTAACTAAGACAACGATAGAGGCAAGCGCACCTATCGAACAATAGTATAGTTTAATGGCAAGACCGAATTGTCGAACCCAAAGGAACCAAAAGTACTAATACTAACTTTCTTTTCATTATTTAGCCTAAGAATTAAAATGATTGTTATCTAATCTAAAATTAACTAACCACTAAGCTAAAGATGCGAAGACAAAGAGAAGGAATTTGGGGAAATACTTGTGGGAAAAACCAATTGATTAAGACAATACCCGAGAAAGAATCCACCTAGACTCCACTTGTTATCTAACTCTGAACCAGACGATTTATTCAGTTAACTTGATCCGTAGGATTCCCTAATTTATATTAATACCTCTTTCAATGCTACTAACGTCTAACCCTAGGTTTATTAATTGAAATTTCTTTCAAATTAAAACCCCTAGAATTGCATTAACTCGATCTATATACTCCCATATTAGGTTTGACCCTAACCCGACATATTTTCGTCATCCTATTTCTGGGGCTGCGATCAACTCCGCTTAACTATGCTAGATCTACTCTTAAATAGGGACTTTTGCTCCACTGCCTATGCACATCAATGCTTGAATCAATATCCTGAAATATCAAAGCAAGAATTAAGAACACATAGTTAAGAACAAATCAAGTATTTATCATACATCTCAGAAAAGAATAACAATATCCGTCTTAGGTTTCATCCCCCTCAGGTATTTGAGAGGTTTAGTTCATAATCATAAAAGAAAACATCTCAGAAGAAAATATAAAACAAAACGTAAAGAAAACCCTAAAACCCCCTGAAGGATTTGAAGGAGAGATCCTCAATCTTGAGTATGATTCCAGCTTCTTGAGATGAATCAACTAGCTTTCTTCGAGTGAATCTCACAATTCAGCCCCTCTGGCTTGGCTCATTGGCCTAGCTAAACGCCCCCTGAAGGTTGGCCTCTAGGGTGTTTATTTAGGCTTTTGGAATGACTTTCTTTGCCTCTAAGTACCCTAATTCGAATAGAACTCTTCTTTCCTGCGACAAGGACATGCCCATGGCACACGCCAGTGTAAGTCGAGGCCAGGCTGTGTTTGGGTCTGTTAATGAGGCACGACTTGTGGTCTTGGGCTTAGGCTGTGTGTAATTCGTGTTAGACCCATTTTCTCCATTTTCGGCTCATTTCCTTTTTTTTTCATCCTCTGGTGCTTCCTTAAGCATAAAACATGAAAACAAAGGGTTAAGAGCACCAAATTCCACAATTAAAGAGATAATTCATCCAAAAGTATGCTAAATACGGGATTAAAATATGTTCATATTATGATTTATCAAATACCCCCACACTTAAGCTTTTGCTTGTCCTTAAGCAAAATTCTCAACTCACAATTAAAATGAACTTCCCTCGATTCATAATATACATCAATAGTGTTTCATCATAATTCATGGATAATTTATACATGGATAATTTTACTTAAAGAGTCATCAAGGTTCAAATAATTAAAGTCATAGTTTTTAGTACGAAAAACATAGGTCTTTCCCTTTATCTAAATAATTACCTTTAATTCAAAATTGACAAGGATTGACATCCTCACTAAAGATTCACTCAAATAACTCAAGGTGTTTAAGGTTCAAAATAAAGCTCTCAAAATTCGAACATGAAAAGTTAATCCCATAGGCTTGCCTAAAAATCAAATCCCCACCACTATAAAATGAGATGATACACAAATCAAAAGGTCTTTAAAAAGGGTTGTAACGGGGCTTAGGTTAAAGGTGTGGATAAAAGCTGAATTAAGAGGCTAGAATTGAGATTGAATTGAAAATTTACCTAAATAAAAAAAAGAACTAATACTGAATAATTACATCAATTGAAAACTTGAAACTAATAATACGAGCTTTTTATTTCAAGATGCTGAATTTAAACGTATAAGCTCATTAGAACATAGAACTAATAATGGATATATTCCATTTTTTTTGAATCAAGTAATAATAAGAAAGAACTTTAACAACTGAAATATAGAACATAGTTAGGCAACTGCTCAAAATCAAATCTCGACAAAAAGGGAGTCAAGAAAATGGTGCTTACAAATACAAGATGGGTTTAGGTTAATATTAGTGAGTTAGTCAATAAAAAGGATTGTTAGGATCAAAGGGGTTCACTAAGGGTTAATTGTGAAGGTAGGCTTTTATGGGAGTAAGTAGGTTAAATCCTAAGTGTCTTTATCATCTCCGTATATCAAATCAATGATGTGGTCTTGACATGTATAATCGAAGCAAGTTCTAGAAAAACAAATCAATGTTGACACACTCATAATCAATAAAGTGAGCACGAAAAGCATGTATGCTCTAGAAGGCTCAAAATCTCACAAAAAAATATGGTTTTTTTATGAAAACTTTGTAAATTTCAAACTTCAAGGTAACAATTAGATTCATGTAGACAACCTAATAAAATTTTAATTTTTGAAAATAGACTCATCATGCTTGATTCTCTAGTATCTTTAAAGTTTAAATTATCATTGTACAATTATCAATGACTTAATCAAACTTATCAATAAAGATCATAATCAATAGAATTTCATTCTAATTAGTGATATGAGAAAATTACTTAAGACAAGTTACCTAACTAGAAAAATGAACTAATCCTAAATAATTACATAAATTGAAAACTTATAATACTAATAATACGAGCTTCTTCTAAATATGTTGAATTTAAGCGTATAAGGTCACTTAATCACGAATTAATAATAAATATACTTTATTTAAAAAAACAAATCATTAAGAAATACATAATATAAGAAAAATTCAACTACTAAAATAAAATAATTAGGCAACCTGATCAAATTAAGTCTCGATATAAGGGTAGTAAAAAGGAATGGTGATAAGAAATGTAAGATGGGCTTTGGTTTAATATTAGAGGGTGAATCAATAAAAAGGGTTGTTAGGATCAACGGGGTTCACTAGGGGTTAATTATGAAGGTAGGCTTTTAATGGAATAAATGGGTTAAATCCTAGGTGCCTTTATCATCTTAGTATATCAAATCAATGATGTGGTCTCGACATGTATAATCGAAGCAAGTTCTAGAATAACAAATCAATGTTGACACACTCATAATCAATAAAGTGAGCACGAAAAGAATGTATGCGCTAAAATTCTCAAAATCTCATAAGAATTATGGGTTTTTTATGACAACCTTGTAAATTTTAAACTTCAAGGTAATAATTAGATTCAGGTAGGCAACCTATCAAAATTTTAATTTTTTTTTTTTTGCAAATAGACTCATCATGTTTGATTCTCTAGTATCTTAAAGTTTAAATTATCAATGCACAATTATCAATGACTTAGTCTAAAACATATCAATAAAGATCATAAATCAACAGGAATTTCATTCTAATTAGTGATATGAGAAATTACTTAAGACAAGATATCATTCAGGGATTTGAGAATAATGCAAAAGGTTAGGCACTTTTTCTAAATAATTTTAACCCCCTCACACTTAAGATGTACATTGCCCTCAATATACAAAGATATATAATAACATGTAGTAATAAAATCAAAAGATAGGGAGAGAAGTGAAACTTCCTGAATTTTGGATAGAGTTAATCAAGAGAAACCGGATAGGATTGGGTAGAGGTGAACGTGGGGAGCGCCTCGAGCCATTTTGAATCGTCAAAGCAACCGATCGAATTTTATTGTATCTTAAGCCAAATCTAAATGTCATAAAGAATAAGAAGAAATTAATAAAATAAAAATAAAAGTAAAAGTAAAAATTGGAAAATGAAAGAAGAAAGACAATTGGAAAAGAAAAAGGAAGAAGGGGGGTTTAAATAGAGATGCAGCCCTATTTTGGGGAAAATTTTGTCCTATTGCCACACGTCTACGGCCACGCCTTTTTACCTACCTGTGGTACCCACACGGTTACAGTCACGGCTGTGTACAAGGCCATGTGGGTATGAAAACATGCGCCTAAAAGTCTGGTTAGTTCTTAGTTAGATGCTAAAATTTGAAAATATAAAAATTAATGGGGTTAGTGCTCGGGTTGCCTCCCGAGAAGTGCTTCTTTAAAGTCTTGAGCTAGACTTTCCTATTATTTGTATGGCCATGGTGGTTCATTGAGTCAAAACTCCTTTTTCTTACTATTAGTTCTATCAACATATGATTTGAGTCGGGTAATATTTACCTCAAAAGTGTCGAAATTAGAATGTGTTACCTTGACCGTTCCGTATGGAAAGACCCTATGTGTCATAAAAGGAGTCGCACCATTTGTATTAAGATCTGAAGTGACTATTCAAGGGTCGGTTGTTTCTGACAATATACGAAGGGTGAGCTCACGTGGTGATTATTTCGTAGAATTACTTGGCATACTACCTTTAACTCCACATGCGACGTATCGTCTAACTTCCGTTTGTTTGTCAAAAACTCTTTTTAAAAATTTCCTTGAATCTGTCATCTGCGAAAGAGCCTGAAGAAATGGCAAGTTAATATGAAATTTCTTTGGAGGTTTAAGACATTTATCGAATTGCTCCTCTGTGTGGTCTTTTTTTATCGCATTGGGGTATGGCACACGAGGTCGGTACTCTGTAATTACCTGGTTTTGTTTATCTTGGCTTACTTCAACCTTACCTTCCTCTACCACATTCTCTTGGTTAAACTCTGGTTCATCTAACCCTTCACTATCGTGAGCCATTATTGCTTGAGGTTGCTCTCTTGAGTTAGTTTCGGTGTTGCTAGGTAAGATACCTTATGGTCTTTCTGAGATCAGCTTAGCAAGTTGCCCTAATTGGTTTTTGATCTCTTGAAATGATGCTTTTTTATTTTAAAGTGTTGTTTCGGTGTTTTGGAAATGAGTTTCTGACACCGCTATGAATTTTTTCAGCATTTCCTCAAGGTTCGGCTTCTTTTCCTGTGGGTAGGGCTGTTGTTGGAAGTTTGGAGGGGGTTGTTGTCTTTGGTTTCCTTTACTTCCCCATGAGAAATTGGGATGGTTCCTCCAACCTGGATTATAGGTATTACCATAAGGATTATTTTGAGATCTAAAATTGTTACCCGTATAGTTTATCTGTTCGCTTTCCATGCCATGATTGTAGGGTGGGTACTCAGGATTCGCCACACCTCCTAGATTTGAGTCACATTGCATAATTGGATGTACCTGTAAAGAACCACATAAACCATCAATTTTTTTATTTAAAAACTCTACCTACTTAGATAACATGGTGACCGCGTCAATATTGAAAACATCAGTTTTTTTAGTAGGCATTGTCCTCATGACTTGCCACTGATAATTAGTCAGTGACATCTCTTTGGTTTCTGTGAGTGGTATGTTCCATTTCACTGTAAGAAAAATCAAGGGTCCCGTTGGGTTCCTTCTAGTCATAAACCAGAGGTACCTACCAGGAAAAGAAAAAGAAAAATAAAATTTAATAGCAAAATAAAATATGGCTAAAGCAATAAAAATTGAGCTTTCTTAATATTTTAGTTCCCCGGCAATGGCGCCAAAAACTTGATCGTGTGTTAGAGTCTTAAAAATTTATAAAAAGAATGATCAAACCTAAAACTAACTAAGACAACGATGGAGGCAAGCACACCTATCGAACAATAGTATAGTTTAATGGCAAGACCGGATTGTCGAACCCAAAGGAACCAAAAGTACTAATACTAACTTTCTTTTTATTATTTAGCCTAAGAATTAAGAGAGTTGTTATATAATCTAAAATTAACTAACTACTAAGCTAAAGATATGAAGACAAAGAGAATGAATTTGGAAAATACTTGTGGGAAAACCAATTGATTAAGACAATACCCGAGGAAGAATCTACCTAGACTTCACTTGTTATCTAACTCTAAGCCAGATGATTTATTCACTTGACTTGATCCGTAGGATTCCCTAATTTATATTAATACCTCTTTTGAGGCTACTAACGTCTAACCCTAGGTTGGTTAATTGAAATTTCTTTCTAATTAAAACCCTAAAATTGCATTAACTCGATCTATAGACTCCCATATTAGGTTTGACCCTAATCCGGCCGATTTATGTCATCCTATTTCTAGGGTTGCGATCAACTTCGCTTAACTATGCTAGATCTACTCTTAGGCAGGGGCTTTTGCTACACCACCTAAGCACATCAGTACTTGAATCAATATCCTGAAATACCAAAACAAGAATTAAGAACACATAATTAAGAACAAATCAAGTATTTATCATACAACTCAGATAACAATAAAAAGATTCGTCTTAGGTTTCATCCCCCTCAAGTATCTGAGGGTTTAGTTCATAATCATAACAGAATACATCTCAGAAGAAAATATAAAACAAAACATAAAAAAAATCCTAAAACCCCCTAAAAAAATTGAAGGAGAAATCCTCCATCTTGAGTATAATTCTGGCTTCTTGAGATGAATCAACTAGTTTTCTTCGAGTTAATCCCACAATTTTGGCCTCTCTGGCTTGGCTCCTTGGCCTAGCTTGACACCCTAAAAAGCCCTGATAGAAGGCTTCTGTCGAACTCTTCCTTT
This sequence comes from Gossypium rotundifolium, assembly GCA_025506655.1. Classification (NCBI taxonomy): domain Eukaryota; kingdom Viridiplantae; phylum Streptophyta; class Magnoliopsida; order Malvales; family Malvaceae; genus Gossypium; species Gossypium rotundifolium. Next base: position 104,999,273 of record CP106722.1, on the reverse strand, counting down.
TAAGTTGCCTCCTAGGGTGTTTATATAGGCTTCGAGATGCCTTTCTTAGCCTAAAAGTATCCTAATCCGAATGAAACCCTTCTTTGCTGCGGCAGGGACACGCTCGTGTGAATCATGGCTAGGCTGTGTTCAAGTCTGTTAATGAGGCACGGCCGTGTGGTATTGGGCCCAGGCAGAGTCGATTTTGTAAGTTGGCCCATTTGTTCCATTTTAAGCCTGTTTCTCGTTCTTTTCATCTTTCGGTGCTCTCCTAAGTATAAAATATGAAAACAAAGGATTAGGAGCACCTATTTCCACAATTCAAGGCTTAAGTCATCCAAAAGTATGTTAAATGTGGGATTAAAATATTTTCATATTACGGTTTATCACATGTCTGGGACGTTGGCATCGATTTGAGATTTATGTGTAAGACCATGTAACAATATGGATTAGACCCTAATATGAACAGTGGTTTCGGGACCACAAATCTGAGTCAGTAAATTATTTTAATATTATTTTTTGTGCCTTTAATATGTGATTAAGCATGTGTTAAAATTCCATAAGTTAATTTGTCTGTCTGTGTGTTTAATTTGACAAAAGGACTAAATCACATATAAGGTAAAAGTGGCCAAATTGATGTGTCTTCTTTTATATGAGGATTTATGTTGCAATTTTACCATTTCGATTAGGTATGGACTGTAACACCCTTAACCCCTACCCATCGCCAGATTAGGGTTACGAGCATTACCGGATAAGTCATACAACAATTCCGATTCCATATACCACACTTGACAAATTGATCTTAACATATGAAATTTAGAAACAAGTAAACCATACTTAACTAATTAATAAAGTAATCCTATTATAACAGTCAATTTATTTAAAGTATTAAGAAAACCACTAGGTGTTGCTTAACAAAAGTTAAACCTTTTGCTTTAAGTTCTCTATATACCAATGTATGACTTAATAATCACAAACAACCAATGAAATTTCAAATTCATATTACCGTTAATCACAAAGTTTTATGCTTTCTAAATTATTTGAATTAACTATTAATTAGTCACATGTATACTCTTAACTATATGTTTCATATCCAATTCGACTCATAAATAAAATACCAAACAAATTTCTTTTTTTTTTTTTTATAAGCATACTTTATTCATCTACTAATAACTATCCATGAACAAATATGCATGAATTTTTACTCATGCCATATTGGTATGGTTAACCAAATCATAACTATACATTTATCAAGTACATATGCAACTTTAACATTATTACCCTATGTACGAATCCAACATTAATGCAACATAACCGAACATACAATATGCTTATCATTACTATGTTTCCAGATCATGTATCAATATCACAGTGTATATACATACTTCACAATAATCTTTATAACTCATACTATTTCATAATACATATCATCCTGTTCAAATAAACTAAAACATGCAACAACCAATATATATATATACACATCTTTTCTTTCAACCATAATTGCTTAATTTAAACTGCTTCAACAATGCAAAACTTACCAATTCTAAGCTTAAATCAAGACTTCACACACATATATATATAGCCAACATATTTCAATGCTAGCATATTACATGCTTTAAATCATCTAGCATCCAACATTTATCCTTATTAGCTAAGTGCATATCCCAACAATACACCATATATATATATATATATCATATGATCATTTTCCGTATGTGATTTAAAGCATGACCGAAATCACATATCTAATGGTATTATAATGCAAGCTACTATATCAAAATGTAAAACCTAAACTTAACCAAAAGCAATAGCCTTATTAAAACCTAAACTTAACCAAAAGCAATAGCCTTATTCGCAAGGCCATATTTATATTTACAATCCGAACATCATTCATTACTTATCAAAATAAAGCCTATATATGCCTTTGATTCAAAAGTTTACAAAACATAACTATACCAAAGAGAGTGATAGTGTGGTCGACTTTCTTGATGATCCCCTGAGCCCGTAGTTGAATTATCGATCTATAAAATAGAACATAAACATAAACAGAGTAAGCTCAATAGCTTAGTAAGTCTTAAGCAACTTTATTGTAACATTCAAATAACTTAATTTTCTTTTTCTATAACTTTATAACATCTATATTTATGCTTGGTCGAATATTATCAACTTGCAAATCATAGCATTTACACTTCATTACCATAATCTTATAATTCGTCAAACCATAGTATAAACATATTTTACATGAATCACATGCTTCTTGACACATAAGTGCATCATTCATATCAAATATATCATCATACTCAAAGTCTTTCCACTATTTGCATTTATACTACTAACCGAACATCCCAAAAATAACATGTTTAAGCTCAAGTCCTATCTTATACTAATCATACATATTGCTTAATAAGCTCAATCACACAAAACGCCAATATTGATATGGTATTTCAACCCAAGTAACCTTAATTACGACTTACCTTACTTCTGATGATATTCACTGAGATTTAAGCTTACCTGAGTTTTTAACTCAATATGTTCAATATACTACACTCAAAAACTTTATGGTTTCTTCATTTTAAAGTACCACCGGCATTAAGCCTGCTAGGCACGAAGCCCGTATATGTCACCCAAGCATTAAGCACGCTAGGCACGAAGCTCAGTATATGTCAGGCACTAAGCACGCTGAGCACGAAGCCGAATATATCACCGGCACTAAGCACTGCTGAGCACGAAGCCGAACATATCACCGGCACTAAGCACGCTTAAGGCACGAAGCTCAGATATGTCACCAAGCACTAAGCACGCTAGGCACGAAGCCCGAATATATCACCGGCACTAAGCCTGCTAGGCACGAAGCCTGAATATATCACTGGTACTAAGCCTGCTAGGCTCAAAGCCCAAATTTCTAACATTTTTAACATTCGAACATACACTACTTGATGTTGAACATCACAACTATCTCATTTACAACATATCCCTTTCACATAATAAACCAAACATAGTTATTCCTAGTATATTCAACAAATCAATTTACTATAAATTCATACCCCTACATTCGGCCAACATACATTTTCATGCCTCAAATTTCTAAATTTATTATATACTAAGTTCATAAATAATTCTTTGACATAATTTTGCTTAAGGACTTACCTCGACTTTCGACGGACAACGTTAACCGGCTAGTCGACAACTTTCATTTTTTCCCCGATCCAAGCTCGTTTTTCTTTGTTCTTGATCTAGAACACATTAAATTCAGCTCATTCAAGTACATTTCAATTCAATTTAGTCCCAAAACACATAAACATGCAAATTACCATTTTGCCCCTAAGATTTCACATTTTTACTATTTAGTCCTAATTGCACAAAACATAAAATACACAAAATTTGCTAAGACTATGTAAGGGCCGAATATTCACAAGGGCCTTATAAGTCCATTTCTTTCATTTATTTTGCAAATAAGCCCCTCTAAAAATTTACCTTTATAAATTAGCCCTAAATACTAAAATTCACTAAAATTTCTAATACAAAACATGTCAATCCTTAACATATCCTTAATTTAAAATCATCAAACATCAAAAACCTCAAGAATTCATCCATGGCCGAACCTCATAAACACATGATTCTCAAAAATTCAAGCATGGGTCGGGTAATATACGAAGCAACGATCTCAAAAACGTAAAAATTATTAAAAACTGAAATCAAACTAACCTTAATTTTGTGCTTCTAATTGCCGAAATTCAAAGGAACTAAAACCCTTTTCTTTCTCCCACTTTCGGCCAAAGAACAAAATAAGATGATAATGGCTTTTTCATTTTATTTTGTTATGTATATAATAGGTTATTTAATTAATTTACTAATATAACCTTTAATATAAAATAAACTATTACATATAATAATGGCATATTAGTCAAAAGCCATTCACTAACTTATAAAATGGAATAATTACCCACCTAATACCTCAAATTAAGAAGCCATCATCATTCTAGCACTTTACACTAAAGAATGCAACTTTTACGCTTTACGCGATTTAGTCCTTTTTATCAAATTCAATACTTAAACGATAAAATTTTTCTATGAAACTTTCACACACATAAATTCACATATAATAAACACTAAATATAATATTAAAATATTTCTCGAACTCAGATTCGTGGTCTCGAAACCCTTTGTTCGATTAGGGTCAATTTGATGCATTACAACTCTCCCCTTAAGGATTTTCGTCCCGAAAATCTTACAGATTAAATAACGTCGGATATTGTTGCCTCATTGAGTCCTCGGGCTCCCACGTAGCCTCTTCAACTCGTGTCGATTCCATAATACTTTCACTAAGAAAATCCTTTTGTTTCTTAACTCTTTCATTTCCCGAGCTAAAATACGGATCGGTTTTTCTTCATACGTCATATCAGGTTGGATTTCAATCTTAGACGGAGCAATCACATGTGATGGATCGATCGTATCACGAACATAGAAGCGTGAAATACATCGTGTATCTTTTCTAATTCGGAGGCGCTTCAACCTATAAGCAACAGGCCCAACACGTTCAATGATTTCATACGGTCCGATGAATCTCGGGCTCAACTTGCCTTTCCGGCCAAAACAGAGTACTTTCTTCCACGGAGAAACCTTTAAAAATACTCGATCTCCGACCTAAAATTCAATGTCTTTACGTTTCAAATCAGCATAGGACTTATGACGATCCGAAGCAGCTTTCAAATTGTCTCTAATAATAGCTACTTTCTGTTCGGTCTCTTTAATCAAATCAACCCCGTATATCTTATTCTCGCTGAGCTCAGTCCAGTATAATGGTGTTCGGCACTTTTGCCCATACAAGGCTTCATAGGGCGCCATTTTGATACTAGATTGAAAATTTTTGTTATAGGCAAATTCAATCAGAGGTAAGTATCTTTCCCAAGTACCTTCAAACTCAAGAACGCAACATCTCAACATGTCCTCAAGTATCTGAATAGTTCGTTCAGATTGACCGTCTGTCTGTGGATGAAAGGCTGTACTAAAGTAAAGTTTAGTACCTAAAGCATCTTGCAACTTCTTCCAAAACCGCGATGTGAATCTCAGGTCTCTGTCTAAAACAATGGAACTCGGTACGCCATACAATCTCACAATCTGTGATACATACAATTCAGCTAGTTTATCGAGTGAATAGTCTGTACGAACTGGCACAAAGTGAGCTGATTTAGTCAGTCTATCAACTATAACCCAGATAGCATCTTTCTTACTCGGTGTCATAGGGAGACCGGATACAAAATCCATTGTAATCCTATCCCATTTCCATTCGGGTATCATGATTGGCTGAAGTAGTCTGGAAGGCACTTGATGCTCAGCTATTACTTGCTGACAAATTAAGCACTTTGAAACAAATTCAGATATATCTCGTTTCATACCAGGCCACCAGTAAGACTGTTTCAAGTCATTATACATTTTCGTGCTACCCAGATGTATCAACATCTGACTATTATGAGCTTCTTTCAATAACATCTGAATCAAATCCACATCCCTCGGCACACATATTCAGCCCTTGTATTTCAAGCAGTCATTTTCATCAATTCGAAATTCTGACTCTGCATTATTTTCACATTGAACCCGTTTAGCATCATATCTTTGTCAGCTTTTTGTGCATCACAAATTTGTTGAATAAACATCGGTCTTGCTTTTAACTCGGCTATTATCGAACTATCATCTGACATAACCATCTGTGTGTTCAATGCACGAAGAGCAAGCAATGATTTTTGACTTAATGCATCTACAACAACGTTAGCTTTCCCCGGATGGTAGTCAATCACTAACTCATAGTCTTTCAACAGTTCTAACCATCTGCGTTGTCTCAAGTTCAACTCTTTCTGAGTCATCAAATATTTAAGACTTTTGTGATCCGAGTAAATATGACATTTCTCACCGTATAAATAATGACGCCAAATTTTCAGTGCAAACACAATAGCTGCAAGTTCTAAATCATGTGTCGGGTAGTTTCTTTCATGCGGCTTCAATTGTCTTGAAGCGTAAGCTACAACTTTGCCTTCCTGCATCAAAACACAGCCCAAACCATTCAAAGAAGCATCAGAATAAACAACAAATTCTTTACCCGATTCAGGCTGAACTAACACTGGAGCTTCTGTCAAAAGGGCTTTCAGCTGATCAAAACTTTTCTGACACTTTTTTGACCACTCGAACCTGACATCTTTCTGCAATAACTTTGTTAACGAGGTAGCGATCATAGAAAAACCTTTCACAAATCGTCGATAGTAACCCGTAAGTCCCGTAAAGCTTGGATCTCTAAACATTTTTCGATGGCTTCCAATCAAGTATAGCCGAGATTTTGTTGGATCAACTCGAATACGATCTTTGAAACAACATGTCCGAAAAAGCTGACCTCTTTCATCCAGAACTCACACTTACTAAACTTTGCATACAACTGCTGATTTCGCAAAGTTTGTAGCACTAATCTCAAATGCTCAGCATGCTCGATTTCATCTTTGGAGTAGATCAATATATCATCAATAAACACTACCACAAATCGATCCAAAAACTATCTAAAAACCCGATTCATCAAATCCATAAAAATCGCAGGTGCATTTGTAAGCCCAAAAGGCATAACCAAAAACTCAAAATGTCCGTACCTCGTCCGGAATGCAGTCTTTGGCACATCTGTATCTCTGACTCGCAACTGATAATAGCCCGATCTCAAATCTATCTTCGAAAATACTGAAGCCCCCTTCAATTGATCAAACAAATCATCAATCCGAGGTAACGGGTATTTATTCTTTATAGTTACCTTATTCAATTACCGATAATCAATACACATCCGCATTGTTCCATCTTTTTTCTTCACAAAAAGGACTGGTGCACCCCAAGGAGAGAAACTTGGTCGTGCAAAGCCCCTATCTGTTAACTCTTGCAATTGTGCTTTCAACTCTTTTAGCTCAGTAGGTGCCATCCGATATGGAGCTATTGAGATCGGAGTTATTCCCGGTGCTAATTCAATGCTGAACTCAATCTCTCGTACTGGTGGTAAACCTGGTAGTTCTTTAGAAAACACATCTGGGTATTCACACACAACTGGTACAGATTCAATATGCTTTTCAGACACTTTATTATCCAGTACATAAGCCAAATAAGCTTCGCACCCTTTTCTCACATACTTTCCAGCCAGTATCGAGGATATTATTGTAAGAAACCCGCTTGAATCACTGGATTTAATTCTGATGATCTCACTGTTCTGACATCTCAAATCAATAAGTTTTCTTTTGCAATTCACCACTGCATCATGTGAAGTTAACCAGTCCATTCCCAAAATTATATCGAACTCATCGAAAGGAAACAACATTAAATCGGCTGGGAAACAATAATCTCGAATCATCAACGGGCAACCTCTACACACTTTATTTACAAGTACACATCTACCCAAAGGGTTGGACACACGAATCACAAATTCAATAGACTCAACTGGCAGTCTTACTGAATACTAGAGTTTCACACACATATGAATGAGTCGAACCAGGATCAATCAATGCGATCACAGTAATATCATAAAGGGTGAAAGTACCGGTAATAACATCAGGGGAAGAAGCATCCTCTCTAGCTCGTGTAGCATAAGCTCTGATAGGTGCTCGGGCCTCTAATCAAACTACAGTGTCCTTCGTCCCTCTCTGACTACCACCTACTTTACTGGAATGTTTGGGTGGCCGTCCCCGTGCTGGCGTGCTGCTCGGTCTAGTGTTCTGAACCGTATTCAGTTCAGCTAATATCGAGCACTCTCGAATAAAATGGTCCGACGATCCACATTTAAAGCAGGACCGATCATGAACCCTACAGCTTCCAGAATGCCATTTCTCGCAATGTTTACACTCGACCCGGTCCTGTGGAATGTTACCAACACTGGCTATCGAAGTGGCTCGATAACTCCCTGGAGGTCGATCACGTCTAGGTAAATCTGAAGTAGCTTTATGTCGGTTGGAGTCATCTCTGAATTTCTTAGGCACCAAATAGTAAGTCTTACTCGTTGATCTCTTACGAGTATATCTGACTTCTATATCAGCTTTGCTTTTCTCTTTTCCGAGCTCTTCAGCCTTACAAGCCCGCTCGACTAGTATCACAAACTCTTTGATTTCAAGGATGTCGACTAGTAACTTTATATCTTCATTCATACCGTCTTCAAACCTTTTGCACATAATGGCTTCAGTAGAAACACACTCTCTAGCATATCTGCTAAGTCTGACAAATTTTCGTTCATATTCTGTCACAGTAATTTGCCCCTGTTTTAGTTCAAGAAATTCTTTTCGTTTTTGAACGATGAATCTCTGACTGATATATTTCTTACGGAACTCAATTTGGAAGAAGTCCCAAGTTACTTTTTCTTTCGGAACTACAGATACCAGTGTGTTCCACCAGTGATAGGCAGTGTCCCGAAGTAGTGATATAGCACACTTTAGACATTCATCTGGAGTACAAGATAACTCATCGAGTACCCGAATAGTGTTATCAAGCCACATATCGGCTCGTTCTGCATCATCATTATCATTGGCCTTGAATTCCTCGGCTCCATATTTCCTGATTTTATCAATGGGAGGTCTGCTAGATCTCATCGGGGATACTGAAGGTATCAGAGTTGGATTATTTGGGGGTGGAGGTTGTTGTACAGCCGGATTGTTCTGAACAAACTGGGTAAACCATTCATTCATCATTTGGTAGAAGGCTGTTTAGCCTCCCCTCGTGGTTACCCGTGGCGGTTGAGAGTCTAATGGCGCGATCCATGTGCGAGACCAGTAGCAACACTCTCCACATCATCACCTACGGCTCTATCGGGATCAGAATCCATTTACTATATAAAACACAATTGAAATTGTCAGAAGTCACCACACTATCATATATACAATTCAAAGGCATGTATAGCTAGACTCTTACGTACTACGGTAGTCCTAGAATCGACTAAACCTGGCTCTGATACCAATAAAATGTAACACCCTTAACCCCTACCCATCGCCAGATTAGGGTTACGGGCATTACCGGATAAGTCATACAACAATTTTGATTCCATATACCACACTTGACAAATTGATCTTAACATATGAAATTTAGAAACAAGTAAAACATACTTAACTAATTAATAAAGTAATCCCGTTATAACAGTCAATTTATTTAAAGTATTAAGAAAACCACTAGGTGTTGCTTAACAAAATTTAAACCTTTTGCTTTAAGTTCTCTATATACCAATGTATGACTTAATAATCACAAACAACCAATGAAATTTCAAATTCATATTACCGTTAATCACAAAGTTTTATGCTTTCTAAATTATTTCGAATTAACTATTAATTCGTCACATGTATACTCTTAACTATATGTTTCATATCCAATTCGACTCGCAAATAAAATACCAAACAAATTTCTTTTCTTTTCTTTTTATAAGAATACTTTATTCATCTACTAATAACTATCCATGAACAAATATGCATAAATTTTTACTCATGCCATATTGGTATGGTTAACCAAATCATAACTATACATTTATCAAGTACATATGCAACTTTAACATTATTACCCTATGTACGAATCCAACATTAATGCAACATAATCGAACATACAATATGCTTATCATTACTATGTTTCCGGATCATGTATCAATATCACGGTGTATATATATACTTCGTAATAATCTTTATAACTCATACTATTTCATAATACATATCATACTGTTCAAATAAACTAAAACATGCAACAACCAATATATATATACACATCTTTTCTTTCAACCATAATTGCTTAATTTAAACCGCTTCAACAATGCAAAACTTACCAATTCTAAGCTTAAATCAAGACTTCGCACACATATATATATAGCCAACATATTACCTTGCTAGCATATTACATGCTTTAAATCATCTAGCATCCAACATTTATCCTTATTAGCTAAGTGCATATCCGAACAATACACCATATATATATATATATATATATCATATGATCATTTTCCGTATGTGATTTAAAGCATGACCGAAATCACATATCTAATGGTATTATAATGCAAGCTACTATATCAAAATGTAAAACCTAAACTTAACCAAAAGCAACAGCCTTATTCGCAAGGCCATATTTATATTTACAATCTAAACATCATTCATTACTTATCAAAATAAAGCCTATACATGCCTTTGATTCAAAAGTTTACAAAACATAACTATACCAAAGAGAGTGATAGGGTGGTCGACTTTCTTGATCATCCCCTGAGCCCGTAGTTGAATTATCGATCTATAAAATAGAACACAAACATAAACAGAGTAAGCTCAATAGCTTAGTAAGTCTTAAGCAACTTTATTATAACATTCAAATAACTTAATTTTCTTTTTCTATAACTTTATAACATCTATATTTATGCTTGGTCGAATATTATCAACTTGCAAATCATAGCATTTACACTTCATTACCATAATCTTATAATTTGTCAAACCATAGTATAAACATATTTTACATGAATCACATGCTTCTTGACACATAAGTGCATCATTCATATCAAATATATCATCATACTCAAAGTCTTTCCACTATTTGCATTTATACTACTAACCGAACATCCCAAAAATAACATGTTTAAGCTCAAGTCCTATCTTATACTAATCATACATATTGCTTAATAAGCTCAATCACACAAAACGCCAATATTGATATGGTATTTCAACCCAAGTAACCTTAATTACAACTTACCTTACTTCGATGATATTCATGAGATTTAAGCTTACGAGTTTTAACTCAATAAGTTCAATATACTACACTCGAAAACTTTATGGTTTCTTCATTTTAAAGTACCACAAACATTAAGCTGCTAGGCACGAAGCTCAGATATATCACCAGGCATTAAGCACGCTAGGCACGAAGCCCGAATATATCACGGCACCAAGCACGCTGAGCACAAAGCCGAATATATCACCAACACCAAGCACCGCTAGGCACGAAGCCCAAATATATCATCGCCACTAAGCACGCTAGGCACGAAGCCCGTATATGTCAGGTACTAAGCACGCTAGGCACGAAGCCCAAATATATCACCCGGCACTAAGCACGCTGGCACGAAGCCGAATATATCACCAAGCACTAAGCACGCTAGGCTCAAAGCCCAATTTCTAACATTTTAACATTCCAACATACACTACTTGATGTTGAACATCACAACTATCTCATTTACAACATATCCCTTTCACATAATAAACCAAACATAGTTATTCATAGTATATTCAACAAATCAATTTACTATAAACTCATACCCCTACATTCGGCCAACATACATTTTCATGCCTCAAATTTCCAAATTTATTATATACTAAGTTCATAAATAATTCTTTGACATAATTTTGCTTAAGGACTTACCTCGACTTTCGACGGACAACGTTAACCGGCTAGTCGACAACTTTCGTTTTTCCCCGATCCAAGCTCATTTTTCTTTGTTCTTGATCTATAACACATTAAATTTATCTCATTCAAGTACATTTCAATTCAATTTAGTCCCATAATACATAAACATGCAAATTACCATTTTGCCCCTAAGATTTCACATTTTTACTATTTAGTCCTAATTGCACAAAACATAAAATACACAAAATTTGCTAAGACTATGTAAGGGCCGAATATTCACAAGGCCTTATAAGTCCATTTCTTTCATTTATTTTGCAAATAAGACCCTCAAAAAATTTACTTTTACAAATTAGCCCTAAATACTAAAATTCACTAAAATTTCTAATACGAAACATATCAATCCTTAACATATCTTTAATTTAAAATCATCAAACATCAAAAACCTCAAGAATTCATCCGTGGAAAAACATCATAAACACATGATTCTCAAAAATTCAAGCATGGGTCGGGTAATATACGAAGCAATGATCTCAAAAACGTAAAAATTATTAAAAACCGAAATCAAACTAACCTTAATTTTGTGCTTCTAATTGCCAAAATTCAAAGGAACTAAAACCCTTTTCTTTCTCCCACTTTCGGCCAAAGAACAAAATAAGACGATAATGGCTTTTTCATTTTATTTTGTTATGTATATAATAGGTTATTTAATTAATTTACTAATATAACCTTTAATATAAAATAAACTATTACATATAATAATGGCGTATTAGTCAAAAGCCATCCAGTAACTTATAAAATGGAATAATTACCCACCTAATACCTCAAATTAAGAAGCCATCATCATTCTAGTACTTTACACTAAAGAATGCAACTTTTACGCATTACGCGATTTAGTCCTTTTTATCAAATTCAATACTTAAACGATAAAATTTTTCTACGAAACTTTCACACATATAAATTCACATATAATAAACACTAAATATATTATTAAAATATTTCTCAAACTCGGATTCGTGGTCCCAAAACCACTGTTCTGATTAGGGTCAATTTCGGTCTGTTACATGGACGGTAATGGACAATTGATAGTGGAAATTTTGATGGTTATTAAAAGGTTAAAATTGTAATTGATTAATAAATTTATTAAAGCTTGTATAATAAAATAAAATAAGCATGATAGTGGATTTTATTCATCCATCTATCACTGAAAATATAAAAGAAGAAGAAAAGAGAAAGCAAAGCTAGGTTTTAGCTCTTGTCTTCCTTCATTAAGGTATGAGTTTTGCTCGGTTTTTGATAAATTAAATGGTGAGCTTGGTGATGAGTATTGGTGTTAAATGAAAGATACGTGTTTAATGAACATGTTTTGTTCTTGAATTTTTAGTGAATTTAGCTAATTAAGGCTAAATTGTGAAAATTAAATCTTGAAGGACTAATTTGTGAAATAAATGAAATGTATGTATTGATATGAGCATAGTGTGTATTTGGCCAAGCATGGGTAAATGCAAATTTGGTTAATTTTATGATTCTGTGAAACATGGACTAAATTGTCCAAAAGTAATAATGTGAGGGTTAATTTGTAAATTACCCTAAATATGTATTTTGGATAGAATGGAATGATTTGATGAATGAATCAGTTAAATCTGTATATGTATAGATCAAGAATCGAAGAAAATAGATTTAGATCGGGGAAAGTCAAAAATCATTGAATAGCCGTATGTTTCTGTTAAACCGAACTCGAGGTAAGTCGATATACAAATAAATTTAATTGAGTTGAATTATTTTTGAATATATAAAATTTGAATTGCTATGAATGATACTTGAAATGATGAATATTTGGATTCCGAGAAAGTATCGAGAGATGGTTAATGTCTAAGAAGTCCCGTCTGAACCTAGGAACGGATAGGATAGTTTATGTCATGACATAGGTGTCCGTTATGTGATATCATGTAAGACCATGCCTAGGACGTTGGCATTAATTCGAGATTTTGTGTAAGACCACGTCTGGAATGTTGGCATCGATATGAGATTTACGTGTAAGACTATGTTTGGGACATTGGCATCGTATTGATTCGTGTAAGACCCTATCTGGGATAGTGGCATCGATATCTGATTACATATAAGACCACGTTTGGGACGTTGGAATTGTATGACTATTCCAAGCTTTCTAAATATCCTATTTAGTTTCGAATGGTTCAACAGGAAAATATGAGAAAAGAACGATTATGTGAGTTGTATATTTATTTCAGGTACATTTGAAAAGTACACTATGTGTGTATGAAAGGTAAGTGTATATATGAACTTACTAAGATGAATATGTGTATTGAAATGATGAGATAATATGTGAAGATATGCCTGAATGAGTTATATGTATATGTGATATTTGAGTTGAAGGATGTGGTAAGATATGGTTAAGTATATGAGCCAAAGAATATGTGATGAACTTGCTATGAGAAATATAAATGTCATTGTATCAAAATGGTTATGTGCATTTTTATGCTAAGTTTATTTGTATATGGCTTACTAAGCTTTTGAAAGCTTACTCTGTGTGTGTTTGCTCTATTTTATAGATCGTCAAAGCTAGTGAAGGCTCGGGGACCATCGAGGATTGTCATCACACTACTCAAAATTGTTTTGGTATTTTGAAAATATGTATTTAGATAAATATGGCATGTATAGGCTAGTCATTTTGGTATAAGTTGGAGAAATGGAATTAGCTATGTGATGTGGCTAGTTATATGTTGGTGTTATGCATTTGTAAATATGGTATAAGATGTTAGTTTTGGTATGATCCCATGACTATGAAATGGTCAAGTTTATGGTAAGCATATGGATGAAATTTGAGTATGTATGTTTGATCAAAGAAATGGTTATATGTGTAACACCCCAAACCCGGTACACACACCACGACCGAATTCAGTATGTTACAGAGTGAAAAATATTTTGTAGAAAACAAGTTGCCGGTTTACTTTTATGAAAAATTGCTATCAAAAACATTTTTGTCGTTTTGAGTTTAAAAGAAAACTCCCTTGAGAAGATCGTTTGTTGTTTCTAGTTTTGGTAAGTCGTTTGGTTGTATGAAAACCTGAGTGAGTTTAAAATAATTAAGTTAAAAATCGTTATGTAATTGAACTTGATGTAAAACTTAAGTTGGAGAAAATCTGTGTTGTTCATTAACCTCATATGTTTATTAATACCCGATGGTAAAACTTGTAAAAAACCCGACAAGAGGTATGATTTTTTCAAAAACGTTGATTTTTACCGGTTATTTAAGCATGCTATGTTATTTAACTTAAGCACAGTATGATAAAACTTAAAGCAGATAATCAAAAACCCAAAGTAATAAAATTTAGCGGCCTTCTTACAAATCCAAAACCAAATTTAAAGAAAATATAAACCGAAATGGAAGTTTAAAACAAAACCTGAAAACAAAGTGCATGGCCACCTCGAGTCCACCCCGGCTCTACATCTGTGATCTAAGCCTTATCTGCAAAAATGTAAGGGAAGGGGTGAGTCGCCGGGACTCAGTGTGTAAATCCCCATCCCGATAATAACAAGGCACTTACACATTTCATAAGTCAATATGCAAATCATGCAAACCCAACCTAACCAACCGAACTCCTGTGTCTAGCTTACTCTATGTGTTTTTCCTATGTTTGTAGATTTTCGAAGATTTGCTCGGGTTAGAAGTCAGCGGAGATCACATCACACTATTTGGTTAATGATTTCGATATTTATACCTTTATGACTTGGTTATATGGCATGTATAGGCTATGGTATTTGATATTATGGTTGGAATGTATTTGGCTATTTGAGATGGTTGATTATGAAGGTGGTTGTGGAATTTAGTATATCTTGATAAACTTGATATTGGCTAAATAGCTTAGAATTGTTATGAGATTTACTTGAAATGATCTAAGTGTATATAGCCATTTTAATAATGGTTTAAGTTATTCATATGATCATTTGATAGATGATGAGTATTTTCTTAAAGAATGCATAAAAATTGAGTTGATGAATTGGTTCATTTTTCAGATATGAATTGATGTTTGATTTGGGAAATATTGTATTAATAAAATAGGTTATAATAATGATTATAGCTTGTGTATTTGAAATGTTTTGGCTGCCTATTAATGGGATTGAAATGGAAAAAAATGATGTGGTTTATGTATGCATGAGGAGGGTGAGAAATATGGCTTAAACCAAGCCTAATTTCGTGCTACACAGCCTGAGAACACGGGTGTGTGTCTCAACCGTGTGACCCCTGCTGCTTAAATAAAACAAGTCAGCGTGTTCCACAGCCTAGACACACGGGTGTGTCTTGTGGCCGTGTGACCAAATCAATATGTATGCCCTGTTTCCACATGGTGTGTTACACGGACGTGTCTGGAAGATGTGTGAGGCACACGGCTTGTCCACATGGGCACGTGATGTTTGAAAATGTGGAAATTATTCTAAGTTTTGGAAATTTTTGTATATGTTTGGTTTTGTCCCAAACCACTTCTAAGCATGTTTTAAGGCCTCGTGGAGCCTTGTAAGGGACAATATGATTGTGTTTGAATAACATATGTATTTGAATGTCTAAAAGTATGAGATATGTATATGTTATAAAGTGAGTGATCGGTAATACCTCGTAACCCTATTCCGGCGACAGATAGGGGCTATGGGTGTTACAATAGAAGACTGTTCACATACTTGTAAACTGACTCTAATTCCAGAAGGGTTGGATTGGTTGGATTAAAATTAAATAAAATGAGCAAGTTCTCGATAGACACTTGTAGTCGACTCTAGACATAGAGCCATGATTATGCAGAAGGAACCCATGCAAGATATCTAAAAAGCATATAGACACGAGTAAGGTAACATAAGGTTTTGCTCTCGTGAGAGGCAGGCCATTTTATAACTCTTCGTGTAGTAAAGTAGATATTATTTTTCAATGGCATTATTGACAGTAATGATTGATTGTAGGTAATTCTAACCTTCCAAATCAACATCACTCTATCCATATTCTTTGTTGTAGTATTTTTGCCACAACATATTTAGTTCCTTATTTCTTTGTTTACATTCTACTCGGATAATCACTCTCGTTATTACCATTATATTTCTTCTCTCACTTTCGCCATTGCATTTCCAATTATTCATCAATTCCATATATTGCATACATCATCACTCCTTTGAATTATCATTGCATACTTACCTTAGTTTACCATTGTATCTAATTCATTAGTCTTACCATAACATTAATCATATTATAATAACTTGTCCAATTTTGTGCCTTAATCTGATCCTCGTGGGAATGATACTCACTCATCATTTTATTACTTGATTCGACGTGTATACTTGCACAAATCTCATATCATATTCACATGTGATAAGTTTTTGGCGTTGTTGCCGGGGATCAATAGTTTGGTGAAATTTAGTTTGGTTATTTTACTTAGTAGTTTTATTTAACTTAGTGTATTTAGTTTTTATAGGTTGTCCATCAGTGCATAAGAAGAGGCATTCCCGCTAACACAAAATACATTTTTGATCTAGAGATTGATAGAACCTTACAGAGAAAGAGAAAATAATTGAGAAAAATGGCTAGGATTAGGAATAATCTTAATGGTAATCAAAATGATCGCAATGAAAATCCTCCTATTGGACGTGTGGTGGATGAACGAGATAGGCCAATTAGAGAGCATGTCATCCCAATGCTAGATTATCTGAATCCAAGGATTGTAAGACCAACCATATAGGCTCAGTGTTTTGAACTGAAACTGATAATGTTTTAGATGTTACAAACAGTAGGATAGTTCAGTGGACTACCCACTGAAGACCCACGATTACATTTAAGACCCTTTCTAGAAGTATGTGATTCATTCAAATAGCAAGTGTTCCTGAAGACACCTTGAGACTTAAGCTATTCCCATATTCTTTAAAAGATCGTGCGAGAGCATGGCTGAATGCTTTGTCATCGGGAATAGTGGCATCATGGAATGATCTTTTCCAGAGATTCTTGCCATGGAATAACCAGCCTACTATGAATAACAAGTTGATATATTATGTCTTTTTGGCAGATAGAGGATGAGACACTATATGAAGCTTGGGAACAATTTAAGGAGTTAATTTAGAAATGTCTGATCTTTGGATTCCAACATTGGACTCAAATGGAGATGTTTTACAATGGGTTGAATGTGCACACAAGGATGGTACTTGATCTGTCTACCAATGGTATGTTGTAGGACAAAACTTATAGTGAAGCATACGAGATCTAGGAAAAGATTGCCAACAATGATTATCAGTATCTGACCATGAGAGTTAGGATGAGTAAGAGAGCTACCAATACCATCAAGCCTGGTGTAATCAATTCGTTAACGACCAAGGTATCTTTTCTAGCTAATATAATTAAAACCATGAAAAATCCAACTGTAGTTCAAGAGATGAAAAATAGTGGAGCTAGCATGTGTTTATTATGGTGAAGATCACGTGTTTGATGAATACCCATCATGTAACACCCTAAATTTGGGCCTAGTTGAATTTGGCCTATTGGGCCTTGGGCATGGGAGTGTTTAAAACTTTTAAGAACAAGAGAACGGTACAAATGCATGTTGGATCTGTTAGGTGAGTGATTTTGGAAGGTTAGGGGGCTTCTATGAAGTCTTGGGTTCAAGCCATGTCATTTGGAAAATTTTTATTTTTAGCATTAGGGGAATCCTGACTCCAGGTTGTAAGCCTTTTAAGTATTTATGATTAAAAAGAGGCACAAAGAGAGCCTGTTGTGGAATGTTTGTGGTGTCACAGGTGTGGCAAGGAGAACAGTGGTTCAAGTCTCACTGAATGCAAAAGGGATTATTCATTTTGCTCATGAGTGGGCAAGAGTTTGTGTTGGATTTAAACTTTGTGTTAGGAATTTTAAAATGGTCTTGATTTGTTCGGAGAAGATTATGTAGCAAATCAAGGAGGGATTATGGAAATGTTTAAGGAATTTGAAAAGGGGGAGGAGTTGTGACCGAATGGGGATGTAGGAGGGTGTAAATTCGGCTAAGGGGTACTTAGTATTGTGCATTTGGCATTTTGGGAGCATTTTTGTATATCTCTTTGGGTTGCGCCGAATTATTTGGTGGTCATTCTCAGGTTTTCCTTTGCTTTTATTTCCTTTCTCTCCTCTTTTCTAGTGTTGTTGAACCTGTTTGGGAAACTGACCTTTCGTGTATTTTCTTTTCTGTCTGTTCTGGTAACGTTGAGTGCTTATTCTTTGCCCATCTCTTTTTCTTCTTTGCCAATTCTCACCTCCTATTTCTACTCTTATCTTTATTCTTTCAACTTTCTTCAAGTGCCTTTTCTTGTATCGCTCAAACCGAATCTTCTCCTTTTCTCCCTCAATCTAGTTTTTCAAGGCTAGCCAATTTCTCTCCTTTGTTGTTCTATTATGGTTCTTCAAAAGTTCCTAACAAGTCCTCGACTCTTCGATCAACCAAGGGTCCATCAAGGTTTGGCTGATTGCCTCCTCTCCACATCTAGACTACACGTTTGGGTAAGCGCTTCTCTTCGGGATTTAACTATTCAAATGGTGTTGGTGATTATAAGATTGTGGTTGTATTGCAGCTAGTCGATAAGGATTGTGTAGTTGATTCTAGTTGGGAATCAAGGGCAACAAACCGATTAGTGTTCAGTCAAGGTGAGTACGGATTGTCGTGTTGGGCTTAGACAGTTAGTAACATTATTGATTGTAAATCTGATATGATTATTTTGGTTGATTATAGGATTCGGAGAACGTGGATCTTAGCTAGTTTTGCAAAGAGGTGTGTAACTTTGTGCTCTGTTGATGATTGCCTAAAAAGCTGAAAGTGTGTATTAGTATTGTAATTGCTAATCGGTAAAAAGCTGATAGAGTGTGAATGTTTTTTGCATGGTGTTAGCGGTAGTGGCAAATGCTAAAATGCCAAATTACCGGATTACCGAAAAGCTGAAAAATCGAAGGATTGGGCTTTTGGGCCACATGAGCGTGCGAATGCTCATGTGATCGATTGAGCTCACGAAACGTAGGTGTACGACGAGGAAGGCCGCCATGAGCGATCTCATGGGCTTTGGATGGAATGGGCCCGTGGGCCTGCATGGGTAAACTTCACTGTTAAGTGAGACGTAGATAAACTTATCATGTCGCTCACATGGCTTAGGTAGTTTTGGGCCTCGTTGGGCCGAAGTGGGCTATATGGGCCACACAGATAAAATGTATGTGCTATGGTAATTAATGTTTAGACTGTGACATTTGTATAACTATTGCTATTTCTAGGCTAATTGGGCCACACGAGCGTGTGGGCCCACTTGGGCCGAGTAATAGGCCTTAGGCCCATTTACCCCGTTGTGACTGTTTAGGTTACTTAAGTTGCTCGAGGCGACGATGGACCTTTTGCTGGGTCGATGAGACCCCGATTTGTAAAATTACTGAAATACCTCAGTTTATAAAGTTATCGAAATACCCCAGCTTGCAAAATTACTTAAATACCCTTAATTTGTAAAATTATGAAAATACCCTCATTTTGTAAAATTAGCGAAATACCCACGGTTTGCAAAACTACCAAAAGACCCTCGATTTGTGAAATTACTAAAATACCTTAGATTTGTGAAATTATTGAAATACACCCGGTTTGTAAAATTATCGAAATACCCCAGTTTGCAAAATTAGCGAAATACGCCTATAGGGTAGGATTGTAACATCCAAAAATTTGAGTATCTTTAGTGTTGGCATGGGTATAAATTTTTGTGTGTTATCATAGTTTTGTGAAGGTTTGATTTTATTTAGGAAGCTTGAATAAATTTTAGTATGGTTTATTTAATGAAGTGGATTAAGTGAGTTTGACACTTAAGATAATTTAAGTGTTAAATTAAAGCATAAGAGGAGTAAGTGGCAAGATGGTTAAGGAGCTTGAAAGGTTGCTTGAGGATGGAGGTTCGAGTAGCATGATTAACATTTTGGAGATATTATTTTTACATCATGGCTTTAATGGACGGTCAACCTATGTTTATGATAGGTTGGACTTTCATCTTTTGGTAAGTTGAAATTTGGTTTAAGGAAAGCATGAATTTGGGGTAAGATTCTTAAGGTTAAGGAAGGTTGGGGAGACATAAGGCTAGACTTTAGGATGATGTTTTGGAAAATTTTCCTAGCCTTTAGTGCATGAATGTGGACGCCATGTATGGCTAGGGGGGTGGCCGAATTTTTGATAGGAGGTTTGGGGGGAATAGTTGGTCAACCTTTTCTTTTTGTGCATTCTTTTGGCTTTATTTTCTTTCTCTCCAAAAAAACTTCTCCTTTGGCCGAAAGTACCTAAGACTTTTGTGCAAATTTTACTTGTGTTTTAGCCTTCATTTTGTTGAATCAAATACCATTTCTCTTCTTTTATTTGTCCTTTTGAAACCGAAACAACATTGGAACTTTTGTGCATTTTCTTCTTTGGTAAAATAGGTGTTGGCCGAATCTTTTTCTTCCATCTCTCTCTCTTTTCTTCTTTTGATTTTTTTTTCTCAACCACATTTTCCTTCTCTTTCTTTTGGCCGAACCATTCTCTTCTCCAAACACTCTCTTTTCTTTCTTCCATTGTTGATTAAACTGAATCATCTCTCTCTCATTTCTATTCTCTTTTTTACTCACATACCTTTCTTCTTTCATAACCATATTGCCGAAACTTTCCACTTCCTTTTTGCATTGTTTTGGCCGAATATTCATGGGTAGATTCTCTTTGGTTTTCTTCAATCGATTTTGGAAAAGGGTAAGTGTTCATGGCTTTTTTTCTTTCTTTTCTTTCTCTTTTCTATGTCAATTTCTTGTGGACAAAAGCCGAACCTCTGGGCATTGTTTTGCAAGGTTATAACCATTTTTAGGATTTGATTATTCTCTTAGGCTCATTGGGATTTCGGAAGCAATCGGTTTAAGTCATTCCTTTAACAAATCGAAGTTGGTAAGTCAAGTGGTAAGGATTCTACACTCTTAAGTTGGTTGAGGAAGCCTAAGGTTATTGGATTTAAGATATGTTGTTGGCCGAATGGTTTTCATTAAAATATTGTGATATGGACGATTGTAGGACAAGGATCTAGTGCGGTGGATCGGATCTTCGAAAATTAGTTTTGCTTTGGAGAAAGGTGTGTACATCTTACACACTTTATAACTGGTTTATATATATATGTATATTTATGTTTATTATAACTAATCATATTATGAAAGTGGGAAAAACGATGAGATTTGGATATGATACCATGATGGTATGAATGATGATTCAGGTAAGTCCGTTTCAATATGTTGTTAATACATGTGTATTGAAATCATGATCTATGATTTATGGTATTTGATATATGATTCATATTAAAGTGTATTAACATGATTTGGTTATCTATTGCATTGGTATAGGCAATATGAGAGGAGGGGGAAGATTGTGACTTCGGTCACCAGTGATTTGGTATCACATTTGTGTCTTCGGACACCAGAGATTTGGTATCTCTAGTGATTTGGCATCACATTTGTGTCTTCGGACACCAGAGATTTGGTATCTCCAGTGATTTGGTATCACATTCGTCTCTTCGGACAGCAGAGGTTTGGCACCTCATAGCGTCTCGTCCCTGTGGTTAATACCACCGTGGGTTGGCCTCACATTTGAGATATGGGATCGTCGCCAGTGATTTAGTATCACACATGGGTTGGCCCCACAACTTGATGATTCCTGACTTCGGTCACCAGTGGTTTGGCACCACCAGTGATTTGGTATCACATTTATATCGTGACTTCGGTCACCAGTGGTTTGGCACCACCAGTGGTTTGGTACCACACGGGGTAGAAAAGGAGTTATGGATGGCTAGGTTGGGTGCATTATACATATATGTTGCTTTGTTATAATTTGTGTAAGTATGTGGTATTTACCCGGGAGTGGGAATATGCACTGAGTCTTGGTGACTCACCTTCTCCCTTATCCTTTCAGGTGATTCGTGAGATCGCGGATGATGAGCCGGATGAACTCGAGGAGACCATGCAATAAAAGTTGGATTTATATGAACTTCCATTTGGGTATTATATTTTAATTTGGTTTTCATATTTTATGGATTTGTAATAAGGCCTGTTTAATTATGTTTTGGATTATTTTATGTTTTGAATACGTTTTAAATATGGTTTATAAATTTCATGATTATTATAATAAAATGAGCACCAAGTTTTCTAAACTACAAAAACGCGTTGGTTTTTAAAACGTTACCATCGGGTAACATAAATCACTCGATAATTTAAATGATTTTAAATATTAAGTTTCTACATTCAAATGCAAATGGTTTTCAAAGTAATAAATCGTGTTTTCTTAAAATGATATAAATGTTATCTAATCTATGATTTATCAACTAAGTTTTAAAGTTTTATGTAATTTCAAAGTAAATTTTCGTTTTAACTTATTAAACATGTAATTTCTACAATTATAAAATTTCAAAGAGTTTTTCACAAAAATTTAATTATTAATTCGATTCTTTCAAAAATATTTTCCTTAGTGACATACCAGATTCGATCGTGGCGTATTGACTGGGTTTGGGGCGTTACAAATTGGTATCAGAGCCAAGTTCAAAAGCTTGGCTGTGGGCCCGAGGCCCAAAATGATTTAAAGTATGGTTTTAAAATGTTTTTGTTGAAAATTTTATGGTTGGAAAGGCATGGCCCGAGTCTCCAGCATCAATCCATACAGTAAGTACATCAAAACTGTTGATTTTGATAATTTTAGTGATGTTGATATGACTAAATAGTAGTAGGAACTACTTTAGAGACCCAGACTATAGGTTTGGTGTACTCACGAAATAATCTCTTAATAAAATTTTTCATAAAAAAATTGAGCTTTAAAGAAAGTGGAATAAAGACTAATGCATAAAACTTTTAAATCAGATAAGTCGAGACTTTAGATATGAGCACTCGAGGTCGAGGTCGTGTTATGCGTGGATGTGGTCGAGGTAGGATGGTCAGATCTCGAGCGGTGAGGTCGGGTCAAGGATCCGAGAATGAGGTACCACCAATCCCACCACCAGCGGTTGAAGTTGAGTTCCAGGAACAAACGGGGGACGACGCAGTGTCTCAAGCGATGCTGCGAGTACTTGAGAGAGTAGTTGGAATAGGAGGAGGCGCGGGGGCTCAAAAATCTGTACCTGAGCGACTCCGAGCCAACGGAGCCGAGGTATTTCGAGATGTTTCGGGTGTAGCTCCCAGCTCAACTGAATATTGGTTAGAGGCGACGGAGCGAATCATGGATGATCTGGATTTAAATGCCGAGGAAAAGCTGAAAGGGATTGTATCGCTTCTTCGTGACGAGTCATATCAGTGGTGGCTCACGGTTCAGAATGGTGCTGTAGCGGAGGATCTCACTTGGGACTATTTTAAGGCGGCATATCAAAAGAAATATATTGGGTCTAGTTACGTTGACGCGCAGCGTAAGGCATTCCTGAGTTTGGTCCAAGGGAGTAAATCCGTATCAGAGTATGAGGCTGAGTTCTTAAGATTGAGCCGATATGCTGGAGGTATTGTGGCTTCGGAGCACGAGTGATGTGTTCGATTCGAAGATGGTTTGAAGGACAAGCTGAGATTGTTGATTGCTCCACATCAGGAGCGAGAGTTTGCTACTTTAGTTGAAAAGGCTAAGATAGCCGAAGGAATAAAGGAATCTGGAAGGCAGAGCTATGACCGGAATAAGCATAAAAGAGGATATGGATCATCTGGGTCAGCTGGTAATGTTCAGAAGAGGGCTAGGCAAAATGAGTCGAATCAGTCTGGAAGGTCTGTTACTGCAAATCAGGGACCAGCACGGTGTAATCAATGTGGGAAGTTTCATTGGGGTGAATGTTGGACCGGAGGTAAAGGCTGTTTCGAGTGTGGTTCTCTGGATCATCGTGTAAGGGACTGTCCACGTAAGCAAGCCAGGAATCAGTCTGAAGGTCAAGGTCGTGCTCAGTTCAGAAAGGAGGGACCATCACCGCAGAGAGGTCGTGGTAATGGTAGAGGAGGTAATGGTTCTGGTCGAGGTCGTGGATCATCAGGCAGAGGTGTAAGCAACACTGAGGCAAGACAGCCTGGTTTGGTGTATACAGTGAGGCGTAGAGAGGAGAGTGATGCACCGGATGTCATAACCGGTATGTTCTTAATATTTGGTGTTCCATATACTACTTTGATAGATGTGGGTTCGACGCATCCGTATGTTTCTAGTAGTATAGTAAAGACTATGAATCTAGATTCTGAAACTGCTTCTAGGAAGATGACCGTACTTAGTCCTCTAGGTCACTCTGTAGAAGTAGATAAGCTATATAGAGATGTACCCCTAGAACTTCAAGGGGTAGTGTTTGTAGCTGATATGATGGAACTGTCGTTTGAAGAGTTCGATCTGATTCTTGGGATGGACTAGTTGGTTAAGTACCAGGCAAGTTTGGATTGCGCTGCTAAGCACATGGTTTTGAAGACAGCAGAAGGTGAAGAAGTGGTCATGATAGGTAATAGAAGGGATTATCTATCTAATGTGGTATCTGCATTGAAAGCTGTGAAGATGGTCAGGAAGGGCTGTGAGGCGTTTGTGGTTCATGTATGTGCTTCGGAAGCTAAGGAGTTTTCTGTAGGAAATGTTCGTACTGTAAAGGATTATGCTGACGTATTTCCTGAAGAACTTTCGGGATTACCTCTGGATCGTGAAGTCGAATTCGGTATAGATCTGTTACCCGGAACGGCGCCAATGTTTATAGCTCCGTATAGGATGGCACCGAAGGAATTGATGGAATTGAAAGCTCAGATTCAAGAGTTGTTGGATCGAGGTTTCATTCGACCAAGTGTTTCACCTTGGGGAGCGCCGGTACTTTTTGTCAAGAAGAAGGATGGTACGATGCGGATGTGTATTGGCTACCACCAACTGAATGAGCTGACGATCAAAAACAAGTATCCATTGCCGAGGATAGATGACTTGTTTGATCAGCTTAAAGGGGCTACGGTATTCTCTAAGATTGACTTAAGGTCTGGATATCATCAGCTAAAGGTGAAAGAGGCTGATATCCATAAGACGGCATTTCGCACTCGGTATGGGCACTACGAGTTTCTGGTGATGCCATTTGGGTTGACTAACGCGCCGACAGCATTCATGGACATGATGAATCGAGTATTCCAGCAGTTTTTGGACCAGTTTGTTGTGGTTTTTATAGATGATATTTTGGTATACTCAAAGTCAGAGGCGGAGCATGATGCGCATTTGCGAGTAGTGTTGCAGATTTTGAGGGAAAAGCAACTTTTTGCCAAATTTAGTAAGTGCGAGTTCTGGCTTAGGGAGGTGACTTTCTTGGGTCATGTTGTATCAGCCGAGGGGATTAGAGTGGATCCTAGGAAGATCGAGGCAGTGTTGGATTGGAAGCCACCTAAGTCAGTGGCTGAGATTCGGAGTTTTCTAGGTCTGGCGGGGTATTACCGAAGGTTTGTAGAGGGATTTTCTTTGATCGCCACACCTATGACTAAGTTATTGAGGAAAGGAGTCCCATTTGTATGGACCGAGAAGCAACAAGAAAGTTTTGACAAGTTGAAGAAGATTCTGACTGAAGCTCCGATTTTGATTCAACCTGAGGCAGGCAAGGAATTCACGGTTTACTGTGATGCATCACATACTGGTTTGGGATGTGTGCTGATGCAAGAAGGAAAGGTAGTGGCTTATGCATCTCGACAGTTGAGACCACATGAGGTTAATTATCCAACGCATGACTTGGAATTAGCAGCAGTGGTTTTTGCTTTGAAGATTTGGAGACACTATTTATACGGAGAGAAGTCGATAGTCTACACAGGTCACAAGAGTCTTAAGTATCTTCTGACTTAGAAGGATTTGAACTTGAGACAGCGTAGATGGATTGAGTTGTTGAAGGACTACGACTGTTTGATTGAGTATCATCTCGGTAAGGCTAACGTGGTGGCAGATGCGTTGAGCCATAAGGTTGTATCTGACTTAAGATCGATGTTTGCTCGTCTTAGCTTATATGACGATGGAAGTCTTTTGGCTGAATTACAAGTCAAGCCGACTTGGTTAGAGCAAATCAAGGAGAAACAGTTGGAGGATGATAGTTTGAATGATCGGAGATTGCAAGTTTAGAACGGAGGTTTAGAGAATTATAGTTTGTCCAGTAATGGAGTCCTGTGTTTCCGAGGGAGAGCTTGTATGCCAAAGGATGTAGAGTTGAGGCAAAGGATTCTTCGGGACGCACATAGTAGCCCATATGTTATGCATCCCAGAAGTAGCAAGATGTATCGGGATTTGAGAGAGCAGTTTTGGTGGCCAGGTCTGAAGCAGGAAGATAACCGAGTTTGTGGGTAAATGTCTGACGTGTCAGCGGGTCAAAGATGAACATCGATTCCGTCAGGTTACTTGACCGGTGAAGATTCCACGATGGAAGTGGGAAAGAATCACTATGGACTTTGTCGATGGATTACCTCTTACACCTAGTAAGAAGGACTCGGTTTGGGTGATTGTAGATCGTCGACCAAGTCGACTCATTTCATTCCGGTAAGGGTAGATTACTCGCCTTGAGGTTAGCTAAGTTGTATGTGGTGAGATAGTGAGGTTGCACGGTGTGCCGATGTCGATCATCTCGCATGAGATCCCGAATTACGTCGAGATTTTGGAGAGCGTTACATCGGGCTTTGGGTGCGCGGTTGGATTTCGATCGCATTTCATCCACAATCGATGGGCGATCGAAAAGGTTATTGATTTTAGAGGATATGTTGAGAGGATGTGTTTTGGACTTAGAAGCGGTGGGAAGAGTTTTTACCGTTAATGAGTTCGCATACAACAATAGTTATTAGGCAAGCATTAAGATGGCACCATATGAGGCATTGTATGGTAGGAAGTGTCGCACACCTACATGTTGGATGAGTTGGGTGGCGTCGGATGTTAGGACGAGTTGGTTGCAGAAACTGAGGATAAGGTGAAATTGATTCAGGCTTGTCTGAAGGAAGCTTCGGATAGGCAGAAGTCATTTGCTAATCTCAAGTGGAGGGATATAGAGTTTGCCGTGGGTGACAAAGTTTTTCTGAAGGTCTCGCCATGGAAGAAAGTGTTAAGATTTGGGAGAAAAGGTAAGTTAAGTCCAAGGTTCATTGGGCCGTTTAAGGTGTTGAGACGAGTGGGACCAGTAGCTTATCAACTTGAGTTGCCAGCAGAACTGAGTCAGATTCACGATGTGTTTCATGACTCCATGCTTAGACGCTATCATTCTGATCCATCGCATGTCGTGGCAGTAGAGGAAATAGAAGTAAGTCCAGATATGACGATAGAAGAAGAACCGGTACAGATTCTAGATCGAGACGTGAAAGTTCTGCATAGGAAGATAGTTCCTTTAGTGAAAGTTTTATGGCGGAATCATGGCGTAGAAGAAGCTATGCGGGAACCAGAGGATGCAATGAGGCAACAGTATCCTCAACTCTTTTGATCAGGTAATTTCGAGGACGAAATTATTTTAAGGGGGTAGAATTGTAACATCCAAAAATTTAAGTATCTTTAGTGTTGGCATGGGTATAAATTTTTGTGTGTTATCATAGTTTTGTGAAGGTTTGATTTTATTTATGAAGCTTGAATAAATTTTAGTATGGTTTATTTAATGAAGTGGATTAAGTGAGTTTGACACTTAAGATAATTTAAGTGTTAAATTAAAGCATAAGAGGAGTAAGTGGCAAGATGGTTAAGGAGCTTGAAAGGTTGCTTGAGGATGGAGGTTCGAGTAGCATGATTAACATTTTGGAGATATTATTTTTACATCATGGCTTTAATGGACGGTCAACCTATGTTTATGATAGGTTGGACTTTCATCTTTTGGTAAGTTGAAATTTGGTTTAAGGAAAGCATGAATTTGGTGATAAGATTCTTAAGGTTAAGGAAGGTTGGGGAGACATAAGGCTAGACTTTAGGATGATGTTTTGGAAAATTTTCCTAGCCTTTAGTGCATGAATGTGGACGGCATGTATGGCTAGGGGGTGGCCGAATTTCTGATAGGAGGTTTGGGGGGAATAGTTGGTCAACCTTTGCTTTTTGTGCATTCTTTTGGCTTTGTTTTCTTTCTCTCCAAAAAAACTTCTCCTTTGGCCGAAAGTACCTAAGCCCTTTTGTGCAAATTTTTCTTGTGTTTTAGCCTTCATTTTGTTGAACCAAATGCCATTTCTCTTCTTTCATTTGTCCTTTTGAAACCGAAACAACATTGGAAATTTTGTGCATTTTCTTCTTTGGTAAAATAGGTGTTGGCCGAATCTTTTTCTTCCATCTCTCTCTCTTTTTTTCTTTTGTTTTTTTTTTCTCAACCACATTTTCCTTCTCTTTGGCCGAACCATTCTCTTCTCCAAGCACTCTCTTTTCTTTCTTCCATTGTTGATTAAACCGAATCCTCTCTCTCTCATTTCTATTCTCTTTTCTACTCACATACCTTTCTTCTTTCATAACCATATTGTCAAACTTTCCACTTCCTTTTTGCATTGTTTTGGCGAATATTCAAGGTAGCTTCTCTTTGGTTTTCTTCAATCGATTTTGGAAAAGGGTAAGTGTTCATGGCCGTTTTTCTTTCTTTTCTTTCTCTTTTCTATGTCAATTTCTTGTTGACAAAAGCCGAACCTATGGGCATTGTTTTGCAAGGTTTTAACCATTTTTAGGATTTGATTATTCTCTTAGTCTCATTGGGATTTCGGAAGCAATCGATTTAAGTCATTCCTTTAACAAATCGAAGTTGGTAAGTCAAGTGGTAAGGATTCTACACTCTTAAGTTGGTTGAGGAAGCCTAAGGTTATTGGATTTAAGATATGTTGTTGGCCAAATGGTTTTCAGTAAAATATTGTGATATGGCCGATTGTAGGACAAGGATCTAGTGCGGTGGATCGGATCTTCGAAAATTAGTTTTGCTTTGGAGAAAGGTGTGTACATCTTACACACTTTATAACTGGTCTATATATATATATGTATATTTATGTGTATTATAACTAATCATATTATGAAAGTGGGAAAAACGATGAGATTTGGATATGATACCATGATGGTATGAATGATGATTCGGGTAAGTCCGTTTCAATATGTTGTTAATACATGTGTATTGAAATCATGATCTATGATTTATGGTATTTGATATATGATTCATATTAAAGTGTATTAACATGATTTGGTTATCTATTGCATTGGTATGGGCAATATGAGAGGAGGGGGAAGATTGTGACTTCGGTCACTAGTGATTTGGTATCACATTTGTGTCTTCGGACACCAGAGATTTGGTATCTCCAGTGATTTGGTATCACATTTGTGTCTTCGGACACCAGAGATTTGGTATTTCCAGTGATTTGGTATCACATTCGTGTCTTCGGACACCAGAGGTTTGGCACCTCATAGCGTCTCGTCCCTGTGGTTAATACCATCGTGGGTTGGCCCCACTTTTGAGATATGGGATCGTCGCCAGTGATTTGGTATCACACGTGGGTTGGCCCCACAACTTGATGATTTCGACTTGGTCACGGTGGTTTGGCACCACCGGTGATTTGGTATCACATTTATATCGTGACTTGGTCACCGGTGGTTTGGCACCACCAGTGGTTTGGTACCACACGGGTAGAAAAGGAGTTATGGATGGCTAGGTTGGGTGCATTATACATATATGTTGCTTTGTTATAATTTGTGTAAGTATGTGGTATTTACCGGGAGTGGGAATATGCACTTGAGTCTTGGTGACTCACCTTCTCCTTATCCTTTCGGTGACTCGTGAGATCGCGGATGATGAGCCGGATGAACTCGAGGAGACCATGCAATAAAAGTTGGATTTATATGAACTTCCATTTGGGTATTATATTTTAATTTGGTTTTCATATTTTATGGATTTGTAATAAGGCTGTTTAATTATGTTTTGGATTATTTTATGTTTTGAATACGTTTTAAATATGGTTTATAAATTTCATGATTATTATAATAAAATGAGCACCAAGTTTTCTAAACTACAAAAACGCGTTGGTTTTAAAAGCGTTACCATCGGGTAACATAAATCACTCGATAATTTAAATGATTTTTAAATATTAAGTTTCTACATTCAAATGCAAATGGTTTTCAAAGTAATAAATCGTGTTTTCTTAAAATGATATAAATGTTATCTAATCTATGATTTATCAACTAAGTTTTAAAGTTTTATGTAATTTCAAAGTAAATTTTCAGTTTTAACTTATTAAACATGTAATTTCTACAAATATAAAATTTCAAAGAGTTTTTCACAAAAATTTAATTATTAATTCGATTCTTTCTAAAATATTTTCCTTAGTGACATACCAGATTCGGTCGTGGCGTATTGACCGGGTTTGGGGCGTTACAAGGATTACCGAAATGCCCCTGTAGGGTAGAATTATCGAAATACCCCTAAGAGGTTGGATTATCGAAATATCCTTATAGGGTAAAACGACTATTTTGCCCTTGTGGGTGAATGACTGACTTAGACTATGTTTGAACTGACTTGACTGTGGGCGTGTGATTGATATGCTATTAATATATGTTGAAATGACTATTACTGAGCATGGCCATTTTGCATACACGTGTAATGATTGAGCATGACATACATGGCATTGCATGGGGTTGGGCCATTGATATGGAGGATGTTCTGATAGGGTCGCATGACGACTATGGATCCAGTATTGATCTGTTAAGGCCGCGGGTCGCATGAGACGACTGTGGACCGACGGACAACTTAAAGCCACATAATCTAATTATGGCTCTGTGCCAACCTAAATATGGCTATGTGCCATCTTGATTATGACTTTGTGCCAGTCGTATTTACCTGTGGCTGTGTGCCTAACATATATATCGATAACTCTGTGTCGATCATATTTACCCGAGGCTGTGTGTCGATTATATTACCATTGCTGATGGCTATGTGCCAATCATAATACAGTTACTGATGGCTTTGTTGCCAAGTATAATACCACTACCGAAGGCTTAGAGCCACATATATATATACTAGCAGCTTTGCTGCGATTACAGTTAGGGCCGTAATCGGTGCTAACCTTTGTTTGCTGGCTGGGTGGGTTGATTTTATCCCCACATAAGTGTAGGGTTGGTACAGGTGGTGCATTGGATGGATCGAGGTGGGATGCATCCTCATACCATTGTGTACCTGTTTAAGAGATCTGTCACTGTACTGGGCTTAGGCCCACTTGTTCTGTTTTTGGTTTGGGCTAGGCCCAATTGATTCTGTTATGGGCTGTGACACAAATGATATTGTAGCAGGCTTTGGCCCACGTATGCCTTGATCTAGACTACTGTTACGATTAAAGGGCTTTGACCCAGGCTATTTCGGTTTCTGTTTCTGTATATTAATTGTTACTCTAGTAAGGGGATTACACACTGAGTTCTTGTAACTCACCCTTTTCTTTAACTGTGCAGGTAATCCCCAGCCTTAGATGATTTGGAGCTGCGAGGGACTCGAAGGTGGCCACATGCTCGTTACGATTTAATCTTAGACTTAGTTATTTTTATTTTATTTTATTTTATTTTTGGGTTAATAATTGTGTAATAAGTCTATTTGGGGTTTTAAATTTTTTTTGGGGTTCTCTTTATTTCAACCTGCTAGACTAGGAAACACGGGTTTTTAAAATAATAATTGTTTCTTTAAGAAAATCACGTTTTCAAATCTTAAAGATACCAAAAAGGGCTTTCGTGGTCTATTCTAGATTGATAAACTGATAACAATTGATATTACCCACAATTGGACAACAAGATTTTACAACACTAGCATTTACAAAACAATTCTTTTAAACGGGATTTAAAAGTTAATAACGAACTTGTACTGACAAGCGAATTTTCAAACGACACTTTGATGTGACACGTTAGATCCGATCATAACGTCTAGGCCAGGTTTGGGGTGTTACATTTAGTGGTATAAGAGCCTGGTTGCAAAACTCGGCTGTGGATTGGGTCTTTAAATTTGAATTTCCAAAAGATTCGTTTCAAATAGGTTTGAAAAAAGTTGAAGTTTTTGAAATGCTGTGTTGACTATTTTTTCTTAGAAGTGTGGTTCATCGAGTCTCCGGCGCCGGATCCGTAAGTTTTCTGTTAGACAGTATTTAAAATTAGATTTTGTATTTATTCAGTGTATGTTCTGGAAATCAGATTATTTTTTAGATAGCAACAGTACTGTGGTGGATTCCGAAGGCAAACAAGGTCGCGAGGAGTTGCCCGTCTCTCTGGAACATAAGATGGCTCAGGAGACGGTAGTCGAGGTAAGTCTGCCAACTTTGGGTAGTGATAACCCAGAGCTTAGTACGGAGGCATTGACCCGGTTGGTAAGGGAAGTGCTGGAAGAATTGTTTGAGGCAAGAGTTAAGGCGTATGGTTAAACACTTTAGGCTAAGTGTTGGAGTGCAGCAGGAAGAGGGATCATAGTCCTCTGAAGCAAAAGCCTCATTTTTTGAAACGCGTTAAGACGCGTCCAAACTTTTCGACCTGTGAGCATTGCAAAAGGTGCCATTCAGGTGAATGCTGGAGGAAGTTAGGAGCGTGTCTTAGATACGGGTCTAAGGAGCATTGAGTTCGGGATTGCACAGTCCATTTTAAGTCAGGTGTGTTTTGTTTGGATGTGATGTTTGAATATAGAAAATTTATGCATGTGTGATAAATATTTGTTTGCTTCTGTGATAAATATAGAAATTAGGGGAGTCCTAACTCCAGGTTTGTAAAATTACCGAAATACCATCGATTTGCAAAATTATAGAAATACCCTCAATTTGTGAAATTATTGAAATACCCCCAATTTGTGAAATTATAGAAATACCCCTGATTTGTGAAATTACTAAAATACCCCTGGTTCACAAAATTATCGAAATACCCCCAGTTTGTAAAATTACCGAAATACCCCTATATGGTAGGATTACTGAAATGACCATGTAGAGTAGAATTATCGAAATACCCCTATAGGGTAGAATTATCGAAATACCCCTCTAGGGTAGAATTACTGAAATACCACTGAAGGGTAGGATTACTGAAATACCCTTATAGGGTAAAACGACTGTTTTGCCCTTGTGGGCGAATGATTGACTTAGACTGTGTTTTAACTAACTTGACTGTAGGCGTGTGACTGATATGCTGTTAATATATGTTGAAATGACTGTTACTAAGCATGGCCATTTTGCATACACGTGTAATGGTTGAGCATGACATACACGACATATTGCACGGGGTTGGGACATTGATACGGAGGAAGTTCTGATAAGGTCGCACGGGTCGCATGATGACTGTGGATCCAGAATTGATCTGTTAAGGTCGCACGGGTCACATGAGACGACTTTAGACCAACAGACGGCTTGAAGCTGCGTAATCTGATTATGGCTCTGTGCCATCTTGATTATGGCTTTGTGCCAATCGTGTTTACTTGTGGCTGTGTGCCTAACATATATAGCAATGACTCTGTGTCGATCATATTTACCCAAGGCTATGTCCCAATTATATTACCGTCCCTGATGGTTATGTGCCAAACATAACACAGTTACTGATGGCTTTGTGCCAATTATAATACCGCTACTGAAGGTTTAGAGCCGCATATATATATACTAGCAGCTTTGTTGCAATTACGGTTAGGGCCGCAACGGGTGCTAACCTTTGTGTGTTGGCTGGGTGGGTTGATTTTATCCCCACGTAAGTGTAGGTTTGGTACGGGTGGTGTGTTAGCTGGATCAGGGTGGGATGCATCCTCATACTATTGCATACCTGTTTATGAGATCTGTCACTGTACTGGGCTTAGGCCCACTTGTTCTATTTTTAGTTTGAGCTAGGCCCAATTTATTCTATTATGGGTTGTGACCCAAATGATATTGTAGTGGGCTTTGACCCACGTATGCCTTGACCTGGATTGTACTATTACAGTTAAAGGGCTTTGGCCCAGACTATTTCGGTTTATGTTTCTGTATATTGACTGTTACTCCAGTAAGGGGATTACACACTAAGTTCTTGTAACTTTCCCTTTCATTTAACTCTGCAGGTAATCCCCAAGCTTAGATGGTTTGGAGCTGCGAGGGATTCGGAGGTGGCCACACGCTAGTTACGATTTAATCTTAGACTTAGTTATTTTTATTTTATTTTATTTTTTAGTTAATAATTATTTAATAAGGCTATTTGGGATTTTAACTTTTATTTGGGGTTCTCATTATTTCAACTTGCTAGACTAGAAAACATGGGTTTTTAAAATAATAATTGTTTCTTTAAGAATATCATGGTTTCAAATATTAAATTTACAACAAAAAAAGGGCTTCCATGGTTTATTCTAGATTGATAAGGTGATAATAATTGATATGGCCTATAATTGGACAACAAGATTTTACAACACTAGCGTATACAAAACAATTCTTTTAAATGTGATTTAAAAGTTAATAACGAACATTTATCAACAAGCTAGTTTTCAAATGACAATTCGATGTGACACGTCAGATCCGGTTGTAATATCTAGGCTGGGTTTGGGGTGTTACATTTAGTGTTATCAGAGCTTGGTTGCAAAACTCGGCTGTGGATTGGGTCTTTAAAATTGAATTTCCAAAAGAATTGTTTCAAAAAGGTTTGAAAAGAGTTGAAGTATTTGAAATTCTGTTCACTATTTTTTCCTGGAAGTGTGGTTCACTGAGTCTCCACCATCAAATCCGTAAGTTTTCTGTTAGATAGTATTTAAAATTAAATTTTGTATTTTTCAGTGTATGTTTTGGAAATAAGATTATTTTTTTAGCTAGCAACAGTACTGTGATGGATTCCGAAGGCAAGCAAGGTCATGAGGAGTTGCCTGTCTCTCTGGAACATAAGATGGCTTACGAGACGGTAGTCGAGGTAAGTCCGCCAACTTTGGGTAGCGATAACCCAGAGCATGGTACGGAGTCATTGACTCGGTTGGTAAGGGAAGTGCTGGAAGAAGTGTTTGAGGTAGGAGTTAAGGCGTATGGTGAAACACTTCAGGCTAGGTGCTCGGAGTACAGCAGGAAGAGGAATCATAGTCCTTTGACGCAGAAGCCTCGTTCTGTGAAACGCGTTAAGATGCAACCAAACTTTTTAGCCTGCGAGCGTTGCAAAAGGCGCTATTCGGGTGAATGTTGGAAGAAGCTAGGAGCGTGTCTTAGATACGGGTTCAAGGAGCATCGAGTTTGGGATTGTGTAGTCTATTTTAAGTCAAGTGTGTTTTGTTTGGATGTGATGTTTGAATATAGAAATTCTATGCATAAATGATAAATATCTGTTTGCTAATGTGGTTAGATGTTTGGTTGTGTGTAAGAGGTTTCAAGATTAAGTTAAAAGTGTAGTGTTATTAGGATTAGAATGTGCAACAAAAGCGTAGTGGTGTAACCTGTGTTGTGCGGATATTAGATAGTTGGAAATATCGAGGACGAAATTTCTTTAAGGGGGTAGAATTGCAATAGCCTGAATTTGGGGTTAGTAGAATTGGACCTATTGGGCCTTGGGCATGGGAGTGTTTAAAACTTTTGAGAATAAGAGAATGGCACAAATGCATGTTGGATCTGTTAAGTGAGTGAGCACAAATGCATGTTGGATCTGTTAAGTGAGTGATTTTGGAAGGTTAGGGGGCTTCTATGAAGTCCTAGGTTCAAGCCATGTCATT
Source organism: Gossypium rotundifolium (assembly GCA_025506655.1). Classification (NCBI taxonomy): domain Eukaryota; kingdom Viridiplantae; phylum Streptophyta; class Magnoliopsida; order Malvales; family Malvaceae; genus Gossypium; species Gossypium rotundifolium. The sequence goes on along the minus strand of CP106722.1, from coordinate 104,963,336 downwards.
TGGAAAATTTTTATTTTTAGCATTAGGGGAACCTGACACCAGGTTGGAAGCCTTTTAAGTATTTGTGATTAAAAAGACGCACAAAGAGAGCCTGTGGTGGAATGGTTGTTGCATCACAGGTGTGGCAAGGAGAACAGTGGTTCAAGTCTCACTGCATGCAAAAGGGATTATTCATTTTACTCATGAGTGGGCAAGAGTTTGTGTTGGATTTGAACTTTGTGTTGGGAAGTTTGAAATGGTCTTGAGTTATTGGGAGAAGATTATACAGCAAATCAAGGAGGGCTTTATAGAGATGTTTAAGGAATTTGAAAAGGGGGAGGAGTTGTGGCCGAATGGGGATGTAGGGGGATGCAAATTCGACTAAGGGGTCCTTAGTATTGTGCATTTGGCATTTTGGGAGCACTTTTGTATATCTCTTTGGGTTGTACCGAATTCTTTGGTGGTCATTCTCTGGTTTTCCTTTGCTTTTTTTCCTTTCTCTCTTTTTTTGAAGTGTTGCCAAACCTGCTTGGGAAGCTGACCTTTCGTGCATTTTCTTTTCTGTCTCTTTTGGTAACGTTGAGTGCTTCTTCTTTGCCCATCTCTTTTTGTTCTTTGCCGATTCTCACCTCATATTTCTACTCTTATCTTTATTCTTTCAACTTTCTTTAAGTGTCTTTTCTCATATCGCTCAAATCGAATCTTCACCTTCTCTCCCTCAATCTAGTTTTTCAGGGCTAGCCAATTTCTCTCCTTTGTTGTTCTATTACGGTTCTTCAAAAGTTCCTGACAAGTTGTCGACTCTTCGATCAACCAAGGTGCGTCATGGTTTGGCCGATTGCCTCCTCTCCACATCTAGACTACACATTGGGTAAGCGCTTCTCTTCAGGATTTAACTATTCAAATGGTGTTGGTGAATATAAGATTGTGGTTGTATTGCATCTAGTCGATAAGGATCGTGTAGTTGATTCTAGTTGGGAATCAATGACAATAAATCGATTATTGTTCAATCAAGGTGAGTATGGATTGCCGTGTTGGGCTTAGATAGTTAGTAACCTTATTGATTGTAAATCTGATACGATTATTTTTGTTGATTATAGGATTTGGAAAACGTGGATCTTAGCTAGTTTCGGAAAGAGGTGTGTAACTTTGTGCTCTGTTGATGATCGGCTGAAAAGATGAAATTGTGTATTAGTACCATAATTACTAATCGGTAAAAAGCCGATAGAGTGTGAATGTTTTTCACATGGTGTTAGCGGTAGCGGTAGCGGCAAATGCCGAAATGGCAGATTGCTGAAAAGCCAAAGGATTGGGCTTTTGGGCCACATGATTGTGTGAACGCTCATGTGATCGACCGAGCCCACGAAATGTGGGCGTAAGACGAGGAAGGCCGCCATGAGCGATCTCATGGGATTGGGTCGAAATGGGTCGTATGGGCCCATGGGCCCGTATGGGTAAACTTCACTATTAAATGATATGTAGATAGACTTGTCATGTCGCGCACATGGCTTAGGTAGTTATGGGCCTCGTTCGGCCGAAGTGGGTTGTGTGGGCCTAGTGGGCTTGTGGGCTACACGGATAAAATGTATGCGTTGTGGTAATTGTTGTTTGAACTGCGACGTTTGTATAACTGTGTCTATATCTGGGCTAATTGGGCCACACGAGCGTGTGGGCCCACTTGGGCTGAGTAATGGGCCTTAGGCCCATTTACCCCGTTGTGACTGTTTAGGTTACTTAAGTCACTCGAGGCGACAGTGGACCTTTTGTTGGGTCGTTGAGACCTCGATTTGAAAAATTACTAAGATACCCCCGATTTGCAAAATTATCGAAATACCCCCGTTTTGCAAAATTATTGAAATACCCCCAGTTTGTAAAATTACTAAAATATCCTTGATTTGTAAAGTTACCGAAATACCCCCAATTTGCAAAATTATCAAAATACCCTCGATTTGTCAAATTATCAAAATACCCCTGATTTGTGAAATTACTGAAATACCCCCGATTTGTGAATTACTAAAATATCCCCAGTTTGTAAAATTACCAAAATTCCCCTATAGGGTGGGTTTACCGAAATGACCCTATAAGGTAGAATTTCTAAAACACCCCCGTTGGGTAGAATTACCGAAATACCCTTATAGGGTAAAGTTATCGAAATACCCCTAAAGGGTAGGATTACCAAAATACCATTGAAGGGTAGGATTATCGAAATACCCTTATAGGGTATAACGACTATTTTGCCCCTATGGGTGAATGACTTACATAGACTGTGTTTTAACTGACTTGACTGTGGGCGTGTGACTGATATGCTATTAATATATGTTGAGCATGGTCATTTTGCATACACGTGTAATGATTGAGCATGACATACACGACATATTGCATGGGGTTGGGACATTGATACGGAGGAAGCTTTGATAGGGTCACACGGGTCGCATGACGACTGTGGATCCAGTATTGATCTGTTCAGGTCATACGGGTTGCATGAAACAACTTTGGACTGATGGACGACTTAAATTCGCATAATCTAATTATGGCTCTATGCCAACCTAAATATGGCTCTGTGCCATCTTGATTATGGCTTTGTGCCACTCGTATTTACTCGTGGCTGTGTGCCTAACATATAAATAGATGACTCTATGCTGATCATATTTACCCAAGGTTGTGTGTCGATTATATTATCGTCGCTGATGGCTATATGCCAAACATAATACAGTTACTGATGGCTTTGTGCCAATTATAATACCGCTACTGAAGGCTTAAAGTCATATATATATATATATACTAGCAGCTTTGCTGCGATTATGGTTAGGGCTGCAACCGGTGCTAACCTTGGTGTGCTGGTTGGGTGGGTCGATTTTATCCCCACGTAAGTGTAGGGTTGGTACGGGTGGTGTGTTGGCTGGATCGAGGTGGGATGCATCCTCATACTGTTGCATACCTATTTATGATATTTGTCACTGTACTGGGCTTAGGCCCACTTGTTCTGTTTTTGGTTTGGGCTAGGCCCAATTGATTCTGTTATGGGCTGTGATCCAAATGATATTGTAGTGGGCTTTGGCCCACGTATGCCTTGATCTAGACTGTACTTTTACGGTTAAAGGGCTTTGGCCTAGACTGTTTTCATTTCTATTTTTGTATACTGACTATTACTCTAGTAAAGGGATTACACTCTAAGTTCTCGTAACTCACCCTTTCCTTTAACTGTTGAGGTAATCCCCAGCCTTAGATGATTTGTAACTGCGAGGGACTCGGAGGTGGCCACACGCTCATTACAATTTAATCTTAGACTTAGTTATTTTTATTTTATTTTATTTTGGGTTAATAATTATGTAATAAGGGCATTTGGGGTTTTAACTTTTATTTGAGGTTCTCTTAATTTCAACCTGCAAGACTAGCAAACACGGGTTTTGAAAACAATAACTGTTTCTTTAAGAAAATCACATTTTCAAATCTTAAAGTTACAACAAAAAAAAGGGCTTTCACGGTTTATTCCAGATTGATAAGTTGATAACAATTGATATGACCTATAATTGGACAATAAGATTTTACAACAGTAGCGTTTACAAAACAATTCTTTTAAATAGGATTTAAAAGTTAACAATGAACTTTTATCGATAAACCGGTTTTCAAACGACACTTTGTTGTGACACGTCAGATACGGTCATAATGTCTAGGCTGGGTTTGGGATATTACACATCAAACCTAGCATCGGTATACTATATGGATAATTTTAACCAAGATAATAATCCCTATTCCAACACTTACAATCTAGGGTGGAAGCAGCATATGAATTTTAGTTGGAATAGTCAACGTGAGGGGAGTTGAAACAATGTTGAAAGAGAAAATATCCAGGATGCACAGTCTGGTTATAATCATCCTATATCGAGGCAAAATGCTCAACAAGGTCAAGTATCATCTTTTAATTCTATTGAATCTTTTTTGAAGGAGTATGTGGTAAAAATGATACTATGATTCAGCGTGAGTCTCTCTGAGCACTTGATAATCAAGTGGGGTAAATAGAAAATGCTCTAACTTCAAGGCCACGATGAGCATTTCCAAGTGATACTAAAAATTCACGAACCCAAGGGAAGGAGCAATGCAAGGCCATCACTCTTAGATTTGGGACTCATTTGAATGAAGTTATTCAAGATGCAACGGCAGAAGAAGACAAATCCAGTTGCAATCAGGAAAAAACCTCAAAACCTACTCAATGGTAGACAACACCTGAAAAGGGTACATAGAGAAATGTTGTGATGGAATCAGATCATGTTTCCAAAAAAAAAAATCCATAGCAAAACAATATCAGGAACCTGAAAGATGACCACCTTTACCTATTCCTCAGCAATTCTAGAATTCTAAACAAGATGCTCAGTTTAAAAGATTTTTGGAGGTTTTGAAACGACTCCAAAGAAAGGCAAGTTGGGAGAATTTGAGACTATTGCTCTCACTGAAGAGTGCACAACAATGTTGATGAATAAGTTGCCTCCAAAGTTAAAGGACCCAGGGAGTTTCACTATCCCATGTTCAATTGGAAATCATTATGTAGGAAAAACATTATGCGATCTAGGTGCATGTATAAATCTAATACCTAGATCTATTTTCAAGAAGCTAGGAAATGGGAAAGTGAAACCTGCCACAGGGATGTTGCAATTGGCTAACTGATCTTACGCCCATCTAGAAGGTAAAATTGAAGATGTATTGGTAAGGGTGGATAAATTTATATTTCTTATGGATTTTCTTATTTTAGAATATGAAACTCACCATGATGTACCAATTATTCTTGAAAGACTGTTCCTTGCTACTAATAGGACCCTGATTGATGTGCAGAAAGGTGAGCTAACCATGAGAGTGAATGATCAGCAGGTTACTTTTAATGTGTTTGATGTGTTAAAATGTGCACATGAGAATGAGAAATGTCACGCCATTGACTTGATAGAAGCAGTAGTGGACGAATTCACAAAATTTTGGTATGGCAATTCTAACAGTGAAGAAAATTTGATGGAGCAAGGTGACACAGTAAGTTTTGAAGAGCTTGGTGAATTTATGGAAGCCCAGCAGGTAGTGGATAGGCCAGGGAAGAAATTTGAATCCCTGGATTTATTAGATTGATCTCTTAAGCCTCATAAACCATTTGTTGAGGAATCTTTAAAGTTAAAACCTCTGCCATAACATTTGAAATATGTGTATTTGAGGAATAACAGTACTTTGCCAGTTGTAATTTCTACTAAGCTAACATCTGAGTAAGAGGATAGATTGTTAGAAGTGTTAAGGCGATCTAAAAGAGCACTGGGTTGGACCCTTGCCGATATAAATGGAATTAGCCCTACCTTTTGTATGCACAAAATTTTGTTGGAAGATTGTCATAGCAAATCCATTGAATAGAATAGACGACTGGATCCAATTATGAAAGAAGTTGTCAAGAAAGAAATTGTCAAGTGGTTTGATGCTGGCATTATTTACCCAATTTCTGACAGCTCGTGGGTAAGTCTTGTGAAATGTATACCCAAGCAAAGGGGTGTCACGGTAGTAAGTAATGACAATAATGAGCTCAAACTGACTCATACTATTACGAGATGGATAGTGTGGATGGACTACCGCAGGCTTAACAAGACAACTAGGAAGGATCATTTCACTTTGTCATTCATCGATCAAATGTTGGATAGATTAGCTGGTAAGGATTTTTATTGTTTCCTAGATGGTTATTCATGATATAATCAAATTGCCATAGCACCTAAAGATCAAGAGAAGACAACTTTCACATGTCCATATGGTACTTTTTTATTCAGGCAGATGCCGTTCAGGTTATGCAATGCCCTATCAGCTTTCTAGCGCCGCATGATGGCCATATTCTCGAACATGGAGGAAAATTACTTTGAGGTTTTTATGGATGACTTCTTTGTGTTCATAAATTATTTTAAAGATTGCTTAAGGACTTTGGAGATGGTTTTATGTTGCTATGAAAAAACAAATCTAGTATTAAATTGGGAGAAATGTCATTTCATAGTTCGTGAAGGCATTGTCTTAGGACATAGGGTGTCATAGCAAAGAATTGAAGTAGACAGAGCGAAAATAGAAGTGATAGAACAAGTTGCCACCGCCCACTAGTGTTAAGGGTATTAAAAGTTTTCTAAGACACATAAGATTTTATAGAAAATTTATCGAGGATTTTGCAAAATTCTCTAAACCCTTATGTACTTTCCTTCAACAGAAAAACCTTTTAATTTTGATGATCAATGTTTGAAACCTTCCGAGGAACTCAAAAAATGACTTGTAGCGGCATCGATTATGGTTTCTTTAGAATGGGCATTGCCCTTTGAACTCATGTGTGATGCTAGTGATTATGCTGTGGGTGCAATGTTGGGTCAAAGGAGAATCAATGTACTACATGTAATATACTATGCTAGTCGGACGTTGACAGAGACTCAACTTAATTAAACCACTACAGAGAAGGAATTACTGGCAGTGGTCTTTGCATTTGTCAAATTTTGTTCTTATATAGTAAAAAAGAAGGTCACATCTACACAGGTCAGTAAGTACTTGGAATGAAAAAAGATGCCAAGCCGAGATTGATTAGGTGGATACTGTAACACCCCTAACCCGTATCCTTCACTAGAAAAGGATTTTAGAGCATTACCGAACTTGTCAATTAAACAATAATACAATTTTCTTATCCAAACAAATATCATTCAAATACAATGATATAGTCCCTAATACGAGCCCTCGAGGCCTAAAATAAACATTAGAAGTAGTTCGGGACTCAACTGAGAACTCAGGGAAATTTTTGGAAAACATAGAAAATTTTCAAAATATAGGGGATACACACCCATGTCCCATGGCCGTGTCCCAGCAAGTCTCCTACCTCGTGTAACTCACTGACTTGGGTCACACGGCCAACCACACGCCCGTGTGACTAGCCCGTGTACCATTCGAAATGGCCTTACACGCCCGTGTGCTAGGCCGTGTGCTAGATCGTTTGAAGCTAGTGACTTGGTTTCTAAATAAATACTAGGTGACACACGATCGTGTCACCTAGCCATGTGTCACACACGGTTGAGACACATGCCGGTGACTCTGCCCGTGAGGATAAAATTAGGCGATGTTTCAAGCCACATTTCTCACCCACAATGTTGCCAACCTGGGTTCATCAATGGATAAACAACCAATGCATAAATAGCTCTTATAACCAACCAATTTCAAAAGAAAATCATATACTACCAATACCAACAACCAAAATGCTCATAAGCATCCGAAATAGTCATTCAAATTCATACCAATTTCACATCCAAAAATCACCTAAATAATCAAACTCACCTACTAGACTTTGTGCCTAAATCAATATATATACTACATTCTCAAATTCAATTATTCTGTACTCAAATTTCCAATTCACAACAAGGCATTCAAATAGCAATTATAAACCAAATATTAAAGGCCATTTACATATATGTACATAACCAAGTATACCAAAATAAGCCAAATCACATGGCTATACACATAACCAAAACATACACCATTTATAAGTCAAATCAATTAGCTATATACATTACAAACATTTAAGACATATTAACGACAACACCTATACATGCCATATAACCAAGTGCACAAGTCGAAAAGTACCAAAACAACGGCTAGATAGTGTGATGAGATCTTCGACAACTCTCAATCCGAGCAAGCTTCGTAGTCACTATAAAACACAAAAAAGTAAACAGAGTAAGCTATTAAGCTTAGTAAGTTCGTATAGCAATAAACTCAACTACCATATGAACACAATTTAAGTAATCAAACATATCATAATATAACTCATATTGATCAACAAACCTATCACATATTCATTCATAAGGTTAGATATGAAATTCACAAATTTCATAGACTCAAAGCTTAAATGATTCACATACATACCTATTATGATACGTATCAATCACTTATTCTTTCCTACCATTAATGTACCCGTTGAATCATTTGGAATAATATCAGATACTCAGTAATCTCACACCTTAAGTGCCAATACATGGTCGAAACCATGTCAATATCATATCTTATATGTAAATGCTCATCTCGAGCTATCACCAGGTATGCTCACACAAGCTGACGGTCAAGATGTCGCTACACGGTGTTGCTCACACGAGCTGACAAGAATTCGGAACACATGCCGGAAAATAAAGCCACTGGTAGAACGTACAGACCAACACCCAAAACACAATAACCCCTAATGACATGTCATTTGTATCCTATCTATTCCTAAGGTTCAATCGGGATTTCAAATATTGCCAATTCTTCATCGAACATTCCTGTAAAGTCGCATTCACCAATAATACAATTATAAAGCATTTAAAACACAATTTCATTAATGTTTTTTAACATACGAACTTACCTCGAATTTAAATAGAGAGAATCGAGCTATCAATCCATTATTTTGTTTTTCCCCTTATCTAAATCCGAAGGTTGCTTTCCTTGATCTATATATAACAAGATTTAACTTATTTAAATATCATTCAATTCAATTTCACCCAAAAATCATATTATGGAAAAATTACACTTTTGCCCATTAAATTTTGAATTCTTTACATTTTAGTACCTAGCTCATAAAAATGCAAATTAATGCAATTGAGTCTACACCCATGCTAGCCGAATTTCACCAATACTCATAGCTGCCCACACATTTCATTATTTCACACTTTTACTAAATTTATCACATTTCTCAATTTAATCCTTAATTTGTAATTTCATTCAAAATCACTTAACAAATGTTGTTTATCTAACAACAACCATTCATTTTCTATCATCAAACATAAAAAACATACACTGTCATCAATGGTAAAACCCTAGAATTTTAACAAATTTTCAAGTTAGTCCCAGGGCTAGCTAGATTAAGCTACAACTACTCAAAAAACATAGAAATCATTAAAAATGGGACGAAAAATACACACATGCAAGCAAAGAGAGATGGTTGAATGTTGAATCATAAAAATGGTGAGTTTTCGTCCTTGGAATTTCTGCTAAAAGAAGATGGACAAGAAAATTTGTTTTGTTTTCTTATTTTACTTTATTTAATTATTAATTTACTTAAATAACCTTTAATTAAACCTTTTAAAATCACTTAAATGATGTCCATCTTTGTCCACTAATAATATTAATGGTCTAATTACCATTTAAGGCCACTCATAGTAAAAATTCAAAGCAATTTAACACCTTATTTCTTATAGAACTCTAATTTTGCACTTTATGCGATTTAATCCTTTTTATTGAATTGAGTATTCAAACGATTTAATTTCTTAACGAAATTTTCATATGACTCAATTAACATGCTGTAGACACTAAAATAATAATAAAATAAATATTTGACCTCAAATTAGTAGTCTCGAAACCACTATTCCAATTTGACTAAAATTAGGTTGTTACAACTCTCCCCCCTTAGGAATTTTCGTCCCAAAAAATCTTACTAGAAAATTGGTTAGGGTACTGCTTTCTCATAGCTTCTTTAGGTTCCCACGTAGCTTCTTCGACACCATGCCGTTGCCAAAGAACCTTCATTAGAGCTATGCTTTTGTTTCTTAACTCTTTAATCTCTCGACCTAAACTTTTGATCGGTTCTTCGCTCTACGACATCTCAGGTTGAATCTCAATCTCTGCCGGAGAAATTATGTGCGACGGATCTAATCGGTACCATTGTAACATCGACACATGAAACACATTGTGAATCTTTTCTAACTCTAACGGTAACTCAAGTCGATAAGCTATTGGCCCAGTTCTCTCAATAATCTATACGGCCCGATAAATCACGGACTCAAGTTTCCTTTGCGATCAAATCGAAGAATTTTCTTCCATGGCGACACTTTTAAAAACACTCTATCACCGATTTGAAATTCAATATCTTTACGTTTCAAATCTGCATACGATTTTTGTTAATCTGAAGCTGCTTTCAAATTGTCATGAATTACTTTCACTTTCTCTTCGGTCTCTCTAATCAAATCAACCCCGTGAATCTTTTTCTCACTAAGCTCAGTCCAATACAATGGAGTTTGGCATTTACAACCATATAAAGCTTCATACGGTGCCATTTTTACGCTCAACTAATAACTATTATTATAAGCAAACTCAACCAACGATAAATATTTTTTCCAGTTTCCTTCAAACTTTAGAACACAGAAACGAAACATATCTTCGAGAATCTGAATCACTCTCTCAGATTGACCATCAATTTGAGGATGAAATGCGGTACTAAAATGCAACCGCGTCTTAAAGCCTCTTGTAATTTCTTCCAAAATCGTGACTTAAACCGCGGATCTCAATTTGAAATAATAGAATCTGACACCCCATGCAATCTGACAATCTCAGAGATGTATAATTCAGCTAATCTATCAAGTGGAAAGCCTATACGTATCGGAATAAAATGTGCAGATTTCATCAATCGATCAACAACAACCTAAATAGCATCTTTCTTTTTTGGAGATAGGGGTAACCCCAAAATGAAATCCATAGCAACTTTATCCCATTTCCATTCTGGTATCATCACTAGCTGTAATAGTCCCGAAGGTACTTGATGTTGGGCTTTAACTTGTTGACAAACCAATCATCTCGAACAAATTTTGAAATGGCACGTTTCATGCCCAACCACCAGTTCAACTATTTCAAATTATTGTACATCTTAGTACTCCCCAGATGAACAGATAAACAACCACTGTGTGCTTCATGTAATTTTTTTGAATAAGCTCGGGATTCCGCAGCATACATACTCTACAACTAAACAGTAAACAATCATTGGATTCGATCTGATACTCTGAATCAATAGTTGACTTGCACTATACTCTTTTATCTTGCAATTCATTGTCACATTTCTAAGCCTCGTATGTTTGATGAAGAAATATCGGTTTAGCTATTAACTCAGCTAAAATTGAACCATCATCAGACAAGGTTAACTGTGTGTTCATCGCCCGCAAAGTAAATAAAGATATTCTACTTGTAACACCCCAAACCCAGCCCAAAACACCACAGCCTAATTCAGAATGCTACTAGGAAAAATGTTTGAAAAGAATTTGATCTAAAGGTGAAAACACGATTTCAGTTTAAAATATTTTCCTTAGTTAATAAATGAACGAAAACTTTGAAGGTCGTGTGTAGTTTAAAACATTGTACGTTTGGTAATCAAGTTGTTAAAAGTGTCCGGGTTCAGAACTTAAACTTAAGTCTTTAGGTTGTAAAATGTTCCCAAAACTGTTCCCAATTATTAACCGATAGTCAATCTAACTCAATATAGTAAAAATCCCCAAATATTTAAAATGGCCTTATTACAAGAAAGAGAAATTAACCCAAAAGTAATTAAAAATCCAAGTGCATAAAGAATTAAAACAACTTCTGCATGGCCACCTTGAATCTACTCCAGCCCGGTCCATGTATCACGTATCACTTGTATTGTTTAAGAAAATAGGGTGAGTCGAATAGACTCAGTGTGTAATTATTCCACATGTTTCCCAAATGGGCTTGGCCTAAAACCACACAATCCACATACCACGCATGATGATGCAAAATGTTACCCATCCCAACCTAATATCCATCCGCTACACACCCCCGTATCCTACCATCACACACCAGGGGATTACTAAATCGACCCTCTATTTGCGACACACCTCTTTGGCAGTCAAGCTGCTCAAAGCTAATATAACGTGGCCTAGCCACCGATCACCATGTGACCCAATCTTGATATCCATGATGTGACCCATGGTCATCATCAAACCACGATGAAGCACAAAGCTAACATCATCCCTCGATGTGGCACATAACCGACATCAAGCCATGATATGGCACATAGCCAATCATCACCACGTACATAAATGTACACCCTGTCTTTCATTTAGTATATATATCCCGAACCCATGCATATGCAACATGTTATAATGATATGATAGAATAATGCATGGACATATTAAGTAGGCATATGACATGCTCACAAATTCCACAGTAATCAACCTCAACTACACCTTAGATCGGGTACTAACCTGGTTACCGAAATACCCAATAAAGGGTAACAAATCTGCCACAACCACTATACCAGTTATCACACATATAGCACATATAATTAACTGACTAATCAGGGAAACAGCGAATGAACCACACACCTGATAACCCGAAGCACTAGACTCTCGATTTCCCTAACTTCCTCACTCGAAGAGACTACAGCGATCTGCTTGTCTCTTTTCGATGCTGGCCCACACCCGGTGGCCAATCCCGAACCGTAAAAACTGAACATTTCTTGAACTTAGGGGTAGGGACAACCCCTTTCTCTCCTTGACTGGTACTTGCATCCATTGAATGGCACTTAATCAAGAGACCCGGTTAAACATTAAATCAAATCTAAATGAGACAACACCAAAACTTAATCGAATACCCTTACCGAAATAGATCCGAATTTCGAAGGCTCCTCCTCAACCTCTGTTGAAACTCCCCCTACATCAGTCCAGTTAGAATCGGCTAAACTGCATAAAGCCAAAAGATGTGGCCTTTGGCAAACCAAAAGTACACCCCCTTACCTTGCCAGATCAAATCCCGAAAGCTCTTAAATACCTCCAACGTCGGCTTCCAAAAATGGACACAAGGTCACCACCTGGAATAGATTCGGCCACACCTATACAAAGTTAGGCATCTAACTTTCGGCAACCAAATGAAAGAGAATCAAAATAACAAGAAGAGAACCCTTACCAACTATTTGATCTGATAGGAACAGAGTCTGACAGATTTGGCCTAGAGATCAATCTTGAAAAACAAAATGGAATGGAAGAAGAGAAGAAAAGAATATTACCGCAAGGAAAAAAGAAAATATGAATGAGAGATTCGGCCAAGACTCAAAGAAATAGAAGGGTTATTCGGCTTCTAGCAAATGAAAAGAAAAGAGAGGGTTGGGGTTTATGGGTGTTTCGGCTATGGTGGAAGTAAAGAGAAAGGTTCGGCTTAAGTGAAGGAGTGAACAATTCCAAGAGAAAGAAAAAAGAAAAAGATGAATGCCCCAAATAGAAATCTCACTTTCGGTTTTGGCCTCTAAGAGATAGGGAGAAAAGAAACACACAATTACTAGCTTTTGGTACGCCACTTTCGGCAAGGAGCTAAAAGAAAAGAAAAGAAAATCGAAAGTAAAATGACCCCCTAAATAGATAAAGCACATTCGACACCTATCCCTCCTCCATATGACCGAAAATGTCACCTCCCCCTAGCATCCAATATTCGGCCAATTCCTCCTCTCTCCCAAATCCCTTCTTTTCCTCCTATGTTTCCTCTACACCCCTCATTCAAAAGCTCTTCACCACTCATTCAAACATCTTGACCAAGTCTTCCTCCCATCCTTCCAGAGTTCAAATGCCGCCCAACTCTCCCACTCCCTTGACGCAAAAAGCAACCCCAAAATGCTTCCTCTGCATCTCGAACCTCGCCCCACTAGCTCCTTGAGGCGTCACTCCCTTATGCACTAAGTGGCGCCTCCCTTGCCACTCTACCACCTGATCTCTTGTGTCTTAAACTCAACATAATAACGCTTAAGGCCTAACTCCCCTAGCTCTCCCCTAAAGGCTCTAAACCAAAAATTTACCTAAGGTCCAAACTTAGCCCCAAGATATCCCGAAACCCCCAAACACATAAAAACAGAATATAGAGCACACTACCACATACATATAACTTAAGAAGAGATGTAAGACCCCTAGACCCTGGATGTTACACTACTCAAAGCATCTGCGACTACATTCGCTTTCCCTGGATGATAATCAATCACTAACTTATAGTATTTCAATAATTTGAGCCATCTTCGTTGTCGCAAATTCAAATCTTTCTGAGATATTAGATACTTCAAGCTCTTGTAGTTGGTAAAAATATGGCATTTTTCATTGAACAAATGATGTCGCCAAATTTTCAATGCAAAAATAATAGCGGCCAACTCTAAGTCGTGTGTTAGATAATTCTTTTCATGTGGTTTTAACTGTTTGGAAGCATAAGTTATCACTTTACCTTCTTGCATTAAAACACATCCCAAACCATTCAATGGTGCAGCAATGAAAATCACAAACTCTTTACCCAACTCAGGCTAAACTAAATCTAGTGCTTCAATTAACAGTGCTTTCAACTGTTTAAAACTTTGTTGGCATTTCTCAAACCACTCAAACTTCACATATTTCTGTAACAATCGAGTCATCGATATAGTAATCATCGAGAACCCTTTTACAAAGAGTTGATAGTAGCTAGCTAATCCCAGAAAACTCCTAACCTGAGATACGTTTCTTGGTGGTTTCTAGTCAATAATTGCTGAAATCTTACTCGGATCAACTCTAATGCCTTTCGCTGAAACAATATGTCCCCAAAATCCAACTTCTCGAAGCCAAAACTCACATTTGCTAAATTTAGCAAACAATTGCTTATCTCTCAATGTTCGTAACACAATCTTTATATGCTCAGCATGTTCAGATTCATCTCGGGAATAAATCAGAATGTCATCAATGAACACAACTACGAATCTATCCAAATACGGTCTAAATATTCTATTCATCAAATCCATGAATACTGCAGGAGCATTAGTTAATTCGAATTGTATAACAAGAAATTCATAATGCCTATACCTGGTTCTGAACATAATTCTCGGCACATCTGAATCTTTAACTCGCAACTAATAATAGCCAGATCACAAATCAATCTTTGAAAATATTTTTGCTCTTTTCAATTGATCGAACAAATCACTAATTCTTAGCAAAGAGTACTTATTCTTAATCGTAACCTTGTTAAGCTAACGATAGTCGATACATAATCTCATTGATCCATATTTCTTCTTTACGAATAGAACTGGTGCACCCTAGGGTGAAAAACTAGGTCGCGCAAAACCCCTATCTGTTAACTCTTGCAACTGAGCTTTTGACTCTTTCAATTCTTTCGGAGCCATTCTGTACAGAGTTATCGATATCAGTGATGTTCCCAGTACTAATTCAATAGCAAATTTAACCTCTCTGATCGGTGGTAACCCGGGTAATTCTTCTGGAAACACATCTGGATATTCACAAACCACTAGCACTAATTCAATCTTCGATTTAGACACTTTTGTATCCAGTACATAAGTAAGATAAATATCACAATCTTTCTTTACATATTTTTGTGCTAGCATCGTCGATATCACAACAAGCAACCCACTCGAATCATCGGTTTCAATACGAATAATTTCACCATTCTAACATTTCAACTCAATAGTCTTTCGTCTACAGTTTACAACAACATCATGCAGAGTCAACCAATCCATACCCAAGATCACATAGAATTTGTCAACTGGTAAAAGCATCGAATTAGCTAGAAAATAGTAACCCCGAGTCACCAAAGGACAATTCTTGCAAACTTTATCAACTAAGACATACCGACCTAAGGGGTTCATTAACACCCCTTACCCGTGTCTGACATCGGGACTGGATACGAGGCATTACCATGCTAAAACCTTGCTTGAACATGTAATAACGGGCTATAAAACTTTATTTAAACCCATTTCTAGCTCATTCTTGGCCTATGAGGCCTTAAACATACCACTGAGAGGTTCTGGTATTTAACTGGGAACTTTTACAAACTTGGAAAACTTTTCATCAAAATAGGGGCCACACGTCTGTGTTGATTTAGGGACACGCCCGTGTGTCCCTAACACATGCCCGTGTCTTCCACCCGTGGTCCATACTAACTTAATCCACACGGCCAGGCACACGCCCGTGTCCCTAGCCCGTGTCTCCCACACGGCCTTAACAGGCCAGTGTCTTATCCCGTGTGCCAAAACCTTGGCATTCTGACGATGACATCATCATTTCACTATGGTCACATAGCCAAGGCACACGACCGTGTGTTGAATTAAATTCCACATTTAATGTGTAAACTTCACACGACCTGGGTACACGCCCATGTCATAGGCCATGTCTCCCACACGGCTGAGACACAATATCGTGTCTCTGCCCGTGTGTTAACTACAATGCATACTAAATTGCAATTCTAGCATGCAAGGGGGCACACGGTTGATCCACACGCCCATAGGGCATACCGTGTATCACATACGGCCTAGACACACGGGCGTATGTCTACCCATGTGGATAATTAGATGGCTATTTACCAAGCCCTTTGCCACTCTAAGTTGCACACATACAGACTCCAATTCAAGTCAGCACAACTTATAACCCAAAGGCACATCCAAGAACTCAATTCAGAACATTCCAATGTAAAAGATGACCAAAAGGTATCTCTAGGAACTCAAAGAATCAAGACATACACATGGGCATAAACTTTATGAAAATTATCTTCATTAAGTAATAGAATTTTCCAAGTAATGGCCTAACTTATAAGACCACTTACAAAATGACTTTAGTAACATACATAGCCAACACTTTGGCTAACAATTACAACTTAACAAAATACCCGAGTCTTATACATGCCATACTAAAAAATAAGTCTAAATTGTTATACCAAAGTGATGTTGATACTGTGATTTCAAAACTCCTACGTCACATTTCTCAAGTGATCTTGGTAATACTACAAGGAAAAAGGGCAATGAAAGGGGGTAAGCATAAAGCTTAGTGACTTTGCATGGGGAAAAATAGCAACAATAAGCTTATAATATAATCCATCCATGGCATTAATTAACCATACACAAGTCAAAGTTTTCTTGCCATGCTTACTCACACTTGCCCTTATTTAGCATATACCGTGCCACATATCGTAATCGTTTCTTCGTGACTCATTCACGAGTACCTGCATTCACTCATTCACATGACTTTAGTACAATCTCATTTCTACTTCTAAACTCATCTACTTATCCATTAATCCCTAGGGATAATCAAAGATACATATTCATCGTCATTAATGTAGGTACAAGCCAATGCCACATCCCTAAGGTGGTCTTATATGGAGTCGCCTCTAAATGCCAATGCCATATCCCGGATATGGTCTTATATGGAATTTCATATCATGTATCGATGCCATATCCCGAATATGGTCTTATACGATCTTCATATTCTTTACCGAAGTCATATCCCAGATATGGTCTTATACGGGATCTCAACTCGGTGCTAAGGCCATGTCCCAAACATGGTCTTATACGGGACCTTATCTATTTTATATCTCGATGATAGCATTTTCGTATTCAAAATGGTCCACTAGGACTTAAATATCTCATTCAAAATTAACTAGTCGATTTAGTAGAGTATCATGCATCAATATAATGCCAAGCATTCGCAAACATGCTAAGATAAATTTTGAATCTATTTCATACAAACTTACCTCGTTTTCAAAATGAGCTACTTCGTCAGTTTAGTCCAAAACTTTGTTCTTTCCCCAATCGAGGTGGATTCCCGGTTCTACTTGCTCTATAATAGCAATTTAGCTCATTTTAATCACCACATTAATTAAAGTATTTCAATAAACATGCTTTGGCAAAATTACTATTTTGCAGCTAGACTTTGGCAAAATGATCATTTTGCCCCTAGGCTCAGAAATAAATTCTAATCATATTTCTACCTTCAACAAGCCTAGGTGAACATTTATTAATCTTATAGCTATCATCAAAACTCAACATTTCACATATTTACTACAATTTTGTAACCTTTTCATCAAGGTCCAATTAGGGGTTTTCGAGAGAACACCTTTCACAAAAGTTGTTCATCTAACAACCCAGACTCAATTTCTTCCATAAAATGCAGTAAATAACAATGAAAGATCTAATGGAAAAACTCTAAACTTTTCATCATATTGCACAATATTCCCCTCATTTGAAAGCTTAAGCTTTAGGGGTCTCAAATGTACAACTATTTTCAAGAAAAGATCACTAGAACACTTACTTGAAAAGAGATGAGTGTGCTAAAATTTTTGAAGCTTTTAACCCCTATTTGGCTATCAATTTTTGGTGGGAGAGATGAACAAGAAAGATGGATATCATCTTTTCTTTATTTTATTAATACTACTCAAATTATCGACCAACTATTACTAACTTTGACCAAATTTTATCCATCTTTGTCTCCCATGCTAGCCTATGGCCAGCCACTCTAATTTTGGGGGTCTAATTGCCTTTTAAAAACTTCCAATTAACAATCTATGACTATTTGGTACTTTTAGCTTATAGGATGAAACTTTCACACTTTATGCGATTTAGTCTTTTTTTCGCGATTAAGCAAGAAATCGCTAAAATTAAAGCACCAAAATTTTCATGCACTAATGTAATCCTGCTTTTACTCATAAAATAACATGAAACCAATTTTTCTCTAACCTCGGGTTAGTGATCTCGAGATCACTATTCTAACTAACCACTAAATTGGGCTATTACAATTCTCCCCCTTAAGGATTTTCATCCCCGAAAATCTTACCGGTGAAAAGGTTGGGATATTGGTTTCTCATCATTTCCTCGGGCTCCCATGTAGCCTCCTCTATTCTGTGCCTTTCCCATAGTACTTTCACAAGGGCTATGCTTTTGTTTCTTAACTGTTTGACCTCTCACGCCAAAATTTTAACTAGCTCTTCACAATAAGTCAAGTTCGGTTGTATCTCTACCTCTGTCAGTACTATGACATGTTAAGGGTCCGAACGGAATCAGAGTAACATGTATACGTGAAAGACATCATGAATCTTTTCCAGTTAAGGTGGCAAGGCCAATCGATAAACTACCGGTCTTATCCTTTCGGTAACTTCATAAGGTCTGATAAAAAACAGTCTCAATTTGCCCTTTCGGCCAAATCTGAGGACTTTCCTCCAAGGTGATTCTTTCAAGAACACTTTATCACCGACTTTGAATTCAATATCCTTTCTTTTCAAATCCGAATAGGACTTTTTCCTATCTGAGGCGACTTTCAGATAGTCACGTATCACTTTTACTTTCTCTTCAATTTCCTTAACCAAATCGACCTCGTGTATATATTTTTCTCTGAGTTCTGACCAATAAAAGGGCGTTCGGCACTTACGCCCATACAATGCCTCATAAGGCACCATTTTCAAACTTGACTGAAAACTGTTGTTGTAGGCAAATTCCACCAACGATAAGTATTTCTCCCAATTATCTTAGAATTCTAAAACACAACATCGAAGCATGTCTTCGAGTATCTGAATTACTCTCTCCGACTACCCGTCGGTTTGTGGATGGAAGGATGTACTGAAACTCAATTTCGTGCGCAAGGCCTCTAGCAACTTTTTCCAAAATCGTGATGCGAATATCAGATTTTTATCCGAAATGATCGAAAATGGCACACCATGAAGTCTCACTATCTCTGACATGTACAGGTCTGCTAATTTATCAAGCGAATAATCGACTCGTACTAGTATGAAATGGGCTGACTTTGTGAGTCTATCAACCACTACCCATATTGCATCTTTCATCTTTGGACTTAATGGTAAGCCTGTCACAAAGTCCATGGTAATACGGTCCCATTTTCACTTGAGAACCATAATAGGCTGAAGTAAGCCCGAAGTACTTGATATTCAGCCTTCACTTACTGACAAATCAGGCATCTCGATACAAACTCGATAATGTCTTTCTTCATACCAGGCCACCAATACCATTTCCTCAAATCATTGTACATCTCCGTGCTCTTAGTGTGCACAGTTAAACATCCGCTATGCGCTTCATGCAAGATCATACGAATAAGCTCATCATCTCAGGGTACACAGACCCTATCTTGAAACATAAGACATCCATCAGTATTTATTCGAAAGTCTGACTCAACATTTTTCTCACATAAAACTCTTTTGGCTTGCAAGCTGTTATCATCTTTCTGAGCTTCACAAATCTCTTGGAGGAATAATGGTCTAGCCTTTAACTTAGCTAGAATGGAACCATCATCCGATAAAGCCATCTAAGTACTCATGGCTCTCAATGCGAATAATGATTTCCTGCTCAAAGCATCTACGACTACATTTGCCTTTCCCGGATGGTAGTCAATTACCAACTCATAATCTTTTATCAGCTCTAACCACCTTCGTTGTCTCAAATTCAATTCCCTTTAAGTCCTCAAATATTTTAGGCTTTTATGGTCGGTGAAAATTTGACACCTTTCACCATATAAATGATGTCTCAAAATCTTCAACACAAACATAATTACGGCCAACTCTAAATCATGAGTCGGATAATTCTTCTTGTGTGGCTTCAATTGTCTAAATGCACATGCAATCACCTTACCCTCTTGCATAAGTACACAACCCTATCCATTCAGGGATGCATCACTATAAACCAAAAATTTACTTCCGGATTCAGGTTGCACCAAAACCAAAGCTTCGATCAACAGCGTCTTCAGTTTCTCGACACTCTGTTGACACTTTTCTGTCCAATCTAACCTCACATATTTTTGCAAAAGTTTCGTCATTGGGGTAGCTATCATGGAAAACCCTTTGACAAAACACCTATAATAACTGGCTAGGCCTAGGTAACTCCTTACTTCAGTTACGCTCCTTGGCGGTTTCTATTCAACAATTGCTGAAATGTTACTAGGGTCTACTCTAATTCCATCTCCCGAGACAATGTGCCCCAAAAATCCTACTTCCTTAAGAAAAATTCGCTCTTACTGAACTTGGCATACAATTATTTTTCTTTCAAGACTTGCAAAACCATACTCAAATGCTTAGCATGCTCATTCTTCTCTCGAGAGTAGATTAGTATGTTGTCGATGAAGACCATGACAAATTTATCCAAGTATGGCTGAAAATTTAGATTCCTAAAATCCATGAAGATCACAGGGGCATTCATCAGACCAGAAGGCATGACCAAAAATTCATAGTGGCCATACCTAGTCCTAAATGCGATTTTTGATACATCCAAGTCCTTAACTCTCAACTGATAGTACCTGGACCTCAATTCTATCTTGGAAAATATCGTGGTCCCTTCAATTGATCAAATAGATTATCGATCCTCGACAATGCGTACATATTCTTCACAGTTACCTTATTAAGTTACCAATAGCCTATGCATAACCTCATAGAACCATATTTCTTCTTCACAAATAAAATGGGAGCACCTCACGGAGACAAACTCGACCTTGCAAAACCTTTATCTGTTAGCTCTTGTAACTGTGCTTTTAGCTCGGTTGGTGCCATTCTATACGGAGTAATAAAAATAGGGGCAGTACCCAGAGTTAACTCAATCTCAAATTCAATCTCTCTAACTGGAGGTAGCCCTAAAAACTCCTTCGGGAAAACATCTAGGTACTCGTATACTATGGGTGCAGACTCAAATATCAAATTAGTCTCTTTAGTGTTCAACATAAAGGCAAGATAAACCTCGTACCCCTTCCTCAATTACTTCTGAGTCTACAAGGTTGATATCACTAATGGTGATCTATCTGGCTTATCTAATTCAACAAGAATAAAATCCTCATTTTCACTTTTCAACTCAATATGCTTCTTCCCACAATTCACAATTACCCCATGAGTAACTAACCAATCCATCCTAAGGATGACATCAAACTCATCAAATGGCAATAACCTAAGATCAACCGGGAAACAATGACCCTTAATCATCAAAGGGCAACCTTTGCAAACTCTATCAACCAACACATACTTGCCTAGAGGATTAGACACTCTTATGACAATTTCAGAAGACTCTATAGGTGATAAACCATAAAAGTAACATATTTTAATCCCATATTTAGTATGCTTTTGGATGTTTTAGCCCTCAATTTATGTAAAAAGATGCTCTTAATCCTTTCTTTTCAAGTCTTATACTCAGGACAGCACCTAAGAACGAAAAGAATGAGAAACGAGCTTAAAACGGACCAAATTAGACCAACCTAAGAAATTGGCACGGCCTGGACTTCAAGTCACACGGTCGTGCCTCGACGATCATTCAAAGACACGCCCCAAGCATGATTTGCATGGCCATGTCCCAATCGACAGACCTGAAGCATGGCCTGAATCCTAACTTACATGTCTGTGCCTCAATCAACAGAATCGACACACGGCCTGAAGTCGACTTACACGGGCGTGTGCCATGGCCGTGCCCCTACCACGGGAAAGAGCAATTTCACTCAGATTTGGATGCTTGAAGGCAAAGAAACATATTCCTAAGTCTACTTAAACATTCTAGGAGGAATTCTACTTGAATTAGGATACTTAGGAGCCATGTAAAAGCATCTCAAAGCCTATATAAACACCCAAGGTAGCAACTAAAAAGGGAGTTCGGTAGAAGCTGAAACAGAGAGGTTTTTGGGCAGAGTTTTTTGCCAAGAGCTTTTATTCAGGGAATTACTAGAAGATAGCCAGTTGATCCATCTCAAGAAGCCGGAGTTCTATTCAAGACAGAAGATCTCCTCTTCAATTCCTTCAGGGGTTTTAGGGATTTCTTATGTTTTGTTTTATCTTTTCTCTTGAGATGTTTTCTTATTTTGTTATGAACTAAACCCCTCAGATACCTGAAGGGGATGAAACCTATGATGGATTTTGTTATTTGATTTTTAGCTTATAAGATAAATACTTAGTTTGTTCTTAATTATGTTGCTTAATTTAATCTGATGTGCTTAGGTGGAGGAGGAATAGACCCTACCTAAAAGTAGATCTAGCATAATTAAGCGGAGTTGATCGAGCGCCTAGAGATAAGGTTACAAGATTTTTCCAGATTAGGGTGAAACCTATTATGGGAGTCCATTGATCGATTTACTGCTTCCTTAGGGGGTTATTATAAGAAAACGAGAGTTCCACTAATTAACCTAAGGTTAGATGTTATTCGATTCGAGAGAGGGTTTAATATAGGTTAAGGAGTCTCACGGATCAAGCTATGTAAGGAAGTCATATGAATTAAATGTTAGATAACAAGTGAAGTCTAGGCGGATTCTTCCTGGGGGTATCAGCATAATCAATTGAGTTTTTTCCACAGTCTTTTCCCAAAGTTTAGTTCTTTCGTCTTTGCATGTAGTTTAAAATATTTCATTAGTTTTAGATTAATAAATCAATCGCTCCATATTTCAGGTTGAATAATAGAAAGAAAGTGAGTAGTAGTACTTTTAGGTTTCTTTGGGTTCGATAAGATATTCTTACCTAAACTATACTACTCTTCGATAGGTGCACTTGCCTTTATCGTTGTCATAGTTAGTCTATAGGTTTGATCATTCTTTTTATAAATTTTAAAACTCGACTGTTTGACATAATTAAGTTTTTGGCGCCGTTGCCGGTGAACACTAAAATATTATGAAAGCTCTATTTTTATTACTTTAGCCAATTTTTTATTACAATTTATTATTATTATTATTTTATTTTTACTTTGCTAATTTTTTCCTCTATTTTGCTTTTGGCAGAAAATTTTAGTCTACGAAAAAGATGGCACTGAATAATTATCAGTGGCAAGACATGAGGACAATTCCTACTAAAACAGCCAGTGTCTTCAACCTCGACGTGGTTACCAGGTTATCTAATCAGTTAGAGATGATGAATAAAAAGATTGATGATTGGTATAGTTCCTCGCAGGAACATCCAGAAATATAATATGATTTCAATCTAGGAGGCGTGGCGAATCCTGAGTACCCATCCTACGGATATGGCATGGAAAACGGGTAAGCTCACTATACAGGTAACTATTCTAGATATCAAAATAACTTTTATAGTGACACTTATAATGCAGGTTGGAAGTACCATCCCAATTTCTCGTGGGGTGTTCAAAATAGCCAAAGATCGAAACTTCCTCCAGATTTTCAACAACCACCTCACCAACAAGAAGAGGAGCCGAATCTTAAAGAGATGATGATGAAATTCATGGCAGCCACAGATTCTCGTTTCCAAAAGACTGAAGCAGCACTTGATGAACAACAAAAATCGATCAAAGGGATCGAGAATCAAGTTGGAGAACTTACTAGGTCAATGGGACATCTCGCAAAGCTAATGTCAGAATAACCGCTAGGACGTCTACCAAGTAACACCGAGGTTAACCCAAAGGAACAAATTCAAGCCATTTCAGCTCAAGACAGTAAGGGGATAGATGAACCAAACTCAATAGAAGAAAACAAGGGAGACAAAGGCAAGGTAGAGGTAACACAAGAAAAATTGAAACTGATAATCAAGGAGTACCAACCTCGCATACCTTATCCCAAAACAATGAAAAGAGACTATTCAGAGGAACATTTCGGTGAGTTTCTTAAACTCTTAAAGAAATTACATATTAACTTTCCTCTCCTTGAAGCTCTTTTTCAGATACCAGACTCAAGGAAATTTTTAAGACAGCTCTTGACTAACAAACGCAAATTAGACGAAGAGCACCACGTGGAGTTAAACGCAATGTGCTCAGCAATTCTACAAAATAGGCTACCACGAAAGCTAAAAGATCCAGGGAGTTTTACAATTCCATGTTTAATTGGTATTTTATCTATTGATAATGAATTAGTAGATTTAGGGGCAAGCATCAATGTTATGCCTTACAAAATGTTTAAACAACTAGGTCTAGGGAAAACCAGACAAACTAGGATGAGCATTCAATTAACTGATAAAACTATCAGAATTCCTAGGGGTATAATATAAAATGTTCTAATCAAAATTGATAAATTTGTATTCCCAGTAGACTTTGTTGTTTTAGACATGGATGAGGACAACACGATTCCTTTAATTTTAGGAAAACCCTTTCTAGCAACTGCCAGGACTAAATTTTAGGAAAGCTCATAACAGTGAATTGTTAGTGGGTCCAAACCCAAGGGAAGAACCTGTGGTAAGAAAAGGTAAGGTTGAGCTATACCATGATTTATCAAAATCGGCAATTACAGAGTACCAACCTCGTGTGCCATATCCCGATGCAATAAAGAAAGACCACACAGAGGAAGAATTCAGTGAACTCACACTTCGTGTAGACGACGAAACAATCACTCTTCAAGCTCTTAACTTAGCTAGGACATCGAGTAATAAAGGTATGAACGTTAATTCTATTGATAATCATTTGGTTCAACCTTCTTTACAAGAAGCATCACGAAATCACTTAGATGAGCTAGATCCTAGACCTTGTGCCAACAAAGAAGAAATACATAAGGAACAAAGCCTTAGGGTTGACAAACTAAAAGATCAGGAAACACAAATCAAAGAGGAACAGGAACCGCACGAAGTGAAACCGAACGAGCCCCCAGATGAGCTGATAGGAACAACGAATCACTTCAAATTAGGAGATCACGTATTGTTGAATAAAGAAGACCCTTGAATCACCAATTAAGACCTCAAGACAAACCAATAAATCACTTTTGATGTACTAAATGTCTTTCTATATGGTACAATCGAGGTCAGCAATCCTAAATTCGACACTTTTGAGGTAAATATTACTCAACTTAAACTATATATCCATAACCGAAGTGATCACATGAGAAAGGATTTTCACCTCCTCAAACCACTATGACCATATGAATGAGAGGTAAAGTCTAACTAAGACTATAAATGAGCGCTTCTTGGGAGGCAACCCGAGCACAACCCCATTTATCATTTTTTTTTATTTTTATTTTTCTATTTTCTTTTTCTTTTTAGCACCTAACTATAAACTAACCAAAGAGCAGATTTCTAGGCCACACGGCCCTACACACGGGCGTGCCCGTGGCCGTGTGGAAGCTAGGGGATGAACCATGGGCGTGCCAGTAGCCGTGCATGACATAGAAAAAATTATTTTCCCAACACGGGTGGCGATAATAGTCCACGCTCGTGTCGATGCCCCATGCCAGGTTACTGACTTGTCAAGCACGGGCTAAACACGGTCGTGCCTTTCAACCGTGCCAACATTCTGACTTAACGAACACGGGAGGAGCACGCCTGTATTAAATGACCATGTGAAGAAAGACACGGGCGTGCCACGACACTCACGGCCATGCCTGAACACCCTGAATGCGTTAAAAATTTAGAATCCCAAAACACGAGCTGCATCTCTATTTAAACCTCATTCCCCATTTTTCTAGTTGTCTTTCATTTTCCATTATTTATTTTTGTTTTTATTTTATTTCATCATTATTTTTTACTTTATTTTATTTTCTTCTTCTTATTCTTTATGATATTTAGATTTAGATTAGGATACATTAAAACCAAGCCGGCTACTTCGAGGATTCAATCTCAAACGGTTCGAAACGCTTCCCCACGTTCACCTCCAATCTTATCCGATTTCTTTTCATAGACTTCATCCAAAAATTCAGGAAGTGTTAGTTCTCCCCTTCTCTTTTGATTTTATTGTTACATAATTGTTTATCTATCTTTGTACATTGAGGGCAATGTACATCTTAAGTGTGGGGGGTAAAAGTACCTGACTTTTTGCATTATTGTCAGAATCCTGAATTCAGTCTTGTTTTCAAGTATTTTTCTCATATTACTAATTAGGATGAAATTTTCGTTGATTTATGATTTGTATTAATATGTTTTAGAGTAAGTCATAGTTAATTGTGCATTGATGATTAAATTTGAAGGATACTAGGGAGTAGAGCATGATAAGTCTACTTTCTAAAAATTAAAAATTAATAGGTCGTTGAGCTGAATTTGAGTATTACTTTGAAGTTTGAAATTTATAGGGATTGATGCCAAAAACACCCAAATTTTTTGTGATATTTTGAGCCTTATAGAGCATATATTCTTTTTTGTGCTCACTTTATTGATTATGAGTGTGTCGACTTTGATCTGTTATTCTAGAACTTACCTTGTTTATACATGTCGAGACCACATTAATGATTTGATATACTGAGATGATAAAGGCACCTAGGTTTAACCCACTTACTCCATAAAAAGCCTACCTTCACAAATTAACCCCTAGTGAACCCCGTTGAATCATAACAACCTTTTTATTGACTCACCCACTAATATTAACCCAAAATCCCTTTGAATATGTTATCACCATTCTTTTGACTACCCTTTAATCGAGGTTTGATTTGATTAAATTACAGAATTACATTAGTCCAGTAGTTACATTTATCATTTATGATGTAATATTTTAGTTTGTAAAAAAAATCCAAGTTTATTCAATATTAGTAGTATATAAAAGAGCTTAGAGCATTTAAACTCCAATTGTTGAATGAAAAGCTCGTATTAAAGTATTATCCAATTTCAAGTGATGAAAATACTCTTTATTATAGAGTAATTATCAATAGTAGGTATTATTAGTTTTCATTCGATGTAAATAGTCATATTTAGTTCATTATTTCTAGTTAGGTAATTTGTCAAGTCAGTCTCGATTCTAACCCTCTAATTCAGCTTTTATCCACACCTTCTAACCTTAGTCCTGTAACAGCCCTGATAAAGACCTTTTGATCTATGTATCATCTCATTTACAGTGGTGGAGAGTTGATTTTTAGGCAAGCCTATGGGATTAATTTTTCTGGTTCGACTTATGAGTGCTTATTCTTGAAACTTAAACACTTTGAGTGATTTGAGTGAACCTTCAGTAAGGATGTCAATCCTTGTCGATTTTCAATTAAAGGTAATTACTCAGATAAGGAGAGACACCTATGTTTTTGTACTACAAAGGTATGACTTATCGTGATTGAATATTTAGGACTCTTTGAGTTGAATTATCCATGTATAAATTATCTATGAATTATGATGAGACATTGTCGATAGGAATTATGAATTATGGAAAGCTCGTTTTAATTGTAAGTTGAGAATTTTGGTTGAGGATAAGCAAAAGCTTAAGTGTGGCGGTATTTGATAAACCGTAAAAGTAACAATTTTAATCCCACACTTAGTATGCTTTTGGATGATTTAGCACTCAATTTATGTAAAAAGATGCTCTTAATCCTTTCTTTTCATGTCTTATACTAAGGATAGCACCCGAGAATGAAAAGAATAAGAAACGGGCTTAAAAACAGACCAAATTGGGCCAACCCAAGAAATTGGCATGGCCTGGACTTCAAGTCACATGGTCGTGCCTTGCCGATCATTCAAAGACACGCCCTAAGCATGATTTGCATCGCCGTGTCCCAATTGACAGACCTGAAGCACGGCCTGAATCCGGACTTAGATGGTCGTGCCTCAATCAACAGAATCGTCACACGGCCTGAAGTCAACTTACATGGGCGTGTGCCATAGCTGTGCCCTTGCCACGGGAAAGAGCAATTTCACTCAAATTTGGATGCTTGAAGGCAAAGAAACACATTCCTAAGTCTACTCAAACATCCTAGGAGGAATTCTACTTGAATTAGGATACTTAGGAGCCAAGTAAAAGCATCTCAAAGCCTATATAAACACCCAAGATAGCAACTAAAAAGGGAGTTTGGCAGAAGCCGAAACAAAGAGGTTTTTGGGCAGAGTTTTCTACCAAGAGCTTTTATTCAGGGAATTACTCGAAGATAGCCAATTGATCCATCTCAAGAAGCCTGAGTTCTACTCAAGACAAAGGATCTCCTCTTCAATTCCTTCAGTGGGTTTTAGGGATTTCTTATGTTTTGTTTTATCTTTTCTCTTGAGATGTTTTCTTATTTTGTTATGAACTAAACCCTCGAGATACAGAAGGGATGAAACCTATGATGGATTTTGTTATTTGATTTTTGGTTTATATGATAAATACTTAGTTTGTTCTTAATTATGTTGCTTAATTTAATCTGATGTGCTTAGGTGGAGGAGGAATAGACCCTGCCTAAGAGTAGATCTAGCATAATTAAGCGGAGTTGATCGAACGCCTAGAGATAGGGTTACGATATTTTACTAGATTAGGGTGAAACCTAATATGGGAGTCCATTGATCGATTTACTGCTTCCTCAAGGGGTTATTGCAAGAGAACGAGAGTTCCACTAATTAACCTAAGGTTAGACATTATTCGCTTCGAGAGAGGGTTTAATATAGGTGAGGGAGTCTCACGGATCAATCTAAGTAAAGAAGTCATATGAATTAAAAGTTAGATAACAAGTGAAGTCTAGGCGGATTCTTCCTGAGGGTATCGTTGTAATCAAATGAGTTTTTTTTCCACAGTCTTTTCCCAAAGTTTAGTTCTTTTGTCTTTGCATGTAGTTTAAAATATTTCATTAGTTTTAGATTAATAAATCAATCGCTCCGTATTCCAGGTTGAATAATAGAAAGAAAGTGAGTAGTAGTACTTTTAGGTTCATTTGGGTTCGATAAGATATTCTTGCCTAAACTATACTACTGTTCGATAGGTGCACTTACCTCTATCATTGTCATAGTTAGTCTACAGGTTCGGTCATTCTTTTTATAAATTTTAAAACTTGACTGTTTGACACGATCAAGTTTTTGAGGCATGCTTATGCTAGCGACTAATTTCATGCATATGTATAAGTGGGTAGATCCCGTATCAATTAAAGCTATAACACGAGTATCATAAAGAGAAAATGTACCCGTGATTACGTCGAGGGAAGATGCCCTTCACGAGCACGAATGGCATATGTTCTCGTCGGTGCCCTACCCTCGACTCTTGCAGCTTTCTCTCTAAATGTATTCTTGTTACCCATCTTATTTCTCGGGTTTCTCTGTGGTCTTCCTCTAGCGGTACTTCTTGATTTTGCATTCTGATGCTTCTCTTTGTCACCCACCTCGGGGCAATCTTTGATGAAGTGGTCTAATGACCCACATTTGAAACAAGATTTCTCATTTGCTCGACACTCACCAGAATGGTGCCTGCCACATTACGGGCATTTCGGTCTACTTGGTCGAACGTTGCCCACACTAGCAACTGATGTGGTCTGCCCTTTAGACCCCAAAAATTGTTTGCCCTTACTCCGATTTGAAAACTCGACTGAGGTGACTGATCAAGCGGCAAAATCCCTCAATTTCTTATAGGAGAATTGGTAGGACTTATTCAGCTGCCTTTTTCCCGAGTCACGAGACTCATTCTTAGCTCTTCTCTTCTCTTTAGCCAAATCTTTGGCTTTACAAGCCCTATCCACCAATACTACAAATTCTTTTAGTTCGAGGACTCCAACATATAAATGGATGTCCTCACTCAGTCTGTCCTCGAATCTCTTGCACAAGACTGCCTCGGTAGACACACACTCTCGGGTATATTTGCTAAGCCTTACGAACTCTCGTTCGTAGTCAGTCACTGACATACGGCCTTACTTCAGTTCCAAGAACTCCTTCCTCTTATGGTCAGTGAACTCTAGCTGATGTACTTCTTCTGGTATTCCTCTTGGAAGAATTCCCAGCTGACTCTCTCCCTTGGTACCACCAACACAAGGGTGTTCCACCATCGATAGGCTGAATCCCTCAAAAGAGATACTGCACACTTTAAGCACTCTCAGGCATGCAGGATAACTCACCAAATACCATGATAGTATTCTCGAGCCAAAATTCTGCCCTCTCCGGATCATCATCCTTACTGGCCCAAAATTTCTCGGCTCCTTACTTTCAGATCTTATCTACTGAAAGCCTTTCTCTTCTCACTACCTTAACCACTTGAGGAGCTACAGGAGCTGCTTGAGGGATAGGTGGGGGTAGAGAGGGTTGAGCGTTAGGGTTTGCTCGGGTATACGCAGTATACCAGTTGATCATCATATGGAGAAATACTTCTCGGGCCTCTTCTCCTTGACCCAGGGTCTCGATTCTACTATTCACTAGCGAGGTTCCTTGAGCGGGAGCTGGCACATTAATCGCAGCATCATCAGCTGTAGCTCGATCTGGATCAGAATCTATAAACTACATAAAACATGATTTTTAAACGTTAGGTGCCATCACACTTTCATTACTCAGACACTCTTACATATGGCATGTACAGCTAGACTCATACTTACGCTACGTTTGTCCTAGAATCGACTAAACCGTAGCTCTGATACCAATAACTGTAACACCCTTTACCCGTGTCTGACATCAGGACCGGATATGAGGCATTACCATGCTAAACCTTGCTTTAACATGTAATAACGGGCCATAGAACTTCATTTAAACCCATTTCTAGCTCATTCTAAGCCTACAAGGCCTTAAACATACCTCTGAGAGGTTGTGGGATTTAACTGAGAACTTTTACGAACTTGGAAAACTTTTCATCAAAATAGGGGCCACACACCCATGTTGATTTAGGGACACGCCCGTGTGCCCTTAAGACATGCCCTTGTCTTCCAACCGTGGTTGACACTGACTTAATCCACACGGCTGGACACACGCTTGTGTCCCTAGCCCGTGTTTCTCAAATGACCTTGACACGCCCGTGTTTTAGCCTGTGTGCCAAAACCTTAGCATTCTGACTATGATGTCATCATTTCACTATGGTCACACGACTAAGGCATACGCCCGTGTCCTTAGCCCGTGTGTCGAATTAAATTCCACATTTAATGTGCAGACTTCACACAGCCTGGGCACACGCCCATGTCCTAGGCCGTGTCTCCCACACGGCTGAGACACACAGCCGTGTCTCTTCCCGTGTGTTAACTACAAGGCATACTGACTTGCAATTCTAGCATGCAAGGGGACACACGGTCAATCCACACACCCATAGGGTTGATTGTGTATCACACACGGCCTAGACACACGAGCATGTGTCTACCCATGTGAACAATTAGATTGCTATATGCCAAGCCATTTGCCACCCTAAGTTGTACACATACAAACTCCAATTCAAGTCAACACTACTTATAACCCAAAGGCACATCCAAAAACTCAATTCAAAACATTCCAATGTAAAAGATGACCTAAAGGTATCTCCAGGAACTCAAAGAATCGAGACATACACAAGGGCATACACTTTATGAGAATTTTCTTCATTATTCAATAGAATTTGCCAAGTATTGGCCTAACTTACAAGTTCATTTACAAAATGACTTTAGTAACATACATAGCCAACACTTTGGCTAACAATTACAACTTAACAAAATACTCAAGTCCTATACATGCCATACTAAAAAATATGTCTAAATTATTATACCAAAGTGATGTCGATAGTGTGATTTTTGAACTCCTACGTCACGTTCCTCAAGTTATCTTGGCAATACTAAAAGGAAAAAAGGAAATGAAAAGGGGTAAGCATAAAGCTTATTAAGTTTGCATGGAAATAAATAGCAACAATAAGCTCATAATATAATCCATCCATGGCATTAATTAACCATACACAAGTCATAGGTTTCTTGCCATACTTACTCACACTTGCCCTTATTTAGCATATACTGTGCCACATATCATAATCGTTTCTTTGTGACTCATTCATGAGTACCTGTATTCACTCATTCACATGACTTTAGTACAATCTCATTTCTACTTCTAAACGCATCTAGTTATCCCATTAATCACTATGGATAATCAAAGATGCATATTCATCATCATTAATGTCGGTACGAAGCCAATGACATATCCTTGAGGTGGTCTTACATGGAGTCACCTCTAAATATCAATGCCATATCCTGGATATGGTCTTCTAAGGAATTTCATATTATGTATCATGCCATATCCCGGATATGGTCTTATACGATTTTCATATTCTTTACCGAAGCCATATCCTGGATATGGTCTTATACGGATCTCAACTCGGTGCCGAGGCAATGTCCCGGACATGGTCTTATATGGGACCTTATCTATTTCATACCTTGATGATAGCATTTTCGTATTCAATATGGTCCACTAGGACTTCAATATCTCATTCAACATTAACTACTCGATTTAGTAGAGTATCATGCATCAATATAATGCCAAGGATTCTCAAACATGCTAACATAAATGTTGAATCTATTTCATACAAACTTACCTCGTTTTCAAAATGAGTTAGTTCGTCGGTTTAGTCTAAAACTTTGTTCTTTCCCCGATTGAGGTGGATTCTCGATTCTAGTTGCTATATAATAGCAATTTAGCTCATTTTAGTCACCACATCAATAAAATCATTTCAATAAACATGCTTTGGAAAAATTACTATTTTGCCCCTAGACTTTGGCAAAATGACCATTTTGCCCTTAGGCTTGAAAATAAATTCTAATCATATTTCTATCTTCAACAAGCCTAGGTGAGCATTTATTACTCTTATAGCTATCATTAAAACTCAACATTTCACATATTTACTACAATTTTGTAACCTTTTCATCGAAGTCCAATTAGGTGTTTTCAAGACAACACCTTTCACAAAAGTTGTTTATCTAACAACCAAGACTCAATTTCTTCCATAAAATGCAGCAAATAACAATGAAAGCTCTAATGGAAAAACTCTAAACTTTTCATCATATTTCACAATAGTCCCCTCATTTGAAAGATTAAGCTTTAGGGGTCTCAAATGTACAACTATTTTCAAGAAAAGATCACTAGAACACTTACTTGTAAAGAGATGAGTGTGCTAAAATTTTTGAAGCTTTCAACCCAATTTGACTGTCAATTTTTGGTGGGAGAGATAAGCAAGAAAGATGGATATCATCTTTTCTTTATTTTATTAATACTACTCAAATTAGCCACCAACTATTACTAACTTTGACCAAATTTTGTCCATCTTTGTCTCCCATGATAACTTATGGCCGGCCACTCTAATATTCGAGGTCTAATTTCCTTTTAAAGACCTCCAATTAACAATCTATGACTATCTGGTACTTTTAGCTTATAGGATAAAACTTTTACACATTATGCGATTTAGTCCTTTTTCGCGATTAAGCAAGAAATTGCTAAAATTAAAGCACCAAAAATTTCATGCACTAATGTAATAATGCTTTGACTCATAAAATAACATGAAACCAATTTTTCTCTAACCTTGAGTTAGCGATCTCGAGATCACTGTTCTGACTAGCCCCTAAATTGGGCTGTTACAGGTTCGATACTTTAATCACAAATTCAGTTGACTTAACAGGTAAACTCTTACTAGGCACTAAATTCATATAGACATATGAACAAGTCGATCCAGGATCAATAAAAGTAGTTACATCAATGTCATAAAGAGAAAATATATCAGTGATAACATCTAGTGGCGATGCATCCTCGCGAGAGCAAATAGCTTAGTCTCTGGCTAGCACTCGAGCTTCGGATCTTACAATAGAATCCTTTGTTGCATCTTTGCTACTAAGAAAATTTCCAATATTTCAAGGTGGTCTCCCTCTCGCAGCTGTATTGCTCGGCATTGCATTCAGAAGTTTGTCTTTCTCAGATAACTCAAGACAATCTCGAATAAAATAATCTTGCGAGCCACATCTAAAATAGGCTTTAGTATTCATCCAATAGTCTCCAAAATGCCGTCATCCACACTGTTGACACTCAGGTTTGCTGGTTTTGACATTACCAACACTCGATACTGAAGTAGCTTGAGCTTTTTGAATCGTGTGTTGCTTCCCATGATCTCTATTGGAATACCCCATTAAAGTAGTTAAACGGTTATACGAATCCATTGATTTCTTTGAAGAAGAATGATAGGGTTTACTCATTGACCCCTTTCTTGAATCTCTAGCCTCAAAATCAGCTTTTCTCTTTTCTTTGCTAAGCTCCTCGGCTTTGTAAGCTTTGACGACTAGAACAACAAATTCTTTCAATTCTAGAATTTTGACTAGAAGTTTAATGTCTTCGTTCAACCCGTCCTCGAACCATTTACACATAATTTCTTCAGTAGAAACACACTCTCAAGCATACTTACTTAATCTTACAAATTCTATTTCGTAGTTGGACACAGTCATACGACCTTGTTTCAACTCTAAAAATTCCTTGCGCTTTTGATCAATAAACCGCTGACTTACATTTTTTTTTTTTGATCTCAGTCTGAAATAATTCCCACGTGACTCATTCTCTCGGCACCACAAATATCAAAGTGTTTCACCATTGATATGCAATATCTCTCAGAAGTGATATAGCACATTTAACACATTCCGCTGGTGTACAAGATAGTTCATCAAATACTCGGATCGTATTCTCAAGCCAAAACTTGGCTCTCTTAGGATCATCATCAACTATATATCTAAACTCTTCAGCCCCGTACTTTCAAATTTTATCCACAGGTAGCTTGTTTATACGCAAGGGTTCAAACCTTGAGGAGCTATGGGAATTGGTTGGCGAATAGGTGGGTGTGGAGGTTACTGAGCAACTAGATTAGTTCAGACAAACTCAATGAACCATTCGTTCATCATTTGGAAGAAGGCTTCCTTGGTCACTCCTCCATGACTCTCAGATACATGTCTCGATTTAGACGAAATTGCTCCATGAACAAAGGCTGGTGCATTACTTTTTACATCATCAGCAATTGCTCGATTGGGATCCATTGCTATATGAAAACATGATTTAAAACTATCAGGAGATATCACACTATCACATGTAATAAATGGCATGTATAGCTAGACTCACACACGTTACGTTAGTCTGAGAATTGACTAAACAGTAGCTCTGATACCAATAAATGTAACACCCCTAACCTGTATCCATCATCAAAACAGGGCTTCGGAGCATTACCAGACTTATCAATTAAACAATAATACGATTTTCATATCCAAATAAATATCATTCAAATACAATTATATAGTTCCAAATACGAGCCCTCGAGGCTTAAAACAAACATTAAAAGCGATTCGGGACTAAACCGAGAACTCAGGGAAATTTTTAGAAAACATAGAAAATTTTCAACAAAATAGGGGACACACTCCCATGTCACAGACCGTGTGAACATTCGAAATGGAATCACATGGTCGTGTCCCAGCTTGTGTCTTACCCCGTGTAACTCACTGACTTGGGACACATGGCCAACCACATGCTCGTGTGACTAGCCTGTGTACCCTTCAAAATGGTCTTACACGCCCGTGTACCAGACCGTGTGCTAGGCCGTGTGAAAACTAGAGGGTATACTGGATTATGCCACACAGCCAAGCCACATTCCCGTGTGCTAGGCCTTGTGAAGCTACTGACTTGGTTTCGAAATAAATACCAGAGGACAACTGACCGTGTCACGTAGCCGTGTGTCACACACGGCTGAGACACACATCCATGTCTCTGCCCGTGTGGACAAAAATAGGCTATGTTTCAAGCCACATTTCTCACCCAAAATGTTGCCAACCTAGGTTCATCAATGCATAAATAACCAATGCATAAATATGCACTTACAACAAACCAATTTCAAACCAAAATCATATACTACCAATACCAACAGCCAAAATGCTCACAAGCATCCCAAATAGCGATTCAAATTCATACTAATTTCATATACAAAAATCCCCTAAATGATCAAACTCAATATATAGTCTACATTCTCAAATTCAATTATTTTGTACTCAAATTTCCAATTCACAATAAGACATTCACATAGCTATTATAAACCAAATATCAAAGGCCATTTACATATATAAATAACTAAGTGTATCAATATAAGCCAAATCAGATGGCTATACACATAACCAAAACATACACCATTTACAAGCCAAAACAATTGGCTGTATACATTACAAATATATAGGCCATATTAACCACAACACCTATACATGCCATATAACCAAGTGCACAAGTTCAAAAGTACCAAAACAACGGCTGGATAGTGTGACGAGATCTCCGACAACTCCTAATCTGAGGAAGCTTCGTAATCACCATAAAACACAGAAAAGTAAACAGAGTAAGCTATTAAGATTGGTAAGTTCATATAGCAATAAACTCAACTTACCATATGAACACAATTTAAGTAATCAAACATATCATAATATAACTCATACTGATCTACAAACCTATCACATATTCATTCACAAGGTTAGATACGAAATTCACAAATTTCATAGACTCAAAGCTTATATGATTCACATACATACCTGTTATGATACGTATCAATCACTTATTCTTTCCTACCATTAATATACCCATTGAACCATTTGGAATAATATCGGATACTTGGGAATCTCACACCCTAAGTGCCAATACATGGTCGAAACCATCTCGATATCATATCTTATATGTAAAGGCTCATCTTGAGCTATCATCGGGCCTACTCACACAAGCTGACAGTCAAGACGTAGCTACAAAGTGTTGCTCACTCAAACTGACGAGAATCCGCAACACATGCCGAAAAACTCAGCCACCAGCAGAACGTATGGATCAGGACCTAAAACGCAATAACCCCTAATGACATGTCATTTGTATCCTATCTATTCCTAAGGTTTACCAAATCTTCGTCGAACATTTTCGTAAACTCGTATTCACCAATAATGCAATTATAAAGCATTTAAAATGCAATTACGTTAATGCTTATTAATAAATGAACCTACCTCAAATTTACACGGAGAGAATCGACTTATCAATCCACTATTTTAATTTTTCCCCTGATCTAAATTCGAACGTTGCTTTTCTTGATCTATATATAATCAGATTTAACTTATTTAAATATCATTCTATTCAATTTCACCTAATTATGGCAAAACTACACTTTTACCCTTTAAATTTTAAAATTTTTACAATTTAGTCCCTATCTCATAAAAATGAAAATTCATGCAATTGAGTTGACACCCATGCTAGCTGAATTCCACTTATACTCATAGAATCCCAAACATTTCATTATTTCACACTTTTACTACACAATTTATCAAATTTCTCAATTTAGTCCCTAATTTGTAATTTCATTCAAAATCACTTAACAAATATTGTGTATCTAACAACAACCATTCATTTTCTATCACTAAACATCAAAACACATACACATTCATCAATGGCAGAACCCTAGACTTTTAAAAATTTTGCAAATTAGCTCCTAGGCTAGCTAGATTAAGCTACAAGGACTCCAAAAACATAGAAATTATTAAAAACGGGATGAAAATACTCGCATGCAAGCAAAGAGAGATGGTCGAATGTTGAAGCTTAAAAATGGTGTGTTTTCCTCCTTGAAATTTTGGCTAGAAGAAGATGAACAAGAAAAATTATTTTGTTTTACTCGTAAAACCCCAAACTCGGCCTGGACGTTATGACCGAATCTGGCAATGTCACATTGAAGTGTCTTTCGTAAAATATGTTGTCGTTGAAATCCTCATCTATTTAATCACTTTATGTTATTCAATAATGAGTTTAAAAACGGATCGTTCATTTTCAAAGCATGAATCATTGAAAAGTTATTGACTTTTAAAAAAGTTATTAATTTTTAAAGCGTCATTTATTGTAGAAGCTTTTAAACCGATTGCATATTTGAGGAAATTTTGATAAAACATTTATCTTTCTGAAAACTCGCGACTTTTCCTACTGCTAGCAGTTATAAACCAAAACAACAATAAGATATAAAATTAAAATTATAAATCCAAAGGCCCTTATTACAATAAAATACCCCAAAATTAAGTTAAAATTATAAAATACTAAATCAAATTAGTTAGGTCATGTGGCCACCGCTGAGTCTTCCGTTGCACCGATCCACCTATGACTGGGGATTACTTGTACAATTAAAACAGATGGGTGAGTTTATGAAAACTCAGTGTGTAATCCCATAATAGCAAACAGATAGAGAACAAACACAGTCAGTGCCTAAGCCCCTTTTCAGTATCAGTGACAATTTCAGTTTTGGCTTTGGCCCATCTCAGTACAGAATAGTCTTGTGCTTGGGCCTTGGCCCATTACAGCAACATTAATTAGTGCAGTAACATATGAAACAATATACAAGTCCTACCCATCCAGCCTCTACACTCGATCTCCTTCCAACCCTACACTCCATGTGAGGATATAATCAACCCACCCATCCCTACACTCTAGATAGTACCGAATGCAGCACTATACAATGATATGCAGCTGGGCTGCCAGTAATATAGGCTTGAAGCCTTTCAGTACACTTCCTCCGACCAATAACAACCCATCCCCATGCAATGCATCATGCAATCATGTCATGTCATATCATAGTATCGTGTATGTATTCAGTACAGTCTACATAGCATGCTAAAATATAGCCTTCCATGTACGTATACATATATATATCACACAGGGGCATAACAGTCATTCAGTTAATTAGGGGTCTAAGTAAGCTTACCGACCCATCAATAGGTCCACAATCATTTAGGGCGACCCGTGCAACCTTAGCAGACAAACAGTGAAAATAGGCCCTCGAGCCCATATTGCTGGCCCATGTGGGTCCACACGGCCCAAAATGGCCTTGGTCGTGCAGATTACACGGCCTAGCCAAATAATTTCCACATGCCAGTATGGTTTGCTCGTCTGGGGCCTAAACGCCCGTGGGGCCCACATGACCCAGTTCGGCCCAGCCCATAAAATCGCACATGGCCGGCCTCGTCGATTGCACACCCATGTTTAGTCACACGGCCTACCACACGGGCGAGCGCATGCCCGTGTAGCGTCGACGTTCACTTATTTTGGCTTTTGTCGATTTCCATAATCACGATTGTGTTTACACACCTTGTTTATGGAAAGAGCGTACCCAGTCCTTGAGCACTCCAATCTAAATTCAATCATAAACAACCGATTAGCCGCAAGCCTAAAGAATTTATCATGACCCTACACAAAATACTTAATCACTTCACAATCATTCACTTACCACGTTTGAACAATCGAGGCCTGCCCACTTAAATTGTCGAAATCAAATAACCACTAATTCCTGCAATCCAACCGAAACACTTTTTAAACAATATTCGCATGACTAGTTTCAATCAAAACGAAACACCACTAATCGAAACCCAAAATCGTAAAATAGAATTAGCACCCTAAATTTGGCAGAGCAAAATAGGAAAGAATTAACACAACGAGGGTAAAAGAAGCAGAGAAAACCTGATAATAATAGAGGGGAAGGTTTTCCTTGAGAAGGGTCAAAACTGAATTAAAAAGGAGATCTAAGAATCAAATAGCAATACCAGTACCAACGAGCGCAGGA
The DNA here is from genome assembly GCA_025506655.1 of Gossypium rotundifolium. Classification (NCBI taxonomy): domain Eukaryota; kingdom Viridiplantae; phylum Streptophyta; class Magnoliopsida; order Malvales; family Malvaceae; genus Gossypium; species Gossypium rotundifolium. The sequence continues at coordinate 104,923,753 of CP106722.1, read as the reverse complement.
TAGTCGACTGAAGTTTGAGAAAATCGATAGCCCAAAGCATAAATTGAGAAAAGGTTTGGCTAGAGAACAAAAGCACAACCAACATACAAATTTGGCACAAGGGAAGGGTTCGAGAAAAAAGAAGAAGAGGGGAAAAAATGGCAAAGTGGAGAGGGGAGAACGAAATACAATTCGGCAGAGAAGAACACAGTTACCGAAAATTTCAGAGAAAAGAAAGAAAGAAAAAACAAGCTAAAGCCGAATAACCAAAAAGAGATTTTAGCTAAGGGGAAAGGGTTTTACCGTCAGAACCTAGGGAATTTCGGAAGAGGGTGCCGAAATTTTAGAAAAACAGAGTTCAAGTTCAGCTCAATCTCATCCCATTCCCTAATCTTCTTCTCAAAATCCTCAACACCAATCGTCCCCTTTCCCCACACACTTCAAATTCCTTAATTTCCTCCACCAATCCCACAACTACTCAACCACTTAGTATTTCAACTGCACCAAAACACTCACACAGCACAAGCAGCAAAAATAAATCCTTTGCTCACGCAAGGACTTGAACTCTATATCTCCTTGCAACATTAACTTTCCACTTGATCACTAGACCAGCAGGCCCATTCTGACATGTTTTACCAACATTTATTTATAAGCTTACTGTCTAAAGATAGGAGTTTATTCAATAAAAACAAAATTTTTGCTCCAACTAAGGCTTGAACCCAAGACTTTTTAGACACTACTAGAACACAACCACTGAAGCAAACATGTATTTATAATAACAACATACAAAAATATAAAAAAATAAAAATTAAGGGTTTTGGGGGCATTATAACTCTACCCCCTTAAAGAAAAATTCAGCCTCAAAATTTTACCTAATCAGAAAAGATGAGGATATTGTTGCCGCATTGCCTCCTCAGGCTCCCACGTGGCCTCCTCAGAACAATGATTACGCCAAAGAACCTTAACTAGTGGGATTAACTTTCTTCTTAGAACTTTAACATCGCGGTCCAAGATCTATACCGGCTCCTCCTTGAAGCTCAGATCTGGCCTAACCTCGATCTCCTCAGCTAGTGCAATATGCATGGGATCAAAGCGATAGTGCCTCAACATGGAGACATGGAATACGTCATGAATCCGCTCCAACTCTTGAGGTAGCTCCAACTGGTAGGCAACTGGTCCCACACGTCTCAATATGCAATAAGGTCCAATGAATTTGGGACACAACTTTCTCTTACGACCAAATCTCAGTACCTTCTTCCATGGTGAGACCTTGAGAAAAATGAAGTCCCCCACAAAATACTCAATCTCTCGATGCTTCAGATCGGCATACGACTTTGCCTATCAGATGCCTCTTTTAGTCAATCTTGAATCAACCTGACCTTATCCTTAGTATTAGAAACCAATTTAAGACCTAGAATATGGACCTCCCTAAATTCAATCCAACACAAGGGAGTATGACACTTACGACCATAGAGCGCCTCGTAAGGTGCCATCTGTATGCTAGACTGGTAACTGTTGTTGTAAGCAAACTCTACCAACGGTAAAAACTCCTCCCAACTGCCTCAAAAGTCAATTACATAACCCCTTAACATATCTTCCAGTATCTGAATCACCCTGTTAGATTTACTATCTGTCTGAGGATGGAACGCAATACTGAAGTTCAACCTTGTACTCATAGCTTTATGTAGCTTCTTCTAGAACCGAGACGTGAAGCAGGGATCCCTATAGATATTATCAAAACCGGTACCTCATGTAGTCTCACTACCTCAGACACATACAGTTTAGCTAGCTTTTGCAGAGAGTAATTAGTATGAACTGGTATGAAATGGACAGACTTGGTCAACCGATCCACGATGACCCACACTAAATCTTTCTTAATAGGTGTTAAGGGCAACCCACTTACGAAATCCATAGTCACTCTTTCCCACTTCCAAAGTTGTATTTTAACTGGCTAAACCTGAGGGTAGATGATGCTCAGCCTTAACCTACTGGCATGTTAAACATTTACTCACAAAATCGATAACATCTTGCTTAAGACCTGACCACTAGTATAGCTCACGAAGGTCTCGGTACATCTTGTTCCTGCCAAGATGCATAGCATAAGTGCTACTATGCGCCTATCGCAGTATAGACTGCCTCAACTCAGCATTATTCGGTACACACTCTCTCACGAAAATAGAGAACCCCTTCGCTATTCAATCCAAAATCTGATGTATTACCACTCTCAATCTGTCGGAATCAAAGACCCAGTGACTCATCCTCTAACTACTTACCATTAATCTGCTCGGTCCACATCGGTTTAATCTGGAGTTCAGCCAATAAACTACCATCATCAAATAAACTGAGACGAGCAAACATCGCTCTCAAATCAGTCACAGCCCTTCGGCTCAATGCATCGACCACTACATTGGCCTTACTGGGATTATATTCAATCGTACAGTCGTAATCCTTTAGCAGCTCAATACATCTACGCTACCTAAGGTTTAACTCCTTCTGAGTGAGGAGATATTTGAGACTCTTGTGATCAGTGTAAATTATAAACTTCTCACCATACAAGTAATGTCTCCATATTTTTAGTGTGAAAACCATTGCAACCAACTCCAAGTCATGCGTCGGATAATTTGCCTCATGAGTCTTAAGCTGTCGAGACGCGTACGCAATCAACCTACCCTCTTCTACCAACACATATCCTAAACCAACATGTGATGGATCACTGTACACAGTAAACTCTTTTCTAGGCACTGGCTGTATCAGAACAGGGGTTTTAATTAGTACAGTTATGAGCTTCTCAAAGCTCTTTTACTGTTAATCAGTCCAGTTAAATGGCACACCCTTATGTAGCAGCTTAGTCAAGGTGCTACAATTATAGAAAAGCCATTTACAAATCATCAATAGTACCTTGCGAGTCCCAAAAAACTGTGAATATCCTATACAGTCCTAGGCTGCTTCCAATCCAAGATAGCTTCAATCTTTCGAGGATCGACCCTAATCCCCCCAGCATATACCACATGGCTAAGAAATGTTACTTCTTTTAACCAAAACTCACACTTACTAAGCTTGGCGTACAACTGCTTCTCCCTCAAAACCTGCAAAACCACTCGAAGATGTTCATCATGTTCATCATCAGTCTTCGAATACACTGGAATGTCTTCAATAAAGACTACCAAAAATCGATCCAGATAGGGCTAGAACACTCAATTCATCAGATCTATAAAAGCTACTGGTGCATTCGTCAATCCAAATGGCATTACAAAGAGCTCGTAATGACCATAGCGAGTCCCAAACGCAATCTTGTGTACATCATCCTCCTTAACTCTCAACTGATGGTACCTAGATCAGGGATCAATTTAGAGAAAATTAAAGCTCCTCAGAACTGATCGAACAAGTCATCTATCCTCGGTAAAAGGTACTTATTCTTAATGGTTAGTTTGTTCAGTTGTCTGTAATCGATGTACATGCGCATGGATCCATCCTTTTTTTTCACGAACAATACTAGTGCTCCCCACGGAGACACACTAGGGAGAATGAACCCATGATCTAGTAATTTTGAATCTGAGCTTTAAGCTCCATAAGCTCCTTTGGTGCCAGTCTATTAGCGGTGATGGACACCAGAGCTCTACCAGGAAGGAGCTCAATCCCAAACTCAACTTCACGGTTTGGAGGTAACCCAGATAGCTCTTCAGAGAAGACATCAAAAAAGTCTTTAACCGTTCTGATATCTCTAACAGAAGAATCCCCAGAATCTGAAACACTGATGTAGGCCAAATATGCCTCACATCCCTTACGAACCAACTTTTTGGCCTTCAATGCAGAAATCACATTTGACAAGTAGTTCTGACGTTTCCCAGTTACAACTACTTTTTTGTCCTCCTCAGTTCTTAATACAACCCGTTTAATGGCACAATCCAGGTTCACTCGGTGTTTAACTAGTCAATCCATGCCCAGTATCAGATCGAATTCTCTAAAAGGGAGTTCCATCAGATCAGCCAGAAAAATAACTCTTGTACCTCTAAAGGGACATCTCTAAATAAATTATTAACCTAGATGGACTGCCCCAATATACTTAATACTACAATTTTACTCGGAGTAGTCTCAACTGGAATTCTTAAGTTTTTAGTAATAGAGCAGGCAGCATAGGAATGAGTGGATCCTATATCTATCAATACTGTAAAAGGTACATTAAAAATTAAGAACGTACATGTGATGACATCCGAAGCATCTCCCTCCTCTGGGTGATGTGTAGCATATACCAGAGTCGATTGTCTTGCCTCAATCTAATTAGTACCTCTGCCCGGTGCTCTCTACCCATGGCCTAACCCATTACCACCTCGAGCCTGACCGTGGCCTCTCAGTGGCTGTTAAACACCCCTCTACGACTGTGCAGTACTCAAACCAGAAGCTTGCATCTGATCTGGCCTCCGTGGACACTCTCTGATACGGAACTCCAATGAACCACACCTCAAATATGCCCCAATTCTTTTCCAGAGCTCGCCGTGATGGCGTCTCCCACAATAGGCATAAAGATGTTAACCAGTAGCAACCATAGGGACCCCACTCTAACCTGCCCATCCGCTCTGGCCTTTTTCTTAGGCCTCTGAACGGAACTCGAGGGCTTCGAATCCCTCATATTCCTCCCTCTCTCTTTCTCACGGTTCTGGCGCTCAGTGCGCTTAACCTTTTTAGCGATCTTCACCTTATCCACTAGTGCAGCAAAGCCTCGCTCACTTGGTGGAGCTATCAGAACTCTTAAGCTATCTCTGAGGCCGTCCTCGAAGCGAACACATTGCTCGTACTCATTCGCCACCATACCTCTTGCATAGCGGTTCAGCATTAAGAACTCGGCTCATATTCAGCCAATAACTTGTCCCCCTAAGTTAGATTTAAAAACTCTCTCCTCTGGACATCTGATAACCCAAAATATAAACATATTTTAACCCCAGATTCAGCATACTTTTGGATGATTTTTTCCTTTAATTATGGAAATAGGTGCTTCTAATCCTTTGTTTTTATGTTTTGTACTCAGGAGAGCATCGAACGATGAAAAGAGCATGAAACGGGCCAAAAATAGAGAAATTGGGCCAAAGCACAAATTCCACACGGCTTGGGCACAAGACCACACGACCGTGCCTCTTAAGAAGAGTCGACCATGGCCTGGACCCTGAAATACATGGCTGTGCCTCATCAACAGGTTCGACCATGGCCTGGCCTCTAATCACACGGGCGTGTGCCATAGGCGTGGCCTTACCACAGGAAAGAAGAATTCTATTCGGATTAGGATACTTTTGGGCTAAGTAAGGCATCTCGAAGCCTATATAAACACCCTATGAGGTAACTGAAAAGGGGGTTCAACGAGAGTTCGACAGAAGCCTTCTGTCAGGGCTTTTCGGGCATTCAGCTAGGCCTAGGAGTCGAGCCAGAGAAGCTGAATACAGGGATTTACTCGAAGGAAGCCAGTTGGTTCATCTCAAGAAGCCAAAATCATACTCAAGACGGAGGAACTCTCCTTTAATTCTTTCAGGGGGTTTTAGGGTTTTATTATGTTTTGTTTTATATTTTCTTCTGAGATGTTTTCTTTTACTATTATGAACTAAACCCTTAGATACCTGAGAGGGATGAAACCTAAGACGGATCTTGTTGTTATTATCTGAGCTGTATGATAAATACTTGATTTGTTCTTAATTATGTGTTCTTAATTCTTGTTTTGGTATTTTTGGGATATTGATTCAAGCATTCATGCTCTTAAGCAGAAGAGGAATACACCCTGTTTAAGAGTAGATCTAGCATAGTTAAGCGGAGTTGAACGCAACCCTAGAGTTAGGATGACATAAATTTACCGGATTAGGGTCAAACCTAATACAGGAGTCCATAGATCGAATTAATGCAATTCCAGGGGTTTTATTAGAAAGAGATTTCAATTAATCAACCTAGGGTTAGACATTAGTTGCCTCAAGAGAGCTATTAATATAACTTAGGGAATCCTATAGATCAAGTCAAGTGAATAAATCGTCTAATCCAGAGTTAGAAAACAAGTGAAGTCTAGGTGGATTCTTCCTCGGGTATTGTCTAAATCAATCAGTTTTCCTCTCAAGTCTTTCCTGAATTTCCTTTCTTTGTCTTCGCATCTTTAGCTTAGTAATTAGTTAACTTTAGATTAGATAAAAAAATCCCTTAATTCTTAGGCTAGATAATAGAAAGAAAGTTAGTATTAGTACTTTTGGTTCATTTGGGTTCAACAATCTGGTCTCGCCATTAAACTATACTATTGTTCGATAGGTGCGTTTTCCTCCATCATTTTCTTAGTTAGTTTCCAGGTTCGATGATTCTTTTTATAAATTTTTAAGACTCTCACACATGATCAAGTTTTTGGCGCCATTGTCGGGGAACTGAAATATTAAGAACGCTCAATTTTTATTACTTTAGCCATTTTTTATTACTATTGCAATTTATTTTCATTATTATTTTTATTTTTATTTTTTTTACTTCCCTAGTTTTGCCTTATTTGCTTTTGGAAGATAATTGGACTTTATAGAGGAGATGACATTGAATAATTATCAGTGGCAATTCATGAGGACAAAGCCTACTGAAGTAGCTAGTGTCTTCAACTTTGACACGGTTACCATGCTATCAAATTAGGTAGAGAAGATGAATAAAAAGATTGACAGCATATGTAACTCTTTGCAGGTACATCTGGTAATACAGTACGATACGAATGGAAGAGGAGTGAACAACACAGAATATCTATCCTTCAACCCTAGCACAGAGAACGAACAAGTCCACTATATGGGTAACTATTCTAGACCTCAAAATAATTTTTATAGTGACACTTATAATGTAGGTTGGAGGTACCATCCCAATTTTTCATGGGTTGATCAAAGTAGTCAAAGTTCGGAACTTCCTCTAGATTTTCAACAACCACATCACCAATAGGAACAGGAGTCAAACCTTGAGGAGATGCTGACAAAATTTATAGCGGTATCAGAAACTCATTTCCAAAACACCGAAATAGCACTCAAAATTTAAGAAGCATCGTTTCAAGAGATCAAAAACCAATTAGGGCAACTTGCTAAGCTGATCTCAAAAAGACCACAAGGTATCTGGCCTAGCAACACTAAAACTAATCCTAGAGAGCAACCTCAAGCAATAACTACTCACGATAGTGAAGGGTTAGATGTACCAACATTGACGCAAGAGAATTTGGTAGAGGAAGGTAAGGTTGAGGTAAGCCATGATAAACCAAACTCGGTAATTACATAGTACCAACAACGTGTGTCGTCCCCCAATGCGATAAAGAAAGACCACACAGAGGAACAATTCGGTAAATTTCTTAAACCTCCAAAGAAATTATATATTAACTTGCCGTTTCTTGAAGCTCTTTCGCAGATGCCAGATCCTAGACCTCGTGTCGATAAAGAAGAAATTCATGAGAAACGAAGGCTTTTGATCGATGAACTTGACGAGTGGAAGACACACTTCAAAGAAAAACTAAAAATACATGAAGCAAAAATGAGGCAACTCCACGACAAACTTAACGATGAGATAACCCAGCTTAAGATAGGAGATCAGGTACTCAAAATCTTCCCAGACAGAACAGTCGAGGTAACGAATCCTAAATTTATCACTTTTAAGGTAAACACTACTCTACTCAAACTATATATCAATAACTAAATTGATTGCATGAGAAAGGATTTCCACCTCCTCAAACCACCATGATTGTGTGAATGAGAGGTAAGTCTAGCTTAAGACTTTAAACGAGCGCTTATCGGGAGGAAACCCGAGCACTAACCCTACTAATTAGTTTAGTTTTATTTATTTTCATGTTTAGGCACCGGTTTCCATACTCACATGGTCTTGAACACAGCCGTAGCCGTGGCCGTGTGGGTACCCCAGGTAGGTAAAAGGGTGTGGCCGTAGTTGTGTAGAAGCAGGACAAAATTTTTCCCAAAACATGGGCTGCATCTCTAATTAAACCCCTTTCTTCCTTTTTCTTTTCCAGTTGTCTTTCCTATTTTATTTTCCATTATTTAATTTTACTTTTATTTTTTATTTTCTTCTTATTCTTTATGGCAATTAGGTTTAGATCAGGATACAATAAAATTCATCCGGCTACTTTGAGGATTCAAGTTCAAACAACTCGAGGCACTCCCTATGTTTCTCTTCAACTCCATCCAAAATTCAGGAAGTTTCACTTCACTCTCTATCTTTTGATCTTATCACTATATTGTTAGTTTTTATATTTTTGTACATTGAGGACAATATACATCTTAAGTGTGGGAGGGTGAAAATTATTTAGAAAAAAGTGCCTAACTTTTTGCATTATTCTTAAATCCCTAAATGAGATTCTGTCTTAAAGTAATTTTCTAATATCACTAATTAAAATGAAATTCATGTTGATTCATGATTTTATTGATATGTTTTAGATTAAGCTATTGATAATTGTGCAATGATGATTTAAACTTCAAGATACTAGAGAATCAAGCATGATGAATCTATTTACAAAAATTAAAATTTTTTATTAGGTTGTCTACCTGAATCCAATTGTTACCTTGAAATTTGAAATTTACAAAATTGATATTAAAAACCCATAATTTTTGTGAGATTTTGAGCTTTTTAGAGCATACATTCTTTTCGTGCTCACTTTTATTTATTATAAGTGTGTCAACATTGATTTGTTATTCTTGAACTTGCTTCTATTATACATGTCAAGACCACATTATTGATTTGATATACAAAGATGATTAAGGCACTTAGGATTTAACCCACTTACCCCACTAAAAGCCTACCCTCATAATTGACCCCTAGTGAACCCCTTTGATCCTAACAACCTTTTTATTAACTCACCCACTAATATTAACCCAAAACCCATCTTGTATTTGTTATTACCATTCCTTTTGACTACCCTTCTATCGAGACTTGATTTGATCAGTTGCCTAAATACATTATTTTAGTAGTTGAATTTTTTTTATGTATTACTTGATTTTTTCTTTAAAAAAATCAATCAAAGTATATTCACTGTTAGTTTTGTGATTAAGCGAGCTTATACGTTTAATTTCAACATCTTGAATAAGAAGCTTGTATTATTACTATTACAAGTTTTCAATTGATGTAATTATTCATTTTATTAGTTCATTTTTGTAGTTAGGTAATTTGTCAATTCAATCTCGATTCTAACCCTTTTAATTCAGCCTTTATTCATACCGTTAACCTAAGCCCCGTTACAACCCTTTTTAAAGACCTTTTGATTTGTGTACCATCTCATTTTACAATGGTGGAGATTTGATTTTCATGCATGCCTATGGGATTAACTTTTCATGTTTGACTGATAAGTGCTTTATTTTGGAACCTTAAAGACCTCAAGTGATTTGAGTGAACTTTAGTGTGGATGTCAACTTTTGTCGATTTGAATTAAAGGTAATTATTTAGATAAAGGGAAAACACCTGTGCTTTCATACTAAAAACTCATGACTTTGATTGTTTGAATCTTTAGGAGTCTTTGAGTTGAATTATCCATGTATAAATTATCTATAAATTATGATGAAACATTATCAAAAAATATTATGAATAGAGGAAGTTCATTTTAATTGTGAGTTGAGAATTTTGCTTGAGGACAAGAAAAAGCTTAAGTGTGAGGGTATTTGATAAACCGAAATATGAACATATTTATTCCCACATTAAGCATACTTTTGGATTATTTTTCCCTTTAATTATGGAAATAGGTTGTAACACCCCAAACCCGGTCAACACCATGACCGAATCCGGTATGTCACATGAGAAAACGCTTTCTAAGAAAACAAGTTATAAATTAAATTTTGTAGTAGGGAGGGGGGTCATTATATAAAAACTGGTTGTTTTTAACTGACTTAAAAAAATTGTACTGTCTCCTATTTCAAGGAAGCTAATCGTTTCATTTCAAAAGTAGGAAACAGTTTTAGTTTGATTATCAAAACTGATTCCAACTGACTTTTTAAGTAAACCGTGTTAACCTATTTATACTGCTTGTTGGTTTTTACCCGATGGTAAAGTTTTAGAAAAACCCGATAGTTCGTGCAACCTCAGAAAACACTCATTTTAAGGCATGCAGATTTGTTTAATTTATATTAAAACTTCATGGAAAAGAAGTAAAGCAAATCAATAAACCCCAAATTTAAGTTAGCGGCCTTATTACAACTTAAAAACCAAATTTAAAGTATGTAAACCAAAGTAATAGTCAAAAACAGAACCCGAAAAACAATGAGCATGGCCACCTCGAGTTCGCCCCGGCTCCGAATCCACGATCTAAGAGTTACCTACAAAATCAAACATCGGGATGAGTCATAGAGACTCAGTGTGTAATCCCCCACCCTGAAAATAGCAATGCTCGTACACGATTTCATAAGTCAAGACGCAAGTCATGCAATCCCAAAACCTAACCATCCGTACTCCAGTATCTACCCCGTGTGGTCAAAACCACTGGTGACCGTACTCACAAATAATATCTATGTGGTCAGAACCACTGGTGACCGTAGTCATAAATAATATGGTGGGGCAACCCACCTTGTGGTCAAAACCAATGATGACGATCCCATATCCATATGTGGGGCCAACCCACAGTGGTGCTAGACCATAGGGGCAAGTCACAAAGATAGCAATATGTAGTCAAAACCACTGGTGGTCAAAACCACTGAACTTAGTCACAAATAATATCGAAAGTGGGGCCAACCCACTGTGTGGTCAAAACCACTGGTGACAGTCTAAATCATCCTTCCCACTCCTCTCATCATACCCACTTAATGTACGTACTATTAATGGCATAAATATCATGCTTAACAATCAGAGATTACATGGCATGGCATATGTAGATTTTAACAAGGCATTCAATGTTAACCAAACAGAGTGGACTTACATGGAGTCCTCACTTTTTACCCACAAGGGTAACATACCATTTCAATCGGTATCCAGCTTTTGGCAATTACATAATATAACATATTAACAGATGAAGTGTGTAGAGTTACACACCTTATTACTCGTAAAATGATGCTCTCTACGTCAGTACTGTCGTTAATCGACACCACCGCTATTTGACTATTACGCTGCTCAAGTGTTCGCCCACACCTAGGTGGCCAATCTCGAACCGCTGACACTGCCCTCTTTTTGAACTTTGGGGCTGGGGTCTCAGATCCAACCCCTCCTAACGCTAGGTTAGCCTTCGAATCCATAGTACACCTTATGACTAAATCAGGTTAAAGCAGTGACTAAACATAATGAACTAAAACCCAAAGTTAGACCCCTTACCTAAATCGACAAGAACCCAAGGTTCTAAACGTGACTCACAACCAATGAATCACAAAGATTCACACCAGGTGGCGTCAACAAAATCCCCTGCATTCAGCCAAGCATCAAATAACTTTGACCTTCTGCCTTCGGCACATAATGCAATAAAGAAATATCAAAACGATGGAACACTTACCTCACACTACAAAATCGATTGGAAGAGACAACTAACCAACAACAACGATCCACTACAAACAAAAGACCCGTAAGCAGGTTGAGTGCCAAAGGCTTCGGCTTTTCTTACTATAGCAAACGAAATAGAAGAAAAAGAATAGATATGTGAATATGCCAAGGAGATTCGACCATAAGAACAAAAGAGAAGATGAGATCTTACCTAGTTCAGAGTTTCCGTTTCGGCTTTGAGAACCAAAGAATGGGAAAGAAAGATGAATGGGGATTTGGCTTTCAGTGAGTGAAAAGATGATGAGAAAAATAGGAGAATGTAGTTTCGGTTAACAACAGGATGAAAGTGAAAAAAATTTGAAAAGGAGAAGTGATATGTGAAGTTTCGGTTCTTATGGTTTTGGCAAGAGAAAAAATCGCAACTGTTGTGTGGTAAGCAAGGTGGATTTGGCTAAGCACTAAAGAAGTAAAAAGAAGAAAAGATGAGGAGAAGTTTAGGAGAGCATTTGGCTTTGAGTAGATGAGAGAAAAAGAAAATGTAAAAATGTCCAAAGAGAGGGGTTTAGTTTCGGCACCCAAAAAGAAATGAGAAGAAAAAATCTAAAGTTCCCTAACTAGCTGAATTTGCACACTACACCCAGGCCTACACCCACATTTGGCCACCTCCCTAAACTAGCAAACCAAAATCAAAAATGGAAGGAACCCCCACCCCAAGTTTCAGCACACTCTTAACACACAAGAACCGAATGCCAACCCCTACCACCTCTCAAATTTTGGGCACACACCCAAACGCCCTTCAAACTCTATGCTGTCCCCCCTCCTTTCTCCTTGAACTTCTCTCATCCACTCATTCAAACAACTTGAATGAGTCAAACTTCCTACATTCACTCTTCTCCAACCATTCAAATACGTTGACTCCTTTATCACTCTTCCATCGGAGTCCATCCTGAGCACACCACCTCCCTAGCTTTGGCTTCAAAATAATAAGAAGAAAAGAAGATTTCTGCTGCTCGAACCTAGGTCCCCCAGCATGCTTGAGGTGTCACTCCCCTTGTGCCCAAGTAGCGCCTCCATTGCCACTTTACCAAGGTACTTCTTGTGACACAATCCACCATCAGCACCCTTAACCCCTAACATCAGTAGATCTCCCCTTCGAAAGCCCAAAACGCAAATTTCTACTAAGACTCAGGGCTACTCCTGGTTCAAGCCTAGACCCTAAAATAGTCCAAACTTACATACCTAACATACAATACACATGCAACCACACGAAATGCAAAGGCCCCGATTTATGGATGTTACATAGATGCTCCTAATCCTTTGTTTTCATGTTTTGGACTCAAGAGAGCACCGAAGAATGAAAAGAATGTGAAACGGGCCAAAAATGGCAAAATTAGGCCAAAGCACGAATTCCACGTGGCCTAGGCCCAAGACCACGCGGCCATGCCTCTTAAGAAGAGTCGACCATGGCTTGGACCCCAAAATGCACGGTTGTGCCTCATCAACAGGTTCGACCATGGCCTGGCCTTGAATCACACTGGCGTGTGCCATGGGCGTCTATTCAGATTAGGATACTTTCGGGCTAAGTAAGGCATCTCGAAGCCTATATAAACACCCTATGAGGTAACCTAAAAGGGGGTTCGATGAGAGTTCAACAGAAGCCTTCTGTCAGGGCTTTTCGGGCTTTCAACTAGGCCAATGAGCTGAGCCAGAGAAGCTGAATACAAGGATTTACTTGAAAGAAGCCAGTTGGTTCATCTCAAGAAGTCGGAATCATACCCAAGATGGAGGAATTCTTCTTTAATTCCTTCAGGGGGTTTTAGGGTTTTCTTATGTTTTATTTTATATTTTCTTTTGAGCTGTTTTCTTTGAATATTATGAACTAAACCCTCAGATACCAAAGAGGGATGAAACCTAAGATGGATCTTGTTATTTCTATCTGAGCTGTATGATAAATACTTGATTTGTTCTTAATTATGTGTTCTTGATTCTTGTTTTGGTATTTTCGAGATATTGATTCAAGCATTCATGCTCTTATATAGAGGAGGAATAGACCCTGTTTAAGTGTAGATCTAGCATAGTTAAGCGGAGTTGAACGCAACCCTAGATATAGGATGACGTAATTTTTTCAGATTAGGGTCAAACCTAAAATGGGAGTCCATAGATTGAGTTAATACAATTCTAGGGGTTTTAATTAGAAAGAGATTTTAATTAATCAACCTATGGTTAGACGTTAGTAGCCTCAAGAGAGGTATTAATATAACTTAGAGAATCCTACGGATCAATTCATGTGAATAAATCATCTAGTTCAAAGTTAGATAACAAGTGAAGTCTAGGTGGATTCTTCCTCGGGTATTGTATAAATCAATCAATTTTCCTCTCAAGTCTTTCCTTAATTTCTTTTCTTTATCTTCGCATCTTTAGCTTAGTAATTAGTTGATTTTAGACTAGATAAACAAATCCCTTAATTCTTAGGCTAGATAATAGAAAGAAAGTTAGTATTAGTACTTTTGGTTCCTCTGGGTTCAACAATCCGATCCTGCCACTAAACTATACTATTGTTCGATAGGTGCGCTTGCCTCCATCGTTGTCTTAGTTAGTTTCCAGGTTCGATCATTTTTTTATAAATTTTTAAGACTCCGACACATGACCAAGTTTTTGGCGCCATTGCCGGGGAATTGAAATATTAAGAACGCTCAATTTTTATTACTTTAGCCATTTTTTTATTATTATTGTAATTTATTTTCATTATTATTATTATTATTATTTGTTTTTACTTTCCTAGTTTTCCCTTATTTGCTTTTGGCAGATAATTGTACTTTATAGAGGAGATGGCATTGAATAATTATCAGTGACAATTCATGAGGACAAAGCCTACTGAAGTAGCCAGTGTCTTCAACTTTGACGCAGTTACCATGCTATGAAATTAGGTAGAGATGATGAAAAAAAAAATTGACGGCGTATGTAATTCTTTGCAGATACATCCGGTAATACAGTACGATATGAATGGAAGAGGGGTGAACAACACAGAATGTCTATCCTTCAACCCTAGCATAGAGAACGAACAAGTCCACTATATGGGTAACTACTCTAGACCTCAAAATAATTTTTATAGTGACACTTATAATGCAGGTTGGAGGTACCATCCAAATTTTTCATGGGATGATCAAAGTAGTCAAAGACCGGAACTTTCTCCAGATTTTCAACAACCACATCACCAATAGGACCAGGAGTCGAACCTTGAGGAGATGCTGACAAAATTTATAGCGGTGTCAGAAACTCATTTGCAAAACACCAAAATAGCACTCAAAATTTAAGAAGCATCGTTTCAAGAGATCAAAAACCAATTAGTGCAACTTGCTAAGTTGATCTCAGAAAGACCACAAGGTATCTGGTCTAGCAACACCGAAACTAATCCTAGAGAGCAACCTCAAGCAATAACTACTCACGATAGTGAAGGGTTAGATGTACCAACATTGATGCAAAAGAATTTGGTAGAGGAAGGTAAGGTTGAGGTAAGCCATGATAAACCAAACCCGGTAATTACATAGTACCGACAACGTGTGTCATCCCCCAATGCGATAAAGAAAGCCACACAGAGGAACAATTCGGTAAATTTCTTAAACCTCCAAAGAAATTACATATTTACTTGCCATTTCTTGAAGCTTTTTCGCAGATGCCAGATCCTAGACCTTGTGTCGATAAAGAAGAAATTCATGAGAAACGAAGGCTTTTGATCGATGAACTAGACGTGTGGAAGACACACTTCAAAGAAAAACTAAAAATACATGAAGCAAAAATGAGGCAACTCCATGACAAACTTAACGATGAGATAACCCAGCTTAAGATAGGAGATGAGGTACTCAAAATCTTCCCAGACGGAACAGTCGAGGTAACGAATCCTAAATTCAACACTTTTAAGGTAAACACTACTCGACTCAAACTATATATCAATAACTGAATTGATTGCATGAGAAAGGATTTCCACCTCCTCAAACCACCATGATTGTGCGAATGAGAGGTAAGTCTAGCTTAAGACTTTAAACGAGCGCTTCTCGGGAGGCAACCCGAGCACTAACCCTACTAATTAGTTTAGTTTTATTTATTTTCATGTTTCGGCGCCAGTTTCCATACTCACATGGTCTTGAACACAGCTGTAGCCGTAGCCGTGTAGGTACCCCAGGCAGGTAAAAGGGCGTGGCCATAGTCGTGTAGAAGCAGGACAAAATTTTTCCCAAAACATAGGTTGCATCTCTATTTAAACCCCATTCTTCCTTTTTCTTTTCCAGTTGTCTTTCCTCTTTTATTTTCCATTATTTAATTTTACTTTTATTTTTTATTTTCATCTTATTCTTTATGGCAATTAGGTTTAGATCAGAGACAATAAAATTCATCCAGCTACTTTGAGGATTCAAGTTCAAACAGCTCAAGGCACCTCCTATGTTTCTCTTCAACTCCATCCAAAATTCAAGAAGTTTCACTTCTCCCTCTATCTTTTGATTTTATCAGTATATTGTTAGTTTTTATATCTTTGTACATTGAGGACAATGTACATCTTAAGTGTGGAAGTGTGAAAATTATTTAGAAAAAAGTGCCTAACTTTTTGCATTATTCTTAAATCCCTAAATGAGATTACGTCTTAAAGTAATTTTCTATTATCACTAATTAAAATAAAATTCTGTTGATTCATGATTTTTATTGATATGTTTTAGATTAAGTCATTGATAATTGTGCAATGATGATTTAAACTTCAAGATACTAGAGAATCAAGCATGATGAATCTATTTTTAAAAATTAAAATTTTTTATTAGGTTGTTTACCTAAATCCAATTGTTACCTTCAAATTTGAAATTTACAAAGTTGATATCAAAAACCCATAATTTTTGTGAGATTTTGAGCTTTTGAGAGCATACATTCTTTTCGTGCTCACTTTTATTTATTATGAGTGTGTCAACATTGATTTGTTATTCTAGAACTTGCTTCTATTATACATGTCAAGACCGCACTATTGATTTGATATACAAAGATGATTAAGGCACTTAGGATTTAACCCACTTACTCCACTAAAAGCCTACCCTCATAATTGACCCCTAGTGAACCCATTTGATCCTAACAATATTTTTATTAACTCACCCACTAATATTAACCCAAAACCCATCTTGTATTTGTTATTACCATTCCTTTTGACTACCCTTCTATCAAGACTTGATTTGATCAGTTGCCTAGATACATTATTTCAATAGTTGAAAATTTTTTTATGTATTTACTTGATTTGTTCTTTAAAAAAAAATCAATCAAAGTATATTCACTGTTAGTTTTGTGATTAAGCGAGCTTATACGTTTAATTTCAACATCTTGAACAAGAAGCTTGTATTATTAGTATTACAAGTTTTCAATTGATGTAATTATTCATTTTACTAGTTCATTTTTGTAGTTAGGTAATTTGTCAATTCAATCTTGATTCTAACCCTTTTAATTCAGCTTTTATCCACACCGTTAACCTAAGCCCCGTTACAACCCTTTTTAAAGACCTTTTGATTTGTGTGCCACTCATTTTACAGTGGTGGAGATTTGATTTTCATGCACGCCTATGGGATTAACTTTTCATGTTTGACTGATAAGTGCTTTATTTTTGAACCTTGAACACCTGAGTGATTTGAGTGAACTTTAGTGAGAATGTCAACTGTTGTCGATTTTGAATTAAAGGTAATTATTCGGATAAAGGGAAAACACTGTGCTTTCATACTAAAAACTCATGACTTTGATTGTTTGAATCTTTAGGAGTCTTTGAGTTGAATTATCCATGTATAAATTATCGTTGAATTATGATGAAACATTATCAACAAATATTATGAATAGAGGAAGTTCATTTTAATTGTGAGTTGAGAATTTTGCTTGAGGACAAGAAAAAGCTTAAGTGTGAGGGTATTTTATAAACCGAAATATGAACATATTTATTCCCACATTAAGCATACTTTTGGATTATTTTTCCCTTTAATTATGGAAATAGGTTGTAACATCCCAAACCCGGTCAACACCACGACCGAATCCGGTATGTCACATGAGAAAATGCTTTCTAATAAAACAAGTTATGAATTAAATTTTGTAGTAGGGAGGGGTCATTATATAAAAACCAGTTGTTTTTAACAGACTTAAAAAAAAATTGTACTATCTTCTATTTCAAGGAAGCTAATCTTTTCATTTCAAAAGCAGGAAACAGTTTCAGTTTGATTATCAAAATCGATTCCAACTGACTTTTTAAGTAAACCGCGTTAACCTATTTATACTGCTTGCTAGTTTTTACCCAATGGTAAAGTTTTAGAAAAACACGATAGTTTGTGCAACCTCAGAAAACACTCATTTTAATGCATGTAGATTTGTTTAATTTATATTAAAACTTCATGGAAAAGAAGTAAAACAAATCAATAAACCCCAAATTTAAGTTAGCGGCCTTATCACAACTTAAAAACCAAATTTAAAGTATGTAAACCAAAGTAATAGTCTAAAACAAAACCCAAAAAACAATGAGCATGGCCACCTCAAGTCCGCCCCGACTCCAAATCCGCAATCTAAGAGTTACCTGCAAATTCAAATATCGGGGTGAGTCATAGAGACTCAGTGTGTAATCCCCCATCTCGAAAATAGCAATGCTCGTACGCGATTTCATAAGTTAACACGCAAGTCATGCAATCCCAAAACCTAACCATCCATACTCCAGTATCTACCCCGTGTGGTCAAAACCACTGGTGGTCAAAACCACTGGTGACCGTAGTCACAAATAATATCTGTGTGGTCAGAACCACTGGTGACCGTAGTCACAAATAATATCTGTGTGGTCAGAACCACTGGTGACCGTAGTCACAAAAAATATGGTGGGGCCAACCCACCTTGTGGTCAAAACCACTGATGACGATCCCATATCCATATGTGGGGCCAACCCACGGTGGTGCTAGACTATAGGGACAAGTCACAAAGATAGCAATATGTGGTCAAAACCACTGGTGGTCAAAACCACTGAGACTTAGTCACAAATAATATCGAAAGCGGGGCCAACCCACTGTGTGGTCAAAACCACTGGTGACAGTCTAAATCATCCTTCCCCCTCCTCTCATCATACCCACTTAATGTACATACTATTCATGGCATAAATATCATGCTTAACAATCAGAGATTACATGGCATGGTATATGCAGATTTTAACAAGGCATTCAACGTTAACCAAATAGAGTGGACTTACCTGGAGTCCTCGCTTTTTACCTACAAGGGTAACGTACCATTTCAACCGGTATCCGGCTTTTGGCAATTACACAATATAACATATTAACAAATGAAGTGTGTAAGAGTTACACACCTTATTACTCAGAACGACGCTCTCTCACTATTTGGTATTGTCGTTAATCGACACCACCGCTATTTGACTACTACTTTTGCCGGTGTTCGCCCACCGTGTGGCCAATCCCGAACCGCCAACACTGCCCTCTTTTTGAACTTAGGGGCTAGGGTCTCAGATCCAACCCCTCCAAATGCTTGGTTAGCCTTCGAATCCATAATACACCTTATCACTAAATCAGGTTAAAGCAGTGACTAAACATAATGAACTTAAACCCAAAGTTAGAACCCTTACCTAAATCGACAAGAACCCAAGGTTCTAAACGTGACTCACAACCAACGAATCCCAAAGATTCAGATCAGGTGGCATCAACACAATCCCCTGAATTCAGCCAAGCATCAAATAACTTTGACCCTCTGCCTTCAGCACTTAATGCAATAAAGAAATATCAAAACGATGGAACACTTACCCCACACTACAAAATCGATTGGAAGAGACAACTAACCAACAACAATGATCCACTGCAAACAAAAGACCCGCAAGTAGGTTGAGTGCCAGAGGCTTCAGCTTTTCTTACTATAGCAAACGAAATAGAAGAAAAAGAATAGAGATGTGAATATGTCAGGGAGATTCGGCCATAAAAACAAAAGAGAATATGAGATCTTACCTAGTTCAGAGTTGCGATTTTGACTTTGAGAACCAAAGAATGGGAAAGAAAGATGAATGGGGATTCGATTCAAGAGAGTGAAAAGATGATGAGAAAAATAGGAGAATGTAGTTTCGGTTAACAACAGAATGAAAGTGAAAAAAAAAATGGAAAAGGAGAAGTGATATGTAACGTTTCAGTTCTTATGGTTTTGGCAAGAGAATAAATCACAACTGTTGTGTGGTAAGCAAGGAGGATTCGGCTAAGCACTGAAGAAGTAAAAAGAAAAAAAGATGTGAAGTTTAGGAGAGCATTCAGCTTTGAGTAGATGAGATAAAAAGAAAATGTAAAAATACCCAAAGAGAGGGGTTTAGTTTCGGCACCCAAAAAGAAATGAGAAGAAAAACTCTAAAGTCCCCTAACTAGTCAAATTTGCACACTACACCCAGGCTTATACCCACATTCGGCCACCTCCCTAAACTAGCAAACCAAAATCGAAAATGGAAGGAACCCCCACCACAGGTTTCGGCACACTCCTAACACACAATAACTGAATGCCCACACCTACCACCTCTCAAATTTCGGCCACACACCCCAACTCCCTTCAAACTATATGCCGTCCCCCTTCCTTTTTCCTTGAACTTCTCTTATCCACTCATTCAAACAAATTAAATAAGTCAAACTTCCTACATTCACTTTTCTCCAACCATTCAAATATGTTGACTTCTTCAACACTCTTCCACCAGAGTCAATCCTGAGCACACCACCTCCCTAGATTTGGCGTCAAAAGAATAAGAAGAAAAGAAGATTTCTGCTGCTCGAACCTAGGTCCCCCAGCATGCTTGAGTCGTCACTCCCCTTGTGCCCAAGTAGAGCCTCCCTTGCCACTTTACCAAGGTACTTCTTGTGACACAATCTGCCACCATCTACCCTTAACCCCTAACGATAGTAGCTCTCCCCTTCGAAAGCCCAAAACGCAAATTTCTGCTAAGACTCAGGCCTACTCCTGGCTCAAGCCTAGACCCTAAAATAGTCCAAACTAATGTACCTAACATACAATACACATGCAACCACATGAAATGCAAAGGCACCAATTTAAGGTGTTACAGTTATACCCCCCTTAAAAATAGTTTCGGCCTCGAAATTACCTGATCAAAAGAGTTGAGGGTATTGCTGCCGCATCGCATCTTCCGGTTCCCACATGGCTTCATCCGTTCCGTGATTCCGCCATAACACCTTCACTAAAGGAACTGACTTCCTACGCAGAACTTTGACATCCCGATCTAGAATCTGCATTGGTTCTTCCTCAAAGGACAAATCTAGACTCACCTCTATCTCCTCTACTGGCACAACATGTGATGGATCTGATAGATAGTGCCTAAGCATGGAAACATGGAATACGTCATGGATCTGACTCAATTCCACTGGGAACTCGAGCTGATAAGCTACTGGTCCCACATGCCTTAATACATTTTACGGACCGATGAATCGAGGGCTTAGCTTGCCCTTCCGACCAAATCTCAACACTTTCTTCCATGGCGACACCTTAAGAAAGACCCTGTCACCCACTGCGAACTCTATATCTCTTCGTTTAAGATCTGTATAAAACTTCTGCCTGTCCGAAGCCTCCTTCAGACGAGCCCGAATCAGCTTAACCTTATCCTCTGTTTCAGCCACTAGCTCTGGACCCAACAACTGACGCTCTCCCAATTCTGTCCAACACGTAGGGGTACGACACCTCCGTCCATACAGTGCTTCATACGGTGCCATCTGGATACTTTCTTGGTAACTGTTGTTGTATGCAAACGGTAGATATTCCTCCCAACTACCTCTGAAATCCAAAACACAACCCCTCAGCATATCTTATAAAATTTGAATTACTTTCTCTAACTGTCCATCTAATTGCGGATGAAATGCCGTACTGAAATCTAGCCTTGTACCCAATACCTGGTGCAACGCTTTCCAGAATCTTGATGTAAATCGAGGATCCCTGTCCGAAATAATCGATACTAGCACCCCATGCAATCTCACTATCTCTGCAACATACAACTTAGCCAACTTTTGGAGTGAGTAATCCACCCGAACTGGTATGAAATGAGCTGATTTTGTCAGACGGTCCACAATTACCCAGACTGAATCCTTCTTGCTTGGCGTAAGGGGTAGCCTAGTGACGAAATCCATCGTAATCCTTTCCAACTTCCACTGTGGAATCTTCACCGTTGCAACAGACCTGAAGGTAACTGATGTTCAGCTTTAACTTACTGGAATGTCAAACACTCACGAATTCTGTTACTTCTCCTTTCAAACCTGGCCACCAAAACTATTCCCGCAAATCCCAGTACATCTTGCTACCTCTCGGATGCATAGCATATGGGCTGCTATGAGCTTCCTGCAGAATCGTCTGCCTTAACTCGACGTCTTTCGGTATACAAACTTCCCCTGGAGACACAACACTCCCTCGCTATTCAAACTATAACCTTCCAATCCATCATTCTGCACTTGTAACCTCCGAGCACTTAGAACCTCATCTTTTAGCTGTTCCTCCTTAATCTGATTTACCCAAGTCGGCTTAATCTGTAACTCCACTAATAGACTCTCGTCATCAAATAGACTAAGGTGGGAAAACAGTACTTTTAAATCTGCTACCACCTTGCGGCTCAACTCGTCAGCCACAACGTTAGCCTTACCCGGATGGTATTCAATCGAACAATCGTAGTCTTTCAACAACTCGATCCACCTACGCTGCCTCAAATTCAATTCCTTTTGAGTCAAGAGATACTTCAAACTATTGTGATCCGTGTAGACTATCGATTTCTCCCCATATAAGTAATGCCTCCATATTTTCAGAGCAAAAACCACTGCAGCCAACTCCAGATCATGTGTCAGATATTCACTTTGTGAAGCCTCAACTGCCGAGACGCATACGCTGCTACTTTCCCTTTTGCATCAGCACACAACCCAAACCAGTATGCGACGCATCACAATAAACCATGAACGCTTTCCCTGCTTCAGGCTGAATCAACACCGGAGCTTCTGCCAAAATCCTTTTTAACTTATCAAAACTTTTCTACTGCTTGTCTAACCACACAAATGGAACTCTTTTTCTCAGCAACTTGGTTACCGGTGCTGCAATCAAGAAAAACCCTTCCACAAATCTTCTGTAATATCCTGCCAAACCTAGAAAACTTCGAATCTCCGCTACAGACTTAGGTGGTTTCCAGTCCAACACTGCCTCAATCTTTCGATGATCTACCCTAATCCCCTCAACTGACACCACATGACCCAAGAAAGTTACCTCCTCTAGCTAGAACTCGCATTTACTAAACTTTGTGAATAATTGCTTCTCTCTCAGAATCTGCAAAACAACACGCAGATGGGAATCATGCTCCTCATCAGATTTTGAGTACACCAATATGTCGTCTATGAATACCACCATGAAGCGATCCAAGTACGGCTGAAACACTCGATTCATCATGTCCACGAATGCTGCCAGTGCATTGGTCAACCCAAACGGCATTACCAAGAACTCGTAGTGCCCATAACAAGTACGAAATGCAATTTTTTGAATATCAGCCTCCTTTACCTTAAGCTGGTGATACCTCGACCTTAGATCAATCTTAGAGAAGACTGATGCACCCTTAAGTTGATCAAACAGGTCATCTATCCTCGACAATAGGTACTTGTTCTTGATCATCAACTTATTCAGTTGTCGATAATCTATACACATCTGCATCGTATCGTATTTCTTCTTAACAAATAGCACAGGCGCTCCCCAAGGTGATACACTCGGTCGGATAAAACCTCGATCTAGCAACTCCTGAATCTATGCTTTTAGCTCTATCAACTCCTTCGGTACCATCCTATACGGGGTAATAGACACTAGCGTGGTTCCCGGTAACAAGTCTATCCCAAATTTGACCTCGCGATCTGGAGGCAGACCTGGAAGCTCTTCTGGAAATACATCAGCAAACTCTTTCACCCTTCAGACATCCCCTACAGTTACTTCCTTGGCCTCCATTGCACAAACATAAACCATGAACGCCTTACAACCCTTCCTCACCATTTTCTCAGCCTTCAAAGCAGATACAACATTGGATAGATAATCACTTCTATTACCTATCATCACCACCTCTTCACCCTTAACTGATCTCAATGCCATACGCTTAGCTGCGCAGTCCAAACTCGCTTGGTACTTCACTAACCAGTCCATCCCTAGGATCAAATCGAACTCCCCAAATGGCAGTTCCATCAAATCAACCAAAAACACTACCCCTTGAAGTTCTAAAGGTACATCATTATAAAGTTTGTTTACTTCTACAGAGTAACCTAGAGGGCTAATTACAGTCATCTCCTTAGAAGAAATCTCAAAGGCTAAGTTCATAGTTCCCACAATACTACTGGCAACATAAGAATGCATTAAACCAACATCTATCAAAGTAATATAAGGCAGTCCAAAAATTAAAACGCATCTGGTTATAACTTAGGTGCGTCACCCTCCTCTTGGCGCTCATTGCATGCAGACTAACCCAGTCCGTCTTGCATCAAGATTTCTAGCACTCGCTTCGATGCTCGCGACCTCGCCCAGAACCGTTACCTCCCATGATCGAACCGCGACCCCTCTATGGTTGCTGACCATAACTCCTGAATTGTGTACGCCCTGGACACTCAGACTGGATCCTAGCTGATTTTTGCGGACAATCCCTTACCTGATGCCCCATAGATCCACACTCGAAGCACCCTCTATTTCCGGTCCAACACTATCCCTTATGAGACATTCCACATCGAGCACACCGTGCAGCCACTGAGTAGTAGCAGGCCTGGAAACCTGATTTGGCCCACCATATCTAGCCCTTTTCTGTGAATTCCTGGCAGACCCTGATGACCCAGAACTCATCTTGGTCCAACTCCTATCCTGATTCCGTCTCACCGACTACTTCACCTCCTTAGCAATCTTGGCCTTCCCCACCAAGACTGTAAATTCTCTATCCTGCTGTGGTGCAATCAACATCCATAGCTCATCTCTCAACCCATCTTCAAATCTGACACACCGCTCGTGCTCCGTAGCCACAATACCCCGAGCATAGTGACTTAACCGAAGAAACTCTGCTTTATATTCTAATACTAACTTGTTCCCCTGGACCAAATTCAAGAACGCCTTACGCTGTGCATCAATGTAACTAGCCCTGATGTACTTCCTCTGATAAGCTGCCTTAAAAAAATCCCAAGTGAGATCATCAACTGCTGTACCATCCCGAACTGTGAGCCACCACTGATAAGACTCATCACGTAAAATAGACACTATCCCCTTCAGATTTTCCTCAATCGTAAAGTCCAAGTCATCCATAATGTGTTCTGTCGCCACTAGCCAATACTCAGCTGTATTGGGAGCCACTCAAGACACACCCCTGACTACCTCCGCTCCATCAGCCCGGAGTTGTTCAGACACAGATTTCTGAGCTCTTGATCCTCCCCCTGCTCCAGCTACTCTCTCTAGAACTCGCAGCATTGCCTGTGACACCGCGTCGTCCCCTCCTGTCTGATCCTGAAACTCCGTCCCCATAGTTGGCGACTGCGGTACCTCTTTCTCTGACCCATGGCCAGACCCAATCGATTTTGACACGGTCATCCTACCTCTACCACGTCCGTGTGCATTACGCCCACGTCCTCAAGCGCTCATGACTACCGTTCATGTTTTAATCTTATTTAAGAATTTTATGCGTTAGACTTATTCCATTGTTATTACGACAAATTTTTATGAACAGTTTATCATGGGGATTGTTTTCGCAAGTTCACACAGTGCTACAAGTTTCAGTCTCTAAAGTAATTCCCTATTACTATTTTTCATATCATAATCACCACAATCATAAAAACAGCAGTTAAGGGGTACTTACCTGTGCCGTCCAGTGCCGGAGACTCGGTACCATGCTTTCAAGTCCTGCATTTTTTCCATCAAAATCATTTCGTAACCCATTATTGAAAACATTTTGGACCTCAAGTCCACAGCCGAGCTTTTGAACCAGGCTCTGATACCAAAATTGTAACACCCCAAACCCGGTCAACACCACGATCGAATCCGGTATGTCACATGAGAAAATGCTATCTAAGAAAATAAGTTATAAATTAAATTTTGTAGTAGGGAGGGGGTCATTATATAAAAATCGGTTGTTTTTAACTGACTTAAAAAAATTGTACTGTCTCCTATTTCAAGGAAGCTAATCGTTTCATTTTAAAAGCTGGAAACAGTTTCAGTTTGATTATCAAAACCGATTCCAACTGACTTTTTAAGTAAACCGTGTTAACCTATTTATACTGCTTGTTGGTTTTGACCCGATGGTAAAGTTTTAGAAAAACCTGATAGTTTGTGTAACCTCAGGAAACACTCATTTTAAGGCATGCAGATTTTTTAATTTATATTAAAACTTCGTGGAAAAGAAGTAAAGCAAATCAATAAACCCCAAATTTAAGTTAGTGGCTTTATTACAACTTAAAAACCAAATTTAAAGTATGTAAACCAAAGTAATAGTCTAAAGCAAAACCCAAAAAATAATGAGCATGGCCACCTCGAGTCCGCCCCAGCTCTGAATCCACGATCTAAGAGTTACCTGCAAAATCAAACATCGAGGTGAGTCATAGAGACTCAATGTGTAATCCCCCATCCCAAAAATAGCAATGCTCGTACACGATTTCATCAGTCAACACGCAAGTCATGCAATCCCAAAATCTAATCATCCGTACTCCAGTATCTACCCCATGTGGTCAAAACCATTAGTGGTCAAAACCACTGGTGACCGTAGTCACAAATAACATCTGTGTGGTCAGAACCACTGGTGACCGTAGTCACAAATAATATGGTGGGGCAACCCACCTTGTGGTCAAAACCACTGATGACGATCCTATATCCATATGTGGGGCCAACCCACGGTGGTGCTAGACCACAGGGACAAGTCAGAAAGATAGTAATATGTGGTCAAAACCACTGGTGGTCAAAACCACTAAGACTTAGTCACAAATAATATCGAAAGCGGGGCCAACCCACTATATGGTCAAAACCACTAGTGAAAGTCTAAATCATCCTTCCCCCTCCTTTCATCATACCCACTTAATGCACATACTATTCATGGCATAAATATCATGCTTAACAATCAGAGATTACATGGCATGGCATATACAGATTTTAACAAGGCATTCAACGTTAACCAAATAGAGTGGACTTACATGGAGTCCTCACTTTTTACTCACAAGGGTAACATACCATTTCAACCGGTATCCGGCTTTTGGCAATTACACAATATAACATATTAACAAATGAAGTGTGTAAGAGTTACACACCTTATTACTTGTAAAACGACGCTCTCTATGTCGGTACTATCGTTAATCGACACCCCCGCTATTTGACTACTATGCTGCTCAGGTGTTCGTCCACACCCAGGTGGCCAATCTCAAACCGCTGACACTGCCCTCTTTTTGAACTTAGGGGCTGGGGTCTCAGATCCAACCCCTCCTAACACTTGGTTAGCCTTCAAATCCATAATACACCTTATCACTAAATCAGGTTAAATCAGGTTAAAGCAGTGACTAAACATAATGAACTAAAACCCAAAGTTAGAACCCTTACCTAAATTGACAAGAATCCAAGGTTCTAAACGTGACTGACAACCAACGAATCCCAAAGATTCACACCAGGTGGCGTCAATACAATCCCCTGCATACGGACAAGCATCAAATAAATTTGACCCTCTGCCTTCGGCACTTAATGCAATAAAGAAATATCAAAATGATGGAACACTTACCCCACACTACAAAATCGATTGGAAGAGACAACTAACCAACAACAACGATCCACTGCAAACAAAAGACCCGTAAGCAGGTTGAGTGCCAGAGACTTCGGCTTTTCTTATTTTAGCAAACGAAATAGAAGAGAAAGAATAGAGATGTGAATATGCCAGGGAGATTCGACCATAACAACAAAAGACAAGATGAGATCTTACCTAGTTCAGAGTTGCAGTTTCGACTTTGAGAACCAAAGAATGGGAAAGAAAGATGAATGGGGATTCAGCTTTCAGAGAGTGAAAAGATGATGAGAAAAATAGGAGAATATAGTTTCAGTTAACAACAGAATGAAAGTGAAAAAAAAATGGAAAAGGAGAAGTGATATGTGAAGTTTCAGTTCTTATGGTTTTGGCAAGAGAATAAATCGCAACTGTTGTGTGGTAAGCAAGGTGGATTTGGCTAAGCACTGAAGAAGTGAAAAGAAGAAAAGATGAGGAGAAGTTTAGGAGAGCATTCGGCTTTGAGTAGATGAGAGAAAAAGATAATGTAAAAATGCCCAAAGAGAGGGGTTTAGTTTCGGTACCCAAAAAGAAATGAGAAGAAAAACTCTAAAGCTCCCTAACTAGCCGAATTTGCACACTACACCCAGGCCTACACCCACATTCGGCCACCTCTCTAAACTAGCAAACCAAAATCGAAAATGGAAGGAACCCCCACCCCAAGTTTCAGAGCACTCCTAACACACAATAACCGAATGCCCACACCTACCACCTCTCAAATTTTGGCCACACACCCCAACTCCCTTCAAACTCTATACCGTCCCCCCTCTTTTCTCCTTGAACTTCTCTTATCTACTCATTCAAACAACTTGAATGAGTCAAACTTCCTACATTCACTCTTCTCCAACCATTCAAATATGTTGACTCCTTCAACACTCTTCCACCAGGGTCTATCCTGAGCACACCACCTCCCTAGCTTTGGCGTCAAAATAATAAGAAGAAAAGAAGATTTCTGCTGCTCGAACCTAGGTCCCCTAGCATGCTTGAGGTGTCACTCCCCTTGTGCCCAAGCAGCGCCTCCCTTGCCACTTTACTAATGTACTTCTTGTGACACAATCCACCACCAGCTACCCTTAACCCCTAATGTCAGTAGCTCCCCCCTTCGAAAGCCTAAAATGCAAATTTTTGCTAAGACTCAGGCCTACTCCTGGCTCAAGCCTAGACCCTAAAATAGTCCAAACTAACGTACCTAACATACAATACACATGCAACCACAGAAAATGCAAAGGCCCTGGTTTATGGATGTTACATAGGTTCTCCTAATCCTTTGTTTTCATGTTTTGTACACAAGAGAGCACCAGAGAATGAAAAGAATGTGAAACGGGCCAAAAATGACAAAATTGGGCCGAAGCACGAATTCCACATGGCCTTGGCCCAAGACCACGCGGCCATGCCTCTTAAGAAGAGTCGACCACGGCTTGGACCCCGAAATGCACGACTGTGCCTCATCAACATGTTTGACCATGGCCTGGCCTCGAATCATACGGGCGTATGCCATGGGCGTGGCCCTGCCGCAGGAAAGAAGAATTCTATTTAGATTAGGATACTTTCGGTCTAAGTAAAGCATCTCAAAGCCTATATAAACACCCTATGAGGTAACTTAAAAGGGGGTTCGACGAGAGTTCAACAGAAGCCTTCTGTCAGGGCTTTTCGGGCATTCAACTAGGCCATAGAACCGAGCCAGAGAAGCTGAATACAAGAATTTACTTGAAGGAAGCCAGTTGGTTCATCTTATGAAGCCAGAATCATACCTAAGATGGAGGAACTCTTCTTTAATTCATTCAGGGGGTGTTAGGGTTTTCTTATGTTTTATTTTATATTTTATTTTGAGCTGTTTTCTTTTACTATTATGAACTAAACCCTCAGATACCTGAGAGGGATGAAACCTAAGATGGATCTTGTTATTTCTATTTGAGCTGTATGATAAATACTTGATTTGTTCTTAATTATGTTTTCTTAATTCTTGTTTTGGTATTTTCGGGATATTGATTCAAGCATTCATGCTCTTAGATAGAGGAGGAATAAACCCTGTTTAAGTGTAGATCTAGCATAGTTAAGCGAAGTTAAACACAACCCTAGAGATAGGATGACGTAAATTTTTCAGATTAGGGTCAAACCTAATATGGGAGTCCATAGATCGAGTTAATGCAATTCTAGGGGTTTTAATTAGAAAGAGATTTTAATTAATCAAACTAGGGTTAGGCATTAGTAGCCCCAAGAGAGGTATTAATATAACTTAGGGAATCCTACGGATCAAGTCAAGTGAATAAATCGTCTAGTTCAGAGTTAGATAACAAGTGAAGTCTAGGTGGATTCTTCCTCGGGTATTGTCTAAATCAATCAATTTTCCTCTCAAATCTTTCCTTAATTTCTTTTCTTTGTCTTCGCATCTTTAGCTTAGTAATTAGTTGATTTTAGACTAGATAAACAAATCCCTTAATTCTTATTCTAGATAATAGAAAGAAAGTTAGTATTAGTACTTTTGGTTCCTTTGGGTTCAACAATCTGTTCCTGCCACTAAACCATACTTTTGTTCGATAGGTGCACTTGCCTCTATCGTTGTCTTAGTTAGTTTCCAGGTTCGATCATTCTTTTTATAAATTTTTAGACTCTGACACACGATCAGCATCCACATAGTTGGCACCCACGTACTTTCCCTAGAAGGCAAATTTGAAGAATTCCCAAGTCAGTAGTTCGGGTTGAGTGCCCTCCTTTACAATCAGCCACCACGGATATGTTTCATCTCGAAGCAGCGATATAGCACCCTTTAATTCTTGCTCGGGGGTATAGCCCAGGTCATCCATAGTTCTCTCCGTGGCCACCATCCAGTACTCAGTCCCATTAGGGGCAACTCCAACAATACCCCTAAAAATCTTTGCTCCATTAGACTGGAGTCTTTCTGTAACCGAACCTCGGCCCCCAATACCAGTATTAGTCCCAGTGACCCTCACCAGAATTCTTAACATGGCTTGGGATAGTGCGTCATCCCCAGTCATTTGATCATGAGACCCAGTCTCAGTACAGCTAAAGTCGGTGTCTCACTGGTTTCTAAATTAGGAATATGGCCAGATGACGAGTACCCAGCTTGAGCACCTCTACGGCTTCTACCACGGCCTCTTGTACCCTGTCTGCGAGTACCTCTAGTGCTCTATGTCTAATCTCGTGTTATCTGTATTAACAATTTTATGCAAATCAGTTTACAATTTCAATACTTGTTAATCAAAGTTTTATGCAAGACAATATAGTAATTTAATATCCATTTTCGTAAATCATAGTGCCTAACAGCTTTGCTGCAGTCTTAGAATATACTATCTTAAGTGTTTTTAGTATAGTACATCCATAGTAGTCGTAGGAAATAATACTTATAGCAGTTTCAATTTAGAACATATAACAGTTTAAGTCACAATTGTAATGCAATTTTTAGAGAGAACTTATAGGATCAGCGTCGGAGACTCGATGTGCCACACATTCAGTAAAACATTTCAAATCACTTCAAATCATTTGAAAGAAGTTCTTTAGAATTTCAAGTCTTAAAACCCAATCCACAGCCAAGTTTTGCAACCTGGCTCTGATACCACTAAATGTAACGCCCCAAACTCGGCCTAGACGTTATGGTCGAATCTGGCGATGTCACATTGAAGTGTCTTTCGTAAAATATGTTGTCGTTGAAATCCTCATTTCTATTTAATCACTTTATGTTATTCAATAATGAGTCTAAAAACGGGTCATTCATTTTCAGAGCATGAATCATTGAAAAGTTATTCACTTTTAAAAACGTTATTAATTTTCAAAGCGTCATTTATTACAAAAGCTTTTAAATTGATTGCATATTTGTGAAAATTTTGATAAAACATTTATCTTTCTGAAAACTCACGGCTTTTCCTACTGCTAGCAGTTATAAACCAAAACAATAAAATCCCAAATTAAAATTATAAATCCAATGGCCCTTATTACAATAAAATACCCCAAAAATTAAGTTGAAATTATAAAATACTAAATCAAATTAGATAGGTCGTGTGGTCACCGTTGAGTCCTTCGTTGCATCGATCCGACTATGACTGGGGATTACATGTACAATTAAAATAAATGAGTGAGTTTACAAAAACTCAGTGTGTAATCTCATAAAAGCAAACAGATAGAGAACAAACACAATCTAGGCCTAAGCCCCTTTTCAGCATTAATGATAATTTTAGTTTGGGCTTTGGCCAATCTCAGTACAGAACGGTCATGTGCTTGGGCCTTGGCCTATTACAGTAACATTAATTAGTGTAGTAACATATGAAACAATATACAAGTCCTACCCATCCAGCCTCTGCACTCCATCTCCATCCAACCCTACACTCCATTTGGGGATATAATCAACCCACCCGTCCCTATACTCCAGAGAGTATCGAATGCGGCATGATACAATGATATACAGCTGGGCTGCCAGTGATTTAGGCTCGAAGCATTTCAGTACACTTCCTCTGACCGATAACAACCCATCCCCATGCAATAATGTCATGTCATAGTATCGTGTATGCATTCAGTACATGATCGTGTTAAACAGCCTAGTTTTAATATTTGTAAAAAGAATAATCGAACCTGTAGACTAGCTATGACAACGATAGAGGCAAGTGCACCTATCGGACAGTAGTATAGTTTAGGCAAGAGTATCTT
The DNA here is from genome assembly GCA_025506655.1 of Gossypium rotundifolium. Classification (NCBI taxonomy): domain Eukaryota; kingdom Viridiplantae; phylum Streptophyta; class Magnoliopsida; order Malvales; family Malvaceae; genus Gossypium; species Gossypium rotundifolium. The sequence continues at coordinate 104,891,883 of CP106722.1, read as the reverse complement.
TATCGAACCTAATGGAACCTAAAAGTACTACTACTCACTTTCTTTCTATTATTTAGCCTGAAATATGGAGTGACTGGTTTATTAATCTAAAAACAAATGAAGAAAAAACTAAACTAGATGCGAAGGCAAAAGAATGAAACTTTGTGAAAAGACTGTGGAAAAATTCAGTTGATTACGATGATACCCTCAGGAAGAATCCACCTATGACTTTTCTTGTTATCTAACTTTTAGTTCATATGACTTCTTTACTTAGCTTGATCCGTGAGACTCCCTAACCTATATTAAACCCTCTCTCGAGGCGAACAACGTCTAACCTTAGGTTAATTAGTGGAACTCTCGTTCTCTTATAATAACCCCCTAAGGAAGCAGTAAATCGATCAATGGACTCCCATATTAGGTTTCACCCTAATCTGGTAAAATCTCGTAACCCTATCTCTAGGCACTCGATCAACTCTTCTTAATTATGTTAGATCTACTCTTAGGCAGGGTCTATTCCTCCTCCACCTAAGCACATCAGATTTGGATTAAGCAACAGAATTAAGAGCAAACTAAGTACTTATCATATAATTTAGAAATCAAATAACAAAATCTGACATAGGTTTCACCCCCTTCAGGTATCTGAAGGGTTTAGTTCATAGCAAAATAAGAAAACATCTCAAGAGAAAAGATAAAACAAAACATAAGTAATCCTTAAAACCCCCTGAAGGAATTGAAGAGGAGATCCTCTGTCTTGAGTAGAACTCTAGCTTCTTGAGATGGATCAACTGGCTATCTTTCAGTATTTCCCTGAACAAAAGCTCTGGCAGAAAACTCTGCCCACCAAAACTCCCCTAGAACGGCTGTCTTAGTTTGTTTATAAAGGCTCCTTAGATGCTTTACTTGCCTTCTAAGTACCTCCTTCAAGTAAAATTACTATTAAGGTGTTTAAGTGGACTTAGGAGTATGTTTCTTTGCCTTCAAGCATCCAAATCCGAGTGAAATTGCTCATTCCCATAACAGGGGCACGCCCATGGTAGACGCTCGTGTAAGTCGACTTCAGGCCGTGTGTTGATTCTGTTGATTGAGACACGACCATGTAAGTTGGGATTCAGGTCGTGCTTCAAGTTCGTTGATTGGGACACGACCTTGAAATTTGTGCTTGGGGCGTGTCTTTGAATGATTGGCGAGGCACGGCCGTGTGACTTAAAGTCCAGGCCATGCCAATTTCTTGGTTTAGCCAAATTTGGTCTGTTTTAAGCCCATTTCTCATTCTTTTCATTCTCGGGTGCTTTCCTGAGTATAAGACATAAAAAGAAAAGATTAAGATCACCTTTTTACATAAATTAAGGGCTAAATCATCCAAAAGCATACTAAATGTGGGATTAAAATATGTTACTTTTACGGTTTATCAAATACCCCCACACTTAAGCTTTTGCTTGTCCTCAAGTAAAATTCTCAACTTACAATGAAAATGAACTTTCCATAATTCATAATTCCTATCAGCAATGTCTCATCATAATTCATAGATAATTTATACATGGATAATTCAACTCAAAGAGTCCTAAAGATTCAATCATGATAAGTCATACCTTTGTAGTACGAAACATAGGTGTCTCTCCTTATCTAAGTAATTACCTTTAATTCAAAATCGACAAGGATTGACATCCTCACAAAAGATTCACTCAAATCACTCAAAGTGTTTAAGATTCAAGAATAAGCACTCTAAGTCAGACCTGAAAAGTTAATCCCATAGGCTTACCTGAAAATCAAATCTCCACAACTGTTTATGAGATGATACACAGATCAAAAGGTCTTTATCAGGGTTGTAATGGGGCTAAGGTTAAGGGTGTGGATACAGGCTGAATTAGAGGGTTAGAATCGAGATCGAATTGACTAATTACCTAATCTAAAAATAAAGAACTAAATATGAATATTTACATTGAATGAAAACTAATAATACCTACTATTGATAATTACTATATAATAAAAAGTATTTTCATCACTTAAAATTTGATAATACTTTAATCTGAGCTTTTCCTTCAACAATTGGAGTTTAAATGCTCTAAGCTCTTTTATATACTACTAATATTGAATATATATATTTTTAAGGACAAACTAAAATATTACATCATAAATGTAACTCTTGAACTAATATAATATGGTAATTTTATCAAATCAAACCTTGATTAAAGGGTAGTCAAGAGAATGCTGATAACAAATACAAAGGGATTTTGGGTTAATATTAGAGGGTGAGTCAATAAAAAAGTTGTTAGGATTCAACGACGTTCACTAGGGGTTAATTTGTGAAGGTAGGCTTTTTATGGAGTGAACGGGTTAGAACCTAGGTGCCTTTATCATCTCAGTATATCAAATCATTAATGTGGTCTCGACATGTATAAATGAGGCAAGTTCTAGAATAACAATTCAAAGTTGACACACTCATAATCAATAAAGTGAGCATGAAAAATAATATATGCTCTATAAGGCTCGAAATCTCACAAAAATTATGGGTGTTTTTTACATCAATCCCTGTAAATTTCAAACTTCAAGGTAGTACTCAAATTTAGTTCAACGACCTATTAATTTTTTATTTTTTGAAAGTATACTTATCATGCTCGATTCTCTAGTATTCTTCAAATTTAATCATCAATGCACAATTAACTATGACTTACTCTAAAAAATGTCAATAATAATCATAAATCATTAGAAATTTCATCCTAATTAATAATATGAGAAAAATACTTGAGAACAAGTTTAAAATTTAGGATGTTTGAGAATTATGCAAAAAGTTAGGCACTTTTATCCCCCCACACTTAAGTTGTACATTGTCCTCAATGTACAAAGATAGATAAATAATTATGAAATAAAAAGAGAAGGGGAGAAGTAACACTTCCTGAATTTTGGATGATTCTGGGAGTTGGTGTCTTTGGTGGCGGTGATGGTGTTTTCTATGGGCCAGGTGGGGTGACTACCAACGATCTCTGCGCTAGATGAAGAAATTAGGTAGCCTGGGAAGATATAGCCAAGAAATCTAAAGAAACATTAATAATATACTAATTTTATAATTAAAGATAAAGGGAATCAAGAGAAGGAGACTAAGAAGAAAACTGAAATTGAAAGAAAAGACTAATAGACTAAGGAGTCCTTCTTGTTGGATGGTTCGCGAGGTGGGTGTGACCTCTATGGCTGTAGTGCGTGATTTCCAAGCAGCCTTTAGAACCTAAAACCAAGAAACTAGGATGAAGGGAATTAAATTAAGCAGAACAGAATTATAGATAAGGAAAATAAAGGAGAAGAGAAAAGAAAAATAGAACCAAAATAGTGTCGGAGACCCTTGGCGTGTCGAATAGCTGAAGCTGCCGGCATGTCCGTATGTGTTGGGGTCTCCTTTAAGGAGATTTTGATTGGCCTCTTACACTTCTTCGGCATGATTTTAGTGTAGCTCAAGAGTCTGAACACCTTTTCTAATGCAAAACAGAAAAAATTGAAAAAAAAAGAAGGAGGAAAGAAAATGGGGGAGAGGGGAAGGGCTGAGGGGTTTAAATAGATTTTTGCTTCTGATGTTGTCCCACGCCCGTGTATCTAGGGCGTGCTACTTTGCATGGCTGTATCGCACAGCCGTGTGTGGAGCCGTGGTGGGGTAGGTGATCTCGTGACTTTTGCAGTTGGTTGGGTCAGGATTCGCACGGCCTTGCTATGTCAGTATGATGATTCGGTATGCCTACACGACCATGGCCACAGCTGTGTGCTAGACCGTGTGGTCTGGGAATCTGTAATTTTTTTAATTTATTGAGTTCTAAAAGAGAAAATATAGATAAGAATAAAACTTAAACTGCCAAATAGAAATTATTGTTTGGGTTGCCTCCCGAAAAGCACTCATTTATAGTCTTAAACTAGACTCTTTGAAAGAAAAAAAATCAGGGAGGTTTAAAGGTTTGAACATCTTCCCTCATGCTTATAGTTCTATGACAAAGTTCAAGTTGAGAATCGTTTACCTTGGAGGTGTCGAATGTTGCGTTGCTTACCTTGACTGTTTCGTGTGGGAAAATATTGTGTACCTCAAGCAGAATTTCTCCCTTTGGTTTCAGGTCTGTTGAAGTGATGTGGGGATTTGCTTTGTCTAACAGTATCTGGTTTCCTATTTTTAAGTGATTTGATGTCCCTACAAGCTTTTCTGGCGGTTCCTCTGGTTTTACTTCGTGTGGATCTGACTTTTCTTTGACTTGTATCTTCTGCTTTTCAAGCCTATGATCCTGTCCCTTGTAAAATTCTTCTTTGTTGTTTTAGGGCTTATGAGTCGGCTCAGGGTTGTCTTTATGTGGGGTTTCCTGCGATGAAATTTTAATAATTTGATTATCTATTGAAGTGACTTTCTTACCTTCATCATCTGTTTTCTGGCCAAGTCGAGAGCTTGAAGCTTAATCGATTCATCTCCTACACGAAGTATGAGCTCGCACGTGGCAACATCAATTTTAGTTTTGGCAATTGCTAGAAAGGGTCTTCCTAGAATTTAGGGGATTTAATTATCCTCATCCATGTCTAAAACAACAAAATCTACTGGGAAAACTAATTTATCGATTTTTACAAGCACATCTTCAATAATGCCCCTAGGAATTCTAACAGTTTTATCAGCTAGTTGAATACTTATCCTAGTTTGTTTGGGCTTCCCTAGACCTAGTCGTTTAAACAATGGCATGAAATTTATACTTGCCCCTAGATTAGCTAACGTATTATCATTAGTTAAACTACCAACTAAGCATGGAATCGTAAAACTCCCTGGATCTTTTTGTTTCTGTGGTAGTCTATTTTGGAACATTGTCGAGCATGTTGCGTTTAGTTCCACGTGGTGTTCTTTGTTTATTTTGGGTTTGTTTGTCAAGAGTTGTCTTAAAAATTTCCTTGAGTCTAGCATCTAGAAAAGAGCTTCAAGAAGGGGTAATTTAATATGTAATTTCTTTAAAAGTTTAAGAAACTTACCGAACTGTTCCTCTGAATTATCTCCTTTCAATGCTTCAAGATAAGGTATGCGAGGTTTGTATTCTTTGATTATTGGTTTTGGCTTTTCGTATGCTACCTCTATTTTACCTTTTTCTTCCTTAGTTTCTTGTGCTGTGGTGGGCTCGTTTACCTTTATTCCCTCTTGAGCTGTGATGGCTTGGATCTGTTCTTTTGGGTTTATTTCTGTGTTGCTTGGTAGACGTCCTTGTTGACATTCAGAAATCAGCTTCGTGAGATGTCCTACTGATTTAGTAAGTTCTCCAACTTTATTCTCAATCCCTTTGATCAATTTTTGTTGTTCATCAAGTGATGCTTTAGTCTTTTGGAAATGAGAATTCGTGGCTGCAATGAATTTCATCACCATCTCTTCGAGGTTTGATTGCTTCTCTTGTGGATATGGCTGATTTTGATAATTTAGAGGAGGTTGATGTCTTTGATTTCCTTGATTTCCTTATCCTCCCCACAAAAAATTTAGGTGGTTCCTCCAACCTGCGTTATAAGTGTTACTATAAGGATTATTATTGGATCTGAAATTGTTACCTATATAGTTTGTATGCTCATGTTCTGCTCTTGGTTGGTAGGGTGGGTACTCAGGATTCGCCACATTCCCACTCGCTTCGCATTGCATTACTGGATGTACCTGCGAAGAACATAAATTATCAAGCTTTTTATTCATCATCTCCACCTGTGTTGACAGCATTGTCACTGCGTCTATGTTAAAAACTCCAGCTGATTTTGTCGGTTTGGCCCTTGTAATTTTCCATTGATAGGTATTCAATGACATCCCTTCAATAAACTCACAAGCCGCTTCAAAAGTTTTGTTATTCAAAGTTCCACCGGCTGATGAGTTAATCATTTGCCTCGTTGAAGAATTCACACCATTGTAAAAAGTTTGGACTTGAAGCCACAAAGGTAATCCGTGGTGTGGACATCTTCTTAGGATATCCTTATACCTTTCTCATGCATCATATAATGTTTCTGCGTCATCCTGTACAAAAGAAGATATGTCATTCCTAAATTTGGCTGTTTTGGCTGGTGGAAAGTATTTTAAAAGAAATTTATCGGTCATTTGATCTCATGTGGTGATTGACCCTCGTGGTAACAAGTTCAGCCACTGCTTGGCTTTTTTCCTTAATGAAAAGGTAAATAACCGAAGACATATGTTATCGTCAGAAACGCCATTTATTTTGAAGGTATCATAGAACTCTAAAAAATTAACTATATGAGTATTTGGATCTTCGTCCTACAAACCATCAAATTGAACAAACTGTTGAATCATTTGTATTGTATTAGGCTTTAATTCAAAATTATTAGCAGCTATAGCGGGCCTAACAATACTAGATTCTGCTCCTGTCAAATTAGGTTTAACATAATCATACATAGTACGCGGAGCATTCTGTTCTTGTACATTTGGCGGTGGATTGTTTTTCGTCCATCCCTTCAGTAGGATTGGATCTGTCTTGTTGTTCTTCTCTTTGGTAGTCTAGAGCTCATCTAATTTCTCTACTATTTCTACGAGCGGTAGCTTCAATGTCACTTTCGTATGCTAAAGGTCCTCTCGAGTTCCTTCTAGTAATAAACTAGAGGTACCTGCTAGGAGAAGAAAGAAATTTAGTATAAATAAAAATTTAACCTAAACAAAAATAAAAGTAATTTGCAAAATACTAAAATTATGGCTAAAGTAATAGAAATAGAGCTTTCATAATATTTTAGTGTTCCCCGGCAACGACGCCAAAAACTTGATCGTGTCAAACAGTCTAGTTTTAATATTTGTAAAAATAATGATCGAACTTGTATACTAGCTATGACAACGATAGAGGCAAGTGCACCTATCAAACAGTAGTATAGTTTAGCAAGAGTATCTTTATCGAACCCAAGGGAACCTAAAAGTACTACTACTCACTTTCTTTCTATTATTTAGCCTGAAATATGGAGTGATTGGTTTATTAATCTAAAAATAAATGAAAAAAAACTAAACTAGATGCGAAGGCAAAAGAATGAAAATTTGGGAAAAGACTGTGGAAAAACTCAGTTGATTACGACGATACCGTCAGGAAGAATCCACCTATGACTTTTCTTGTTATCTAACTTTTAATTCATATGACTTCTTTACTTAGTTTGATCCGTGAGATCCCTAACCTATATTAAACCTTTTCTCGAGGCGAAAAATGTCTAACCTTAGGTTAATTAGTGGAACTCTAGTTCTCTTATAATAACCCTCTAAGGAAGCAGTAAATCGATCAATGGACTCCCATACTAGGTTTCACCCTAATCCGAAAAAATCTCGTAACCCTATCTCTAGGCGCTCGATCAACTCTGCTTAATTATGTTAGATCTACTCTTATGCAGGGTCTATTCCTCCTCCTAAGCACATCAGATTTGGATTAAGCAACATAATTAAGAACAAACTAAGTACTTATCATATAATTTAGAAATCAAATAACAAAATCATTATATGTTTCATCCCTTCTGTATCTGAAGGGTTTAGTTTATAGCAAAATAACAAAACATCTCAAGAGAAAAGATAAAACAAAACATAAGAAATCCCTACAACCCCCTTAAGGAATTGAAGATGAGATCCTCTGTCTTGAGTATAACTCTAGCTTCTTGAGATGGATCAACTGGCTACCTTCGAGTATTTCCCTGAATAAAAGCTCTGGCAGAAAACGCTGCCCACCAAAACTCCCCTAGGACGGCTGTCTTGGTTTGTTTATATAGGCTCCTTAGATGCTTTACTTGGCTCCTAAGTACCTCCTTCAAGTAGAATTACTATTAAGGTGTTTAAGTGGACTTAGGAGTATGTTTCTTTGGCTTCAAGCTTCCAAATCCGAGTGAAATTGCTCATTCCCATAACAGGGGCACGCCCATGGCACACGCCCGTGTAAGTCGACTTTAGGCCGTGTGTTGTTTCTGTTGATTAAGGCACGACCGTGTAAGTTGGGATTCAGGCTGTGCTTCAAGTTTGTCGATTGGGACACGGCATTGTAATTCATGCTTGGGGCGTGTCATTGAATGATTGGCGAGGCACGGTCGCGTGACTTGAAGTCTAGGCCGTGCCAACTTCTTGGGTTGGCCCAATTCGGTTCGTTTTAAGCTCGTTTCTCATTCTTTTCATTCTCGGGTGCTTTCTTGAGTATAAGACATAAAAAGAAAGGATAAAGAGCACCTTTTTACATAAATTGAGGGCTAAATCATCCAAAAGCATAGTAAATGTGGGATTAAAATATGTTACTTTTACGGTTTATCAGTACAGTCTACATAGCATGCTAAAATATATCCTTACATGTACATATACATATATATATTACACAGGGGCATAACAGTTATTCAATCAATTAGGGGTCTAAGTAAGCCTACCGACCCGCCAATAGGTCCACAGTCGTCTCGGGCGACCCGTGCAACCTTAGCAGACAAACAGTGAAAATGGGCCATTGAGCCCATGTTACTGGCCCATGTGGGCCCACACGGCCTAAAATGGCCTTGGCCACGTGGATTACATAGCCTACCCCAATAATTTCCACACATCAGTGTGGTTTGCTCATGTGGGGCCTACACCCCCGTGGGGCCCTGTTCGGCCCGGTCCATGAAATCGCACATGGTCTGCCTCGTCGCCCACACACCCATGTTTAGTCACACGGCCTGCCACATGAGTGAGCGCATGCCCTTGTAGCGTCGACGTTCATTTATTCTGGCTTTTACCGATTTCCATAATCACGATTGTGTTTACACACCTTATTTGCGAAAAGAGCGTACCCAGTCCTTGAGCATTCCAATCTTAATTTAATCATAAACAATCGATTTGCCGCAAGTCTTACGAATTTATCATGACCCTACGCGAAATACTTAATCACTTCACTGTCATTCACTTACCACGTTTGAACAACCGAGGCCTGCCCACTTAAACTGTCGAAACTGAATAACCACTAATTCCTGCTATCCAACCGAAACACTTATTAACCAATATTCGCATGACTAGTTTCAATCAAAATGAAACACCACTAACCAAAATGCAAAATTGCAAAATAGAATTAATACCCCAAATTTGGCAGAGCAAAATAAGAAAGAGTTGACACAGCGAGGGTAAAAGAAGGAGAGAAAACCTGATAATATTGGAGGGGAAGGTTTTCCTTGAAAAGGGTCAAAACTGAATTGAAAAGGAGATCCAGGAATCGAATAGCAATACTAGTACCAACGAGCGTAGGACAGTCAACTGAAGTTTGAGAAAATTGATAGCCCAAAGCCGAAATTGAGAAAAGGTTCAGCTAGAGAACAAAAGCACAACCAACACACAAATTCGACATAAGGGAAGGGTTCGAGAAAGAAAAAGAAGAGGGAAAAAATAGCAAAGTCGAGAGTGGAGAACGAAATGCAATTCGGCAGAGAAGAACACAATTACTGAAAATTTTAGAGAAAATATAGAAAGAGAGAAAACAAACTAAACCCGAATTGCCAAAAGAAGATTTTGACTAAGGGGAAAGGGTTTTGCCGTCATAACTTGGGGAATTTAGGAAGAGGGTGCCAAAATTTTGGAAAAATAGAGTTCAAATTCAGCTCAATCTCATCCCATTCCCTAATCCTCTCCTCAAAATCCTCAACACCAAGCGTCCCCTTTCCCCACACACTTCAAAATCCTTAATTTCCTCCACAAATCCCATAACTACTCAACCACTCAGTATTTTGACTGCACCAAAACACTCACATAGCAGAAGCAGCAAAAAAAAATCCTTTGCTCGTGCAAGGACTCAAACTCCAGATATCCTTGCAACATTAACACTCCACTTAACAAATAGACTAGCAGGCCCATTCTAACATGTTTTACCAACATTTATTTATAAGCCTACTGTCTAAAAATAGGGGTTTATTAAAAAAAAATTTACTCTAGCTAAAGCTTGAACCTAAGACTTCTCAGACACTACCAGGACACTTAACCACTGAAGCAGACATATATTTATAACAACAACATATGAAAATGAAAAAAAATAAAAATTAAGGGTTTTTGGGGCATTACATTACTTATTTTACTATGTTAATTATTAATTTACTTAAATAATCTTTAATTAAACCTTTTAAAATCACTAAAATGATGTCCATCTTTGTCCACTAATAATATTAATGGTCTAATTACCATTTAAGGCCACTCATATTAAAAATTCATATCAATTTAACACTTTTTCTCATAGAACTCTAATTTTGCACTTTACGCGATTTAATCCTTTTTATCAAATTGAGTATTCAAACGATTTAATTTCTTAATGAAATTTTCATATGACTCAATTAACATGCTGTAGACACTAAAATAATAATAAAATAAATATTTCAACCTCAAATTAGTGGTCCCAAAATCACTGTTCTGATTGTACTAAAAACGAGCTGTTACAGATACTCTTGTTTTAAGAGTTTGATTTGGAAATTATAGATCAGAAGGGAATCAAAAATCAAGTGGCTGACCATTTCTCAAGAATAGAATCAAGAAATGAAAATGAAAGTAAGAAACTTATTAAGGAAGAATTCACTTATGAGCAATTGGTCATTGCCAAGGCATTACCTTGGTATGCCTTCATAGTAAACTTCTTAGTAAGTGGTATAATGCCACCTAACTTCAATGCTTACAAAAGATGAAAATTTCTTCAGAATGCCAAAATGTACCATTGGGATGAACCATTCATATTCAAGCATTGTGCAGATCAAATAATTCAAAAGTGTGTCCCCAATGATAAGATGCATAGTATCTTACAACATTGTCACTTATCCCCATATAGAGGACATTTTGAAGGAATGAAAACAGTTGCCAAGGTACTCCAGTCAGGATTTTATTGGCTAAGTTTATTTAAAGAAGCTCATGAATTTTATAGGTCGTGTGACCATTGTCAGAGAATAGGAAATGCCATTACAAAGTATATTGAATATTAAACTATTTTATGTATGGGGAATAGACTTTATGGGTTCGTTTCCACCATCCGTTGGCAATATAACAGCCCAATTTTGGGGCTAGCCAGAACAGTGGTTTCGGAACCACTAATCTGAGGTTGAAGAAAATTATTTTGATATTATTTTATGTGTTATAGCATGTTTATAAGGATGTATGAAAATTTTAGTGCATTAACTTTGGTGATTTCATGCTAAATTATGAAAAAGGACTAAATCGCATAAAGTATGAAAGTTCTATTATACAAGGTAGAGGTGTCTAATAGTAATAGAATATTAAATTGGAGGTCCTTAAAGTGCAATCAGGCCATTAAGGGTGTGTTGGACGGCCATAGAGACAAGGAGACAAGGGCATTGAATTTTGGTCAAATTTTGGTGAAATTAGGTGATAAAAAATTGAATAAAATAAGATAAATAAAAGAGATATCATATTTCACTATTCATGCTTCTTCTCCATAAAAATTTGAAGGGAAATTATAGGTTTTTGGTGTTCAAACTTTCAGCCAAGCTATTCTCTTGCAAGTAAGTGATTTTAGGGGTTTTTCTTGATAATTTTTGTACTTTTGGAACCCCCAAAGCTTAAGCTAGCTAATGAGGGGACTAATTTGCAAAATGGTTGAAAGTTTAGGGACTTGCCATGAGAGTGTCTATGTTTTTTTCTGAGTTTTTATGGAAGAAAATGGATGTTAGTAGGTTGAGGAACAACTTTTGTGAAAAGTGTTACCATGAAAACAACTAAATAGGACTTATTTGTAAAGGTTGTAAATGAGTACTAAATGCATGAAATAATTGGTTTTGTGAGTTGTTGAAAGAGAAATAAATATTCAGATAGGCTTGTTTAATGAGAAAACGTGCTGAAAAATAATTTACGAGCCTAGGGGCAAAATAGTAATTTTGCCAAAGTATGAGGGAAAATTGGTCATTTTTGCCTAAGTAGAAATTTTGATGTATCATGAGTTACATAGTGATTGAATGGGTAAATTTTATTATTATAGATCAAGAAGAGCGCGAAAACCACCTTGACTGAGGAAAATGCAAGGTTACGGACTAAACCATCGACTAGTACATTTTGCACCGAGGTAAGTTTATGTGTAAATGATACATCTTTAATACATATGTTGTTACTTATTGGTGCATTGTATGAATAAAGATCAATTATGATTGTGATTGATTGGAATTGATAGATAGTGAGTAATTCTAGTATGAACCTCGGAATAAATATGTAAGTGCAAAAAAATATCCGTAAATATCCTTTTTGGTGGATTGTGTGCGATACCACCTTACTATTTATTCACAATAGGTTGTGTGTGATACCATAGTTTATATTATTATTTGGTGGGCTATGTTCGAAACCATCATAAATATCCTTTTTGGTGGGCTATGTGCTATACCACCCTATTATTAACTATTGGTGGGCTGTGTGAAACCACCGGGTATTTAGTATCATTCCGAGGGGTTCATCGAGAAATTGTCTAAGTAAATATATCACATGGTTTGTGATGATGAGTGCAGGGGATGTGTGCAAGTAAATGTGAGCATTTTATTTGTGGTATAGATGGAATATGGTAAGAGATGAGATGAGTAAGCATTAATATGGAAATGTAACCTGTTCTTCCTTATTATGTAATGTTGTTGGTTGATTGGCATATGTTATGATGTTTATAGTTTACATGTGAACTTACTAAGCTTACAGCTTAGTCCTTTTCTTTTCCCTTGTTTTATAGTGTTAAAGAGCTAGCTCGGGATACGAAGATAATATGAAGATCACCCACACTATCAGCTCATCTCGGTATATTTAGACTTAGCATTTTGAGTATTGCATGTATAAGGACTAGACTTAGTGAAATGTCTTCTTGTTTTGGCCAAGTGTGTTGGCTCTTTTAAAGATAAACTTTTTGTAAATAGCCATAATTGATGGCTCATTATTATTAATATATTAAGAGATAAGGTTATTCATGAATGTGTATGATGCAAAATTGGGTTATTTGATTAATGGTTGAATGTGATTTATGTTGTAAGAGTTTGGGTGATAAAGAGAGCTTGGAAAATAACCTTGTTCTTCTCCACAAGGGTAGGCACACGGGCCTGTGTCACACGGTCAGTCCTCTGGGCGTGGGGCTGGGTCGTGTGTCCCCTTAATGTTAGTGTTGCAAGTCAGTGTCGACCATGGGCTAGGCACACGGGCGTGTGCCCTTTATATGGATGTTGACGTCATAAATAGAATACCTAAGTTTTCACACACAGGTGGGGACAAGGGCTGTCTAGGCCGTCTGAAGGACACAGGCCAAAGGCACGGGCGTGTGTCCGACGGTGTAAAAACCACTGTAGGTTCGAAAAGAAAATCAATTCCACACTGGCTGGGAACATGGGCGGTGTTATCACATGGCCTGCCCACACGGGCGTGTCCCATTTCACACGAGCATGTGGCCCTGTTTAGGCAAAAATTTTCTAAGTATACAAAAGTCCCCGGTTTGATTTTGAGACCATCTGATTGCATGTTTAAGGCCTCGTATGCCCATAATAAGGATGTTATGAATGTGAATGAGAAATTTTAAGTTGGAATGAAATTTGATAGCCCAAAGTTATACGTTCAAGTCAGATAAGTTCGGTAATGCCTCGTACCCGGTTCCGGCATTGAATACAAGTAAGGGGTGTTACAAGAAAGCTATACACACTTTTGGCAGTAGACTATGTTTCTAAGTGGGTGGAAATAGTAGCCTTAGCCTCTAATGATGCAAAGTCAGTATTGAAATTTTTGTATAAGAGTATTTTCACACGATTTGGTACACCAAAAGCCATTATCAGTGATAAAGGATCCCATTTTGATTACAAACTGATGGCGAATACCTTGCGCAGGTATGGGGTGAAACATAGGATTGCCATGGCATATCACCCGATCTATTGATGAGTACTTTAAGAAGATGGAGATGCTTATGCAAAGAATAAATGTGCAAGAAGATGAAGAGACTACAATGGTGTGGTTTGTAGATTACTTGAATGTTTCGATAGCCAATACTCTTAATCTTCAAACCTACATTGATCTTAATGAGGTGGTACACAAGGCAGGTGAGATTGAGCAGCAATTTCAACAATGTCAATCTCCTCCATTTGGTGCATCACAATATTATAGAGGTACGTGTTCTAATTCTACTCTCAAGAATTTGAAACTCCCTTATGCTACTAAAAAGTTGCTACCAAAACATGATGAGACTAAACCTTTTGAGTGGAAAGGTGATGCTCCTACAAAGCCTTCTTCAACATCTTCTAAGCAAACCACTTCTACTAATTCTTCACCAAAACTACAAAGAGCTCGTGAAATTGAATGTTTTAAGTGAAAAATGCGTGGGCACTATAGTTGTGATTGTGCCAACACAAGAATTTTGTTGATAAAAGGACATGATAGTGAGAATTTTTTCCTCAAATCTATGGAGTTAGATGAGATAAAAACTTCATGTTCTCCCATTGAGCTATATTGCACTAAATTGAATATTCATAATACGTGGGAGGGGAATATGGGAAGTGAGGAAGAATCGTGTGAAAAGACCGAGGGAAAAGAGACCTTGAGTGATGAAAGTCTACCTAATGGTCCAAATTTAGTGAGTGAAAATACATATAAGGTAAAATTGAAGAATTCTCAAGTGTAAAAAGAAAATGAAAAGCAAGAAAATACACATACAAAAGTAGGAATGATTATGTTTTAACTAACCCTAACTCAAATTTGTTTAGTGATGTTTCTTTATTACAGCAGTTCAAGGATCCATTGACACTTCCAATTTTATTACTCTACCATCGACAAATGATTTTACTTACGGGAGAAAGGTAAGCTTGTAACATCCCAATTTAGGGGCTAATCAGAACAATGATCTCGGGTTCACTAATCCGAGGTTAGAGAAAATTATTTTCATGTTATGTTACGAGTCAGAGCATGATTATATAAGTGTATGAAAATTTTGGTGCTTTAATTTTAGCGATTTCATGCTTAATCGCGAAAAAGGACTAAATCGGATAAAGTGCAAAAGTTCTATTTTATAAGCTAAAAGTACCCAATAGCCATAGAATATTAAATTGAGGTCATTAAAGGGAAATTAGCCCCTTTTTAAATGGTTGGACAGCCATAGGGGACAACAGGAGGCAAAATTAGTCAAAGTTGATGTAGTAGGTGGATTAAATTGATGATATAGAATAATATAAAGAAAGAAAAGATATCGTCTTTTCTTTCCATCTTCCTCCATCAAAAATAGCAAGAAAAATAGGGGTTTTGAAATCTCAAAATTTTAGCAAACTCTTCTCCATTTAAGTAAGTGATTTTAATTGTTTTTCTTGAAGATAGTTGTACTTTTAGAACCCCTAAAACTTAAGCTTTCTAATGAGGAGACTATTTTGAAATATGGTGAAAAGTTTAGAGTTTTTCCATGAGAGCTTTTATGTTGTTTGCTGCATTTTTATGGAAGAAAATGAGTCTTAGTTGTTAGATAAATAACTTTTGAGAAAGGTGTTACTATGAAAACACCTAAATGGACCTTTTTGTAAAGGTTATAAAATTTGTGGTAAATTTGTGAAATGTTGGGTTTTGATGATAGCCATAAGAGAAATAAATGTTCAACTAGGCTTGTTAAAGTTAGAAATTTGATTAGAATTAACTTCTGGGCCTAAGGGTAAAATGGTCATTTTACCAAAGTCTAAGGGCAAAATAGTAATTTTTCCAAAGCATGATTACTGAAATGCTTTTAATAATTCGATGATTAAAATGAGCTAATTTTCTATTATAGAGCAGGAAGAACCAAGAATCAACCTTGAATGGGGAAAGAACAAAATATTGGACTAGACCAAAACCTAGCCTATTTTGAAATCGAGGTAAGTTTGTAAGAGATAGATTCAACTTTTACGTTAGCATGTTGAGAATGTTTGATATTATGTCATGGCATGATATTCTACAAAATTGAATATTTGATGTTGAATGGGTAAGCTAATATGTTGTGGTCCAAGGTGGACTGTAATGAGTGTGAAACATTATCATTGAGACATGAGATAGATGAGGTCCCTTATAAGACCATGTTAGGGACATGGCCTCAGAACCGAATTGAGATCCCGTGTAAGACCATATCTGGGATATGGCTTCGGCATTGAATGTGAAAAATCGTATAATACCATATCTGGGATATGGCATTGATATCGATGTTAGGGTCCATATAAGACCATATCCGGGATATGGCATCGGTATTTAGAGGTGACCCATGTAAGACCACATCCGGGATGTGGCATTGGCTTTGTGTTTATGCTAATGATTATGAATATGCATCTTTGAGCATCCGTAGTGATTTATTGGGATAAATAGATCAACTTAGAAATAGAAACGAGGATTTTATTAAAGCTATGTGATTGAGTTAACACACGTATCCATGAGTAATTCACGAAGAACTTTTACGATATGTGGCATGGTATGTGCTAAAAAAGGGCAAGTATGAGTATGTATGGCAAGGAGCCTATAACTTTGTGTGTGGTTATTTAATGCCATGGATGCATTTTATCATGAGCTTATTGTTGCTATTTATTTTCATGCAAACTTACTAAGCTTTATGCTTACCCCTTTCATTGCCCTTTACCTTGTAGTGTTACTGGAACAGCCAGACTTAGGGCCTAGTCGGAATAATGGTGCGAGACCACAAATCCAAAGTAGAAATATGAGTTTTATGATTTATATAACTTTTATGAGGTGATTTCATGATTGTGTGAAAATGTCATGAACAATTTTATTAATTAGTGATTAAATTGTCCATTAGGACTAAATTACAAAGAATGGAAACTATGAGATTCTAGAAGATTTAAGTATGAAAAAGAATTATGAAATTTACTAGAGGTCCTTATTTAGCAATTAGACCATTATATTTGATGATGGACAAAAATGGGCATGGGAAGGAAAAATCCCAAGAAAGGACCTTTAAGGGCATTTTGGTCATTTGGTTAATAAAAGAACTAAAAGGGGAAAAGAAGAAAAAATCATGTCCATCTTCTCCTACCTTAACCAAAATTTGCAAGGAGCTATAGCTAGGGTTTCTTCAACTTCCAAGCTTGATAGAAAGTGCATCCTAGCCCCGTTTTTAATGTTTTTCGTATTTTTAAAACCCTCGTAGCTCGGTTTAGCTATTTCTAGCTATATTTTGATCTAGGGTTCATATTCAAAAATTTACCTATGTGTGACATGCATGTATTTTGATGTTGTATGGAAGAATATGAAAGTTTGATGTATGATAATCATCTTTTTCTAAGTGATTTTCATGAAAAATGCATGTAATGACCAAATTGTAAAAGTTATGAAAATGGTCATACATGAGTGAAATAGTAGAAATTGAAGGTTGCTATAGTTTATATTATGATTCGGCTAGGCTTGAAATACAAGAAAGTTGAATGAAAATCATTTTACGAGACTATAGGGCAAAAGTGTAATTATGTAAATTTTTGGGGGCAAATTTATAATTTTGCCAAAATATGAATTATGAGTCGATTTAGTCAATAAGTGTATTTAAAAAAATGAAATTTTTATTATAGATTAAGAAACGTGAAGCCCAGATCAAAATCGAGGCAAGAATAAAATCAAGGACTAAATCGAGCATCGGTACACATATTGAGAATCAAAGTAAATTTGTATGAAGTTGAAGTTTCATAATGTTTTGATGTTTGAAACTACTTAATATTACGGCAATATGTTATTGCTATGAATAATCGAGCGATTTTGAATAATGATTCGGAATAATGAGGTTACCCATGTTTAGCATTGAACAAAGAAGGTCCCGTTTAAGACCATGTCTGGGATATGGCCTCGACACCAAAAGAAGATCTCGCATAAGACCATGTTTGGGACATGGCATCGACATTCATGTGCGATCTCGTATAAGACCATAGCTGGATATGGCATCGACATCGACCTATAAGACCCCGTGTAAGACCATATCTGGGATATGGCATTGGCATCACGGGGTTGTCCCATGTATGACAATATCCGAGATATGGAGTTGGCATCAAGATTTATGCATGATGAGTTTGAATATCCTACGATAATCTGAATAATTCATAGGCAAAGGAGTTAAGTATGTGAAATGGTATAGAGCCAAATCCGTTTATGGATGACCTTAAGTTTCATTCATAATAAGAATGATGAAGATTTGTGTTTATGTTAGCATATGTGCTAAGTCATGTGATTAAGTGATATAGGTACTGAGTAAGTACAAATTACTAAATCATAATGCGATATGAGATGGGTAAGAATGAATGTGAGTAAGTATGTTAAAGCATTTGAGACATATGTTGCTATTGTTTCATAAAAAGGATGAATTTGGTTTGAGCAATTATGTTGCTTTAGAATTTCATGCAAACTTACTAAGCTATATGCTTACCCTTCTCTTTTTTCTTTCCCTTGTAGTTTCGCCAAGTTAGCTCGGGGATCATAGAACGTCGGAGCTCAGATCACACTATCAACCGTACTTTTGGTATAGTAAAGTTAATTCATTTTAAGATGGCATGTATAGGAACTTAATCATTTTATGTCATGTCATATTTGAAGGCCAAAGGGTTGGCTATTAATGTTCCACATTCATTTTGTACCATGACGAATTGGCCAATATTGCCAAGTTTATGTTATAAAGTTGATGAGTTTGATGAATTGAATGTTCATGCAAGTAATTGAGTAAAGTATGGGTGGAATGAATGATAATTTAAGGATTTCTTAGTAGTTTAATAATTTCCATGTTATGTGCTACTTGTGATGAAATGATTGAGTCTATGCTTCAGGGTGGCAAAGAGACTTGGGGAATAGCCTCTAAGTGTCCACACAGGTAGACACACGGGTGTGAGTCTAGGTTGTGTGTGACACACGGTTAACCCATATGAGTGTGTTGATAGGTCGTGTGTCCCATGCATTTTAATTTCAAGAATTCAAATCGTCACATGGGCCAGTACACGAGCGTGTGCCTAGGACGTATGCTACTTAAGGGGTTGCTAATGTCATAAACAGAATACCCCTAGTTTTTAGACACGATTGAGGACACGGGCGTGTCTAGGCTGCGTGAGGGACACGGGAATGTGTCTAGCAGTGTGAATTGCTTGTAGGTTTGAAAAGAAAATAAATTCCACATGGGCTAGGGACATGGGCGTGTGAGATCACACGGCCTGCCCACAATGGGCGTGTCCCTTGTCACATGGGCGTGTGACCCCCGTTTGAGTAAAAATTTTCAAAGAGCACCAAATTTTCTAGATGAACTTTGAAACTTCCTGAAAGTAAGTTTAGGGCCTCGTAGGCCCATAAGGTACACGATTTAATTAAGAGGGAAAATTTTTAAGTTGGAACGAAATTTTATAGCCCAAAAATGCATGTTCAAGTAAGGTTAAGTACGATAATGCCTCGTATCCTGTCCTGTCATCGGACACAAGTAAGGAGTGTTACAATTACCAAGTTAACTAAAAAATTTATGGACGTCGGAGTTGGAGATCGCACTATTGACGACTTTCTTGTATAGCCAAATCAGATTTATTTTAAGTATTGCATGTATAGGACTTGATTATTTTGTTATGTCATATTGGCAAGCCAAATGTGTTGACTATTATAGTTGTTCAATTTATTTTGTAAAAGGTCATGGGAAGTTGGCCTATACTTGATGTGTCCATATATTCAATGATGATGGATTTCATGAAATGTATGCTTGTGTTGGATGTCTTGATCTCTTATGAGTTCTTGAAGGAGCCATATAATTGTATGGTTGATCTCTTATTATTTGGTATAAGTATGGTTGCTTGGCAGGGTGGAAAATGGCTTGGTGGATAGCCATATAATTGTCCACACGGGTGTGTTTCTAGGCCGTGTGTGGCACATGGTCAGCCCTATGGGCATGTTGATCGGCCGTGTGTCCTCTTGCATGCTAGAATTGCAAGTTAGTATGCTCAGTAATAAACACACGGGCAGAGACATGGCTGTGTGTCTCAACTGTGTGGGAGGCACGGCCTTAGACATGGGCGTATGCCCAGGCCGTGTGAAGTCTGCACCTGAAGTTAGGAATTTAATTTGACACACGGTCTAAGGACACGGGCGTGTACCTTGGCCGTGTGACCATAATGAGGTGATGATGTCATAAACAGAATGCCAAGGTTTTGGCACACAAGCTAGGACACGGGCATGTCAAGGCCATGTCAGGGACACGTGCGTATGCCTGGCCGTGTGAAATAAGTCAGTGTCGACCACAGGTGATGAACACGGGCATGTCTCAAGGGCACACGGGCGTGTAGCCCCTATTTTACTGAAAAGTTTTCTAAGCTTTCTTAAATTTTTGTAAGTTCTTGGATTAGTTCCGAACAATTCCCTATGCATGTTTTAGGCCTCATGGGCCCATATAAGGGGCAAATTTGAATATGAATGAGAAATTTTAGATCGAACAAAATTTTATAGCCCAATGTGATATGTTTAGGCAAGTTGATTTAGTCTAATGCCTCGTATCCGGCTCCGGCTTCGAACATAGGTAAGGGATGTTATATTTATTGGTATCAAAGCTACGGTTTATTCAATTCTAGGACTAACGTAGCGTAAGCATGAGTCTAGCTATACATGCCATACGTAAGAGAACTTGTGTAATGATAGTGTGACAGCTCCTGACATTTTAAATTGTGTCTTGATATAGTAAATGGATCCTAACCCTGACTGAACTGTAACTGATGATGCTGCGAGTAATGCATCGGCTTCCGCGCAAGGGACCGCGCCCGTAGATAGTAGACCTGAGACCTTGGGTTAGGGAGAAAAGGCTCGAGAAGGCTTTCGCCATATAATGAGCAATTAGTACACTGAGTACGTTCGAGCAAATCCTAATGCTCAGCCCCCTCCGTCCCCACCTATTCCTCAACCCGCTTCTATAGCTCCTCAAGTAGTTGAGGTAGTGGGAAGAGAAAGGCCTTCGATCGATAAGATCCGGAAGCAAGGAGTCCAGCAATTCCGGGCTAGTAAGGTTGATGATCCAGAGAGGGCAAAATTCTGGCTTGAGAATACCAACATGGTATTCGATAAGTTGTCATGCACGCTTGAAGAGTGCATAAAGTAAGGTCGAATGACTGTGACCGAATATGAACATGAGCTCGTAAGGCTTAGTAAGTATGGCCGAGAGTGCGTGTTTAGCGAGGCTATCATGTGCATGAGATTCGAGGACGGGCTAAATGAGGATGTCTGTTTATACGTCACAGTTCTCAAACTAAAAGAATTTGTAGTATTGGTGGATAGAGCCTGTAAGGCTGAAGGGTTGGCTAAAGAGAAGAGAAGAGCTGAGACTGAGTCCCATGACTCAAGAAAAAGGCAATTGAGTAATTCCTACCAATCCTCATCTAAGAAATAGAGGGATTTTGCTACTCAACCAGCCACTTCAGTTGGGTTTTCAAACTTAAGTAAGGGCAAACAGTTTTCTGGGTCTAAAGCGAAGTCCACATTAGTTGCTAGTGTGGGCAATGTTCAACTGAGTAGACCGGAATGCTCGCAGTGTGGCAGGCGTCATTCTGGTGAGTGTCGAGCAAACAGGAAGGCTTGTTTCAAATGTGGGTCCTTAGACCATTTTATCTGAGATTGCCCTGAGGTGGGCGAGAAAGAGAAGTCTCAAAATGCAAGACTGGGAAGTGCTGCTAGAGGAAGATCGTAGAGAAAATCGGGGAATGAAATGAGTAACAAGAATCCATCTAGAGAGTAGACTACAAGAGTTTAGGGTAGAGCGCCGGTGAAAATATATGCCATTCGTGCTCGTGAAGAGGCATCTTCCTCTGACGTAATCACAAGTACATTTTCTCTTTATGATACTCGTGTTATAGCTTTAATTGACCCAGGATCTACCCACTCATACATATGCATGAAATTAGTCTCTAGCATGAGCATGCCTATAGAGTCCACTGAATTTGTAATAAGAGTGTCTAATCCTGTAGGCAAGTATGTGTTGGTTGATAGAGTATGCAAGGGTTGTCCTTTGATGATTAGGGGTCATTGCTTTCCGGTTGATCTTATGTTATTGCCATTTGAAGAGTTTGATGTCATCCTTGGGATGGATTGGTTAGTTACTCATGATGTGATTGTGAATTGTGGAAAGAATTTTATTGAGTTGAAATGTGAAAATGGAGATTTTATTTGTGTTGAATTAGACGGGCAAGACATTAGAAATTGATTTAACAAGGCAGACCTTGAATTTTTTGATAAGTATGCTTCTAATTTTGTTTTTCATTACAACATGCTTTCTTATTGGTCAAATTTCATTAAACCTTGGTCTGAAAGTTCAATTGATTTTACAGGTTTATCTAGAATTGTACAGTTAAAAATAGTAATTTTGTTACACTAGATAGGTTTATTAAAGCATTTTATATATTTACTCTTGCAAGAAAAATTTCTATCTTGACTTTTAACGACGAATTTTTACATAATCTTAACCTTCTTGACTTTTATAAATATGTAAAATTCTTGACTCATCATTGGAAATTGAAACACCCCAAACCCGGCCCACAAGCCCCGACCGGATCTGACATGTTCCTTAAGAAAGCTTAGCTTTATCTCGTTTCATCTTCTTATAAAATATGACGATTCTAATAAAAACATGCTTGTATTTTTATCGAATTGAAAATCAAGATACCATTCAAGTTTGTATTTCATTAAAACGCTTACTTATATCTCAAAAAAATTAAAAGATTTGCCTAATTCTAGAGCTCATTAGGTTGAAAACGTAAGTTAAGTAGGTGATAAAACATTTGAAGTTTCTTTAAGAAAAATATTTAATTACTTGTTTGTCGTTTATCGTATGGAAATAAAATTTAATACGCAAAGTTAAGCAGTTAAGTAATGGCCTTATTACATCTTAAAAACCAAAATAAATCCCGAAATAAAACATACTAAAGAAAACGAAAAGTGTTCCATTATATGAAAACCCGAAATTTTGCTGAGCATGGCCACCACATAGTCCCTGCCAACTCGGTCCATTGCACTATGTATCACCTGCAAGATGCTAGCCCACGAAGGGTGAGTCAACAGACTCAATGTGTAACAACCAACACAGGTTCCCAATCATTTATAGCCTTTATTATAACAATTTGGGCAAAGCCCATCCGGAATCATTATCGGCCATAAGCCCAAATCATAGCATATTAAATCACATATATATAAAAGCAATGATGCAACCCGAACCCACCTAGATATCCAACCTCTACACACCACCCGTACCTGCCAATCACACCGTGGGGATTACTAAATCGACCCTCCATCCGCTACACACCTTCAAGGCGCCCCTGCAATAATCGCCATCGCCCTTAATACGTGGCATAGCCATCGGATAATGTGACAACGTCACTGAATCATAATATTGTGACATGAGTCACCGAATAATGTGGTAAAACCACCGGAACACTTCCCCTTTTCATTATAACCCTCGTGCCCATGCAACATAAATAGTATTACAGGTATCATGCTATATGCTTATCCCAAGCCCATACCGGAAACACACATGCTTTCATATCAATGTTTGTAACCACTGTAAAGAAGGGTTAGATATAACGTACCTGAACGAACTGTACCAATGAATGGTACCCTAAGCCATGGTTAATCATAATCTTGTTAACACACATTTAATATTATTAATCTATCGGGAAATAGTGTGGGGTTACACACTTGATAATACTGAGAACCACGCTTTCGATACTAACACTTTCGCTTGCAGTGATCACAGTGATTTGCTTATCCCTTTCCGATGTTGGCCCATAACTCAGTGGCCAATCCCGTACTACAGAAACCGAACGTTTCTTAAATCTAGGAGTAGGAACAACCCCTTTCTCTCATCCACTAGTACTTGCATCCATCGAATGTCACTTAATCAGAAACTCGATTAATTGATACGTAAGAATCTAAACGGAAACACATCTATAACTTATCTAAATACTCTTACCGAAATAGCTCTGAATCCCAAAGACTCCCTTTTTACCTCTGTCAAACTCTTCTTAAAACACCATGGTCAGAATCGGCCAACACTAAATCAAAATAATATGGCCTTTGGCCGAATAGCATTCTCCTTACCTTGCTTGGTCAAATCCCGGAAGTTTTGAGATATCTCCTAACCTTGGCTTCCAAGAAGAGTTATGAATCCAAAGCCTTGCTTAGATTCGACCATACATAACATACATGATTAGTCTTTTGGTTTCGGCAAACCAACAAGAAAAGAGCAAGAAAAGTTTATAGAGAAAAAAACTTTACCACCACTACTTAGAAATCGAAGGAGCCCTTAAAAGATGGAGATGGAAGATTCGACCAAGGCTTCAAAGGCTAGAAGGGCTATTCGGCTTGAAAATAAAGTGAAAGTTTAAGACTACCACTATGAAAAGCAAAGAGGAGAGGATAGAGAGGTATGGTTCGGCTTCAGAGAAGAAATAGAAGGGAAGAAAATAGTCAAAATGCACCAAATGGTCACCTTCACTTTCGGCTGAGAGACAAAAGAGAAGAAAGGAAGGAAAAAAAACTTGAAAATGCCAAATGAATTTCGGCACCTACTCTCCCCTACATGACCGAAAATACCATCCCCCCTAGAGTCCTAGATTCGGCCAAGACTCCTCCCTTCACGACATCCCCCTTTTTCCTCCTCATTTTCCTCTTCACCTCTCATTCAAAAGAGTTTGAATGAGTCACACCCTTATCTCCCTTCTTAGCCAAAAAATTGAGCTATTTGACCCAATCTACAGTTCATCCATGAAGTGTCCATGGCAACTCCAACTCTTCCCCTCCTTGACGCCAAAAAGAAACCCCAAAATGCTTTCCTTGCTACTCGAACCCTGTTCATCTAGCTCCCTAAGGCGTCACACCCCTAGCCACAAAGTGGCGCCTCCCTTGCCGCTTTGCCAACTGAATTCTTGTGTCATAACCCACACGAAAATGTTCTTAAGGTCTAGCTCCCTTAGCTCTCCCTTAAAGGTTTAAAGTCCAATATTTTCCTAAGGCTTCTACCTACACCCCAAGGTTCCAAAGCCCCCAAACACACACAAACAGAACCCTAAGCATTCTACTACATAAATATGAGTTAGAACGCATAACCCCTAAATCCCGGATATTACAGTTCTACCACCTTAAAAATAATTTCGGCCTCGAAATTACCTGGTTAAAATAGGTGAGGGTATTGCTGTCGCATTGCTTCCTCCGGCTCCTATGAAGCTTCTTCCGATCCATGGTTCCGCCATAGCACTTTGACTAGAGGAATTGATTTCCTACGTAATACTTTCACATCCCGTTCCAAAATTTGAATCGACTCTTCTTCGTCAGACAAATCTGGTCTCAACTCCACTTCTTCAACAGGCACTACATGAGATGGGTCTGATCGGTATCGCCATAGCATCGAGACGTGAAACACATCATGCATAAGCTTTAATTCCAAAGGCAACTCCAACTGGTACGCCACTGGTCCAACCCGCTTCAAAATTCGATAAGGTCCTATAAACCTGGGACTTAGCTTTCCCTTGCGACCAAATCTCATCACCTTCTTCCATGGCGAAACTTTCAAAAACACCTGATCCCCCACTGCAAACTCTATCTCTTTTCGCCTGAAATCCGTATACGACTTTTGTCTGTCAGATGCCTCCTTCAACCGTGCCCAAATTACCTTAACCTTTTCTTTCGATTCTGCCATAATCTCTGGACCCAAAACATGACGTTCCCCCAACTCTGTCCAACATGTAGGAGTGCGACACTTCCGTCCATATAGTGCTTCATACGATGCCATCCGAATACTTGCTTGATAGCTATTGTTATATGCAAACTCCGCTAAAGGCAAGAACTCCTCCCAGCTTCCTCTGAAATCTATCACGCAACCCCTCAACATATCCTCTAACACTTGAATTACCTATTCAGACTGGCCGTCCGACTGCGGATGAAATGCCGTACTGAAGTCTAACGTGGTGCCCAGTGCCTGATGCAGTGCTTTCCAAAATCGAGATGTAAACCTCGGATCCCTATCCGAGATAATTGACAGAGGTACCCCGTGCAGCCTCACAATTTCTGCGACATACAACTTTGCCAACCTCTGTAAAGAATAGTCAACCCGCACTGGTATGAAATGTACAGACTTTGTCAACCGATCCACTATCACCCATACCGAATCCTTCCTAGTAGGCGTAAGGGGAAGCCCACTAACGAAGTCCATTGTAATTCTCTCCCACTTCCACTGCAGAATCTTTATTTGCTGAAGCAGCCCCGAAGGTACTTGGAGTTCAGCTTTAACCTGCTGACACGTTAAGCACTTCCCCACAAATTCTATAACTTCCCGTTTCAGACCAGGCCACCAAAACTGATCCCGTAGATCCCTATATAACTTACTTCTTCCAGGATGCATATCATAAGGGCTACTATGCGATTCTTGAAGAATTCTCTGCTTTAACTCCTCATCCTTTGGCATACATACCTTGCCCAAAAAACACAGCACTCCATCGCTGTTTACACCATAGTCTTCCAATTCCCCATTCTGCACTTGCAGTAGCTTAGCACTTAGTTCACCATCTACCAACTATTTTTCTCTCACCTGACTTCACCATACCGGCTTCACCTGCAACTCTGCTAGCAAACTTCCATCATCATAAAGGCTAAGATGTGCAAACATCGCCCTCAGATCCAACACCACTTTCTGACTTAGGCATTTGCCACCACGTTCGCCTTACCCGGGTGATATTCTATTGAACAGTCGTAGTCTTTCAACAACTCCACCCACCTTCGCTGTCTCAAATTCAGCTCCTTCTGAGTTAACAAATATTTTAGACTCTTTTGGTCTGTGTAGATCACCGACCTTTCACCATACAAATAGTGCCTGCACACATTTAGAGCGAATACCACCGCAGCCAACTCTAGGTCATGCGTCGGGTAGTTAACCTCATGTGGCCTTAATTACCGAGACGCATAAGTGATCACCGTCCCGTCTTGCATTAGACCACATCCCAATCCTGTGTGAGAAGCATCACAATACACCACAAAGTCTTTTCCTGCCTTAGGCTGAATCAAAATCAGAGCCTCCGTCAATACCTTCTTAAGCTTCTCAAAACTCTCCTGCTGCTTATTCGCCCATACGAAAGGTACCTCCTTTCTCAACAACTTCGTCAAAGGTGTTGCTATCGACGAGAACCCTTCAAAAAATCTCCTGTAGTAGCCTGCTAACCCCAAGAAACTATGAACCTCTACCACAGACTTAGGTGGTTTTCAATCTGGCACTGCCTCAATCTTCCGAGGATCCACCCTTATCCCTTTTGCAGACACAACATGACCCAAAAAATGCAACTTCCTTCAGCCAAAATTTGCACTTGCTAAACTTGGCATACAACTTCTTCTCCCATAACACCTGCAATACTACCCGGAGATACGCATCATGCTCTTCCTCGGACTTGGAATATACCAGAATGTCGTCTATAAACACAACGACGAACTGATCCAAGTAGGGTTGGAAAACCCGATTCATCATATCCATGAACGCAGCTGGGGCGTTCGTCAATCCGAACGGCATTACTAAGAACTCATAATGTTCGTATCTAGTCCGAAAAACTGTCTTATGGATATCTGCTTCCTTCACCTTAAGCTGATGATATCCCGACCTTAGATCTATTTTTGAAAATACCGCAGCCCCCTTGAGCTGATCAAACAAGTCCTCAATCCTCGACAACGGGTACTTGTTTTTGATTGTCAGCTTATTCAACTGCCGGTAATCTATGCACATGCGCATAGTCATGTCCTTCTTCTTCACGAATAGGACCGGTGCTCCCCATGGAGACACACTAGGTTGGATAAACCCACAATCGGGTAACTCTTGGATCTAGGCCTTGAGCTCTACCAACTCCTTTAGCGCCATCCTATACGGAGTAATTGACAGAGTCAGACCGGCAATAAATTAATTTCAACACCACCTCCCCGCTCGGGGTAACCCGGCTCCTCCTTCAAAAGACATCCATGAATTCTCTTACTGTTCTAACTCCACTAACCCCCTCTTCTTTTGTATCCAGAGCACTAATGAAGGCCAGAAATGCCTTACACCCTTTTCGCACCATCTTATCAGCCTTCAACGCGGAGACTACGTTAGACAAATAGTTTCTTCTTTCTCCTATCATAATTATCTCCTCATCCTCCGGAGTCCTCAACTCCATTTCCTTAGCTGCGCAATCCAATTTAGCCCGATGTTCCACTAGCCAATCCATGCCTAGAATGAGATCAAATTCCCTGAAAGGTAGTTCCATCAAGTCAGCAAGAAATACCACTCCCTGAATCTCTAGAGGCACACTCTGGAATATCCTATTCACCACTACTGTTTGATCTAACGGGCTCACTACAGTCATCTCCCTAACAGACAGTTTAGATGCTACACATAATGTTTCAGCTATTCTACATGCAACATATGAGTGGGTCGAGCCAACATCAATTAAAGCAAAGAAAGGCTTGTCAACTATAAGGAACGTACCGGTTATGACGTCCGGTGCATCACCATCCTCCCTCCGACGAACTCCATACACCAGACCCGGTTGTCTCGCCTCCATGTTACCAACACCTCTGCCCGATGTCCCGTGACCTCTACCAGAACTATTACCTCTACCAACCGGACCACGACCCCTCGGTGGCTGCTGTCCACCTCTTTCATTCTGATTAAAACCTTGACTTACTGGTCGACTCTTGTCTGTTTCCAATAGATAGTTCCTAATCACATGGTCTTTGGACCCACACTTAAAACATCCCCCTGTCTTCTTCCAACACTTCCCTGGGTGCATCTTTCCACATTGAGCACACGAACGATACTGACCTCCCACAGCAACCTGCCGATCTCACGGCCCATCAACTCTAGGTCTTTTCTGGAAACTCCTGGATGACCCTGATGATCCATAACCCCTCTTGTTTTTACCTTGACCTCTGTCCCGGATCTGCCTCTCGGTACGCTTCACCTCTTCAGCTATTTTCACTTTTTCAACCAATACCACGAAGTCCCTCTCTCGTTGTGGAGCTATTAACACCCTCAACTCATCTTGAAGCCCATCTTTAAATTGTACGCAACGCTCGTAATCAATCGACACAATTCCCTGGGCATATCAACTCAAACGAAGGAATTTTGCTTCATACTCAGCTACGGATTTGCCCCCTTGTACCAGATTTAAGAACGCCTTCCTCTGAGCATCCACACAACTTGCTACTACGTACTTCCATTGGAACATCGTCTTGAAATACTCCCAATCAATCCGGTCCATCTGGGTGCCCTCTCTAACAGTGAGCCACCACTGGTACACCTCATCCCGAAGTAGTGACACTGCCCCTTTCAGTTTCTCCTCAGCAGTCAGATCCAAATTGTCCATGGTCCGCTCCGTTGCCTCCAACCAATACACAGCCGTATTGGGCGCCACACCAGATACACCTCAGAATACCTCAACTCCATTGGCTCGGAGTCGCTCAAATACAGATTTTCGAGCTCCTATACCTCCACCGCCCACCACCCTCTCAAGAACTCGAAGATCGCCGCGATACATCGCATCATCCCCTATCCGATCCTCGATACTCAACACCAAAGCGGTGGTGGTGGTGGTATCTCATTCTCGGACCCTTGACCAGACCTAACTGGTTCCGATACGGTCATTCTGCCTCTACCATGCCCACGCACATTACGACCACGTCCCCTAGAACTCATGTCTATGATTGCGATTTAATCTGCTTTAAGAAATTAGCTTTTGTTCTACTGATTACCCACGAACAAGTTTTATGTAAAGAAGTTTAGTAGTAGTTCTTTCGATCACTACAAGGTTTTCGATTCAAGTCTTCTACCCTAATTCAGAGAATCACATTCATTCATCATTAGTATCCACTACACACATTCACCACTTTGAACATTTTCGTCCGTTCCCTACCTAGGGGTATTTTCGTACTTTATCCTATAGGGGTATTTTGGTAATTTTCCAAATCAGGGGTATCTTGTAATTTTGCAAAATTGGGGTTTTGGTATTTTTGCAAAATAGGGATATTTTGGTAAAAATCGAGGGTAGTATGGTAATTTCATAAACTGGGGGTATTTTAGTAATTTTCACAAATTGAGGCATTTCGGTAATTTTTAAAATCAGGGTAATTTGATTGTTTTACAAACCAGGTGTTTGGTCCCTTTCGGGTTTTATTTATAGATTGGGCCCATTAACAAGTCCTCGCGGTTGAAGTGAACAATCACTGCGCACCAGGTAGGATTCCAGAAAAGAGGAGGTGAGTCGCTAAGCAAGCTCATTCGGAATCCATGCCTAGACATGCACATGTTTGTTACCACACCTGAACTCCATGACTTATTCTCGGGTTTGGTGAAATAAATTAAGTCTTATGTAATTTTGTGTTGGAGTAAGCTAATCCTAGAGTTCACTAGCTCCTAATCTACTAATCTACGATCCCGTAATACCCAAATACAAATCACACACTGATTAGGGGTACTTACCTGCTGGACTTCGGGCCGGAGACACAGGTGCCATGCCAGAATAAACCTAAATTTGTTTATAGAAATCCATGGTTTAGAAAAGCCCATCTTTGGAAAATTTTGGGGCCCAAAACCCTCAAAGTCGAGTTTTGCACCAGTCTCTGATACCAAATTGAAACACCCCAAACCCGGCCCACAAGCCCCGACCGGATCTGACATGTTCCTTAAGAAAACTTAGCTTTATCTCGTTTCATCTTCTGATAAAATATGACGATTCTCATAAAAACAGGTTTGTATTTTTATCGAGTTGAAAGCCAAGATACCGTTCAAATTTGTATTTCATTAAAACGCTTACTTATATCTCAAAAAAATTAAAGATTTTCTTGATTCTAGAGCTCATTAGGTTGAAAACGTAAGTTGAGTAGGTGATAAAACATTTGAAGTTTCTTTAAGAAAAATATTTAATTACTTGTTTGTCGTTTATCGTATGGAAATAAAATTTAATACGCAAAGTTAAGCAGTTAAGTAATGACCTTATTACATCTTAAAAACCAAAATAAATCTCGAAAGAAAACATACTAAAGAAAATGAAAAGTGTTCCATTATATGAACACCTGAAATTTTACTGAGCATGGCCACCACATAGTCCCTGCCGACCCGGTCCATTGCACTATGTATCACCTGCAAAATGTTATCCCATGAAGGGTGAGTCAACAGACTCAATGTGTAACAACCAACACAGGTTCCCAATCGTTTATAGCCTTTATTATAACAATTTGGGCAAAGCCCATCCGGAATCATTATCGGCCATAAGCCCAAATCATAGCATATTAAATCACATATATATAAACGCAATGATGCAACCCGAACCCACCTAGATATCCAACCTCTACACACCACCCATACCTGGGATTACTAAATCTACCCTCCATCCGCTACACACCTTCGAAGGCAATCGCTGCAGTCAACTACTCATCGCCCTTAATACGTGGCATAGCCACCGGATAATGTGACAACGTCACCGAATCATAATATTGTGACATGAGTCACCGAATAATATGGTAAAACCACCAGAACACATCCCCTTTTCATTATAACCCTCATGCTCATGCAACATACATAGTATTATAGGTATCATGCTACATGCTTATCCCAAGCCCATACTGAAAACACACATGCTTTCATATCAATGATTGTAACCACTGTAAACAAGGGTTAGATATAACGTACCTGAACGAACTGTACCAATGAATGGTACCCTTAGCCATGGTTAATCATAATCTTGTTAACACACATTTAATACTATTAATCTATCGGGAAAAGTATGGGGTTACACACTTGATAATGCTGAGAACCACGGTTTCGATACTAACACTTTCGCTTGCAGGGATCACAGTGATTTGCTTATCCCTTTTCGATGCTGGCCCACAACCCGGTGGCCAATCCCGTATTGCAGAAATCGAGCGTTTGTTAAATCTAGGAGTAGGAACTACCCCTTTCTCTCCTCCACTAGTACTTGCATCCATCGAATGTCACTTAATCAGAAACCCGGTTAATTGATACGTAAGAATCTAAATGGAAACATATCTATAACTTATCTAAATACTCTTACCAAAATAGATCTGAATCCCAGAGACTTCCCTTTTACCTCTGTCAAACTCTTCCTAAAACACCATGGTTAGAATCGGCCAACACTGAAACAAAATAATATGGCCTTTGGCCGAATAGCATTCTCCTTACCTTGCTTGGTCAAATCCCGGAAGTTTTGAGATATCTCCTAACCTTGGCTTCCAAGAAGAGTTATGAATCCAAAGCCTTGCTTAGATTCGGCAACACACAACATACATGATTAGTCTTTTGGTTTCGGCAAACCAACCAGAAAAGAGAAAGAAAAGTTTATAGAGAAAAGAACTTTACCACCACTACTTAGAAATCGAAGGAGCCCTTAAAAGATGGAGATGGAAGATTCGGCCAATGCTTCAAAGGCTTGAAGGGCAATTCGGCTTGAAAATGAAGTGAAAGTTTAAGGCTACCACTATGAAAAGAAAAGAGGAGAGGAGAGAGAGGTATGGTTCGGCTTCAGAGAAGAAATAGAAGGGAAGAAAATAGTCAAAATGCACCAAATGGTCACCTTCACTTTCAGCTTAGAGACAAAAGAGATGAAAGGAAGGAAAAAAACTTGAAAATGCCAAATGAATTTTGGCACCTACTCTCCCCTACATGACCGAAAATACCATCCCCCCTAGAGTCCTAGATTCGGCCAAGACTCCTCCCTTCACCACATCGCCCTTTTTCCTCCTTATTTTCCTCTTCACCTCTCATTCAAAAGAGTTTGAATGAGTCACACCCTTATCTCCCTTCTTAGCCGAAAATTTGAGCTATTTGACCCAATCTACAGTTCATCCATGAAGTGTCCACGGAAACTCTAACTCTTCCCCTTCTTGACGCCAAAAAGAAACCGCAAAATGCTTCCCTTGCTGCTCGAACCCATGTCCATCTAGCTCCCTGAGGTGTCACACCCCTAGGCACAAAGTAGCGCCTCCCTTGCCACTTTGCCAACTGAATTCTTATGTCATAACCCACACAAAAATTTTCTTGAGGTCTAGCTCCCTTAGCTCTCCCTTAAAGGTTTAAAGTCCAATATTTTCCTAAGGCTTCTACCTACACCCCAAGGTTCCAAAGCCCCCAAACACACACAAATAACACACTAAGCATGCTACTACATAAATATGAGTTAAAACGCATAACCCCTAAATCTCGGATATTATAGAAATTCTTATGGATGACCATGTATATTCAAATAAAGTTACATGTTATTTTTTACTTGAACACTCATGTACCTAATATTTCTTTGTGCAGTGCCGATGGTTTGTTTTTGAAGGAGAGATACTTGATCCATGTTGATTTGGGAGATCATAATCATATCTTTGATCCTAGAGATAATTTTGGTGCACAAGAAAGCTTAGGTAAGTATTTTTTTCATTTTATTGATATTTATTCTAATATCTTTTCTTTTGGAGCAGCTAAATTTTCAATGACGAATCTTCTTGAGGAATGGGGGAATGATGAGAGTCTCCAGGTCCAATTTTAGACCCATGATGTAATGGGTTCACACTACCTCAAGGCCCAACAATAATTTTAAAGGCCAAGCAAATCAAACCAATAATTTATCAAAGACCAGATGAACGGCCAAGTTGAAATCTCTAATAGAGAAATTAACCAAATTCTGGAAAAAGTGGTGAATCCATCTCAAATGTACTGGTCTACTAGATTGGACGAAGCTCTATGGGCATACTGAACTGCATTTAAAACACCATTAGGGATGTCATGTTTTAAACTTGTTTACAGTAAGCCATGTCATTTACCTATTGAACTTGAGCATAAAGCATTTTGGGCGATTAATAAGCTAAACATTGATTGGGCTACTGCTAGAGACAAGAGATTATTAGAATTGAATGATATGGAAGAGGTTCGACAAGAATATGAGAATGCTCGTTTGTATAAGAAAAAAACCAAGCGATGACATGATGCCAGAATTTTTCCAAGGCAATTTGAACCTAGAAAGCAAGTATTATTGTTCAATTCCAGACTCAAATTAATTCCTTGTAAGTTAAAATCTCGATAATCAGGACCTTTTGAAGTAATTCAAGTGTATTCACATGGTCCTGTTGTTGTTAAAGACCTAAGAAAAAGGGCTACATTCAAGGTTAATGGACAATGCTTGAAGCATTACTATGGTACTCCTATAAAGCTTGACAAGCAAAGCGTTAACCTTCATGATGTTTGAATTTTTTTGTTTTCATTAATAAGTAGTTTTTTTGTTTTATTTTCCATTGCTATTTTTATTTTTATTCTCTTTATTTTTAATACAATTTTATTTCTATTTTTTTATTATTATTATGAACAGGAGCAGAATAAAAGAAGCAGGATTTGTTAGTGTGTACAGAGCAGCAATTGTCGCAACATTACAGAGAATTGTTATGTCGTAACAAACTGAATGATGAGGTGTTAATAAAAGAGTTGACCGGTTAGAAAATTCCAAAGGAGAGATTTTTAGGCAGTTGGATTTAGTGAATATTGGGAACCCCAAAGTATGAAGCCCACAATGTAGGGCTCAGTTATTTCATTTTTCCCTTAAAAAGTCTTTTCTATTTTTATCTTTTCCTCTACATCATAACCCTTCTTCCTCACGTTTCCCATTCCCTAAATATTGTCATCATTATCCCTTTTTATTTTCTTCAAATTGTTCATGTTTCCCACTTCTCACAAAGTTCACATTTTTAAAGTTTTCTCGTCTTCAACCTCTCTATTTTTTGATGTTTACTCTATTATTTTTCTTTTCTATTTCCCTAACTTTCTTTATTGGCTCATGTAAAGAGTACTTTTAAAACAATAGAATCTTCATGCGCTGGTGCCCCGTAATCAAAGATATTCTGCAATGTTGTTGTAACACCCCTAACCCATATCCGTCACCAGAATAGGGTTACGAGGTATTACCGATCAATACACATCACTTAAAAAACAAAACTCATACATTCATACATTCATATACAAATACGATTCAATTCAATCATATTGTCCCTAATAAGGGCCTATAAGGTCTTAAACATGCTTTAGAAGCGGTTCGGGACTAAACCAGTAACATAAGGATATTTCAAAAACTTAGTAAATTTCAACACTTCAAGTGTCACACGCCCGTGTGAACAGACCGTGTGCCTCACAGGGCTAATAAACACGCCCGTGTCTTAAGTAGTGCGGAAATAGGGCATACATACTGACTTGCATCACACAGCCGAAGACACGCCCGTGTGTCAGGCCGTGTAAAAACTGGAAAGTATACTGACTTGGGTCATATGGCCAACCACACGCCCGTGTGTCCTTCAAAATGGCCACAAATGCCCATGTGCTAGACCATGCCAAAACTGTAGGGTGTACTGACTTATGCAACACGGCTAAGTCACACGCCCGTGTGCTAGGCTGTGTGCCATTTAAGGGGTATACTGAGTTGTACCACACGGGCGGTCACACGCTTGTGTGTGAGGATGTGTGGAGAATACTGACTTCATTTCCATTTTAACACCAGGAGACACATGGCTGTGTAACATTACCATGTGTCACACATGGCTGAGACACACGCCCATGTCCCTGTCCTTGTGGACAAAAATAGGCTATTTGCAAAGCCAATTTTGCCACACTATTTTCACAAGCATACACAAGCATAAATGGCAACATTTCATAATCTAATAGGCAGCCATTTCATAGTATTTCATACACATATGATACCAATTCCACATAGTATTCAAATACTTAACTAATATCATACACATTTCCACTCATATGTCTACCATAAAACAAGACACATTTTCATACTTTCATTCCATTTAACACTTAACAAAACATACCAAAACATAATATCAAATTTAGCCAAATCATGTGGCTTAGATTTATATCACAAATTATACCAAATTCACAATCTCAAGTAACCATAACTATCATCTTTATAACTAGCCTATATATGACATATTTACATAAATCCACAAGTTCAAAAGTACCAATCGACAATTGGATAGTGTAATGTGTAACTCTGACTTGTCCGAAATGAGCGAGCTATCAAACCTTTATAAAATAAGGAAATGAAATAGGGTAAGCTTTATAGCTTAGTAGGCCCGTATAATTTAGAAATAAGTTTACCATTTATACCTAATCAAAGCAATAATCAAGATGTAATCAATTCAATTACCAAATGCCTAAACACAATCATTCATCACATGTTAGTCATTTAAAATACATGGAACCATCCATTAACCTAATGTGATTACTCAATACATTGTATCATATTAAACTCACATACATCATATACATTATATATAACATTTTACTTTCAATCGTATAAACAATAATTCATTCAATAACCATACTCATCAATATAAACAGCATTTATGGTCGTTGAACCTATTAGAACTTCATAGGATACTCGGGTGATATACATTAGTAATCTGTCAATTCATTATCATTTTCGCTCTTTGATCCATGATCGATAAGCTCCTCCTGAGCTAATGGACAGTATGCTCTATTGAGCTGAAATAGTAAGCTCTGACGATCTGAAATAGTAAGCTCTGATGAGTTGAAACAGTAAGCTCATATAAGTTGAGAATAGTAAGCTCTTATGAGCAGATATATCGTTAAGCTCATAAGAGCTGTGGTGAGTCTGCAACCAATGCAGGAGCTTAACCAGAATGGTAACCCTAGTAACATGTCACTCGTATCCTATGAATTCTTACAGTTCAAACGGGGCTCGGTAACCATCAATATATATCAATTAGGCATTCGTATTCCACGTATATAAATTCCTCAATCATATACATACATTTCAAATAAATACAAATATTTAAAATCTCAATTTTAGTTATACTAACTTACCTCGTATTGCTTAGATAAAAACTATCGGCTATTCATCAATCTCTCGATTCTAATTATACGAACTTACCTCGTATTGCTTAGATAAAAACTATCGGCTATTCGTCAATCTTCCCTTTTCCCCGATATAAACTCGATCTCTGCTTATCTTGATCTTAATCAACTAGAGAAGGTATGGTCGGATGAACCCTAAAGAAATAGCTTTCTTCTTTCCTATGGACGGTTGAAGATGATAATATTCACTAATGGTTTCATTTTGTTTTATTATTATTAATCTTATTAACCAAATTACCAATTTAGCCTTAATGAAAAATCATTCAACACATCTAATATAAAGCCATCTATGTCAAGTTCCACTATCAATGGTCTAATAACATTATAAGGACCTTTCATTTAATAAATCATAGCAATTAAACACTTTTAACAATAGAATGCAACTTTTGCATTTTATGCGATTAAGTCATTTTTACCGAATTAAGCATTGAAACAGTAAAATTGCTTTACGAAACTTTCACATAATAATTCTATCATGCTGTAAAATTTAATAAAATAAAAAATAAATATTTTAACCTTGAATTTGTATTCCCAAAACCACTGTTCCAATTTGACTTAAAAATGGGCTATTACAACTCTCCCCCTTAGGGATTTTCGTCCCCAAAAATCTTACCAGTGATTAGGTTAGGGTACTATTTTTGCATAGCTTCTCTGGGTTCCTACGTCGCTTCCTCGATCCTATGTTTATGCCTAAGAACCTTTACTCGGGCTATGCACTTATTTCTCAATTCTTTGATTTCATTAGCTAAAATCCTGATCGATTTTTTACTATAAGTCAAACCAGCCTGTATCTCAACATTTATCAGAGAAATCACATGTGACGTATCGGATCTGTATCGACATAGCATAGAAACATGAAAAACATTATGAATCTTTTCATGTTTTGACAGTAAATCTAGTTGATATGCCACTGGCCCTATTTGTTCAATAATCTCATATGGCCCGATGAAACACAGACTCAATTTCCCTTTACGTCCGAATCGAAGAATCTTTTTCTACGGTGAAACTTTTAGGAACACTTTGTCTCTGACTTGAAACTCAATTTCTTTACGTTTCAAATATGCGTAGGATTTCTGTCGATCTGAAGCTGCTTTTAAAATTTCACGAATCGTTTTCACTTTTTCTTTAGTTTTTCTTATCAATTCAACCCCGTGAATCTTTTTCTCACTCAATTCAGTCCAGTATAGCGGAGTTCAACATTTACGATCGTTTAAAGCTTTATACGATGCCATCTTTATACTCGTTAGAAAATTATTGTTACATGCAAATTCAATCAACAGTAAGTATTTTCCCAACTACCCTCAAACTCTAAAATACAACATCTCAACATGTCTTTGAGAATTTGAATAACTCTCTTAGTCTAACCGTCAGTCTAAGGATGAAAAGCAGTACTGAAATTCAACTTTGTTCCCAGAGCTTCTTGCAGTTTCTTCTAGAATCGTGATGTAAATCTCGGATCTCTATCAAAATAATAGATAGTGGCACTCTGTGTAACAAAACAATTTCATAAATGTACAACTCAGCTAATCTATCAAGTGAGTAATATATACGTACCGGTATGAAATGAGCAAATTACGTTAGTCGATCAATGACAACCCAGATAGCGTCATTTTTTTCAGAGTTATAGGCAATCTCGACACAAAATCCATTGTAATTCTATCCCATTTCCACTCAGGAATCATCATAGGCTGCAGTAAACCAGATGGTACCTGATGTTCAGCTTTGACTTGTTGACAAATAAAACATTTAGAAACAAATTCTGATATATTTCTTTTCATGCCTTGCCAACTGTAAAACTATTTCAAATCGTTGTACATTTTGGTACTTCCCGGATGAACAGATAAGCAGCTATTGTGTGCTTCATGTAAAATCTTCTGAATGAGTTCAGAATTTCTCAGTATGCAAATTCTATTCTGGAACCTTAAACAATCATTTGTTTCAATCTAAAATTCTGAATCAGAGACATTCTCACATTGAATTCGTTTAACTTGTAATTCGCGGTTGTCTTTCTGAGCTTCACAAATTTGTTGAATAAATACCAGTTTAGCTTTTAATTCAGCTAAAATAGACCCATCATCACAAATCATCAATTGGGTATTCATTGCTCGTAATGCAAACAAATATTTTCGGCTCAGAGCATTAGCAACAACATTAGCTTTTTCCGGGTGATAATCAAACACAAATTCATAGTCTTTCAACAACTCGAGCCATCTTCATTGTTGCAGATTCAAATCTTTCTATGACATCAAATATTTCAAGCTCTTGTGATTCATATAAATGTGGCCTTTTTCACCGTATAAGTAGTGCCGCCAAATTTTTAATGCGAACACAATTGCGGCCAACTTAAGGTCGTGCATTAGATAGTTCTTTTCATGCGGTTTCAATTGTCAGGAAGTATAAGCTATAACTTTTCCTTCTTGCATCAGAACACATCCCAAACCATTTAATGACGTGTCGTTATAAATCACAAATTCCTTCCCTGATTTCGGTTGAACCAATACAGTGCTTGATTAAAGACTTTCAACTGCTCAAACTCACGACATTTTTCGACCATTCAAATTTCACATCTTTTTGAAGTAGTTGTGTTATTGGTGTCACAATCATCAAAAATCCTTTCAAAAATCTTCGGTAATAGCCCACTAAGCCCTAGAAAACTATGGGCTTCAGACATATTTCTTGGAGATTTCCAATCAACAATAGCAGAAATCTTACTCGGGTCAACTCTAATACCGTCAACTGAAACAATATGCCCAAAAAATCCAACCTCTCGGAGCCAAAACTCACATTTGATGAAATTTTCAAATAACTGCTTATCACGTAGAGTTTGTAACACAACTCTCAAGTGCTCGGTATGTTTAGATTCATTTCGCGAATAGATCAGAAAGTTGTCAATGAATACAACAACAAATCTTTCTAAATACGGTCTGAATATCCGATTCATCAAGTCCATAAAAATTGTAGGAGCATTAGTTAAATCGAAAGGCAAAACGAGGAATTCATAATGTCCATACCTTGCTCGAAATGCGATTTTCTACACATTTGACTTTTTAACTCGCAACTGATAATAACCTGATCTCAAATCAATCTTTGAAAATACTATAGCCCCTTTCAACTGATCAAATAAATCATCAATCAGCAGTAAAGGATATTTATTCTTTATAGTCACTTTATTCAGCTATCTGTAGTCGATACACATTCTCATCGCGCCATCTTTCTTTTTTACAAACAATACCGATGCACCCTAGGGAGAATAACTTAGTCGTGCAAAACCTTTGTCTCTCAATTCTTGCAACTAAGCTTTCAATTCTTTTAATTCTGTTGGAGCCATTTTGTATGGAGCTATCGATATCAGTGTTGTTCCCAGTACTAATTCAATACCAAATTCAACTTTTCTAATCGGTGGCAAACCCAGTAATTCTTCTAGAAATACATCTGAAAACTCATTAAAAAACAGGTACAGATTCAATCTTTGATTCAGACACCTTTGAATACATTACTTATGCAAAATATGCATCATAACCCTTTTTCATATATTTCTGAGCTAACATAGATGATATTACAGTAGGTAATTCACTCAAATTATTAGACTCAATCTGAATAATTTCACCGTTTTGACATTTCAATACGATAGTCTTTCGTCTAAAATTCACTACTGCGTTATGCATAGTCAACCAGTCCATTCCAAGAATCACACCAAACTCATTGAATGGTAGAAGCATCAAATCAACCCAAAAACAGTAACCCTGAGTCATCAAAGGACAATTCTTACAAATTTTATCAACTAAAATAGACTTTCCTAAGGGGTTTGATACTTTAATTACAAACTCTGTAGACTCGACATGTAAACTATTTTTAAATACTAAATTCATACAGATATATGAATGGGTTGATCTAGGATATATCAACGCAACTATATCAGTATCAAAAAGAGAAAAAGTACCAGAAATAACATCTGGCGATGATGCCTCCTCCTGTGCAGGGATAGCATAAGCTCAATCAGGTGCTCGTGCCTCTGATATCACAGTAGAATCTCTCGTAGCGCCTCGGTTACCACTCATATTTCCAGTGTTTCGAGGTGGTCTCCCTCTAGTAGCCGTGTTACTTACTTTCGTCGGTTGATCTCTTTCAGCTGTAAACTTTTTTGGACAATCCCAGAGATAATGATCAAGAGGTCTACATTTAAAGCAAGCTCCGCTCACTAATTAACATTCACCGCAATGTATCTTATTGTGGTGTTTACATTCAGGTTAAGCATTTCTAACACTTCTTACACTGGCAATGGATGTCGTCTGAGGTTTAGAACTGAAATATCTCATATCTCTTTCTCTAATTGAAATTCCCACAGAAGCCGTAGAATGAGGATTATATTCTTTAGATTTCTTTGATGTTGACTGATGTGATTTGCCTGCAAATCTCTTTCTAGAATCCTTAGCCACAAAATTGGCTTCTCTTTTCTCTTTGCAAAGCTCTTCAGCTTTACAAGCTCTGTCAAACAGAATGACAAACTCTTTCAGCTCGAGAATTCCAAGTAAAAGTCTAATTTCTTCATTCAATCCATCCTCGAATGTTTTACACATTATAGCTTCAGAAGAAACGCATTCACGAGCATATTTGCTGAGTCGTACAAACTTTCTCTCATATTCTATGACTGACATACGAACCTATTTTAATTCAAGAAACTCCTTTCTTTTCTGATCAATGAACCTTTGGCTGATATATTTCTTTCCGAATTCAACTTGTAAGAACTCCCAAGTAACCCTTTCTTGTGGAACTACGGATATCAAGGTATTCCACCACTGATACGCAGTATGTCGTAAATATGATACAAAGACATTTTAAACATTCTTCAAAAGGGATAGTTCATCAAAT
This sequence comes from Gossypium rotundifolium, assembly GCA_025506655.1. Lineage (NCBI taxonomy): Eukaryota > Viridiplantae > Streptophyta > Magnoliopsida > Malvales > Malvaceae > Gossypium > Gossypium rotundifolium. The sequence goes on along the minus strand of CP106722.1, from coordinate 104,850,208 downwards.
ACCCAAATTGTGTTCTCGAGCCAAAACTCGACTCTCTCTGGGTCATCGTTAACAATGGCTCTGAAGTTTTTGGTCCCGTGTTTTCGTATCTTGTCAACAAGTGGTTTATTCAATTGCAGACGGTCAAGACCTTGAGGAACTACAAGGATCGATTGGGGAACTGGTCGGAGTAGAGGTTGCTGAACAGCCGGGTTCATACGAATGTACTATGTGAACCACTCGTTCATTATCTAAAAGAAGACATCTTTAGCCTCACCCCCGTGACTACTAGACGTGGGCCTAGATTCAATAGGCGCAGTCCCTTGAGCGGGAGCTGGCGCATTACTTTCTACATCATCCACTACAGCTCGTTCGGGATCCATTACTATATAAAAACACATTTGAAAATGTTAGGAGTCATCACACTATCATAGTTTTATATATGGAATATATAGCTAAACTTACATACGATACGTTAGTCCTAGAATAGACTAAACTGTAGCTTTGGTACCAATAAATATAACACCCCTAACCCGTATCCGTGACCAGAATAGGGTTACGAGGTATTACCGATCAATACACATCACTTAACAAATAAAACTCATACATTCACACATTCATATACAAATACCATTCAATTCAATCATATTGTCCCTAATAAGGGTCTATAAGGCCTTAAACATGCTTTAGAAGCGGTTCAAGACTAAACCAATAACATAAGAAAATTTTAGAAACTTAGAAAAATTTCAACATTTCAAGTGTTACACACCCGTGTGAACAAACCGTGTGTGTCACACGACTAATAGACACGCCCGTGTCTTAGGCCATGTGGAAATAGGTCATACATACTGACTTGCATCACACGGCCGAAGACACGCCCATGTGCCAAGCTGTGTGAAAACTAGAGAGTATACTGACTTGGGTCACACGGCCAAGCACACACCCGTGTGTCTAGCCTATGTTTCCTTTGAAATGGCCAAACATGCCTATGTTCTAGGCCATGCCAAAACTGTAGCGTATACTGACTTATGCAACACAACCAAGTCACACGCCCGTGTGCTAGGCCATGTGCCATTTAGGGGGTATGCTGACTTGTTCCACACGGCCAGTCACACACCTGTGTGTGAGGCCGTGTGGAGCACACTGACTTCATTTCCATTTTAACACCAGGGGACACACGACCGTGTATCATGACCATGTATCACACACGGCTTAGGCACACGCCCGTGTCCCTGCCAATGAGGACAAAAATAGGCTATTTGCAAAGCCAATTTTGCCACACTATTTTCCCAAGCATAAACAAGCATAAATGACAACATTTCATAATCTAAAAGGCAGTTATTTCATAGCATTTCATACACATATGATACCAATTCCACATAGTATTCGAATACTTAACTAATATCATACATATTTCCACTTATATGTTTACCATAAAACAAGACACATTTGCATACTTTCATTCGATCTAACACGTTCCAAAACATACCAAATCACATGGCTTAGATTTATAACACAAATTATACCAAATTCAAAATCTCAAGTAATCATAACTATCATGTTTATAACTAGCCTATACATGCCATATTTACATATCCACAAGTTCAAAAGTACTAATCGGCAATTGGATAGTGTGATGTGTAACTCTGACTTGTCCAAAATGAGTGAGCTATCAAACCTATATAAAACAAGGAAATGAAACAGAGTAAGCTTTATAGCTTACCAAGCCCGTATAATTTAGAAATAAACTTACCATTTATACCTAATCAAATCAATAATCAAGTTGTAATCAATTCAATTACTAAATGCCTAAACACAATCATTCATCACATGTTAGTCATTAAAAATACATGAAACCATCCATTAACTCAATGTAATTACTCAATACATTGTATCTTATTAATCTCACATACATCATATTCATCATATATAACATTTAACTTTCAATAGTATAAGCAGTAATTCATTGAATAACCAACATTAATTCATTTAATAACTGTAGTCATCAATATAAACAGTATTTAAGGCTGTTGAACCTATTAGAACTTCAAAGGATACTCGGGTGATATACATCTGTAATCCTTCAATTCATTATCATTTTTGCTCTTTTGAGCCATGATCGGTAAGCTCCTTCGAGTGATGGATGAGAAGCTCTATTGTCGAAATCGTAAGCTCGACGATTTGAAAAAAGAAGCTCGATAAATGAAACAATGAGCTCATACGAGCTGAGAACAGTAAGCTCTTACAAGGTGATATATCGATAAGTTCATACAAGCTGTGGTGAGTCCACAACAAATGCAGGAGCTCAACCAAAACGGTAACCCTAGTGACATGTCACTCGTATCCTACGCATTCTTACGGTTCAAATGAGGCTCAGTAACCATCAATATATATCAATTAGGCATTCGTATTCCAAGTATACCAATTCCACAATCATATACATACATTTTAAATAAATAAAAATATTTAAAAAATCGATTCTAATTATACAAACTTACCTCGTATCGCTCGGATAAAAACTATCGGCTATTCGTCAATCTTCCCTTTTCCCTGATCTAAACCCTATCTCAGCTTATCTTGATCTTAATCAACTAGAGAAGCAGTGGTTGATTGAACCCTAAAGAAATAGCTTTCTTCTTTGCTATGGATGATTGAAGATGATAATATTTAGTAATGATTTCATTTTGTTTTATTATTACTAATCTTATTAACCAAATTACCAATTTAGCCTTAATGAAAAATCATTCAAAACATCTAATATAAGGCCATCTATGTCAAATTCCACTATCAATGGTCTAATAACATTATAAGGACCTTTCATTTAATAAATCATAGCAATTAAACACTTTTAACAATAGAATACAACTTTTGCATTTTACGCGATTAAGTCCTTTTTACTGAATTAAGCATTCAAACAGTAAAATTTCCTTACGAAACTTTCACATAATAATTCTATCATGATATAAAATTTAATAAAATATTAAAATAAATATTTTAACATCAAATTTGTGGTCCCAAAACCACTGTTCTGATTTGACTCAAAAACGGGTTGTTACAATTGCTGCTGCCACAAGGTATTCAACTAATATTCTAAAGTGGCCATTTTGATTTGAATAGGGATTTTTTTTTGAAGGATGAACCCCACATGGGGTATGATGAATAAGCATCCTCAATTGTAGAAAAGCATAATTGGAGCATATTTTATCTACACCCAGGGGTTGTTGTGGGTAAAGTGGCAAGAGAGTTTTGCGCTCATGTAAATTTCCTAGATTCTCCCTTCACAAATTGATGCCATTTGGTGAAGACCATATTCATGCCTAGTTCAGCATCAAGGAGGTTAGAGATGAGCATTCTAAATTTACCGAGAATATTACACCGAAGGGGTTGGCAAAAGTATTGTAGAATTTATGCATTGAAGGAACGCAGTGGATTATTTCAAGCCCAGAGTGTTACATGGTTGAAAGAGCTACATTAGAACCAATTGGGAAGGTGTGGTACCACTTTTTAAGGAGTCTTCTTATGTTCGTCTACGCATAACATGATTGTTTAGAAAGAAAGAATGTTGTTGTTGTATTCTATTTTACAATGAAGATATATAAATCTAGGGAATGTTCCCCCAATAAGGGTGGGATAACACAACAAATTTTTGTTAAGCTACGAGAAACAAATTTTGCCGCAACATCCTAGAAAAATGAAGCTTCCCCTACCACACGTGTGTCCATAATAACATCTCCCGCCTCTCATGACCAGAAAATCTTGACTTCTGTAAAACAGTTATAATAGAGGTTGTCTCTATTTGAGGTGCAACAATACTAGATGATGGAAGAGTTGGAACATAGCAACGAACGCCAGGCCCGGTACAGGTCATACGTGAAAGATAGGGATTTGGCATTAAGAAGATCCTTCTAGAAAAACTTTTTGAGACCCATGCCACAATTTCCTACTTTCTGAGCTACTTTGCTCTCGTCTAATGAGTGCGGAGAAGAGCTAGTTCCATTCGTTGCCAGAATTGACTCCGTGACTAAAAGAGCTACTGCAGATAAAGGAAAAGCTATTGAAGAGGAGTTAGAAAATCCAACCTCTATCGAACGAGAGAAGGATGTAAAAGAAGGAAAGGAAGAAACAGATGTCCCTGCCACTACACCAGCCACTGCACCAGCTACTGCCACTAAAAAAGGTAAAACTCTTGAACCGACATCTTTACCTATCTCTATGACTACACAGGATCAAGCAGTAGATCAACTGATCGATGAACTAACGGAGACTAACAAAGAAGGTTAGGAAGTTGACCTATGGAAAAGGAAGATACGATACAATGTCACATCCTGAATTTATGGGGCATTGCATTTAACATGCTGTGATGTATTGTTGTGCTTATTATGCTTGTTAGAATGTTTTAGGGGTCCTGAATGGGCTCAAAGTTGGGCTGAGGCCTTAGAAAAAATTTTCTGTTTGGGCACTCTAGTGGAGAGTCAGGTAGGATAGGGCCTAAAAGATATTATCTATGAAGTAAGGCCCAAAAATGGGCTTGTGGCGACATGCAGGGATTAGGAGGTGGCGTGTCAAGTAGTTAAGGAGGTCCAAGGTTCGAGTCATATGATACCTTTTTATTTTAATTTAATTTCGGCAATAGCAAAGAGCAGTAGTGGAGTTCGGCTTGGATGCTTGAAATTAGGAATTATTTAATGTGGATAATAAGGTTGATAATGTGCTGATAAAGGAAGGAAGAGGTGGTGTTATCCATGACACTGTGGATGAGTAATCAGATAAAGATAAGGTGAAAATTTTGGATTTATCTACTGGTCACAGTGGTGGCCGAAATTCCAACACTAAAGGGGGAGGTGAAATTGGTTCTGATAGGTTCAAGGGGTGCCGAAATTTCCCTTGATTTAATAGCTTAGTTTTGATTTTAAGGAGGGAATTATTGGTTTTTAGGCAGTAAGTGCCGAAATTTTGGTTTAAGTTGGGGGGATACCTCTTCAATTCCAGCATTTGACCCTATTCTCTTTTTCTTTCCTCTCATCTCCACTTTTATGCAAAAGCCAAAATTTCCATTGCTCTCTTCTCTCAATCATCTTTTTTTCAAAAGCCGAAACTCATAACTCTTCTCTTCTCCATTCTTTTCTTATAACCGAATGATCATTGTTCTTCCTTTTATTCTCTCTTTGTCGATTTCTTCATAGCCGAATCTTCATAAATCCTATTGCACTGTTTTCCTTTTGATCTTCTTAGAGGTCAAAATCTCTAAGAGTTAGTCGAATCTATCGGTTAAGGTAACTTTTGAATTCTCTCTTCACTTCTTCTCTTCCGATTTTTAGAGACCAAAGCCTAAAGGCTAGATAAGATTATCTTTGGGGTAATAATTTGATTGTTCTCGTGTTCTTATTTTGGGGCGACACATCGGGAATTAAAGTAGATCATGTAGATCTAAAAGCCAAAAACTGCTAGTCTCTAAACTCTATCTCTTTTAAGATTTCTAGGTAAGGGATCTCTGCCGTATGAATGTAAATTTGCGTTTGTACTCGATTAAATGTTTTAATCCGATTTGTTGATTAAGATCTGTTCCATGGATACAAACTCCAGTCAAACAAAAGAGGGAATTGGATCCGTAAATCCAACCCCTAAATTTAAGAATCGAGCTCATCACAACTGACGGATTGGCCACGGGTTGTGGGTGGCTTGAACAAAACCTTAGATAGTTAGAAGTCGACGGCTCGGCAAAGGTTTCGACATAGAAAGTCTCGTCTTGTCTGTAATCAGGTGTGTGGATCTCTATCACACTATTTAATTTGTACTATATATATGTTATGGGCTAAAAGCCGGAAAAAGGTTGTATGAACAGTCGTGTTACCCGAAAAGGGTAGGCAAAGGGTGCCAGGTACGTAATCATAGAAACTTCTCTATGTGTATCGAACGATGTGGTAGTTTGTGATCTTTTTAGATAGTATATTGTTTTGATTCAGCATGTATGTGTGCATGGGATGGGATTGATATGACAAAGGGGAAGAGCATGCTAATATGTCACTTAGTGATCGGTGGTTAATTTGCAACATATTATTTAGGTCACATGGCGGTCGGTGGCTCTGCCATATCTGATTAATAGGTCACATAGTGATCAGTGGTTAAACCACAATATATTATTAAGGTCACATGGCGATAAGTGGCTCTACCACATAGGTCACATAATGATCGGTCTTTATGACAGGCAGCACAGCTGTCGAAATGGTGTGTAGCAGATGGAAGGTTGATTGTAGAAATCCCCAAGGTGTGATGGATGGTACGGGCTAGTGTGTATAGGATGGACTATAGGATTGGGATGGGCCATGTAGCATGTATATATTTTGTTGCCATTGTGTATGGGCCAAGGCCTATAATGTGTTTGTGGGCCTCACCCTTTTATGTGTTTTCGGGATTTGCACACTGAGTATTGGTGACTCACCCTTTTCTTTTCCTGATTTTTTTAGATGAGCAGTAGATCGTGGACATGGGAGCCGAGGCGGACTTGAGGGGCCATCAAGTTTTTATTTTCATAAACTACTTTCGGTTTTCCTTTAAGTTTTAAATTTTGGATTATTTATGTAATAAGGCCTCCATAGCTTAGGTTATCAATTTATATTTGTTAATGTTTATATTCTATAAACTTATGTTCAAGGACTTGATTATAAGAAGGAAAGAAAAAAAGAGATTTTCAAATAAGTTTTTTTTTGAAAAAAAAACTACAAAGGCTTTCTACAAATATCACTTATTTAACAAATACCTGCATAAATGAACCGAGATTTTCAAAACCCTTCAAAGCAAAGTTTTCAACATTTAACCCGTAGCATACCAGATCTGGTCATGACATTTTGGGCCGGGTTTGGGGTGTTACATTTTGGTATCAGAGCCCAATTCAAAACTTAGGTTGTGAAATGGGTCCAGTAGTGATTTGTAAAATTGATGTGAATTTGAGAAAACTTTCTGTTGAGATATGGCCTTTGAGTCTACTAGCACCCGATCCACGCTGGTAAGTATTTTAAACTCATTATGTGGTATGCATGTTGGGCTAGATGGGCTCCATAGGGACGTAGGCTAGTATGATTAGAGTTTGATGGACTTTAGGCTTAGTTTAAACAATTCCTCAATTCTCATATGACTTTCTCTAATTAAACATGTCCGTGGACAAGTCGTTGGGTTGAAGTGTGGTAACAGGCATACACATGTCTAGGAATGAATCTAGGGAGAGCTTGGTATTTAAGCGGCCCTAGTGGTCCACCTCCTCTTCGCTGGAATCCTACCTGGTGTGTAGTGACTGTTCACCTTAGCCATGAGGACTTGTTGACGGCCAAAATTTATAACTAAAACCTGAAAGGGACCAGCCACCCTATTTCGTAAGATTGGTAAAATACCCCTAGTTTTGTAAAATTTTTGGAATACCCTTGATTTGTGAAAATTACTAAAATACCCCCGAATTGCAAAATTACCAAAATACCGTCGGATTACAAAATTACCAAAATACCCCTGTAGGATAAAATTACGAAAGTACCCTTGGGTAGTGAAATGACGAAAATACCCTTATGTGACGAAGGTGGGTTTATGGTTGTCACTTTTGTATTTGATACTGTTAAGTGATGCTCTGTTGTGATGCATATGGATACGAAATGTATGTGATTTCTAGAAATAGGAGATACAGACTTGAGACTGAGTTTGAATTCGAAAGAACTAATTAAACTACTTTCCATAAGATTGTTCGTGGTTAATCAGTGAAAGAAATTAATAATTCATAAAATTTCAAATCAGATAAACGCAAATCGGTAGAATGAGTACAAGGGGCCGTGAACGTCCTGCGTGTGTCGTGGTAGGGTAGGATGGTCGTGTCGAACCAAAGAGGGTCCGCCATGGGTCGAAGACGAGATGCCGATTACTTCTAGGCGTGGAGGCAGAATATTAGGATTAGACGGCCAGAGATGATGTAGTATCTCAGTCGATGTTAAGGGTTTTAGAGAGGGTTGCTGGGGCAGGCATGGACACAGGAGCCCAGAAATCTGTGTCGAAGCGACTTAGAGCCAATGGGGCAAAAGTGTTTAGGGGAATTTCTGGTATAGCCTCGAGTACAGCTGAGTATTGGTTGTAGGCGGTTGAACACATAATGGATGATCTTGATTTTACGGAAGAAGAGAAACTGAAAGAAGTAGTGTCCCTTCTTCAGGACGAAGTGCACCAATGGTGGCTTACGGTTAAGGATGGTACAGTGGCTGACCGTATCACCTGGGATTACTTCAGAATGGCATTTCAGAGTAAGTACATTGGAATGAGTTATGTGGATGCGCAGCGCAGAGCGTTTCTATATCTGGTTCAGGGAAGTAGGTCGGTGGCGGCATATAAAGCGAAATTCTTACGCCTTAACCGTTATGCTCGAGGGATTGTGGCCACAGAACATGAGTGTTGCATTCGATTTGAGGATGGCTTGAAGGATGATCTACGTGTTTTGATAGCTCCACAAGGGGAGAGGGAATTTGCTGTGCTTGTAGAGAAAGCTAAGATAGCTAAGGAGGTGAAGCGGACGGAAAAACTGAACAGGGATAGAGATAGGAGTAGAAGTAAGAGAAATTTTAGATCATCAGGGGCAGCCGAACGTGTTCAGAAAAGACCTAGGTCAGATAGGCCGAGACGGGATGAGAGACCTGTTGCTGCTAGTTAGACACAGAAGTGTGCTCGCTGTGGTAAATTCCATGTAGGTGAGTGTTGGGCAGGCAGTGGAAAGTGCTTTAGGTGTGGATTTATGGACTATTAGATTAGAGACTGTCCACAACCACAAGCGATATAGGACCATGAGGCGTGGAAATGCTTTCTGTCGGTGGGGGTCGAGTCAGTAGAGAGGTCGTGGTCCAGCCAGAGGTGGTAACGGTTTCAGTCAGGGCTAGCCGAGGGACAGGAAACACTGAGGTGAGGCATCTGGGGTTGGTCTATGCTGTCAGACGTCGAGAGGAGGCTAACGCACCGGATGTTATAACCTGTACGTTTTCAATATTTGGTTTGCCTTACACTGCATTGATTGACATAGGGTTGACGCATTCATATGTTGCTAGTAGTGTGTCTGGAAATTTAAGAAGATTTCACCTAGGGTGATGACTGTAATTAGCCCACTAGGACAATCTATGGTAGTAGATAAACTCTATCGGGAGGTAGCCTTAGAAGTTTAGGGAATAATTTTTCTGACAGATCTGATGGAATTGTCGTTTGGGGAGTTCGAATTAATATTAGTCATGGACTGGCTGGTGAAGTATCAAGCTAATTTAGATTGTGCAGCCAAGCGTACGGTGTTAAAAACCCCCGAGGGTGGTCAAGTGTTGGTGATAGGAGAAAGGGGGAACTGTCTGTCAAATGTGGTGACTGCCCTAAGAGCAAAAAGGATAGTGAGAAAAGGATGCGAGGCAATTTTAATGTTTGTTTAGGCTCTAGAAGCCGAGGAACTATTGGGGATGTTAGGACGGTGAAGGAATTTCCTGATGTTTTCCTAGAAGGGCTTCCAAGATTACCCCCAGATCGTGAAGTGGAGTTTGGTATCGATCTTCTTTCGGGAACAGTGCCAGTATCCATTGCTCCATATAGAATGGCGCCAAAGGAGTTGGTGGAATTGAAAGCGCAGATTCAGGAGTTACTGGATAGAGGGTTTATTCAACCAAGTGTGTCGTCGTGGGGAGCGCCGGTGTTATTTGTTAAGAAGAAAGATGGATCAATGCATATGTGCATTGACTATCGTTAGTTGAATAAGTTAACAATCAAGAATAAATACCCGTTGCCAAGGATCGATGAATTGTTCGATCAGGTGAAGGGGGCCTCAGTCTTTTCGAAGATAGACATGAGATCAGGGTACCATCAACTTAAGGTCAAGGAGTGGATATTCATAAGATAGAATTCAAGACTCACTATGGTCACTACGAATTCATGGTGATGCCATTTGGGTTAACTAACGCACCAGCAGCATTTATGGTTATGATGAACCGAGTGTTCCAACCTTACTTGGATCGATTTGTCGTAGTATTTATAGATGATATCTTGGTTTATTCAAGATCGAAAGCATGATTCACATTTGCGAGTGGTTTTCCAGATTCTAAGGGAGAAACAGTTGTGTGCCAAATTCAGTACGTGCGAATTTTGGCTAAGTGAAGTTACTTTTTTAGGCCATATTGTGTCGGCAGAGGGGATTAAGGTTGACCCTCGAAAAATTGAAGCGGTGTTGGAATGGAAGTCGCCTAGGTCTGTGGCGAAAATTTAGAGTTTTCTTGGTCTGGTCGGGTACAACCAAAGGTTTGTTTTCTTCAATTGCGGCATCATTGACTAAGTTGTTACGGAAAGGGGTTCTGTTTGTTTGGTCTAATAAGCAGCAAGAGAGTTTCGAGAAGTTAAAAAGGATTTTGACGGAGGCTCTGGAATTGATTCAGCTGGAGGCTGGGAAGGAATTCATAATTTACTGTGATGCTTCACACACGGGATTAGGATACGTGTTGATGCAAGATGGAAAGGTTGTTGCATATGCATCTAGGCAGTTAAGACCGCACGAAGCAAGTTATCCCACCGATGGTTTGGAATTGGCGGTGGTGGTTTTTGCTCTGAAGATCTAGGGACATTATCTGTACGGGGAGAAATCTATTATTTATACCGATCATAAGAGCCTAAAGTACCTTTTGACCTAGAAGGAGTTGAATCTGAGGCAAAAGAGGTGGATTGAGTTGTTAAAGGATTATAACTGCTCGATCGAGTATCATCCGGGTAAAGCTAACGTGGTGGCAGATACTTTGAGTCGTAAAGTAATCTCTGACTTGAGAGCAATGTTTGCTCACCTTAGTTTATATGATGATGGGAGTTTATTGGCTGATGTTCAAATGAAACCCTCTTGGGTCAGTTAGGTTAAGGAGAAGCAGCGAACCGATGAGTTGCTTAAGGTGAAGTTGTAGCTAATATCAAATGATGGGCCAACAGAATTTAGTGTGAATGAGGAAGGACTGTAATGTTTTCGAGGGAGAGTTTGCATGCCAAAAGATCCGGAGTTGAGGCATAGGATTTTGCAAGAAGCGCATGGTAGTCCATACGCTATGCACCCTGGAGGGAGTAAGATGTATCAGGATTTGCAGGATCAGTTCTGGTGGCCGGGCTTGAAGCGTGAGGTAACTAAATTGGTGAGTAAGTGTTTGACCTGTCAGCAGGTAAAGGCGAAGCATCAGTTACCATCAGGGTTATTGCAGCCGATGAAGATTCCACAATGGAAGTGAGAAAGGATCACAATGGACTTTATTAGTGGGCTACCTCTCACGCCTACTAAGAAAGATTCGGTCTGGGTGATTGTTGATCGCTTAACGAAGTATGCTCATTTCACACCAGTACGGGTTAATTACTCTCTGCAGAAATTGGCTAAGCTATACATAGCGGAGGTGGTGATCTTGCATGTAGTACCAGTATCGATCATATCGGACAGGGACCCGAGGTTCACATCACAATTTTGGAAGGCGTTGCATCAAGCATTGCGTACGAAGTTGGATTTTAGTACAGCGTTTCATCCTCAGACCGATGGACAGTCTGAGCGGGTAATTCAGATCTTGGAGGATATGCTGAGAGGTAGTTGGGAAGAATTTATACCATTAGTAGAGTTTGCATACAACAACAGCTACCAGTCTAGTATTTAGATGGTGCCCTATGAAGCACTGTACGGGCAGAAGTGTCGTACTCCTACCTGTTGGATGGAATTAGGGGAACATTGAATTTTGGGTTTAAAGTTGGTTATCGAGACAGAGGAGAAGGTGGAGTTAATTCGGGCTCGACTAAAAGAAGCGTCGGACAGACAGAAGTCCTATGCTAATTTAGAGCGTAATGACATAGAGTTTGCAGTGGGTGACAAGGTGTTCTTAAAAGTGTCGCCATGGAAGAAAGTACTGAGGTTTGGACGGAAGGGTAAATTAAGTCCTAGATTTATCGGACCTTATCGGGTGTTGAAACGAGTAGGGCCGATAGCCTATCAGCTAGACCTACCTTCTGAGCTAAGCTAGATTCACAATGTATTCCATGTCTCTATGATAAGACGTTACCGTTCGGATCCATCTCATGTGGTGTCTGTGGAACAAATCGAAGTGAGACCTGACCTATCCTTTGAAGAGGAACCAGTCGAAATCCTAGATCATGATGTTAAGGTATTACGAAGGAAAATAGTTTCGTTAGTTAAGGTTATGTGGTAGAATCATGGTTCTAAGGAGGCTACTTAGGAACCAGAGGAAACAATGCGGTAGCAATACCTGCATCTATTCTGATCAGGTAATTTCGAGGCTAAAATTTCTTTAAGGGGGTAGAACTGTCACATCCTGAATTTATGGGGCTTTGCATTTAACGTGCTGTGATGTATTGTTGTGCTTATTATGCTTGTTAGAATGTTTTAGAGGTCCAGAATGGGCTCAAAGTTGGGCCGAGGCCTTAGCAAAAATTTTCTGTTTGGGCACTCTAGTGGAGAGTCAGGTAGGATAGGGCTTAAAAGATATTATCTGTGAAGTAAGACACAAAAATGGGCTTGTGGCCCAGTGGTCAGTGGCGACATGCAGGGATTAAGAGGTGGCGTGTCAAGCAGTTAAGGAGGTCCAAGGTTTGAGTTGCATGATACCTTTTTATTTTAATTTAATTTCGGCAATAGCAAAGAGCAGTAGTAGAGTTCGGCTTGGATGCTTGAAATTAGGAATTATTTAATGTGGATAATAAGGTTGATAATGTGCTGATAAAGGTAGGAAGAGGTAGTGTTATCCATGACATTGTAGATGAGTAATCAAACAAAGAAAAGGAGAAAATTTCGGATTTATCTACTGGTCACAGTGGTGGCCAAAATTCCAACACTAAAGGGGGAGGTTCAATCGGCTCTGATAGGTTCAAGGGGTGCCAAAATTTCCCTTGATTTAATAGCTTAGTTTTGATTTTAAAGAGGGGCATTTTTGGTTTTTAGGCAGTAGGTGCCAAAATTTTGGTTTAAGTAGGTGATACCTCTTCAATTCCGGCATTTGACTCTATTCTCTTTTTATTTCCTCTCATCTCCACTTTTATGCAAAAGCCGAAATTTCCATTGTTCTCTTCTCTCAATCATCTTTTTCTCATATGCCTAAACTCATAACTCTTCTCTTCTCCATTCTTTTCTTATAACCGAATGATCATTGTTCTTCCCTTTATTCTCTCTTTGTCAATTTCTTCATAGCCGAATCTTCATAGATCCTGTTGCACTATTTTCCTTTTGATCTTCTCAGAAGCCAGAATCTCTAAGAGTTAGTCGAATCTGTCTGTTAAGGTAATTGTTGAATTCTCTCTTCACTTATTCTCTTCCAGTTTTTGGAGACCAAACCTGAAAGGCTAGATAAGATTATCTTTGGAGTAATGATTTGATTGTTCTCGTGTTCTTATTTTAGGCTGACACATCAAGAATCGAAGTAGATCATCTAGATCTAAAATTCAGAAACTGCTAGTCTCTAAACTCCACCTCTTTCGAGATTTTTAGGTAAGGGATCTCTGCCCTATGAATGTACATTCGTGTTTGTACTCGATACAATGTTTTAATTTGATTTGTTGACTAATATCTGTTCCATGGATACAAACGCCAGTCAAACGAAATAGGGAATTGGATATGTAAATCCAACCCCTAGATTAAAGAAGCAAGCTGTGTCAGCCGTACGGGATTGGCCACCGGGTTGTAGACCGGCTTCAGAACAAAACCTTAGACAGTTAGCAGTTGTATCGACTTCTGATAGTGTCGGCATAGAAAGTCTCGTCTTGTCTGTAATCAGGTGTGTGGATCTCTATCACACGAGTTAATCTATAATATATATATGTTATGGGCTAAAAGCTAAAAAAAGGCTGTATGAACAGTCGTGTTACCCGAAAAGGGTAGGCAAAGGATGCCAAGTATGTAATAATAGAAACTTCTCTATGTGTATCGAAGGATGTGGTAGCCTGTGATCTTTTTAGATAGTATATTGTTTTGATTCTGCATATATGTGTGCAGAGGATGGGATTGATATGACGAAGGGGAAGAGCATGCTACTAGGTCACTTAGTGATCGGTGGTTAATCCACAACATATTATTTAGGTTGCATGGCGATCGGTGGCTTTACCACATCTGATTAATAGGTCACATAATGATCGGTGGTTAAACCACAATATATTATTAAGGTCGCATGACGATCGGTAGCTCTTCCACATAGGTCACATAGTGATCGGTCTTTATGACAGGCAGCACAGCTGTCGAAATGGTGTGTAGCGGATGGAGGGTTGATTGTAGAAATCCCTAAGGTGTGATGGCTGGTACGGGCTGGTGTGTAGAGGATGGACTATAGGATTGGGATGGGCCATGTAGCATGTATATATTCTGTTGCCATTGTGTATGGGCCAAGGCCCATAATGTTTTTGTGGGCCTCACCCTTTTATGTGTTTTCGGGATTTGCACACTGGGTCTTGGTGACTCACCTTTTTATTTCCCCAACTTTTTAGATGAGCAATAGATCGTGGACATGGGAGCCGAGGCAGACTCGAGGGGCCATCAAGTTTTTATTTTCATAAACTATTTCTAGTTTTCCTTTAAGTTTTAAATTTTGGGATTATTTATGTAATAGGGCCTCCATAGCTTAGGTTATCAATTTATATTTGTTAATATTTATATTATATAAACTTATGTTCAAGGACTTGATTATAAGAAGGAAAGAAAAAAAAAAAGAGATTTTCAAATTAGTTTTAAAACAAAATACTACAAAGCCTTTCTACAAATATCACTTATTTAACAAATACCTGCATAAACGAACCGAGATTTTCAAAACCCTCCAAAGCAAAGTTTTCAACATTTAACCCATAGCATACCAGATCTGGTCGTGACATTTTGGGCCGGGTTTGGGGTGTTACATACAAAGTTAGTGCTCGGGAGCCCACGAAAAAGAATTGAATTAAGTGCCAACGTTCCAATTCAAGAAACTTAAGTTTTTGTTTTTGTTTTTCTCTCATGCATTGCATAATTTTTTTTATCTCTTGTGTAACACCCCAAACCCGACCCAAAAGTTAGGCCCGAATCTGGTGTGTCACATAGAAGTGTTTTTCAAAAACCATGTTTTCATTAAAAACCCTCCTTAATTTTTAAAAACTGAAGTCTCAGTTTGTGTTCATTCAATTTCAAAACGTGTTTCATTGAAAAGTTAATCACTTAAAAATATTATTAACTTCGTAAAAAATCCCTTTTAGTTACGGAAGCTAATTTAATGTAAAGAAGTTTAAAACGTATGTTTTTAAAAATAGTAATTGAGTTGAAAACTCATCTACGTCTAATAGATATAAAATGTAACAAAATCCTAAATTCAGAATTAATCTAGAAAGGCCTTACTACAGAATTAAAACCCAAAATGGAATTTAAAACATATATAATGTCTAAAGCATAACAGCCACAGTCGTGTGGTCACCTCTAAGTTTTTCACAGCACCAATCCTCCTAACGTTGGGATTACCTGCACAGTTAAAAATGGGGTGAGTTTACGAAAACTCAGTGTGTAATCCCCTTACTAGAGTAATAGTCAGTATACATAAACAGAAACCGAAATTGAAATAGCCTAGGCCAAAGCCCTTTAACAACAACAGTACAGTCCAGTTCAGAGTATATGTGGACCAATGCCCAAAAAAATATCATTTGGGTCACAGCCCATAACAGAATCAATTGGGCTTAGGCCATTACAGTAACGGTGGTAACTGGGCCTTAGCACCCATCAGCCTTGGTTGGGCCGAGCCCCTATCAAAAGTCACATATCACATATATCTATGCCTAAGCCCATCTCAATATCAGAATCATTATATGCAATACATAAATGCCCATACCAACCCGGCACTCTGTCTCCTGGCCAACCCTATACTTCATTGGGGATTAAATTGACCCACCCATCCCTACACTCCTTATGTAGCACCGGTTGTAGCACTAACTCAACAGAACAACTCGGTGCCATAGATAGAATGGTTATAAACCATAAATATCGCAGCAACGTTGCCAGTTAACAGAACGGCTAAAAGCCATAAATAGAATGGTTATAAACCATAATCAGGATGGCATAGAGCCATAATCAGGATCGCACAAAGCTATCGGTAGTTGTAATAAGTTTGGCACATAGCCATCAGCGAAGATAATACAATCGTCACACAGCCACAGGTAATTATGATCAACACAGAGTCATCAGTATATATGTTAGGCACATAGCCACGGGTAAATACGATTAGCAAAAATACATAATCAAGATGGCACAGAGCCATATTTAGGTTGGCACAGAGCCATAATTAGATTACGTAGCTTTAAGTCGTTCATTGGTCCACGGTCGTCTCATGCGACCCGTGCGACCTTAATAGATCAATACTGGATCCACAGTCGTCTCATGCGACCCTTGTGACCCTATCAGAACTTCCCCTGTATTAATGACCCAACCCCATGCAATATGTCGTGTATGTCATGCTCAATCATTATACGTGTATGAAAAATGGCCATGCCCAGTAATAGTCATTTAGACATATATTAAAAGCACATCATGTAACAGTCCGATTTATACCCTAGTCGGAACAGTGGTTTCGGGACCACAAATCCAAATTTTTATAATATTTTAATATTATATTCTGCGTCGTTGATATGTGAATTAGCATGTGGAAAATTTTCGTAAACAAATTTGTCTGTTTGCGTGTTTAATTTGACAAAAGGACTAAAATGCATTGATTGTGAAAGTTGCATGATATTTGTTAAGTATTAAGGTGTTATGGCTTTTAAAAGAGAAGGCCTTATGAGGCAATAAGACCACTATTTAGATAGTGGATGGATAAAGGTCAAATGTGCCCTTGTTATATATAGGTTTTCTTATATTAAATGAAAGGGTAATTTAGTAAATGGATTAATAATAAGATTATAATAAAACAAGCAAAGAAAAGATGAGAGTTATCATCCTTTTTTTGACCGAAAATTTCAAAGAAAGAAAAGAGAAAATCTGGTTAGGTTCTTCGGCTATTGTGAGCTCAAATTAAGGTATGTTTTTACTTCAGTTTTTGATAATTTCTACTTTTTTGCAATCGTTGCTTAGAGAGTTATCAAACCCATGCCTTAATTTTGTGTTTTGATGATGGATGTGAAATATGCCATTGATGATTTTACAAGCTTTGTAATGTTTGAGGATGATATATGAAAGATTTGAGCTAAATGAACATGTTATGTTCTTGAAGTTTTGATGAATTTAGCTAAATAGGGCTAAATTATGAAAATGGTAAATTTAAGGACTAAATTGCAAATTTGATGAAATATTTTGGCTTATATAGTCCCTAGAGAGGTTTGGCCTAGCATGTCTGTTTGTGGATTTTGTGAATTTGATGTTTTGTGAAAAATAGACTAAATTGTTAAAGTATGAAATATGAGGGTTAATTTGCAAATATCCCTAAATATACGTGTTTGGATTTAATTGAATGAAATAGTGAATAAAAGGATAAATTCTGAATATGTTTAGATCAAGAACCAAGGAAAACGGACTTAGATCGCGGGAAAGCGAAAATAACCGAGTAGTCGTTTCCGTTCGATAAACCAAATTCGAGGTAAGTCACTATGCAAATAAACTCATCTGCATTGAATTGAATATATGTATTCATATGTCTATCGATGAAAATGAATGAGTATGAGATGCTAAGTGCGTGAATTCTGAAATAAGTTAGATATAGTGATAAAGCCGAGAAGTCCCGTATGAACCTAGGAATAGATAGGATTAGCCATGTCATGACATAGGTATCTGTTCTATTTTATCATGTAAGACCACGTCTGGGACGTTGGCGTTGATTTGAAATTTTTGTAAGACCTCATCTGGGACGTAGGATCAATATGAATTCTATGTAAAAGACCTCGTCTAGGGCGTAGGCATCAATATGAACTTTATGAGTAAGACCATGTCTGGGACATCGGCATCATATTGACTCGTGTAAGACCACGTCTGGGATGTTGGCATCATTATGATCTCAGACGTGTAAGACCACATGCAGGACGATGGCATCGATATACGAGTGCATGTAAGACCTCGTCTGGGATGTTGGCATTGTACTACTATTCCGAGCTTTCTGAGTATCCTACTAGGTTCCTAAGGGTTCAATGGGCAAGTCTGCAATACGAATGGTATATCCGATCTACGATCAATTAAGTGAATGAATATCTGATTCAGGTACGTTGAATGTGCATTAAGTATGCATGAAAGGTAAGTATGCATATGACTTTGATTTGAAGAAAGGTATGTTTGAATAGGAAAATGTGAATGGGATGCAAGGAAGATTATGAATGAGCTATGTGCTTCAAATGAGTTTTGAATGGATAAATGTGACCAATGTAGTCATAAGTATGAATCAAGCATATACATGATAAATTATTAAGTGAATGAGATGTGCAAATGTATCAAATTGCATATATGCTTTTTATGCCAAGTTTATTTGTATATGACTTACTAAGCTTTAGGAAAGCTTACTCTGTGTGTGTGTTTTCTCTGTTTTATAGGTCGTTGAAGCTACTGAAAGCTCAGGATTGTCAAAGATCGTCATCACACTAGTAAACTTATTTTGGTACCCTTTTGAAAATGTATATGGCTAATTATGGCATGTATAGGCTGGGTAGGTGTATATATTTATGAAGTGAGCATGGCCATGTGTATTGGTAAGCTTTTGAGCTGATAAATGTTTGAATGAATGAGTTATGAAGCATATATATTTAGTATGTTTTGATGCATATGGAATGGTTATGTTTTGGTTAAGCAAATGCATGATACATGCTCGAAATGATGAATTATCTAGTTTGTAATTTGGTATGAATGGAATGGGTATTGAATGTATGGATGAAGTGAACAATTTGATATGTTTTGGTTGCCATATATACATATTATGTTTTGGTATGTATTGCTTGTAGGTGAGACCCAAAATGGGTGGCATATTGGCCTTATAAAAGGGCCTATAATGTCACACGGTTGAGGTACACGGGCGTGCCTAAGACCGTGTGTCAATTGGCAGAATGTGGCTTAAATTGCACACGGCCTCGACACAGGCATGCTTGGTGGCCATGTGAGAAATGGCAGTATGTGATCTATTGTACACAGCCTTAGACAGGCGTGCTTGGTGATCGTGTTGATTTTGGCAAGTTATACTACCACGGGAGGACACACGGAGTGTCCGAAGAGTGGGTGAGGCACGCCTACCCCACTACCGTGTGTCCCTCGTATCTTAGAAAAGTTTCAAATTTTTATAAAATTACGTATGTGTTTCTGTTTAGTCCCGACTTGGTTTATAAGCATGCTTAGGGTCTCGATAACCTACTTAAGGGACATTATGATTGATATTGATGAATGGTTGTACGATTAATTCTGTAAATGTTTCCAATCTGTTTGGTAACGCCTTTAACCCTAATCTGGTGATCGGACATGGGATAGGGGTGTTACACATCAGTCATACAACCACCGTCAAGTCAGTTGAAACACAATCATACAATCCCAATCAAATGTCTCAAATCATAGCACAAATCAGTCATTTACCCACAAGGGCAAAATAGTCATTTTACCCTATAGGCGTATTTTAGTAATCCAACCCTTCAGGGGCATTTCGGTAATTCTACCCTATAGGGGTATTTTAGTAATTTCACAAATCAATGGTATTTCGGTAATTTTACAATCGAGGGTATTTTGATAATTTCACAAATTGAGGGTATTTCGATAATTTTACAAATCAGGAGTATTTCGATAATTTCACAAATTGAGGGTATTTCGATAATTTTACAAATCGGGGGTATTCTGGTAATTTTATAATATGGGGCTTAACGACCCAATAGAGGGTCCACCATCGCCTCGAGCGACTTAAGTAACCCAAACAGACACAATAATGTAAATGGGCCTAAGGCCCATTATTCGGCCTAAGTGGGCCCACACGTTTGTGTGGCCTAATTAGCCCAGAAATAGCCTCGACTATACGAGCAGCACAGTTCAAACCAATGGAAACCATATAACATGCATTTTATACGTGTAACCCTCAAGCCCACTGGGCCCACACTGTTCATTTTGGACCAACGAGGCCCAGAACAACCCAAGACCACGAGAGCGCTCGTAGTGGCTTCTACAGACTAACGCCCATGTTTGGGGGCTCGGTTCACCACACGTACGATCGCCTACTTGTGTGGCATCATACGCCATATTTTTTGCTTTTTAGCAGTTTGCCGATCTACAGCCATAGTAGTGTAAACAACACATACTTTCGGCTTTTCAGCTGGTTATCAAACATAGCAAACAGTTACACACTCTCTATCAGCTTTCTCGCCGACTATCGAGTACAAGGTACTGTTGCACACCTTTACTGCGAAGAAAACGAATAATCCTTGAGCACCAAGGCCTACATCGATTCCCAACATACGATTAATCACATGTTGATAGGGATACAACCAACCTTTAATAGTCACATAAACATACCACCTTCTTAATACTTATCCCCAAAACATTCACCACCCTTACCTTGATTGAGTGAGTGCCTCTCGTCCTCTAAGATCGCTAACTATGATAGATCACACACTTCTACGACAGATCTCTGTTAGGTAGTACTGATCATAGATGCAGCCTACAACCCAAATTTTACTTTGCAAACCCATAGGGCCTAATCGGTCTATACCCAAAGAGTAAGATAACAAATTACCTTAATCAGATGATGAGAGAAAAACCTCGATGGCCTTAGCACTGTAAAACTTCTTCACTCCTCAAATTTGACTAGACCCCAACGAGCATCATATCATGCAAGAGAATCAATAGCGTAATTAGAGTCCAAAAGAACAGAAGCATTCAGCTTCTAGGGAAATACTAAAAGAGATCAAATTTGAGTGTAAAGGAGAAAGTATAAACACCTACCCTTCAGTCAGGAACACTTGCAGAATCGATTAACAATACCAACAGTGGAGCATAGAAATATTCGACCAAGGATAGGGAGAGAAGAAGGTCGAGTACCTTCGGTCTACCAAGAAGAAAAAAGAAAAGAGGGAAGAAGGAATAGAGAATGAGTAATCGGCTAGGCTAGAAATCAAAAAGAAAAAATGACACTGCAGGGAAGAAGAAAAGATAAGTATTCGGCCAATCGAGGTGTAAAGGAAGAAAAGGTAAAAGAAAAAGAACATTTAGCAATACCTACCAGTTTTTCCCAAATAGTCAATTTGACAACTCCAGTAACAAAAACGCAAACAGAAAGTGAACTAATATGACACTTTAGAGCTCAAAATAACTCAGCACAGAGAGGATATGTAACACCCTTAACCCATATCCGTTGCCGGATTAAGGTTACAGGGCATTACAATGCATAGCACAGGTCATATCATTTATTTACTGTTATTAAAGACATGGACAAATGCATTACGAATTTGTACTTCCATAGCAAACTTAAACAGTAACAACTTATCCTAATCCATCTAAGTCCAATTCGTACATTTGCATTATTCAACAATTCTAAAATCAAAATATCTATAATAACATACTCACATAATATATGTCATTTATTGTCCGAAACACCTAAACTTAAACTAGATGTATATACACATAGTTGAACCATATGCGAATAAGTCAATCTAAATACATAACATAAGATTTCATCATCTATCCTAAAACCATATATATATTCAATTTCATATAATCAAATTAATTAATTTATTTCATATACAAACGTTTAATATAACTTCTAAAGATCATTTCAACTTATGCATATTTTATCATTTCTACCAAATCACATTATCAAATCATCCTAATACTTATTAAACTTATACATATCATTTCAAACCAATTAATCATGTTCATAGTATAAGTATCAAATTAAAAGTAGTACACAAACATCATTCATAAATCACCTCATAACCGATTATGAATTCCACAACCACCTATATCAAACTTACTAAATATAATAACCTTAAGCCACAAACAACTACTTCATGCCAAATATTTTGTATATAACAAACACTTCACATTTACCATTCGCGTATGCCATTTAACATTTTACTACGATGAGTTTCAATCACCATCAAACATAATTAAACACAAACCATAACAAAACATGATAAACACATCTCATTTGTATGCCATGACCGATTATACTTAGATTTAAGCATCATATTTAGCCATCTTCGCATGGCTATATACATATATAAGGACAGAATTTATTAATTCAAAACATAGTCTAGCCTATACATGCCTTTAGTTCAAAATTTAAACTCAAAAGTACCAAAATAGATTGATAGTGTGGATGACTTCGCTGACGGTCCCCTGAGCTCATAGCTTGATAAAAATCTATAAAATAGAACAATGAACACACAGAGTAAGCTTACTAGCTTAGTAAGTCTTAAGCAAATGTATTAAATCAAGTAATCATTCAATCATTTTCAATAATATACATAATATCATAAAAATTCTAAAGCTTAATACTTATTTGGTCTATTAAAGCGAATACTAATTCCTCATTTAGCTCAACCATCATCACTATTTTACCTTTAAACTTCAAATTTATTATCACATCATATCGGTCAAATATAAATTAATAACTCATCTCCAACTACTCATATTTTTGATACACGTAATTCAATAGGATCACATATATATGTATATGCAAATAAGTATATACTTTACATTTAGCAATTTCACATAAAGAAAATATATTCACATATATATATCCATTTGACATTTCATACATTCGTATACATGGCATCAAAGTAATCCCAACATGGCCACATAAACGTAAACTTAAGACCGAATATATAGGATCAATTAGTATCATTTGCGTTAGACAACTTAACACATATATACTTACCTTATAGACCAAATATCGAAGATCAATTTAATAACTCGTAGGCAATTACCTGTATGGCCGAACATACATATATAACTTGTAATATCAACTTACTTCCTCGATGATTACATAGCTAGAAAAGTTTATGTCTTGCAACTTGAAATTTCATCACCGGTTTAAAACCTGCTAGGCGTAAGCATGAATTTCTCACCGGCACTAAGCCTGCTAGACCCGAGGTCTGAAATTAAATCACCGGCATTTAGCCTGCTAGGCAATAAGCCTGATAAAATTCACCGGCACAAGGCCTGCTAGGCTCGAAGCCCGAATATTCATATTATTGAGCCATCTCATTTACATCACATATATCACACATAATTCAATATCACTTTCACATATTACCAATATCACATTCGGCTTTTTCCAAATTTCCAATCTAAAAATTCAATTTCAACATGTACTCAAGGTTATAACCAATATTAATGGTATTAAATTGCTTAAAGACTTACCTCGACTATCGACGGACGACGAAGACTGCCAATTCGTTAACTTTCGTTTTTTCTCGATCCAAGTCCGTTTCTTTTGTTCTTGATCTAAACATGATCAAATTAAGCTCATTCAAGCACATTTCATTTCAATTTAATCCAAAAGCACCTAAATGGGCAAATTACCATTTTGCCCCTAATGTTTCACACTTTTACAATTTAGTCCTAATTACACAAAACACAAAATACACAAAATTTGGTCTCACACCTTAAGGTCTGAATATTCATTGGCTTTATACAAATCCATCCATTTCATTTTTTTTTTTACATTTTACTCCCTCAAAATTTTATTTTTGTAATTAAGCCCTAATATCTCAAAATCACCAAAAATCCAAAGACAAAACATATTAATCCAACATATATCTTTCATAATCCATCAATTAACATCATAAAACTCATGAACTCATCAATGGCATATTTCAAAATATTCATCAAAATAAAAAATTCAAGCATGGGTCTTGAGGTATTCGAAGCAACAATTTCAAAAACGTAAAAATTATCAAAAAATCGAAAACTAAACATACCTTAATCAAGATAATTTGTTGCCGAAACTTTAAGCTTTTCTAAGTTCTTTTTCTTCTTTTTTATTTTCGGTGGTGGAAAAGAATGATATTGGCATCTTTTAATTGTTAAAATTTTATCATATATATTATAATATCCAAATTACAATTTTAACTTTTTTTCTAATTAATAACATAAAACTTGAACATTGTTTACTAGTCTTTCAACCGCCCACTAACTTAAAATTGGGCTTTTTGTTCCTTAAGGACTTCATATTAAAAAGCCACTACCAACTAAGCACTTTTCACTATGGTTTGTAACTTATACACTTTACGCGATTAAGTCCTTTTATATAATTAATCACCCAAACAATCAAATTTTTATACGAAACTTTCACACATACTAATTCACGTATAATAAACACAGAAAATAATATTCAAAAAATTTTTAGACTCGGATTCGTGGTCCCAAAACTACTATTTCAATTAGGGTCGAATTCGGACTGTTACAACTCTCCCCCTTTTAGGGATTTTCATCCCCGAAAATCTTACAGGTAAACAGAGTCAGATATTGTTGTCTCATTGAATCCTCAGGCTCCCACATAGCCTCTTCTATTCCATGATGATTCCATAATACTTTTACTAACGGAATTTTCTTATTTCTCAACTATTTCACTTCACGATCTAAGATACGGATCCGTTCTTCCTTGTACGTCATATCAGATCAGATTTCAATCTTAGACGGGGCAATCACATGCAACGGATCAGATCTATATCTACGAAGCATCGAGACATGAAATAGATTGTGTATCTTTTCTAGTTCAGAAGGTATCTTTAATCTATAAGCAACATGCCCAACACGTTCAATGATCTCATACGGTCTAATGAACCTCCGATTTAATTTACCTTTGCGTATAAATTGATGCACTTTCTTCCACGTAGAAACTTTCAAAAATACCCGATCTTCAATATGAAACTCAATGTCTTTACGTTTCAAATCTGCATATGACTTCTGTCGATTTGATGCAGCTTTTAGACTATCACGGATCACTGCCACTTTCTGTTCAATCTCTTTAATCATATCAACCCCGTGTATCTTGTTTTCACTGAGCTCAGTCCAATACAAAGGTTTACGACCATACAAAGCTTCGTAGGGTACCATTTTGATACTAGATTGAAAGCTATTATTGTAAGCAAATTCAATCAGAGGTAAGTATAATTCCCACGTACTTTCAAACTCGAGGATGCAACATCTCAACATATCCTCAAATATCTGAATGATTCGTTTAGACTGACCGTCTGTCTGCGGATGAAAAGCTGTGATAAAGTGTAGTTTGGTACCTAAAGTATCATGCAATTTCCTCTAAAATTGTGACGTGAATCTTGGGTCTCTATTCGAAACAATAGAAATTGGCACACCATGTAATCTCACAATTTGAGATACATACAACTCAGTAAGCTTATCAAGTGAATAGTCCATATGAACTGGAACAAAGTGAGCTGATTTGGTTAGTCTATCCACTATAACCCAAATTGCATCATTCTTGCTCGGTGTCATAGGCAAGCGAGATACAAAATCCATAGTTACTCTGTCCCATTTCCATTCAGCTATCATAATCGGCTGAAGTAACCCAGAAGGCACCAGATGTTCGGTCTTTACCTGTTGACAAACTAAGCACTTCGAGACAAATTCAGATATGATCCGTTTCATACCAGACCACCAATAGAACTGTTTTAGATCATTATACATTTTTGTGGTACCCGGATGAACAGATAATCGGCCACTGTAAGCTTCATTCAATATTGTCTTAATCAAATCTGAATCCCTCGGAACACATATTCGATCTTTGATTTTCAAATAGTCATTCTCATCAATTTGAAACTCTGATTCAACGTTACTTTCACACTGAACTCGTCTTGCCAACAAATCTTTATCAACTTTCTGGGCATCCCTAACTTATTGAATAAACAACGGTCTTGTTTTTAATTCGGCTACTATCAAACCATCACCAGTCATAGCCATTTATACGTTCAACACACGAAGAGCAAATAATGACTTCCGACTTAAAGCATCTGCATCAACGTTAGCTTTCCCGGATGATAGTCAATCACTAACTCGTAATCTTTTAACAAATCGAACCATCTATGTTGTCTCAGGTTCAAATCTCTTTGTGTCATTAAATACTTCAAACTCTTGTGATCTAAATAAACATGACATTTCTCACCAAATAGATAATGACGCCATATCTTTAACGCGAACACAATGGATGCTAGCTCTAAATCATGCGTCGGGTAATTTCTTTCGTGAGGCTTCAATTGTCTCGAAGCATAGGCTACAACTTTGCCTTCCTGCATTAAAACGTACCCAAACCATTCAAAGATGCATCACTATAAACAATAAATTCTTTACCAGATTCAGGCTGAACTAACACTGGAGCTTTGGTTAAAAGAGCTTTCAGCTAATCAAAACTTTTCTAACACTTTTCTGACCATTCAAATCTAACATCTTTTTGTAATAGCTTTGTCAACGGTGTAGCTATTATAGAAAAACCTTTCACAAATCATCTGTAATAACCAGCAAGTCCCAAGAAACTGATATTTTATTTGGATCAACCCGAATGCCTGATGCTGAAACAACGTGGCCCAGAAACTGACTTCACTCAACCAAATTCATATTTGCTAAACTTTGCATACAACTGTTTATCTCGCAAAGTTTGTAGCACAAGTCTTACGTGCCCAGCATGCTCGATTTCACCTCTGGAGTAGATTAAAATATCATCTATAAACACTACTACAAACCGATCCAAGTACTGATTGAAAATCTGATTCATCAGATCCATAAAGACAGCAGGTGCATTAGTGACCAAAAACTCATAGTGTCCGTACCTCATTCGAAAAGCAGTCTTCGACACATCAGAATCTCTAACTCGCAACTGATAATAACTCGACCTCAAATCTATCTTTGAAAACACTGAAGCCCATTTCAACTAATCAAACAAATCGTCAATCTGTGGAATGGGTATTTATTCTTTATATTACCTTATTGAGCTGTCGGTAATCAATGCACATAAGCAAAGTAAGCTTCATACCCTTTTCTCATATACCTCTGAGCCAACATCGAATATATTACCGCTGATAACCCATTCAGATCATTAGATTCAATCCGAATAATTTCACCGTTCTGACATCTCAAATCAATGGTCTTTCTTTTGCAATTAACAACAAAATCATGCAACGTCAACTAGTCCATTCCTAGAATTATCAACGGACAACCTTTGTACACTTTGTCAACCAAAACGCACCGACCCAAGGGATTTGATACTCGGATCACAAACTCAGTAGACTTAACATGCAAAGTCTTACTGGATACTAATGTTTCACATACATAAGAATGAGTCGAGCCAGGATCAATAAACGCAATTACACTAATATCATAAAGAGTGAAAGTATCGGTAATGACATCTGGTGAAAAAGCATCCTCACAAGCGCGTATAGCACATGCTCTAGCAGGTGTACGAGCCTTTAACTGAATCGTTGTATCTTTTGTTCCCCTTTGACTGCCACCTAAATTACCCAAATGTCTGGGTGGTCTGCCTCGAGCTGACACATTGCTCGGTCTCACATTCTAAACAGTGTTTTACTCAGCTAACATCAGGCATTCTCTAATAAAGTGATCCATCGATCCACACTTAAAACAGGACCGATCATGCAATCTACAGCTCCCAAAATGACATTTTCCACAGTGTTTGCACTCAGCCCGGTTCTGCTGAACATTACCAATACTAGCCATCGAAATAGCTCAGGAGCCCACACGTGGACGATCTCTATCTCGTCTGGAAAAATCTAAAGTAGCCTTATGTCTACTGGTTTCATCTCTGAACTTCTTTGATGCTGAGTGAAAGGCCTTACTCGATGATCTTTTCCGAGTGTCTCTAGCTTCAAACTCGGCTTTTCTTTTCTCTTTTCCAAGCTCTTCGGTTTTACAAGCTCGTTCAACAAGTACCATGAACTCTTTAATCTCAAGTATACCAACCAGCAGCTTAATGTCTTCATTCAGACCGTCTTCAAATCTTTTGCACATAATAGCCTCAGTTGAAACACATTCACGAGCATATCGACTCAATCTCACAAATTTTCGTTCATACTCAGTCACGGTCATACGACCCAGTTTCAACTCCAGAAATTCTTTACGTTTTTTTATCGATGAATCTCTGACTGATATATTTCTTACGGAACTCAATCTAGAAGAATTCCTAGGTCACCTTTTCTTTTGGAACTACCGATACTAGTGTATTCCACCAGTGATATGCAATGTCCCGTAATAAGGATATGGCGCACTTTAAGCACTCATCTGGAGTACATGATAGCTCATCGAACACACGGATAGTGTTATCAAGCCACAGCTCAGCTCGTTCCGCATCATCATCATCATTAGCTTTAAACTCTTCGGCCCCGTTTTTCCTGATCTTATCTATAGGAGGCCTGCCAAATCTCGTCAGATCTACTGTCGGAGGTACCATAGGTATTAGAGATGGATTATTCGGGGGTGGAGGTTGTTGCACAGCTGAATTAGTCTAGATATATTGAGTAAACCATTCGTTCATCATTTGGTAGAAGGCTTGCTTAGCCTCCCCCTCATGGCTACTTGAGATAGGTTGAGAGTCTACCGGCGCTGACCCATGAGCCGGATCAAGCGCTACGCTCTCAACATCATCAACTACTGTTCTTTTAGGATTCATTTACTAAATAAAAACACAATTTAGATGTCAGAAGCCATCACACTATCATAGTATAAATTAAGGCATGTATAGTTAGACTCACACGTGCTACGGTAGTCCTAGAATTGATTAAACCATAAGCTCTGATACCAATAAAATGTACCACCCTTAGCCCATATCCATTGTCGGATTAAGGTTACATGGCATTACCATGCATAGCATAGGTCATATCATTTAGTTACTGTTATTAAAGACATGGACAAATGCATTACGAATTTGTACTTCTATAGCAAACTTAAACATTAATAACTTATCCTAATCCATCTAAGTCCAATTCGTACATTTGCATTATTCAACAATTCTAAAATCAAAATATCTATAATAACATACTTACATCCAACTAGAACATAATATATGTCATTTCTTGTCCAAAACACCTAAACTTAAACTAGATGTAATACACATAGTTGAACCACATGCTAATAAGTCAATCTAAATACATAACATAAGATTTCATTATCTATCCTAAAACCATATATATATTCAATTTCATATAATCAAATTAATTACTTTATTTCATATACGACGCTTAATATAACTTATAAAGATCATTTCAACTTATGCATATTTTATCATTTCTACCAGATCACATTATCAAATCATCCAAATACCTATTCGGCTTATACATATCATTTCAAAACAATTAATCATGTTCATAGTATAAGTATCAAAATAAAAGTAGCACACAAGCATCATTCATAAATCACCTCATAACCGATTATGAATTCCACAACCACCTATATCAAACTTACTAAATATAATAACCTTAAGCCACAAACAACTACTTCATGTATAGCAAACACTTCACATTTACCATTCGCTTATGTCATTTAACATTTTACTAAGATGAGTTTCAATCACCATCAAACATAATTAAACACAAACCATAACAAAACATGATAAACACATCTCATTTGTATGCCATGACTGATTATACTTAGATTTAAGCATCATAGTTAGCCATCTTCGCATGGCTATATACATATACAAGGAAAAAATTTATTAATTCAAAACATAGTCTAGCCTGTACATGCCTTTAGTTCAAAATTTAAACTCAAAAGTACCAAAATAGATTGATAGTGTGGATGACTTCGCTGACGATCCCCTAAGCTTGTAGCTTGATAAAAATCTATAAAATAGAACAATGAACACACAGAGTAAGCTTACTAGCTTAGTAAGTCTTAAGCAAATGGATTAAATCAAGTAATCATTCAATCATTTTCAATAACATACATAATATCATAAAAAATCTAAAGCTTAATACTTATTTGGTCTATTAAAGCCGAATACTAATTCCTCATTTAGCTCAATCATCATCACTATTTTACCTTTAAACTTCAAATTTATTATCCTATCATATCATTCAAATATAAATTAATAACTCATCTCCAACTACTTATTTTCGATACATATAATTCAATAGGATCACATATATATGTATATGCAAATAAGTATATACTTTACACTTAGTAATTTCACATAAAGAAAATATATTCACATATATATATCCATTTGACATTTCATACATTCGTACACATGGCATCAAAGTAATCCCAACATGGCCACATAAACATAAACTTAAGACCGAATATACAGGATCAATTAGTATCATTCGCGTTAGACAACTTAACACATATATACTTACCTTATAGACCAAATATCGAAGATCAATTTAATAACTCGTAGGCACTTACCTGTATGGCCGAACATACATATATAACTTGTAATATCAACTTACTTCCTCGATGATTACATAGCTAGAAAAGTTTATGTCTTGCAACTTGAAATTTCATCACCGATTTAAAACTCATTAGGCGAAGCTCAATTCTCACCCAAGACTAAGCCCGCTAGACCCGAGGTCTGAAATTAAATCACTGACATTTAGCCTGCTAGGCAATAAGCCTGATAAACTTAACCGGCACAAGGCCTGCTAGGCAATAAGCCTGATAAAATTCACCAGCACAAGGACTGCTAGGCTCGAAGCCCGAATATTCATATTATTGAGCCATCTCATTTACATCACATATATCACACATAATTCAATATCACTTCCACATATTACCAATATCACATTCGGATTTGTCCAAATGTCCAATCTATAAATTCAATTTCAACATGTACTCAAGGTTATAACCAATATTAACGGTATTAAATTACTTAAAGTCTTACCTCGACTATCACGGACGACGAAGACTGACTATTCGTTAACTTTCGCTTTTTCCCGATCCAAGTTCGCTTTCTTTTGTTCTTGATCTTAATATGATCAAATTAAGCTCATTCAAGCACATTTCACTTCAATTTAATCCAAAAACACCTAAATGGGAAAATTACCATTTTGCCCCTAATGTTTCACACTTTTACAATTTAGTCCTAATTACACAAAACACAAAATACACAAAATTTGGTCTCACACCTTATGGGCCGAATATTCATAAGCTTTATACAAATTAATCCATTTCATTTTTTTCACATTTTACTCCCTCAAAATTTTGTTTTTGCAATTAAGCCCTAATCTCTCAAAATCACCAAAAATCCAAAGCAAAAATATATTAATCTAACATATATCTTTCATAATCCATCAACTAACATCATAAAACTCATGAACTCATTAATGGCACATTTCAAAATATACATCAAAATAAAAAATTCAAGCATGGGTCTTGAAGTATTCGAAGCAACGACTTCAAAAACGTAAAAATTATCAAAAAACCGAAAACCAAACATACCTTAATCAAGATAATTTGTTGCCGAAGCTTGAAGCTTTTCTAAGCTCCTTTTCTTCTTTTTTATTTTCAGTGATGGAAAGGAATGTTATTGGCATCTTTTAACTGTTAAAATTTTATCATATATATTATAATATCCAAATTACAATTTTAACCTTTTTCTAATTAAAAACATAAAACTTAAACATTCGTTTACTAGTCTTTCAACCGCCCACTAACTTAAAATTGGGCTTGTTGTTCGTTAAGAACTTCATATTAAAAAGCCACTATAAACTAAGCACTTTTCACTATGGTTTGTAACTTTTACACTTTACGCGATTAAGTCCTTTTATTTAATTAATCACCCAAACAATCAAATTTTTATATGAAACTTTCACACATACTAATTCACATATAATAAACACAGAAAATAATATTCAAAAAATTTTTACACTCGGATTCGTGGTCCCGAAACAAATATTCCGATTAGGGTCGAATTTGGACTATTACAGGATATTTTTCCCAACTCAAAAAGTGACCAAAAACTATACCAAATGGGAGAAAAACCCTCTTGGCCGAATTTCCCTAAGCATAAGACCCTAATTCGGCAGAACTTCACTCCATAACAAACTCACCTTTTTCCTCCCCCTTATCCCTCTTCTAAAATCTCTCCACCTTATTCTACTCAACCATCTATTCAAACTCCTTTCAAACTCCTCTAAGTCCATATCCCATAAATCTCTCCCCCAAGACCAATTCCACAACCACTTCAGCAGAATTCAATTCCAACACAACCACTAGGCGGCACAGCTACAAAATAAATAATCCATAGTTTACTCCAAGTCTCGAACCTTTGACCTCCTTGCCACACTTGTGGCACCACCTTCCACCACACCACCAGCTCCTCTTTTGTCACCTTCCATCACATGTTATTTATAACCATACTAACCAAAGATAGGGGTTTTGATCACTTAAAACACAAAATTTTTCTAAAGCCCAGGTTTGAACCCAAGGCTTCTCCAATACTCCTTAGGACCCTTAATCACCAAAGCAGACATACTTTTGTGTTATTGACTTGCACAACTAAATTCCAATTCCTCCGATACGCGATCTAGGCCCAAAAGTCGGGGCGTTACAGCTTGTGTGCATATTCATACTTGTTATATATTGTTCATGATTTTACATTCATTGAGGAGAATAGATCCCATAGGTTTTGGGGTGTATTGTGCATCTAGATTGCATTTTGTATTTAGTATGTTCATTTTGGTATATAGGATATTTTTCCATGACATAATAACTATTGAAGTATTGCTTTGTCTATAAAAAGTACAATTTTTCTTTATGATGTTCGATGATGAGATTACAGTTTTTCGATATACCTAAAACAGGTAACAATGGATTGGGTGAAGTTAGCTTAGGCTAAGTTGCTTGGAAATTGATTTCTAAAAATGAGATGTCATGTACTCTATTTTTTTTTTCGAAATATAGTAAGTATCTTTTAATACCCCTAGGGATTTTTGGAAACAAACATTATTTAAATTGCTAGGGCATTTTGTTTAAATAAGTATGCACTCCAATGCTTAAAGTTGCTGAGTAGGTCAGCATCACTTTGTTTGCTCCATTGTGCTATTGGTTAGAAAGGAGGATGTAAGTAAGAGTGTGTGATATAATTTTATGGGCATTCCACTGTAGCAAAAGACTGAGTAGCTAAGGAGGTAGTTGTATGCTCCATCCATCATTTTAGTTAAAGGTCTTATCTTCATGAGTGACTTTTGGTTTAAATTGTGACATGATGAGGTACTCGGTAATTCGTTGTATGCTCTATCATGATTGTCAAGTCAAAAAAAAAATTTGTGACAAAACTAAATCCCCTGATATGGTTTCCATTAAAATAAGAAAGAAAAGAAAAAAAGGAGAATAAATATACGAAATATATTTTGATATGGGATTAAAGCAAGTGACTTATGTTTAGGTAACAAATGAACTAAGTGAATAAAAAGATATTTTGCTATAGGACGAAAGAAAGAATGCATGGGTATTTAGGAAATTTTTATTTTAGGGAGAAATTTTTTTACTATCTTTGCTGAACAAACCTTTAACATTCAAATTATTTTTAGGAAAAGAGAAGATTGCTAAGAACAAAGGTATAAATTATTTTTCGAATAGATAGGCAATACAAGAAGGTTTTTTTTTTTTTTGGCCAAGGGAAAATGGGTGCATTCAAGCATTTAGTGTATTTTGCTTGAGGAAAAGTAATAACTCAGGTTATGAAAAGAGTTATATTTCATGCTTTTAGACCTAGCTAATTGATTGTACTTAAGTACATTTTGTTGTATTTTAGGACATTTTAGTTAACATTTTTTTTAATATTGCATTAAGACTTGTACTGTGTTGGAATTATGTAACACCCCACACCTGGCCCAGACACTACAACTGGATCTGGTATATCACCAAGAAAAATTTTATCGAAACATGTCGCATTTTCAGAAAAGCCCAAATATGTTTTATATAGAATATGCTTAAGTAAAGTAAAATCCAAACTTAAATACATGCCTTATTAATTAAAATAAAAAGCTTAAACGACTTAAAGTAATAGAAGCCCATAATAAAACATAATAGCCCATGGCCTTATTACAACGAAGATTGAAGTCCATTAATTAAAAATATAAAATAAAACTTGAGTCTCTTTTTGCCAAATCTACATATTATTCTGCATGGCCACCTTATGTTCCTCTCCAAACCGGTCCGAATCACTCGGTATCACCGAAATGTTAATTAAAGGGTGAGTCGAGACTCGATGTGCAACCTCATGCACCACTAGAGTTTGGGCCTTAAGCCCATTAAACAAAATAAATAAATGTAATAACCATAATAAAATTAATAGCAATTAATATGCAAGGCCCAACCTGCTTGCCTAGGTTTCCATCCGCTACACACCCCTGCATCAACCGCTCACACCATTGGGGATTTCTACAATCGACCCACACCACTACACACCATGATGGCGGTCATCTTCGCTCATTCACATATGATGGCCAAGCCCTTATAACATATAATGGCCAAGCTCAGATAACATTTAATGGTCAAGCTCAGATAACGATTCACGGCATTAGCCGCTACACATGAAACGTATAACTTCCTCCTTTCATCAACCCAACCCATGCAATCACATACAAGCGTTTTACTTATAACATTTAAACAGATTATTTACTAGCCTGGGGATCCGCTTTTTCCCTCCTTGGGCTTGCATCAATAAATCGAGATTTCGGTTTTTATCAAAACATAACAAAACATATGAACATACAATATAGGCAGATCTAGATGGTGGGGAGGTATTACACACCTGGTTACCGCAAAAATCTATTATCCCTAACGTACAACCTTATTTGTTGAATCCCGAAAATCCCTAAGACAATGTCACCTTCCTACCTTCGGCTTTTCCACCAAATCGGCACAGGAGGCTTTTAATGAGACAAATTCGGCTACTAAAACTAGAGAGGGAAAATTGACAGACCTTAAATAAGTGTTTCGGGTTAGATTTGAATGAAAAGAAAGAGTGAAATCACATAGAATAAAATCCCAAAACTTACCAAATTACTAAGGAGTATGTGGCTTATGGTGCACCTTCGAGAAACAGAAACCTCCCTTGTAGGTTCGGCTATGTGAGATGAGAGTATGAATCAAATGGAATTTGTCTTTTAGAAAAAGAAAAAGAGAAACTGTAGGAAAGGCATGGAAATTTAGGCAGAGAATGAGAGAAAAATAGGGTTTCAGAATACCGAAATTGAAGAATACTACTCCCTATTTATAGAGAAATTTTGGCATATCATCCACACACAGGGTTGGAATTTTGCCCTACTCCTCCCTTCTCCTGATACCCTTTATCTCACCTGATAACCCAATCCTTATCTCCTCAAAAAAAAAAATAGCCCTCATCTTTCTCTTCATTATCTTTCCATTTATCAAGAAATAAAAGAATTAAAATCCCTATTGTGTAGCTAGTGTGCTGTCCACTCTTAGGGCTTGTAAGTGCCAAATTTTCATCTAAAAATTTGGGCTCTAAGTGGCCATACTAGGCCCAAACTCCTCCCCCTTATGATGCCACCTTATGCCCACTTAAAGCTCCTCAAATCCTTGGGCTACAAGCCCAGCTTGTCACTTAATTAACTATCTACTTAAATTATAAGCTAACACCATGTATTAGCCACCTAACCCATATTTTTAAAGCCCAATATATCACTTTAAAATACCCAGAGCACTAATTTAAACCCTAATCCACATATTTAATCAGAAAGTCAGCCCGATCCTTAGAATCTCAATTTAACATATTAAACTATCACTTTAATGCACAGGCCCACGTTTAGGATGTTACAGTTCTACCCCCCTTAAAATAAATTTCAGCCTCGAAATTTACCTGATCAGAAAAGATGGGGATATTGCTGTCGCATAACCTCCTCCGGTTCTCACAACGCCTCTTCTGTGCCGTGGTTTCTCCACAAGACTTTGACCAAAGGAATGAACTTCCTTCTCAACACTTTTACATCTCGATCTAAAATTCATATCGGTTCCTCCTCAAAAGATAAATCTGGCCTTACTTCAATTTCTTCCACTAGCACTATGTGCGATGGATCAGATTGATAACGTCTCAGCATCGAGACATGGAACACGTCATGTATCTGCTCCAACTCTGAAGGCAACTCCAATCGATAAGCCACTGGGCCCACACGTTCTAACACCCGATAAGGCCCAATAAACTGAGGACTTAGCTTACCCTTTCGTCCAAACCTCATTACAATTTTCCATGGAGGAAACTTCAAGAAGACTTGATCTCCTACTGCGAATTCCACCTCCTTCTGCTTAAGATCCATAAGATTTCTCCCGATCAGACGCTTCCTTCAATCAAGCCTGTATTAACTTAACTTTTTCCTCTGTTTCCAAAACTAGTTCAAGACCCAATACCTGACGTTCACCTAACTCCGTCCAACAAGTTGGGGTACGACATCTCCTTCTATATAATGCTTCATACGGCACCATTTGAATACTAACTTGATAGCTATTATTGTACGCGAATTCAGCCAAGGGTAAATGCTCCTCCCAACTACCCCTAAAATCGATGATGCAACCCCTTAGCATATCCTCCAAGATCTGAATTACCCTCTCAGACTGACCATCGGACTATGGGTGAAAAGCGGTATTGAAGTCTAACCTTGTTCCTATTGCCAACTTTTGCCAAGAGTAGTCGACCCGAATCGGTATGAAGTGAGCAGACTTCGTCAGCCAATCCACAATTACCCAAATTGCATCTTTCTTGGTGGGTGTAAGGGGTAACCCACTAACAAAATCCATTGTGATTCGCTCCCATTTCCATTGCGGGATCTTTATCGGCTGCAACAATCCCGAAGGCAGCTGATGTTCCGCCTTCACCTGCTGACAGGTCAAACACTTTCCCACATATTTCGTAACTTCTCGCTTCAAACCTGACCACCAGAACTATTCTTGCAAATCTCGATACATCTTAACTCTTCCAGGATGCATAGCATAGGGGCTACTATGCGATTCCCGATGAATCATCTACCTTAGCTCCTCATCTTTTGGCATACAAACCTTCCCACGAAAACACAAAACTCCATCATTGTTCAGACTATAATCCTCTACTTCACCCTCCTGCACTTGTCGGATTTGAATACTCAAATCATCATCCAAAAGTTGTTTCTCCTTGATTAGACTCGTCCACATAGGTCTTACTTGTGGTTCAGCTACCAGGCTACCATCCTCATACAAACTAAGATGAGCGAACATCACCCTTAGGTCTGCTATCACCTTTCTACTCAACGCATCCGCCACCACATTTGCCTTATCGGGATGGTATTCAATTGAGCAATCATAGTCCTTCAAGAGCTCGATCCACCTACGTTGTCATAAATTTAACTCCTTCTGAGTAAGGAGATACTACAAACTTTTATGGTCGGTGTAAATTATCGACTTTTCCCCGTACAGGTAGTACCTCCAAATCTTTAGAGCAAACACTATCGCAGCCAATTCCAAGTTATGCGTAGGGTAGTTCAACTCAGGCGGTCTCAACTGTCAGGACGCGTATGCCATAACTTTTCCATCCTGCATCAACACACACCCTAAACCTGTGTGTGACGCATCACAGTAGACGATAAATTCTTTTCCTGCCTCTGGCTGAATTAACACCGGCGCTTCCGTCACAATTCTCTTCGGCTTCTCAAAGCTCTCCTGTTGTTTGTCAGTCCACACAAAAGATACTCCCTTCCTCAATAACTTAGTTAATGGTGACGCTATTGAAGAGAACCCATCAACGAACCTTCGATAATATCCTGCTAATCCTAAGAAACTTTGAATTTTCGCCCCAGTTTTTGGCAGTTTTCAATTTAACACAGCTTCGACTTTTCGAGGGTCTACCTTAATCCCCTATGTAGAAACTACATGCCCTAGAAAAGTCACATCCTTCAGCCAGAACTCACACTTACTGAACTTTGCGTACAACTGCTTTTCCCTCAGAATTTACAACACCACTCGAAGATGTGCATCATGCTCCTCCTCAGACTTGGAATAAACCAATATATCATCGATAAACACTACGATGAATCGATCAAGGTATGGCTAAAATGCCCAATTCATCATATCCATAAATGCTGCTGGCGCGTTCGTCAAACCGAACGGCATTACTAAGAACTCGTAATGACCGTAGTGTGCTTGAAATGCCGTTTTATGAATGTCTCCTTCCTTCACCTTTAACTGATGATATCCCGACCTGAGATCAATCATAGAAAAGACCGAAGCTCCTTTGAGCTGGTCGAACAAATTGTCGATTCTTGGTAATGGGTACTTATTTTTAATTGTCAACTTATTCAGTTGACGATAATCCACGCACATACGCATGGATCCGTCCTTCTTCTTCATGAATAAGGCCGGCGCTCCCCATAGAGACACACTCGGTCGAATAAACCCACGGTCTAACAGTTCCTGAATCTGAGCTTTGAGCTCCACCAGTTCCTTCGGCGCCATTCGATAAGGAGCAATTGATACCGGAACTGTACCAGGAGTAGTTCTATTCCAAATTCCACCTCGCGATCCAGGGGTAATCCTGGCAACTCCTCCGGAAAGACGTCTGCGAAATCCTCGACTGTTCGAACCTCATCGACAGTCACCTCTTTAGCATCCAAAGCACTAATAAAAGCTAAAAAGGCGTTACATCCCTTCTGAATCATCTTTACAACTTTCAAGGTCGACACTACGTTGGACAAATAATTCTTTGTTTCTCCTAACACAACCATCTCCCCACCTTCCGGGTACTTAACACCATGCGCTTAGTCCCACAATCCAATTTAGCACGATGCTTTGATAACCAGTCCATTCCTAGGATAAGATCGAACTCTCCGAATGGTAATTCCATTAAGTCTGCCAAAAACACTACCCCTTGAGTCTCTAAAGGTATATCCCTAAACAGCTTGTTCACTACCCTAGATTGTCATAAGGGACTAACCACAGTCATCTTCCCAGTAGTTGTTTCAGGATCTATACTTAAGGTCTCAGATATCGAACATGCAATATAGGAGTGGGTTGACCCAATATCAATCAAAGCAAGAAAAGGGCTGTCAGCTATAAGAAACATACCGGTTATGACATCCAGTGCATCACCATCCTCCTGTCGACAAACTGCATAAACTAGACCCGGCTGCCTAGCCTCCACATTACCTGCACCTCTGCTAGGTGCTCCACGACCTCAACTTACCCCATTTCCTCCTCTACCTGCACCACGACCCCTTGGTCCAGGCTGATCACCTCTCCTCACTTGATCAGCACCTCGGCCCTCTGGCTGCCCCCGATCCATCTAGGGACAGTCCTTAATCTGGTGTTCTGTGGATCCACACTTAAAGCACCCACCTGTCTTCACTCTTCCCCATGGTGCACCTTGCCACATGTAAAACATGTCTGGTTCTGACTCGTTGGAGCACGAACTGGCCCATCAGCCCTAGGCCTCTTCTGGGAATTCCTCGATGCTCTTGATGGCCCAAAACTCCTTTTATTCTTACCCCGATCCTTATCCCTTTCTTGCCTCTCAACCC
Source organism: Gossypium rotundifolium (assembly GCA_025506655.1). Classification (NCBI taxonomy): domain Eukaryota; kingdom Viridiplantae; phylum Streptophyta; class Magnoliopsida; order Malvales; family Malvaceae; genus Gossypium; species Gossypium rotundifolium. The sequence goes on along the minus strand of CP106722.1, from coordinate 104,810,797 downwards.
GTTTCACTTCTTCAGCTATTTTAACCTTATCTACCAAAACAACAAAAACCCTTTTCCCGTTGCGGTGCTATCAGAACCCTTAACTCATTTCTCAGCCCATCCTCAAACCAAACACAACGTTCATACTCTGTTGCTACCATTCCTCGAGCGTAACGGCTCAAGCGCAGAAACTCGGCCTCATATTCAGCCACAGACTTACTTCCCTATACCAGGTTCAGGAATGCTTTCCTTTGGGCATCTATATAGCTGGCCCCAACATACTTCCCCTGAAATGACTCCTTAAAGAAGTCCCAGTCAATCCGGTCTGCGATAGTGCCTTCTTTCACCGTGAGCCACCACTGGTAGGCCTCATCTCGGAGGAGAGACACGACCCCTTTCAACTTTTCCTCTACCATGAAGTCTAAGTCATCCATTATGCGCTCAGTCGCTTCCATCCAGTACTCAGCTGTGTTAGGAGCTACCCCAGAAACTCCTCTAAACACTTTTGCTCCATTGGCCTTAAGCCGTTCTGGCACAGATTGTCGGGCTCTTGTGCCCATGCCTACTCTAGCAACCCTCTCTAAAACCCTCAACATCGCTTGAGATATAGCATCATCTCTGGGTACCTCATCCCGAAATTCTTCTTCTACAGCCGGCAGTTCTGGCATCTCATTTCCCGACCCGTGGCCAGACCCTACTGGCTCTGATGCGGTCATTCTACCCCTACCGCGTCCACGCGACGGACATCCTCGACCCCTTGAACTCATTCCTCTGATTGATGTTTATCTGATTAAGAATTTTATGGATTATTAATTTTCTTTCACTAGTTAACCACTAACAGTCTTATGAATAATAGTTTTTAAAAGTGGTTCTTTTGAATTCGCATTCACAATACAGTCTCAAGTTCAATCATCAACATTCATGAACTCGCGTTCATTATAGAAAAGTGTTATCGTTGTTGCTGTTGTTGTTGTTTCTACTACCCAGGGGTATTTTCGTAATTTTGTCCTACAACGGTATTTTCGTAATTTTTTTAATTCTGGGGTTATTTCAAAAATTTTGAAAATTCGAGGGTACTTTGGTAATTTTGGAAATCTGGGGGTATTTCGGTAATTTTTAAAATCTGGGGGTATTTCAGTAATTTTGGAAATCCGGAGGTATTTCAGTAATTTTGGAAATCAGGGTCATTTTGGTCATTTCGCAAAATAAGGGTAATTTTTCAAACGTTGATGGTTTTTTTTTTGTTTTTTTTTTGTTGTTTTTTTTTAAAACAGGGTTGATTGGAATTTTTTTTTAGGAAAAAGGTGGCTGGTCCCTTTTGGGTTTTAATCATAGGGTTTAGCCCATCAACCAGCCCTCGTAACTAGGGTGAATAGTCACTACGCACCAGGTAGGATTCTAGTGAAGAGGAGGTGAGTCGCTAGGACTGCTTAAATACCAAGCTCTCTCTGAATCCACTCCTAGACATGCGTATGCCTATTGCCACACCCTAACTCGACTAAGGTGAATAGTCACTATGCACCAGGTAGGATTCCAGCAAAGAGGAGGTGACTCACGAGGACTGCTTAAATACCAGGCTCTTCCAGATCCTTCCTAGACATGCGTATGACGGTTACCACACCCTAGCCTTGCGGCTCGTTAACAGGTTTGTTCAGTGAAATTAAGTTTTATGAATTTTAAGAAGTGGTTTAAGCTAAGCCTAGAGTCCATCAAGTTCTAATTCTAGCTTAGTCTACGTCTCACTAGGCCCACTAAGCCCACATAAATAAATATCACACAATGGTTTGGAGTACTTACCTGGCAGACTTGGGCAGGAGACGCAGGTGCCATGCTGAGCTAACAGACTTGTTATTATTTAAAAACATGTATATTTCAAAAGCCCATCCTTAGAAAACGTTTTGAGCCCAAAAACCCCTAGAGCTGAGTTTTGAACCGAGCCCTGATACCAATTTGTAACACCCCACACCCGGCCCAAACACTACAACCGGATCTGGTATGTCACCAAGAAAAATTTTATCGAAACATGTCGCATTTTTGGAAAAGCCCAAATATGTTTTATATAGAATATGCTTAAGTAAAGTAAAATCCAAACTTAAATACATGCCTTTTAATTAAAATAAAAGCTTAAATGACTTAAAGTAATAGAAGCCCATAATAAAACATAATAGCCTATGGCCTTATTACAACGAGGTTTGAAGTCCATTAATTAAAATATAAAATAAAACTTGAGTCTCTTTTTACCAAATCTACATATTCTCTCAGATGGCCACCTTGCGTTCCTCTCGGCCGGTCCGAATCACTAGGTATCACCTGAAATGTTAATTAAAGGGTGAGTCACGAGACTCAGTGTGCAACCCTCATGCACCACTAGAATTTGGGCCTTAAGCCCATTAAACAAAATAAACAGTGTAATAATCATAATAAAAATTAATAGCAATTAATATGCAAGACCCAACCCATTTCCCTAGGTTTCCATCTGCTACACACCCCGTACCAATCGTTCACACCATTGGGGATTTCTACAATCGACCCACACCACTACACACTATCATGGCAGTCATGCTGCTCATTCACATATAATAACCGAAGCCCTTATAACATATAATGGCCGAAGTCCATATAACATTTAATGGCCAAAGCCCGTATAACAGTTCACGGCATTAGCTGCTACACATGTAACGTATAACTTCCTCCTTTCATCAACCCAACCCATGTAATCACATACAAGCATTTTACTTATAACATTTAAATAGATTATTTACTAACCTGGGGATCCGCTTTTTCCCTCCTTGGGCTTGCATTAATAAACCAAGATTTCGGCATTTATCAAAACATAAAAAAACACATGAACATACAATAATAGGCAGATCTAGATGGTGGGGAGGTATTACACACCTAGTTATCGCGAAAATCTATTATCCCTAACGTAGAGCCTTATTTGTCGAATCCGAAAATCCCTAAGACAACGTCACCTTCCTACCTTGGCTTTTCCACCAAATCAAGACAGAGACTTTTAATGAGATGATTCGCTACTAAAAGCAGAGAGGGAAAATCGACAGCCTTAAATAAGTGTTTTGGGTTAGATTTGAATGAAAAGAAAGAGTGAAATCGCATAGAATAAAATCCCAAACTTACCAAATTACTAAGGAGTATGTGGCTTATGGTGCACCCGGAAATGTAAACCTCCTTGTAGGTTCGGCTATGTGAGATGAGAGTATCAATCAAATGGAATTCGGCTTTTAGAAAAAGAAAAAGAGAAACTGTAGGAAAGGCTTGGAAATTTCGGCAGAGAATGAGAGAAAAATATGGTTTCAGAATACCAAAATTGAAGAATACTACTCCCTATTTATAGAGAAATTTCGACATATCATCCACACACAGAGTTGGAATTTTGGCCAACTCTTCCCTTCTCTTGATAGCCTTTATCTCACCTGATAACCCAATCCTTATCTCCTCAAAAAAATAGCCCTCATCTTTCTCTTCATTTTCTTCCTATTTATCAAGAAATAAAAGAATTAAAATCCCTATTTTGTAGCTAGTGTGCCGTCCACTCCTAGGGCTTGTAAGTGCCGAATTTTCTTCTTAAAATTTGGGCTGCCCAAACTCCTCCCCCTTATGATGCCGCCTTATGCCCACTTAAAGCTCCTCAAATCCTTGGGCCACAACCCAGCTTGTCACTTAATTAACTATCTACTTAAATTATAAGCTAACACCATGTATTAGCCACCTAACCCATATTTTTAAAGCCCAATATATCACTTTAAAATACCCAGAGCACTAATTTAAACCCTAATCTACATATTTAATCAAAAAGTCAGCCCGATCCTTAGAATCTCAATTTAACATATTAAATTATCACCTTAATGCGCAGGTCCACTTTTAGGATGTTACAAATTAGGTGTTTTTAATCACTTGTAGTAGAGCTTTTGTGTGCCAGGAACAAGTTTTGGAACGACAAAATAAAGGAGTGAAGTTTTGTTAGGACAAAGTGCTGACAGTTTGCTAGGACAGATGCCGTGGGAATACCGGGAAGACCAAGTCAACATTTTCCATGCAGCAGTCCCAGTTCAAATTCAAACTTGTACCGGACAAACCTTCTAAAAGAGGAGAAGATAATCACGATTTGTTAGCCGATCCTAGCCTAATCTATCTATAAAAGCCGATGAAGGGGACCTCACAAAATAGTGAACAAAGTGGGAGAGATCGTTAGGCGTGAATAAGGGTTCGGTTGCGCAAAGGAAAGGAAGCCAAAGGTAGTAATTCTTAGCCATCACAGGACGTTGTGCTGCCGAAGTGGGGACTGGGCAAGTGAAAGTTATTTCCAGAAGTTCTTTCGTTATTTCCATTAGTGTTCCTTCAGAAGATTGAATTGAAGTAGTTGAATACAATGTCGGATAATATGTTGGTTTGGAATTTTATTTCGTATCCCATGAGCTAAATTCCATAGGGTTAGGGTTACTTTTGATGAAACCTTAAATTGTTTTATAGATGCAACATATATCTAATTTATTTTCCTGTTTCATTTGATTGTTCTTATTTCTTAATTAAAATGCAAACGATCTCTAGGTATAGAAGATTGTTCGCATGCTTATAAACCAATTCTAATTCCAAAAGGGTTGGATTGGTTGGATTAAGATTGAATGAAATAAACAAGTATTCAATAGACACTTGTAGTCAACTCTTGATATAGAGTCATGATCTTACAGAAGGAACCCATTCAAGATATCTAAAAAGCCTATAGACACGAGCAAGGCAACTTGAGGTTTTGCTCTCGCGGGAGGCATGTCATTTTAGAACTCTTCTGTGCAGTAAATTAGATACGATTTTGCCAAGGCATTATTCACAATAAATTTGATTCTGGGTAATCCTAACCTTTTGAATCAACATCACTCTATCCTTATTCTTTGTCATAGTATTTTTATCACAACATATTTAGTTGCTTATTTCTTTGTTTACATTCTATTTGGATAATCACTCTCGTTATTACCGTTACATTTTTGCTCTCACTTTCTCCATAGCATTTCCAATTATTCATCAATTCCATCTATCGCATACATCATAATTCCTTTGAATTATCACCACATACTTACCTTAGCTTACCATAGCATCTTATTCATTAGTCTTGCCACAACATTAACCATATTACAATAACTTTGACAACTTTTGTGCCTCAATCTAATCCTCATGGGAATGATACTCACTCATTACTTTATTACTTGATTCAACGTGTATACTTACACAAATCGCATATCATATTCAGATGCGACACTGAACTTAAATATATTTTGTTCAGTTAATCAGATGAATTGCATCAAATAATGATTTTGAACCAACCAATATGTAACACCTCTAACCCGTGTCCGTCATCGGACTAGGGTTAAGAGGCATTACCGGACATATTAGAACTTTTTACAAATATTTCACAAACATACTTTATGCATCAATAAATCACCATCATTCACAATCACTTTGTCCCATTAGAAAGTCTACGAGACCTTAAACATGCTTTAGAAAGGGTTTAGGACCAAACCAATCTCATGAAAAAATTTTACGAAACTTAGAAAAATTTTCTTTTAAAATAGGGCACACACCCATGTGGCTAGGCCGTGTGCCTCACATGGCCGTGCCTTGAACCATGTCTCAGCCCGTGTGTAAAATTGACTTGAATCACACGACCTGTCACACGCTCATGGGTCTGGCCCGTGTGCAACACTGGCTTAAATCACACGGCCTGTCACACGCCCGTGTGTCTGGCTTGTGTGCAAGTCTGACTTACTTCGAATTGGGACAGTGAAGGACACAATTGAGACACACGCCCGTGTGCTTAACCGTGTGGGCAATTATAGGCCATTTGCAAGGCCAAATTGCCACCCATTTTGGGTCATACTTACAAGCATCAAACAAGTATCAATTAATGTCCCAAAGGTAGCTAAAACATACCAAATTATACACCATTTGACACATAACAACATCATTCATTTCTATATACAAATCCAACTCAAGCATACCAATTCAAAATATCAATATCACATAAAAAACATGTGACTCATATCTCATATAAAATCATTTCAATTCATAACATTTCTCATCATTTCAATTCCCAAAATCAACCATGAATCTTACCAAAATTGACCATTTCTTTTGGCCACTCATGAGCATATCAAAACATACCAAATTTTGCATCACATAACATGGACTAAAATCACTCCATAGACACATTCATTATTAAGCCATATCACATGGCTAAATATATACATGTCCTAGAACATATCTTAACATTTCTAGCCTATACATGCCATACTTCAATATATACATTTTCAAAAGGTATCAAACATAGTTCGATAGTGTGGTGATGATCCTCGACGATCCCCAATCTATAAAACAATGCAAACACATACAAAGTAAACTTTCAAAAGCTTAGTAAGCCATATACAAATAAACTTATCACATAAACAAATACAAACTATTTCATTCATATGAACTATTGCATAACACAATAGCAAATTCATATTCTTATCTAGCTCAATTGTTCATAACCACTTACTTATAAACATATCACATTTTCATGTAGCCCACCTATTAAATGATCATATTCATACTTAACTTCCATTGCCAAATTTCATATACATTTCATACATACCTGAAACGGATACATATTCACATATTCAATCATATGTCGGAATGCCCGTTGAACCGTTCAGAACCAAATAGGATACTCAGATGGCTCGGAAAGTTAGTACAATGCTAATGTCCCAGACGTCATCTTACATGTAATTAGTATCGATGCCACTGTCCCAGACAGGGTCTTACATGAAACCAAATACGATGCCGATGTCCCAGACATGGTCTTACACTTAAATCTCAAATCGATGCCAATGTCCTAGACGCGGTCTTACACGATAACACATTGGAATCCTATGTCATGACATACGTATCCTAACTACTTCTTATGGTTCGTACATGACTTTTTGGACGTCGTCACATTATCGAATCTTTTTCGAATTTCACATATTCAGCTCAATTAGATATATATCATAATTCATTTTCACATAACAAGTAATAATTTAATTTAAACACAATTATATGTATATCGACTTACCTCGTACGGGAAAGAACGAAAACGAACGGCTATTTAACTACTTTCAATTTCCCCCGATCTAATTCTGTTTTCTTTGGTTCTTGATCTATACACATTCAAATTTAACTCTTTTATTCACCAAATCATTCAATTCAATCCATATACACATATTTATGGCATTTTACAAATTAGCCCCCACATTTTGACATTTTAGTCTGAAACACCCCACACCCGGCCCGCGAGCCTGAACCGGATCTGGTTTGTTCCTTAAGTTAACCGGTTTTCAAGTTCTTTGTTACTTAGACAAAATTTGTATAATTTTTGGAAAAAAGTTGTTGTGGATTGGGCTCAGATTGGGAACCCATTTAATCTATTTGAAAATCAAATTTTTATTAAGGTGACAAAATAATTTTTAAGGTTTATAAAAAATATATATATATATATCTTAAACTTTAGTCTTAAAAAGTTCGCAACGTAATAGTTAAGAGTAAAGCAAAATAAGAAAAATCCACTGGGCCTTATGGCCTTATTACATCAAGTAAAACCCAAAAATAAAATTAAAGGTACTAAAAAGAAATAAAGTCAAAATTAAATAAAATCTTCAAATGAAACATGGCCACCTCAAGGTCTACCGTCCCGGTCCATCACTGTTCATCACCTGAAAATAGTTCCCACAGCGGGGTGAGTCAACAGACTCAATGTGTACACAATACTAACATTCAACAGATCAAGCATACATGTTCATAGTTATATAAAAATGATGATGCAACCCAAACCCAAGCCTATTTGACCATCCGCTACACACCACTGCAGACTGCCAATACACCATGGGACTACTAAGTCAACCCTCCATCCGCTACACACCATCGAAGGCGTCATTTGCAATGACGTGCTCATCACCCATATAATTTGTGTCATTAGACACCATATTCAAATAATGTAACCGAAGTTACCAAATTCGGATAATGCAACCGGAGTTACCATATTCAAATGTTGTGACCATAGTCACCATATTCCATTGGTGAGACCGAAGTCAACACCTTCTTCCCCTTTCACATAGATCCCGAATGCCCCATAAATTTTATATCATGCATAACATACTTAATTCCCGTTCATGTTACTAATCATAGGTTCAAAATATATCATATTCGTAATCTTATCAGAAGTAGGAAACGTACCTGGGTACTCTTACCACATCTGTGGTACTTAGCCACATTCATATTCTTATGCATATTCATATATTAAAATAATTGCCATATGATATATCAAAAGTTAGTGTGAGTACACACCTGATCCGCTTAATAGGTTCCTTGAGATCTTGAAAATCCCGATCTAACTTTAGATCTGTTAATTCCTATATTCGGCCCATCATATAAAACACATTAATAACCTTTTCGCTTTTAAAACCAAATCCTAATAGGAATGGTATTATCGATACTTACCTTGCTTGCCGATTTGATTGATCAAGTTCCAAAATTGCTAGTATCCCTTTTCCTTGAAATCGCTAACACTAAATCATGTAACCATGTGAGTTTTTGGCTTTTGAAATAATGAAAAATAATTCCAAATATCAAAAATGAGCCTTGGCCGAATATCACTTACCATACAAATTCCAAATCTGAAGAGGATTCCTTTATATGCCTGTCGAAATCCCTATAACTTCATGTTAGATTAAATCTAACTTTGAAAACATGAATCATCACCCTTAACCGAATATTCATACATCTTACCTTAGATCCTCAGATTTCCCGAAAGATTCCCCCTTGTATTCGACAGTTGTAAAAAGATCCTGAGAGATCCTTGCAGATTCAGACTTGAACAAGAATAGGGATTAGACCCTTCCCTTTCGGCAAAAATAGAAAAGAAAAGGATTTGAATAATGCTTAACCTTACCTTCAATGCCTTTAATCGATTTCTTCCCTGCCTAGAGTCACAGAGATTCAGCTATGGAGTTGTAATCAGAGATCAAAAGAAAAGGTTTTGGCTCGACAGATGAAGAAAAGAGAAGAAGAAAAGAAGAAAAGAAAATTCGGCAGAGGGAGTTTTGCTATGGAATTTTTGGCAAAGCCTAGAAAAGATGAGAGAATAGCCTAAATTCTCCTCCTTTAGCCGAAATTGCTGGGCCAAGAGTCCTTGACTTGGCCACCAATCTTCCTTGTGATAATATTATCTCTTTTATTTAAAATAAAAGCCTTTAATCCATCAATTATCTCCTCAAATAATCCAATTAAAGAAAATCCTTTATTTATCACTTATTATTCACATATTTATGCAAATAAAACACCGCTTTTCTAGAAACCAAAGGTGAGTCCACCTCAATTATACGGAAGCAAAAATAAAACTTATTTATTTGCTTTTCAAGTGACTCAAACTCAGGCCTATTTCCCCTGCATGTGACGCCATTTCCATAGGCCCTAAGTGGCATCTTCAGGCCACTTTTCCAAGCCTGTTTGTGTGTCATAATTCTCCAACTTTTTCTTTTAAGGCCCTCTTGCCCTTATTTCCTATTTTGAACTTTAAAATTTGACATTCTGAATCATTTCTAAGTTTCCTAAAATTTTTCGATCGGCTCTGTAAACTTGCCATTTTCTTACATTTCCAAGTTTCCAAATGTTTACTTTCCATTTTGAATCATTTCCAAAATGTTCGTGTTTCCAAAATGTTCAGTTTCCAAAATGTTCATGTTTCCAAAATGTTCGTGTTTCCAAAATGTTCAAGTTTCCAAAATGTTCAGTTTCCAAAATGTTCAAAGATTTATTCATAGTACCGAGACTTGACATTTCAGACAATTAAACCGAAAATGCATAGACCCTTTTCGTGATGTTACGCTTCTACCTCTTAAACAAAATTTCGTCCCCGAAATTTTCTAACTAAAATAGTTGAGGGTATTGTTGTCGCATGGTCTCTTCCGCTCCCACAAAGCTTCTTCCGATCCATGATTGCGCCATAACACTTTGGCTAGAGGCACTGTCTTCCTTCGTAGTACTTTCACATCTCGTTCCAAAATCTGAATCGGTTATTCCTCATAGGATAAGTCTAGCCTTAGCTCCACTTCATCAACAGATACCACATGCGACGGATCCGATCGGTGGCGACGTAGCATGGATACATGAAATACGTCGTGCATCTGCTTGCAATTCGTGGCAACTCTAATTGGTATGCCATCGCCCAACTCGTTTCAAGATTTGATAAGGCCCTATAAACCTTGGGCTTAACTTCCCTTTTCGATCAACCTCATTACCTTCTTCCAAGGTGAGACTTTCAGGAATACTTGGTCTCCCACTTCAAACTCTATTTCCTTCCGCTTAAGGTCTACGACGACTTACGCCTATCGAGGCTTCATTCAACCGTGTCTAATTAACTCAACCTTCTTTCGATTTCGCCACTAATTACGGACCCAAAACTCGGCGTTCTCCTAACTCGGTCCAACAAGTAGGTGTTCTACACTTCCTTCCATACAATGCTTCGTATGGTGCCATCCAAATCCTAGCTTGATAGCTGTTGTTGTAGGCGAACTCAGCTAAAGGCAAGTAAGCTTCCCAACTTCCTCGAAAATCCATTACACAGCCTCTCAACATATCCTCCAACACCTGTATAACTTGTTCAGACTGCCCGTCGGATTGTGGATGAAACACCGTGGTGAAGTCCAACCTAGTGCCTAAGGCTTGATGAAGTTCCTTCCAAAATCGAGACGTAAACCTTGGGTCTCTATCAGAGATGATCGACATTGGTACTCTATGTAACCTCACAATCTCTGCCACATATAACTTAGCCAACTTCTGAAGAGAATAATCCATTCTTACTGGGATAAAGTGTGCGGACTTGGTCAAACGGTCCACTATCACCCATACCGAGTCCTTCTTAGTAGGCGTAAGGGGAAGCCCACTAACGAAGTCCATGGTAATTCTTTCCCACTTCCATTGGGGAATTTCGATTGGTTGAAGCAATCTCGATGGGACTTGGTGTTCACCTTAACTTGTCGACATCGCCAAACATTTCCCCACAAATTTAGTCACCTCTCGCTTCAGATCCGACCACCAAAATTGTTCCTTAGATCTCTATACAACTTGATGCCTCGGGATGCATAGCATAAGGGCTACCATGCGCTCCCAAGAATCCTTTGTCTCAACTCCTTATCCCTCAAGATACGACCTTTCCTTGTAGCACAATACTTCTTCATCAGTGACGTCATAGTCCCTTAATCCTCCTTGCTGTACTTGCTGTAACTTAGTACTTAAGTCCTTATCAACCAACTGTCCCTCTTTCACGTCCTTCAGCCATGTGGGCTTGACTTGTAACTCTGCCAACAGGCTTTCGTCATCATACAGACTTAAATGAGTGAACAAAGCCCGTAGATCTGACACCACCTTCCTACTCAGGGCATCGGCTACCACATTCGCCTTGCCCGGATGATATTCTATCGAACAATCGTAATCCTTCAGCAATTCCACCCACCTTCGTTGGCTCAAGTTCAACTCCTTCTGAGTCAATAAATACTTAAGGCTCTTGTGGTCTGTGTAGATAACCGACCTTTCTCCATAAAGGTAGTGCCTCTAAACCTTAAAGGCGAAAACCACTGCTGCTAGCTCTAAATCATGGGTTGGGTAGTTAACCTCATGAGGCCTTAACTGCCATGACGCATAAGCGACCACTTTACCCTCTTGCATTAGTACACAACCTAACCCCATATGCGAAGCATCACAAGACACCACAAAATCTTTTCACGCCTCCGTCAATTAACACCGAGCTTCCACAACACCCTTTAAGCTTTTCAAAGCTCTCCCGCCGCTTATTAGTCCATTCAAGGGTACTTCCTTCCTTAGCAACTTTGTTAAAGGCGCAGCTATTGACAAGAATCCTTCCACAAACCTTCTGTAATAGCCTGCCAAGCCTAAGAAACTTCAGATCTCAGCCACGGACCTAGGTGGTTTCCAATCCAACACTGCTTCGATCTTCCTAGGATCCACTATTATTCCTTTTGCGGATACCACATGTCCTAGGAATGCCACCTCCTTAAGCCAAAATTCGTACTTGCTGAATTTGGCATAAAGCTTCTTCTCCCTTAACACTTCCAACACAACTCAGAGATGCTCATCATGCTCCTCCTTCGACTTCGAGTACACCAAAATATCATCGATGAACACAATGACGAACCTATCCAAGTAGGGTTGGAAAACCCGATTCATCATGTACATGAATGCGGCTGGAGCGTTCGTCAACCCAAATGGCATCACTACGAACTCAAAATGGCCATATCTTTTCCTAAAAGCGGTCTTATGGATATCAGCCTCCTTCACCTTCAACTGATGGTATCCCGACCTTAAGTCGATCTTTGAAAACACTGCGGCCCTCTTCAGCTGATCGAACAAGTCATCGATCCTTGGTAAAGGATACTTATTCTTAATGGTCAGCTTATTCAACTAATGGTAGTCTATGCACATACGCATAGTTCGGTCCATCTTCTTCACAAATAAGACCGGTGCTCCCTACGGAGACACACTGGGTCGGATGAACCCACGATCCAACAGTTCTTGGATTTGAGCCTTGAGCTCCACTAACTCCTTTGGCGCCATTCGGTATGGAGCGATTGACACAGGAGTCGCTCGGTAGCAAATCAATTCCAAATTCTACCTCCTGTTTGGGGGTATTCCGTAATTCCTCCGAAACACATCCACGAAGTCCTTATCGTCCCTAACTCCATTAATACCTTCTTCCTTTCCACCTATCGCACTTACGAAGGCTAGGAATGCCTTGCAACCTTTCTTAACCATCTTCTCAAACCTTCAAAGGTCAAACTACGTTAGACAAGTAGTTCCTCCTTTCTTCGATCATTACTACCACTTCATCCTCTGGGGTTCTTAGTTCCATCCGCTTAGCGCAAGACAATCCAACACGGCTCGGTGTTCTACTAGCCAATCCATTTCGAGTATAAGTTCAAATTCTCCGAAGGGTAACTCCATTAAATCTGCCCGAAAGTTCACTCCCTAAATCTCTAGGGGTACATTCCGAAAGATCTTGTCTACCACTACAGTTTGGCCTAATGGACTTACTACCGTCATCTGCCTATCAGAGAGTTCAGAGTCTAGGCCTAATGTTTCCACTACACTACATGCAACATAGGAATGGGTCGAGCCCACATCAATAAGAGCAAAATAGGGCTTGTCATGAATAAAGAACGTACCAGTTATAACATCCGGCGAGTCTCCATCTTCCCTTCAGTGAACCGCATAAACCAAACTCAGTTGTCTTGCTTCTGCATTAACATTAGTAGCACCTCAGCCCTGTGCTCCACGGCCTTTGCCAGCACCATTACCTCTGTTAGCCGAACCACGACCTCGTTGAGGCTGCTGCCCACCTTTACCAATCTGGCTAGCCCTCTGTACTGCCGGTCGGCTCTCATCTGGTTGCTTGGGACAATCCTTAAGCATATGGTCCTTGGACCCACACTTGAAACATCCTCCGCCTTTCTCCAAAGACTCCCCAAGTGCCTCTTTCCACAATGCTCACAAGGGCGACATCGCCAAACTGCATCAAATTTATTGATTTCGTGGCCCGTCAACCCTAGGCCTCTTGTGACCCTTTCCAGATGGCCCAAATCCTCTTTAGCCTTATTCCTATCCACGCTTGCTTGGTAGCATCCTTAATCCCTCGCCACCTTGGCCTTTTCCACCAAAGTAGGGAATTCCGCCTCGATGCGGTGCTATCAACAGCCTCAGATCGTCCCTCGGTCCGTCCTCAAACGGACATAGCGTTCATGCTCGATTGCTACTACCCTCGAGCATAGCGGCTCAACCTCGAATTCGCCTCATATTCTCATGGATGGACTTACTCCCTTGTACCAACCCTAGAAAAGCCTTCCTTTGTTCATCTCAGATACCTAGTTCCCACATACTTCTTCCAAATGCCCTCTAACATACTCCTGTGTTAAATTTTCATTTGTGGTACCATCTCAAACAGTTAACCACCACTGATACGCTTCATCGTGTAACAACGCCACCATCCCTTTCAACTTCTCCTCAGGGGTCAAGTCCAGCTCATCCATGATGCGCTCAGTTGCTTCCAACCAGTACTCAGCTGTACTGGGTGTCACACTAGATACTCCTCGGAACATTTTTACTCTATTAGCTCGGAGCCATTCAGGTACAGACTTTCGATTTCCCCCATTTCCTCCTACACCAGCCACCAATTCCAAAACTCGCGTGAGACTGACTGCGACGACAAAGATCTTACCCCGTCGAGCTTGTCGCTCAACATTAACGGTTGGGGTGGTGGTGGCGGTATTTCATTATCAGACCCTTGACCCGATCTGACGGGTTCTGACACAGTCATCCTTCCTCTACCTCGTCCACGGCGACCACGCCCTCTGGAGCTCATTTCCTAGCGTCGAGATCGATTAAGGAATTTTATGGATTAGTCATTGTTCCACTTATTTACCAAATAAGGAGTTTTATGAAAAGGATTTAAGAGTGGTTCTTTCAGTATTCATACAAACACATAGTCTTTTCCATTCATTCATTCATCCATCAGACAAGTATGAACTTTCATTCATTCAGAGAAACGTTGTAGTTTTTGTTGTTGTTGTTTTCCACTACCAAGGGGTATTTTCGTAATTTTTCAGAAGAAAAACGTTCCTTGGTGTTTTTGTCAAAAATTATTTTGAAAATTTCAAAGTCTCGGGGTAATTTGGAAAAATTTTGAAATCTGGGGGCATTTCGGTAATTTTTTGACCTTAGGGGTATTTTGGTAATTTTTCACAAATCAGGGTAAATTTGTAAATTTAATAAATTAGGGGTATTTCAAAAGTTGTAAAACTTTGAGGGTTCTTTTCAAAAATTGTTCCTTCAAAAATGGGGATGTTGCAAAAATTTTGGAAATCAGGGCCATTTTGGTAATTTTGTAAGTTAGGGGTAATTTTGTAATTTTTCCAAAATCAAGGTATTTTGATATTTTACAAATTAGGGTTTTTGAATGTTTATAAAATAATGAAATTTTGGTAAAGCTGTTGAGTAGTTGAACATTTTATAAACCAAGGGCATTTTGGTAATTTTACCACCAAGGGCATTTTTGTAATTTTATAAATCAGAGTTTTTCGAAAATGTTGTAAAAATAATTTTCTCGATTTAAAAGAAAGTTTGAAAAGTTTGAAAACTAGGGTTTGTTGTTTTGTTCTCTCTTCCTTTTTTTTTTAAAAACATGGCTAGTTCTCTTTCGGGTTTTAGTCATTATGTTTAGCCTATGACCGAGCCCTCTTGGTCGTGGTGAACCAAAGCTACGCACTGTGCAAGATTCGTGTGGAGAGGAGGTGAGTCACGGATCGCTTAAATACCAAGCTCCCAGAAACCATTCCTAGACATGCGCATGAGGTTGCCACACCACCGAGCCCTCCGAGTTAGGGTGAACTGAAGCTACGCACACTGTAGGATTCTCAAGAGAGGAGGTGAGTCACTAGGATTGCTTAAATACTGTGCTCTTGGATCCAATCCTAGACATACGTCATGGGGTTACCACACCCTAGCTCGATGACTTAGCCATAGGTTTGTTTAGTGCATTAAGTCTTATGTGTTTGTGTTTGAGTAGACTAGTCCTAGGGTTCAAGTTCCTATCATTCTATTCTACGCTCCATGCCTTTCCTACCCTTATACAGTTCATAAATCATGTAATCACACATAGAGTTAGGGGTACTTACGGTGGATCATGGTCTGAGACTTAGGTGCCATGCCGAAAACCCGCTAAAAAAACGACTTGGCTCGATTTGAAAACGTTTTGGGCCTTAGTCCACAGCCGAGAGTTTTAAACTGGCTCGATACCAAGTAGAAACACCCACAGTAGGCCACAAGCCTGAACCGGATCTAGTTTGCTCCTTAAGTTAACCGGTTTTCAAGTTCTTTGTTACTTAGACAAAATTTGTATAATTTTTGGAAAAATGTTGTTGTGGATTGGGCTCGATTGAAACCCATTTAATCTATTTGAAAATCAAATTTTATTAAGGTGACAAAATAATTTTTAAGGTTTATAAATATATATATATATATATCTTAAACTTTAGTCTTAAAAAGTTCGAACGTAATAGTTAAGAGTAAAGCAAAATAAGAAAATCCTTGGGCCTTATGGCCTTATTACATCAAGTAAAACCCAAAAATAAAATTAAAGGTACTAAAAGAAATAAAGTCAAAATTAAATAAAATCTTCAAATGAAACATGGCCACCTCAAGGTCTACCGTCCGGTCCATCACTTGTTCATCACCGAAAATAGTTCCCACAATGGGTGAGTCAGCAGACTCAATGTGTACACAATACTAACATTCAATGATCAAGCATACATGTTCATATTCATATAAAATGATGATGCAACCCAAACCCAAGCCTATTTGACCATCCGCTACACACCACGTGCACCGTCAAACACACCGTGGGACTACTAAGTCAACCCTCCATCCGCTACACACCATCGAAGGCGATCATTGCAATGACGTGCTCATCGCCCATATAATTTGTGTCATTAGACACCATATTCAAAGAATGTAACCGAAGTTACCAAATTCAGATAATGTAACCGGAGTTACCATATTCAAATTTTGTGACCGTAGTCACCATATTCCGTTGGTGAGACCTAAGTCAACACCTTCTTCCCCTTTCACATAGATCCCGAATGCCCCATAAATATTATATCATGGATAACATACTTAATTATCATTCATGTTACTAATCATAGGTTCAAAATATATCATATTCGTAATCCTATCAGAAGTAGGAAACATACCTGGGTACTCTTACCACATCTGTGGTACTTAGCCACATTCACATTCTTATGCATATTCATATATTAAAATAATTGCCATATGATATATAGAAAGTTAGTGTGAGTACACACCTGATCCGCTTAATAGGTTCCTTGAGATCTCGAAAATCCCGATCTAACTTTAGATCTGTTAATTCCTATATTCGGCCCATCATATAAAACACATTAATAACCTTTTCGCTTTTAAAACCAAATCCTAATAGGAATGGTATTACTAATACTTACCTTGCTTGCCGATTTGATTGATCAAGTTCCAAAATTGCTAGTATCCCTTTTCCTTGAAATCGCTAACACTAAATCATGTAACCATGTGAGTTTCGCTTTTGAAATAATGAAAATAATTCCAAATATCAAAAATGAGCCTTGGTGAATATCACTTACCATACAAATTCCAAATCAAGAGGATTCCTTTATATGCCCGTCGAAATCCTATAACTTCATGTTAGATTAAATCTAACTTTGAAAACATGAATCATCACCCTTAACCAAATATTCATACATCTTACCTTAGATCCTCAGATTTCCCGAGAGATTCCCCCTTGTATTCGACAGTTGTAAAAAGATCCTGAGAGATCCTTGCAGATTCGGCCATGAACAAGAATAGGGATTAGACCCTTCTCTTTCGGTAAAAATAGAAAAGAAAAGGATTTGAATAATGCTTAACCTTACCTTTAATGCCTTCAATCGATTGCTTCCCTGCCTAGAGTCACAGAGATTCGGCTATGGAGTTGTAATCAGAGATCAAAAGAAAAGGTTTTGGCTCGACAGATGAAGAAAAGAGAAGAAGAAAAGATGAAAAGAAAATTCGGCAGAGGGAGTTTTGCTATGGAATTTTCGGCAAAGCCTAGAAAAGATGAGAGAATAGCCTAAATTCTCCTCCTTTAGCCGAAATTGCTAGGCCAAGAGTCTTTGACTTGGCCACCAATCTTCCTTGTGATAATATTATCTCTTTTATTTAAAATAAAAGCCTTTAATCCATCAATTATCTCCTCAAATAATCCAATTAAAGAAAATCCTTTATTTATCACTTATTATTCACATATTTATGCAAATAAAACACATCCTTTTCTAGAAACCAAAGGTCGTCCACCTCAAATTTTACGGAAGCAAAAATAAAACTTATTTATTTGCTTTTCAAGTGACTCGAACTCAGCCTATTTCCCCTGCATGTGACGCCATTTCCATAGGCCCTAAGTGGCATCTTCAGGCCACTTTTCCAAGCCTGTTTGTGTGTCATAATTCTCCAACTTTTTCTTTTAAGGCCCTCTTGCCCTTATTTCCTATTTTGAACTTTAAAATTTGACATTCCTGAATCATTTCTAAGTTTCCTAAAATTTTTCGATCGGCTCAGAACTTGCCATTTTCTTACATTTCCAAGTTTCAGAATGTTTACTTTCCATTTTTGAATCATTTCCAAAAATGTTCAGGTTTCCAAAAATGTTCAGGTTTCCAAAATGTTCATGTTTCCAAAAATGTTCAGGTTTCCAAAATGTTCAAGTTTCCAAAAATGTTCAGGTTTCCAAAATGTTCAAAGATTTATTCATAGTACCTGAGACTTGACATTTTGTACAATTAAACTGAAAATGCATAGACCCTTTTCAGGATGTTACATAGTCCCTATTTCATAAAATCAAAAAAATACACATAATTTCCTTATACACATGCTTGGACGAATATTCCATTAATCCATATAAGCATATATCTTTCATTTATTTCACATTTTAGCCCTCAATTTCTCAATTTCACAATTTAGCCCAAAATAGTCAAATTCATCAAAATTCAAACACAAAACATATTAATCTATCACATATCTTTCATATTTCATCAACTATCATCACAAAGCTTACAAAATCATCAATGGCATAACTCACAATCTTCATTAAACTCAGAAATTAAGACATGGGCTAGATAGATGACAAAACAACGATCTCAAAAACATAAAAATCATCAAAAATAAACCAAAAACACATACTTAATTGACCAAGATTAGTGACGAATGCTTGAAAGCTTAAAAACCTTATTTCTTCCTTCAATTTCAGTGCAAATTAGATGATAATGGCCATATTTTCATGCTTGGTTTATTTTAATTCATAATAATTCATCAATTACCAAAATGTCCTTTAATAAAACATAATTTAAACACTTAATGGTTGTCCATCTTTGTCCACTCAAATATTCAATGGTCAATTTAAATCATAAGGACCTCCTCTTTATAAAGACACATCAATTCAGCCATTATTCAAATAGAAAGGTAATTTTACATTTTCTACGATTTAGTCCTTTTTTGCATATTAAGCACACAAACAATCGAATTAGATCACAGAAATTTCACACATACCAATTCACATGCTGTAGACTCGGTAAATAATATTAAAATATTTTTTTAGACTTAGATTTGTGGTCTCGAAACCTTTATTCTAACTGGGGCCTAAACCAGGCTGTTACAATTCTCCCCCTTAAGGATTTTCGTCCCCGAAAATCTTATCGTTGAATAGATTCAGATATTGCTGTCTCATAGCATCTTTGGGCTCCCACGTAGCTTCTTTGACCCGATGTCGATGCCATAATACTTCTACTAACAAAATTTTCGTATTTCTCAATTCTTTAACTTCGCGAGCTAAGATGCATATATGTTCTTCTTCATAAGTCATATCAGACTGGATTTCTATTTCAGACGGAGACATTACATGCGAGGGATTGGATTTGTATCGTCGAAGCATCGATACATGAAACACATTATGAATTTTTTCTAACTCAGATGGTAACAACAGTCTATAAGCAACAGGTCCAATACGCTCGATAATCTCATACAGCCTAATGCATCTCGAACTCAATTTGCCTTTTCTGCCGAATTGGAGTATTTTCTTCCACAAATGCACTTTCAAAAATACTCTATCATCGATCTCAAATTCAATATCTTTTCGTTTTAAATTTGCATATGATTTCTATCAATCAGACGCTGGTTTTAGACTATTTTGTATTACTTTTACTTTCAGTTTAGTCTCTTTAATCAAATTAATCTCGTGAATTTTATTTTCACTAAGTTCAGACCAGTACAAAGGTGTTCCACATTTCCTACCATACAAGGCTTCGTACGGTGCCATTTTAATGCTCGATTGAAAACTATTATTATATGCAAATTCAATCAATGGAAAATATTGTTCCCACGTACCTTCAAACTTAAGAATGCAACATCTCAACATATCCTCGAGTATCTGAATAATCTGCTCGGACTGACCATCCGTCTGCGGGTGAAAGGCAGTACTGAAGTGTAATTTCGTACTTATAGCTAACTTATCAATAGAATAATCTATTCTCACCTGAATAAAATGAGTTGATTTTGTCAATCTATCAACTATAACCCAGATTGCATCTTTCTTCCTCAGAGTTAAAGGTAAACCGAAAACAAAATCCATCATCACTTTATCCTATTCCCACTCAGGAATCATAATCGATTGTAACAAACTGGATGGCACCTGATGTCCAACTTTAACTTGCTGATAGATCAAACATTTCGAAACAAAATCAGAGATATCTCTTTTCATTCCAGGCCACCAGTAAATTTGTTTCAAATCATTATACATCTTTGTACTTCCCGGATGAGCAGATAAGCGACTGCTATATTCTACTTTCAAGATCAACTGAATCAACTCTAGATTTATCGAAACACAAATATAATCTCAGAATCTTAGACAATAATCAACATCAACTCGAAATTCAGAATTAAAGTTCAAATTACACTGAGCTCGTTTCGCTAACATTTCATTATCAACTTTTCGAGCATCACAAATCTGCTACAAAAACAACGATCTTGCTTTCAATTCAGCTAAAATCAAACCATCATCAGATAGAACTAAATGAGCGTTCATCACACGTAGCACAAATAGTTATTTTAAACTCAAAGCATCAGCAACAACATTTGCTTTTCCCAGATGATAATCTATAACTAGCCCGTAGTCTTTTAACAATTCTAACCATCTTCTCTGATGCAAATTTAAATCTTTCTAAGTCATCAAATACTTCAGACTTTTATGATTTGAAAACACATGACATTTCTCACCGAAAAGATAGTGGCGCTAAATTTTTAAAGCTAACACGATCGCAGCTAATTTAGGGTCGTGCGTTGGATAATTCCTTTCATGTGGTTTCAATTGTCTCGAGGCATCAGCTATAACTTTTCCTTCTTGCATTAAAACACATCCCAGACAGTTCAACAAAGCATCACTATAGATTACAAACTCTTTACTTGATTCTTACTGTACCAAAATTGGAGCTTCAGTCAAAAACATTTTCAACTGATCAAAGCTTTTCTGACGCTTTTCAGACCATTCAAATTTCACTTCATTCTGAAGCAATCTCGTAAACAGAGTTGCAATCATCGAAAAGCCTTTTATGAACCGTTGGTAATAACCAGCAAGTCCCAAAAAACTGCGGACTTCAAACACATTTTTCAAAGGCTTTCACTCTAAAACAGCTAAAATCTTGTTCGGATCAACTCCTATACCGGATGCTGACATAATATGCCCCGAAAATCCAACTTCGCGCAACCAGAACTCACATTTACTAAACTTTGCATACAATTTCTTATCACGCAAAGTACAGTTCTCAAATGTTCAACATGCTCAATTTCATCACGCAAATAAGTCAAAGTGTAGTCGATGAACACAACAACAAACCAATCTAAATACGATATGAAAATTTTATTCATCAAGTCCATAAAGACAGCAGGAGCATTTGTTAATCTAAAAGGCATAACTAAAAACTCATACTGCCCGTACCTTATTCGGAAGGCAGTTTTTGAAATGTCTGAATCTTTTACTCACAACTGATAGTATCCCGATCTCAAATCTTTGAAAACACAATAGCTCCTTTCAGCTGATCGAACAAATCATCAATTCTTGGCAGAGGATATTTTCTCTTAATAGTCATTTTATTTAACTAATGGTAATCAATGCACATTCTCATCGTACCATCTTTCTTTTTCACAAAAAGAACGGGAGCACGCCAAGGTGAGAAACTCGGTCAACTCTAGCAACTGAGATTTTAATTCTTTCAATTCTATCGGAGCTATTCTATACAAAGTTATTGAGATATGAGTCATCCCCTGTACTAACTCAATGCCAAACTCAACTTCTTGTATTGGAGGTAATCCCAGTAATTCTTCAGGAAATACGTCAGGAAACTCACAAACAACTGTCACAGTTTCAACTTTCTTTTCAATCACATAGGTAAAATAGGCTTTGTAACCCTTTTTTACGTAACAGTGAGCTTTCATCATTGATATCACTACTGGTAACCCATTCAAATCACTGGACTCAATCCGTATTATCTCACCATTCTGACATCTCAAATCAATATTTTTTTTTTTTTTGCAGTTCACAATAGCATCATGCAAAGTTGTCAATCCATACCTAGGATTATATCAGATTCATCAAAAGGAAATAACATTAGATCAGCGGAAAAATAGATATCTCAAAACATCAATGGACAATTCTTGCACACTTTGTCAACCAGAACACACTTGTCTAAGGGGTTCGATACTTTAATTACAAATTCAGTAGACTCTATAGGAAAAGTCTTAATGGATCTATCAATGCAGTCACAGAAGTATCATAAAGCATAAATGTACCCGTAATAACATCTGAATCAACTGCATCAACTCTAGATTTCTCAGAACACAAATCTGATCTCGGAATCTCAAACAATCATCAACATCAACTCAAAATTTAGAATTAAAGTTCAAATTACACTGAACTCGTTTCGCTAAAATTTCATTATCAACTTTCTGAGCATCACAAATCTGCTGTAAAAACAACGGTCTTGCTTTCAATTAAGCTAAAATCAGACCATCATCAGATAGAACTAAATGAGCATTCATCGCACGTAGCAAAAATAGTGATTTTCAACTCAAAGCATCAGCAACAACATTTACTTTTCCCGGATGATAATCTATAACTAGCTCGTAGTCTTTTAACAATTCTAACTATCTTCTCTGACGCA
This sequence comes from Gossypium rotundifolium, assembly GCA_025506655.1. Lineage (NCBI taxonomy): Eukaryota > Viridiplantae > Streptophyta > Magnoliopsida > Malvales > Malvaceae > Gossypium > Gossypium rotundifolium. The sequence continues at coordinate 104,787,941 of CP106722.1, read as the reverse complement.
AATTTAATCTTTCTAGGTCATCAAATACTTCAAACTTTTATGATCTGAAAACACAAGACATTTCTCACCGAAATGATAGTGGCACCAAATTTTTAAAGCAAACACGATTGCAGCTAATTCAAGGTCGTGCGTTGGATAATTCTTTTCATATGGTTTCATTTGCCTCGAGGCGTAAGCTATAACTTTTCCTTCTTGCATTAAAACACATCCCAGACAATTCAACGAAGCATCACTATAGATCACAAACTCTTTACTTGATTCTCGCTGTACCAAAACTAGAGTTTCAGTCAAAAAGGCTTTCAACTGATCAAAGCTTTTCTGACACTTTTCTGACCATTCAAATTTCACATCTTTCTGAAGAAATATCGTCAATGGAGTTGCAACCATCAAAAATCATTTTATGAACCGTTGATAATAACGAGCAAGTCCCAAAAAATTGCAAACTTCAGACACATTTTTCGGAGGCTTCCACTCTAAAATAGCTGAAATCTTGTTCGGATCAACTTGTATACCGGATGCTAACACAATATACCCCAAAAAGCCAACTTTATGCAACCAGAACTCACATTTACTAAACTTTGCATACAATTGCTTATCACACAGAGTTTGTAGTACAATTCTCAAATGTTTGGCATGCTCAATTTCATCACGCGAATAAATCAAAATGTAGTCGATGAACACAACAATAAATCGATCTAAACATTGTTTGAAAATTTTGTTCATCAAGTCCATAAAGATAGCAGGAGCATTTGTTAATCCAGGAGGCATAACTAACAACTCATAGTGCTCGTACCTTGTTCGGAAGGTAAATTTCGGGATGTTTGAATCTTTTACTCGCAACTGATAGTATCCCAATCTCAGATCTATCTTTGAAACTACAATAGCTCCCTTCAACTGATCAAGCAAATCATCAGATCTTGGCAGAGGATATTTGCTCTTAATAGTCACTTTATTTAATAGACGGTAATCAATGCACATTCTCATTGCACCATATTTCTTTTTCATAAAAAGAACGGGAGAACCCCAAGATGAGAAACTCGGTCGTGCAAATCCTCTATCGGTCAACTCTTACAACTGAGATTTTAATTCTTTCAATTCTATTGGAGCCATTTTATATAGAGCTATTGAGATATGAGTCGTCCCCGGTACTACCTCAATTCCAAACTCAACTTCTCGTATTGGAGGTAATCCGGGTAATTCTTCAGGAAATACGTCAAGAAACTCACAAACAACTGTCACAATTTCAACTTTCTTTTCAATCACTTTCAAATCAATTACATAGGCAAAATAGGCATCGTAACCCATTTTCACATAACTCTGAGCTTTCATCACTGATGTCACAGTCGGTAACCCATTCAAATCACTGGACTCAATCTGTATTATCTCACCATTCTGACATCTCAAATCAATAGTCTTTCGTTTACAGTTCACAATAGCATCATGCAAAGTTAGCCAATCCATACCTAGGATTATATCAAATTCATCAAAAGGTAATAACTTCAGATCAGCCAAAAAATAGATATTTCGAAACATCAATGGACAATTCTTGCACACTTTGTCAACCAGAACCCGCTTGCCTAAGGGGTTAGATACTTTAATTACAAATTCAGTAGACTCTATAGGAGATGTCTTACTGGATCTATCAATGCAATCACAGAAGTATCATAAAGCGTAAATGTACTCATAATAACATCTGGAGATGAAGCTTCCTCATGAGCTTGAATAGCGTAACCTCTGCTAGGTGATCTCGCCTCAAATCTCTCAACTGTATCTTTCATAGCTCTCTGGCTACCACTCATGTAACAGCCCAGTTTAGACCCTAGTCAGAACAATGGTTCGAGACCATAAATTTGAGGTCAAAATGCTAATTTAATATTATTTTGTGTGAACTGTATGAGACATAGTCTGCGTGAAAATTATGTGTGATGATTTGATCGTTTTAGGGTCGAATTAAGAGAAAGGACCTAATCGCGTAAAGAGTAAAAGCTATGTGTTGATTTATAAGTACTTAAGTGTTGATGTCTTCATTATAGGATGGCCTTAAGAGGAAATTAACCCATTATTAAAGATGGTGGATGGCTAAATGACAAATTAGCCTTTGCCTTTATCGTAGAGTTTGCAACACAATTCTCAAATGCTCGGCATGTTCAATCTCATCATGTGAATAAATCAAAATGTCATCAATGAAAAAAATAACAAATTGATCTAAATACGATCTAAAAATTCTATTCATCAGATCCATAAAAACATCAGGAGCATTTGTTAGTCCGAAAGGCATAACTAAAAACCCATAATGCCCATACCTCATTCTGAAAGTAGTTTTTGGAATGTCTGAATCTTTCACTCTAAACTGATAGTATCTTGGTCTCAGATCTATCTTAGAAAACACAGTGGCTCCTTTTAGCTGATCAAACAAATCATCAATCTTGGGCAATGGATATTTGTTCTTTATAGTCACATTGTTCAAATGACGACAATCAATACACATTCTCACCGTGCCATCTTTCTTTTTCACAAATAGAACAGGAGACCAAAAGGTGAGAAACTTGGTCTTGTGATAAACCGTAAAATAAACATATTTTTATCCCACATTTAGCATTTTTTGGATGATTTTTCCCTTTAATGGAAATAGGTGCTTTTAATCCTTTGTTTTCATGTTTTATACTTAGGATGGCACCGGAGGATGAAATGAATGAATAACGGGTTGAAAATAGAGAAAATGGGCCAAAGCACGAATTCTACACGGTCGTGCCTCTTAGGAAGAGTCAACAATCGACTGGACCCCGAAATGCACGATCGTGCCTCATCAGCAGGTTCGACCACAGCCTGGCCTCGAATTACACGGGCGTGTGCCATGGGCGTGGCCCTGCCATAGGAAAGAAGAATTCTATTTTGATTAGTATACTTTTAGGCCAAGTAAGGCATCTCGAAGCCTATATAAACACCCTATGAGGTAACTTAAAGGTGGGTTCGACTAGAGTTTGGCAGGAGCCTTTTGTCAGGGCTTTTCGGACGTTCAGCTAGGCCAAGGAGCCGAGCCAGAAAAGTTGAATACAAGGATTTACTCGAAGGAAGCCTGTTGGTTCATCTCAAGAAGTCGGAATCATACTCAAGACAGAGGAACTCTCATTCAATTCCTTCAGGGGGTTTTGGGGTTTCCTTATGTTTTGTTTTATATTTTCTTCTAAGATGTTTTCTTTTACTATTATGAACTAAACCCTCAAATATCTCAGGGGGATGAAACCTAAGATGGATCTTGTTATTGTTATCTGAGTTGCATGATAAATATTTGTTTTGTTCTTAACTATGTGTTCTTAATTCTTATTTTGGTATTTTCGGGATATTGATTCAAGCATTTATGCTCTTAGGCAGAGGAGGAATAGACCCTGTTTAAGAGTAGATCTAGCATAGTTAAGCAGAGTTGATCGCAACCCTAGAGATAGGATGATGTAAATTTTCCAGATTATGGTCAAACCTAATATGGGAGTTCATAGATCGAGTTAATGCAATTCTAGGGGTTTTAATTAGAAAGAGATTTCAATTAATCAACCTAGGGTTAGACGTTAGTAGCCTCGAGAGAGGTATTAATACAACTTAGGAAATCTTACGGATCAAGTCAAGTGAATAAATTGTCTGGTTCTAAGTAAGATAACAAGTGAAGTCTAGGTGGATTCTTTCTTGGGTATTGTCTAATTCAATCGATTTTCCCTCAAGTCTTTCTTTTATTTCTTTTCTTTGTCTTTTCATCTTTAGCTTAGTAGTTAGTTAATTTTAGATTAGATAAACAAATCCCTTAATTCTTAGGCTAGATAATAGAAAAAAAGTTAGTATTAGTACTTTTGGTTCCTTTGGGTTTGACAATCCAATCTTGCCACTAAACTATACTATTGTTCAATATGTGCGCTTGCCTCCATCATTGTCTTAGTTAGTTTCCAGGTTCGATCAATCTTTTTATAAATTTTTAAGACTCTAACACACAATCAAGTTTTTGGTGCTGTTGCCCGGGAACTAAAATATTAAGAACACTTAATTTTTATTACTTTAGCCATTTTTTTTATTTTTTGCAATTAAACTTTATTTTTATTTTTTTACTTTTCTAAATTTTCTTTTTCTTTTTCCCTTTTCCTAGCAGGTACCTTTAGTTTATGACTAGAAGGAACCCGATAGGACCACTACTTTACGGCACAGATATTGAAGGAACCGTACGTAGAAATCATTGAGAAGTAAGGCGAGGCTTAAATTATATACAAGAAGAGCAAGAAGACGAAACGAATACCATCAAAGTAATGGCTGAGAATAATCTGCTACCTCAGGAAGTAGCCGATCATAATGCTCCTCGAACTATGTATGATTATGATAAACCTAATTTAACAGGAGTCGAATCGAGTATTTTAGACTTGCTATAGCCGCTAATAATTTTGAACTGAAACCTAACACTATTCAAATGATTCAACAGTTTGTTCTATTTGATGGTCTGCAGGACGAAGACCTAAATACTCGTTTAGCAAATTTTCTAGAATTTTGTGATACCTTCAAAATAAATGGTGTTTCTGATGATGCCATTCGTCTTCAGTTATTTCCCTTTTCTTTGAGAAATAAAGCCAAATAGTGGTTACATTCTCTTTCACGAGGATTAATCACTGCATGGGATCAAATGACCGAAAAAATTTACTAAAATATTTTCCACCAGCCAAAACAGCCAAATTAAGGAATGATATCTCTTCTTTTGTGCAGATGGATTTAGAAACATTATACGATGCATGGGAGAGATCCAAATATTTGTTGAGAAGGTGTCCACACCATGGTTTACCCTTGTGGTTACAGGTCTAAACTTTTTACAACGGTGTGAATCCCTCAACTAGGAAGTTGATTGACTCAACAGTTGGTGGAACCCTAAATAACAAAACTCCTGAAGCAGCTTATGAATTCATAGAGGACATTTCTCTGAACAACTATCAGTGGCAAGTTACAAGGACAAGGCCAACTAAAAGAGCAGGAGTTTTCATCCCCAACACAGTCACCATGCTATCAAATCATGTAGAGATGATGAATAAAAAGATTGATGGTTTGTGTGGTTTTTCGTAGGTACATCCAGTTATGCAGTGTGACTCAAATCTTGGAGGTGTGGCGAATCTTGAGTACCCATCCTACAATCCGAGCACAGAAAGTGAACAAATAAAATATACGGGTAACAATTTTTGGTCTCAAAATAACCCTTATAGTTATACTTATAATCCAGGTTAGAGGAACCTTCCCAATTTATCGTGAGGTGGTGTAACAGCCCGGTTTTCACCTTAGTCAGAACAGTGGTTCGAGACCACAAATTCGAGGTCATAAAAATATTTTAATATTATTATCTGTGTGAATAATATGTGACATAGTCTGTGTGGAAATTTTGTGTGATAATTTGGTCATTTTTTTGTCAAATTGAGAGAAAGGACTTAATTGCATAGAGAGTAAAATGCTGTGTGCTGATTTGTGAGTACTTAGATGTTGTTGGCTTTTAAAAGAGGATGCCTTATTTGGCAATTAAACCATTTTGTACTTAGTGGATGACTAAATGACATATTAGCCTTAATGTATATTTGTTTTATATGGTTATTAAAAGCTAAATTTGGTAAAGTGATAATTATGTTTAATATGTTATAATAAAACATGAAAATAGTCATTTAATTATCATCCTTGGCCGAATATTAGCGAGGGAAGAAAAGGGAAAAGAAAACAAGTGTTTGGCATGTTTTGATCTTGATTCAAGGTTAGTTTTTAATTAGATTTTGATAATTTCTACGTTTTCGTGATCGTTGCTTCGTGCTCTAGCTAACCCATATTGTAATTTTGTGTATTGATGATGTTTGTGTGAGATGCCATTGATGCTATATTGAGCTTTGTGATGATTTTTGGTGTTAAATGAAAGATATGAGTGAGATGAATATACTTTGTTCTTGAAGTTTTGATGAATTTAACTAATTAGGGCTAAATTGAGAAAATGGAAAGTTGAGGGACTAAATAGCAAATTTGATGAAATATTTGGACTTATATAATCGTTAGAGAGGTTCGGCCAAGCATGTGAATGTGTGGAATTTGTGAATTTGATGATCTTGTGAGATAGGGACTAAAGTGTCAAAATGTAAAATGTGAGGGTTAATTTGTAAAATACCCTAAATATGTGTGTTTGGACTAAATGACTGAATTGATGATTGAATGGATTGAATTTGAATGTGTATAGACCAAGAGAGGAGAGGTTCGGATCGAGAACGAGGCAAAGATAAAGTGCTCAATTAATCGACCATATCGATAGTTTGACGTCCGAGGTAAGTACGGATATAATACTAGTTGTAAACTTTATCTATGTGATATAAATGGAATAGATGTATATGTATATATGAGATTTGAAATGCTATGTGCTGAATTGAGATAAAGGGGCACTAAGTGTGCGAAATTTGAAACGAGAAAGAGATGATTGGCACTGTGTGTGTGAAAAGATAGAAGCTTCGGCTTATCGACTTGGCACTATGTGTGTGATACCGATATAAGTCTGATTTAATGTATTGGCACTAAGTGTGCGGTGATGAATACATTTCAGTTATGAAATTAGCACTAAGTGTGCGAACAAATCAAAGTAATAGCAAGGATTGAACGAGTGATAATATCAAACAATTGAGTAGCATAAATGGTAAGTAACTATGTGTTGATCAAGGTACGTTTGAACCTATGTGGTGGATGATAGATTTAAGAGTTGAATGAATAGATAATTGGGTATGTGGTTGAGATTGATAATGTGTCTAGTTGTGCCTTTATCTATATGATGGTACATATATATATATTGATGTTGTAGTATTGAGTAATATGTATTATATTATGAACTTACTAAGCTTTGGAAAGCTTACTGTCTGATTTGTTTCTCTACCTTGCAGTGTCAGTAAAACTAGCTCGAATCTGGGATCGTCAGCTTCTCAATCACACTATCGGCATTCTATTTTGGTACTTTTGAAGAGATGTATAGAGTTGGAATATGGCGTGTATAGGCTAGTTAATTGAATCAAGTTTGAGATTTGTAATTAGCCATGAGATGTGGCTAGATATGTGATAGGTTTGGCATGAATGAATGTGGTATATATATATGATGCATCCTTTGGCATGATTTGTAGATTTATGAATTTGCTATTGAGTGGTAACTTTGTGTTGATAAATGCTAGTAGGGGTAGTGATATTGGGAATGAATTATGCTTGTGATAGAATAAGTATTGGTATTGAATTGGGTACAATTAGAGTTGGTATTGATTGCATGTTTTAAATTTCTAAATTGGAATGCTTTAAGATGGCAATATGTACATGAGATGTTTGGTTGATTGGCTTGTAGATTTGACCCTAAGTGGGTGGCATGTTGGCCTTGTAAAAATGGCCTATAATGTCACATGGTTGGGGCACACGGGCATGCCTCAGACCGTGGGTAAATTGGCAGAATGTGGCTTAAACTGCACACGGCCTCAACACGGGGGTGTCATCTAACGTGGTGCACAAGTCAGTAGCTGTCTTTAATAGTACACGGCCATGGCACGGGCGTGCCTACAGGTCGTGCAAGAAATGGCAGTATATGACCTTATAGGACACGGCCTTAGCACACGGGTGTGCTTGCTAGCCGTGTTGATTTTGGTAGTATGTAACCATAGGGAGGTCACACGGGTGTGTCATGTAGCCGTGGGAGAGGCACGACCTACCCCCACGGGCGTGTCTCCCCTATATTCTAGAAAAGTTTCAATTTTTTTATGAAATTTTATAGGTGTTTATGTTTCATCCCGACTCGGTTTACAAGCATACTTAGGGTCTTGATGACTCATTTTGTAACATCCTGAAATTGGGCCAAGGAGAGTTGAGCCCAATGGGCCTTGAGCATAGTAGCGTTTAAACTTTTTTAGAGAACAAGAGATCAGCTTAAATGCAAGTTGGACCAATTAGATAAGTGAGTTTGGAAGGTTAGGGGGCTTCTATGAAGTCCCAGGTTCAAGTTAGCCCTTAGGAAAAATTTTGGTTTTAGGTGAAAAAAAACCCTGGAGGTTGGCGGGTAGGCCTTAAGAATAAAATGTGGAGGAAAGTGACACAAGTGGAGTATGTGGTGTAGTGGCAAAGTGGCGCCACTTAAGGACAAGGGGTGGCATACAAGGAAGGAAGGAGGTCCAAGGCTCTAGTTGTAGCGTTTGCATTCCTTTTTGATTATTTTTATTAAATGAATTTAGACCTTGGCCATAGGGTTATATTTAGTTGCGCATGGTTTAATATACAAGAAGCTGGTTGGTAAAGTGGCTAGTGGCGTGGATTATGTTGCAAGGGACACTGGGTTCGAATCTCATGACAAGTAAGGGAGTACTTATTTTGCTAAGTTGCCGTGGCAAGAGTTTGAGTTGGATTTAAACTCTACTAACGGAGGGATCCCACATCGGTAAGATACAAAGAAGGAAGGTGAAGAGCTAGCTATATAAAGAGCATTCCAGGAGGAGAGTTAACATACCTTGGTGGGTGTTTGGGCACAGGAGTGGTCATAGCGCGGTTTAACACCAGACTCCATCAGGTGTGAAACTCTCTCTACTCTAGTTGTAGAGCGGCAAATGCCAAAGTGCTGATCTCGGCAATAGTAGCCACACGAGCGTGCGAGCACACGTGTGAGGCTTCGACGCGATAGTTGAGGCCATCAGTAGTATTCTTGTGGGTTACGGCTACTTGGGCCGCGATGGGCCAAAGTAGGCCCAATGGGCTCGTGGGCCCAATAGAATAAATTGTATGATGATGTAGTATATAGTGAACTAGACTAGATGGAACTTATATACGTGGCTAGATTCGTGTTAGGCGGGCCACACGAGCGTGTGGGCCCGAATAAGATAAAATTGGGTTTTAAGCCCAATAATTCGGTAAAGATCAGAAATGGTAGTTGAGTCACTCGAGGCGACACTCGGCCTTCGAAAAGGCCATTCCAGGTACAAAATTACTAAAATACCCTTAGTGGGTAAATTACCAAAATACCCCTGAAAGGTTAATTACGGAAATGCCTTTGGTAGGTAAAATTACGGTTATACCCTTTGGGGTTAATTAGCGTGATTATGTTGTTTTATGTCTATCTGATTATGATGGTAATTCATGTTATACTTATATTTGATACATGTCTAGCATACATGACATACTACATACACGAATTTTTATGTCATATTGCATGGGTATGATGAGAGGTGGGGAAAGATATGAATATCAGACTATCACCAGTGGTTTGATACCACACAGTGGGTTGGCCCTACTTCTCATTATCTTATGACTAAGTCACAGTGGTTTGGCACCACCAGTGGTTTGGTACCACATATATTTATCTTTGTGACTTGTCCTAGTGGTTCAACACCACAGTGGGTTGGCCCCACATATTATATTTAAAGGGATTGTCACCAGTAGTTTGGTACTACAAAGTGGGTTGGCCCCACATATGTTATTTGTGACTTTGGGTCACCAGTGGTTTGGCACCACCAGTGGTTTGGTACCACATATGTTATTTGTGACTTTGGGTCACCAGTGGTTTGGCACCACCAGTGGTTTGGTACCACACGGGGTAGAATTGGGAGTTTCGGATGGTTAGGTTTTGGGTTGCATGACATGCATATTTTCATATGAAATTGTGTAAGGGTTTAACACCCGTTGGATAGGGATTTACACACTGAGTCTCGATGACTCACCCCTTAGTTAAATTTTATAGGTAATCATTAGATCGCGAATTTGGGAGCTGAGGTGAACTCTTGGAGGCCATACATATGTTTACTCGTAAATTCATTTCTTTTATTTGGACTTATTTTTATTTGGGTTTTTGTTATGTAATAAGGCCTTGGGTATTTTTCTTGGTTTCAGCTTTCAATTTGGTTACTACTTATTATTAAATGATCAATATGGGATTTTCCTAAAATGATAATAAACCGTTTCTTATTTAAAATTACTTAAACTCGATTTTTCACAACAACTATAAAGAATACAAGCTCTTTTAACGAACACACAGTTTTTAGACATTCCTTCCATGTGAAATGCCAGATCCGGTCATAACATTTAGCCTGGGTTTGGGGTGTTACAATTATGGTATCAGAGCTTAGGTTCAAAAACTCAGCTGTAGAATGGGTTCAAAAATATTTTTCAAATTTTGGTTGAAATATGGTTTAGAAATATATATATCTCTCTCTTGGAAGTATGGCACCCAAGTCTCCGGTAGCAATCCGCACTATAAGTTTCCTGATACTTTTCTTTGTTATATGCTATATTTTGGGTATCTATTCTGTGTGTTTGGTTTGGATGTGATGTTTAGACATAGAGTTGGGTGCGTATGAAATTTTCGTCTGTTTTAATGGCTAAGAGTTTTTGAGTATGTGTAGGAGTTTTAAATTCTAGTTAAAAGTATATTAGTTTTATTAAGATCAGAGTGCACAGCAAGAGCATAGTGTGGTAGGTTAGGATGTTTGACTGTTAGTTAGTTGGAAATTTTGAGGACAAAATTTCTTTAAGGAGGGTAGATTTGTAACATCCTAAAATTGGGCCTAGGAGAATTGAGCCCAATGGGCCTTGAGCGTAGTAGCGTTTAAATTTTTTAGGAGAATAAGAGATCGGCTGAAATACAAGTTGGACCAATTAGATAAGTGAGTTTGGAAGGTTAGGGAGCTTCTATGAAGTCCCGGGTTTAAGTTAGGCCTTAGGAAAAATTTTGGTTTTAGGTGAAAAAAAACCTAGAGGTTGGCGGGTAGGCCTTAAGAATAAAATGTGGAGGAAAGTGACAATAGTGGATTATGCGGTGTAGTGCCAAAGTGACGCCACTTAAGGACAAGGGGGTGACGCCACAAGGAAGGAAGGAGGTCCAAGGTTCTAGTTGTAGCGTTTGCCTTCCTTTTAGATTATTTTTACTAAATGAATTTAGACCTTGGCCATAGGGTTATATTTAGTTGCGCATGGTTTAAGATACAAGGAGTTGGTTGGTAAAGTGGCTAGTGGCGTGGATTATGTTGCAAGGGAGCTTGGGTTCGAATCTCATGACAAGTAAGGGAGTATTTATTTTGCTAAGTTGGGGTGCAAGAGTTTGAGTTGGATTTAAACTCTACTAACGAAGGGATCCCACATCAGTAAGATACAAAGAAGGAAGGTGAAGAGCTAGCTATATAAAGAGCATTCCAGGAGGAGAGTTAACATACCTTGGTGGGTGTTTGGGCACAGGAGTGGTTGCAGCGTGGTTTAACACTAGGCTCCTATCAGGTGTGTAACTCTCTCTACTCTAGTTGTAGAGCAGCAAATGTCGAAGTGCCGATCACGGCAATAGTAGCCACACGAGCGTGCGAGCGAACGTGTGAGGCTTCGACGCGATAGTTGAGGCCATCAGTAGTATTCTTGTGGGTTACAGCTGCTTGGGCCGCAATGGGCCAAAGTAGGCCCAATGGGCTCGTGGGCCCAATAGAATAAATTGTATGATGATGTAGTACGTAGTGAACTAGACTAGATGGAACTTATATAGGTGGCTAGATTCGTGTTAGGTGGGCCACACGAGCGTGTAGGCCCTAATGGGTTGAAATCGTGTTTTAGGCCCAACAGTCCAGTAAAGATCGAAAATGGTAGTTGAGTCACTCGAGACGACACTGGGCCTTCAGAAAGGCCATTCCAGGTACAAAATTACTGAAATACCCTTAGTGGGTAAATTACCAAAATACCCCTGAAATGTAAATTACGGAAATACCTTTGATAGGTAAAATTACGGTTATACCCTTTGGGGTTGATTAGCGTGATTATGTTGTTTTATGTCTATCTGATTATGATGGTAATTCATGTTATACTTATATTTGATATATGTCTAGCATACATGACGTACTGCATACACGAATTTTTATGTCATATTGCATGGGTATGATGAGAGGAGGGGGAAGATCTGATAATCAGACTGTCACCAGTGGTTTGGTACCACACAGTGGGTTGGCCCCGCTTCTCATTATCTTGTGACTAAGTCTCAGTGGTTTGGCACCACCAGTGGTTCACATATATTTATCTTTGTGACTTGTCCCAGTGGTTCAGCACCACAGTGGGTCGGCCCCACATATTATATTGAAAGGGATCGTCACCTGTAGTTTGGTACTATAAAGTGGGTTGGCCCCATATATGTTATTTGTGACTTTGGGTCACCAGTGGTTTGGTACCACCAGTGGTTGGGTACCACATATGTTATTTGTGACTTTGGGTCACCAGTGGTTTGGTACCACATATGTTATTTGTGACTTTGGGTCACCAGTGGTTTGGTACCACACGGGGTAGAATTGGGAGTTTTGGATGGTTAGGTTTTGGGTTGCATGACATGCATATTTTCATATGAAATTGTGTAAGGGTTTAACACCCGCTGGATGGAGATTTACACACTGAGTCTCAATGACTCACCCCTTAGTTAAATTTTGCAGGTAATCATTAGATCGCGGATTTGGGAGCTGAGGTGGACTCTTTGAGGCCATACATATATTTACTCGTAAATTTGTTTCGTTTATTTGGACTTATTTTTATTTGGGTTTTTGTTATGTAATAAGGCCTTGGGTATTTTACTTGGCTTCAGCTTTCAATTTGGTTACTGCTTATTATTAAATGATCAATATGGGATTTTCCTAAAATGATAATAAACCGTTTCTTATTTAAAATTACTTAAACTCAATTTTTCACAACAACTATAAGAATACGAGCTTTTTTAACGAATGCACAATTTTTAGACATTCCTTTCATGTGACATGTCAGATCCGATTGTAACATTTAGGCTGGGTTTGGGGTGTTACACGTTTAAGGGACACTATGATTGTATATGAATGTGTTTGATGATTGACTTTGTGTTGACATTTAGAGGTTAAATATTCTGATTGATCAGTAATACTCCTTAATCCTATTTCGACGACAGTTTCGGGTTTGGGGCGTTACAATTTTATTGGTATCAGAGCTACGGTTTAGTCGATTCTCAGACTAATGTAGTGCGTGTAAGTCTAGCTATACATGCCATATTTTGAAATTACGATAGTGTGATGAAATCTGACAGTTGAAATGTGTTGTAATATAGTCATGGATCTCGATCGAGCAGTTGCTGACGATGTAGAGAGTAATGTGCCTGCTCCCGCTCAAGAGACAGTGCCGACCACATCAAGGCAAAATGATAGTGGTGAGAAAGGTGAAGCTAAGCAAGCCTTCTTCCGTATGATGAGTGAATGGTTTTTAGAATTTGTTAGAACAAATCTGACTGCTCCACAACCTCCACCCCCGCAAGTACCTGTTGTGCCACAAGTTGTAGATCCGATCAGATTGAATAAACCACCTGTAGACAAGATTCGCAAGTATGGGGCCGAAGAGTTTAGGGCTCTGACTCATGATGATCTTGAGCGAAGTGAGTTTTGGCTCGAGAATACCCTTCGAGTATTTGATGAGATGTCACTGAACCCTGATGAGTGCATTAAGTGTGCAGTTTCCTTGTTGAGAGACACAGCTTACAATTTGTAACACCCCAAACTCGGCCCAAACACCACGACCGGATCTGGCATGTCACTAAGGAGATTTTGAAAGATGTCGCAATTTCGAGATAATATTCTTCTTGAGTTTAACCTTTTATTCGGGAAAACTAAATGGGTGAATAGGTTGTAAAAGATTTATATTTTATATTAATGCCTTATTTTAATTAAAACGTAAAAATTAAATGCCTGATAATAATAAAAGCCCAAAATAAAACCTAAAAAAATGTGAAGCTAGTAGCCCGCGGCCCTATTACAACGAAATTTAAAACCCACTACTTAAACACAAGAAAAATAAACAAACTGAGTAAAGTCTTTTGCTGAATCAAAATATTCTCTCGCATGGCCAGCTCCTCTCCAGCCCGATCCGATGCACTAGGTGCTACCTGAAAGATGTTAAATAATAGGGTGAGTCACGAGACTCAGTGTGCAATCCTCGTGCACCATCAGATTGGGCCTTAGCCCCACAGAATAGATAACAAAATATAATATGTTAGGAATTATGGAAAGCCCAACCCAATCCTAGGTTTCCATCCGCTACACACCACCCTTACCTGCCAATCACACCATTGGGGATTTTTACAATCAACCCACGCCGCTATACATCATCGATGGTAGTCATACTGCAGTTAGCTTCTCATCGTCAAATCATGGCAATAGCCACTACAACAGATCATGGAGAAAAGCCACTACAACAGATCATGGCAAAAGCCAATATAACATATCATGGCAAAAGCCACTATAACAGATCATGGCAAAAGCCACTACAACAGAACACTTCCCCTTTCGTCAATCACCCAACCCCATGGAATCACAGAAATCAGCATACATATAAAACATATCATCTTAATAGAAACATTTACTTATGAATGACAGAAATCACTAACCTGGTGATTCGCCTTTACCCTCATCGGGTTTAAACCGGTATGCCGGGATTTCGGCATTTAACAGAATATAGCAGATTTATATACATGTACTAACAAACAATCTAAACGTTGTGAAAAGTTACACACCTGATTACGATTAACACTTTATTATCGAAATTGATGCTCTCCTTAGCCAGAATCGCGATTATCAGATCCCTAATTTGCTGATCAAAAACTTACTACAAGAAATACGATTTGAATGTCCACCCAACTCGATTAAGATAACAGATAAACAATGAATTGATTAATAGAACCCCTAGGAGGGATCTTCTTACCTAAATCGACTGGATACCGGAGTTAACGGTCTTGGCTAAAAGTCGATTGAACCCCTACACCACCACCAAATAAGATTCGGCTAAAGGAGGATGAATTAAAGGGAAGTGGCCTGTTGGCCAAACAGGGAACATAAGGCCCCTATTACCATTCGGCCAAACAAAACACCATCATCTTCTTACCTTCAACTATCTTCAGGATTCGGCACAAGCAGTCTCAACAGGGGGGAATCAGATTCGAGGAATTAAAAGTGAAAAAGAAAAGAACAACCCAACGAGATATTAAGGAAGTGATTCGGTTTAGACTAAAGATGAGAATAGAAAGAGATAGCAAAGAAGAAAACGTCAGAAAACTTACCAACCCTGGGATAATGATTCGGCTATGGTGAAAATTTGGGAAAAGAAAAACAAATGAAATGATGCTAAGATTTAGAGGTTTCGGCTAAGAGAGAAAATAAGAGTGTAGTTTCGACTTTTTTAGAAGAGAGAAGATAGGAGAAGAAAGAAAGAGAACAACTGAGTATGATGGCCTTCAAATTTCGGCACACCCACCTAAAGCCAAAACCGAATGCCCCTCTCCTTTCCAACTCTTTCAAAATTTTGGCTAACACTAGCCTTCTAAATATAGCTCCTCATCCTATCCCTTATCTTTATCAAAACACCCATCCAAAAGTGTCCTATATCACACCACTCCCTCCCTTCTTTATCAAAATAATATCACATATTTTAAAATATTAAAAACCCCTATTTGTAGCCACCTTGTCTTCCCCTCCTAGCTCCCTTAAGTGTCGAAATTGGCCCAACTTTATGGGCTCCAAATGGCGACAGATTGGGCCTTTCCCTTTGCCTATTGATGCCATCTATAACTCTCTTTACCACGCCCCTTATTGCTAGGCCACAAGCCCAGTTTGTCAAATAAACTACCAAGACTTTATTTTAAGCCCTAGAGTGTCTAAACAAATTATTTAATCAAGGCCTCAGCCCAAACCTGAGCCCCATTTGCACCTTAAATTCTCAAATTAACACATTAAACATGTCTACACATTAAACGCATCAGCCCACTAATTCGGGATGTTACAGTTCTACCCCCTTTAAAATAAGTTTCGGCCCCAAAATTTACCTGATAAGAAGAGATGGGGATATTGCTGTCGCATAACATCCTCTGATTCCCATGTCGCTTCTTTCGCAACGTGGTTTCGCCACAAGACCTTGACCAAAGGGACAGACTTCCTTCTCAACACCTTTACGCCTCGATCCAAAATTTGCACTGGCTCCTCCTCAAAAGACAAATCTGGCCTTACTTCAATCTCCTCTACCGGCACAATGTGCGATGGATCAGAACAATAACGTCTTAGCATTGAGACATGGAACACTTCATGTATCTGCTCCAACTCTAAAGGCAACTCCAATCAATAAGCCACTGGGCCCATGTGTTCTAGTACACGATAAAGCCCAATAAACCGGGGACTTAGCTTGCCCTTCTGACCAAACCTCATTACCTTCTTCCACGGTGATACTTTCAAGAAGACTTGATCTCCTACTGCAAATTCCATCCCTTTCCGTTTAAGATCCGCATATGACTTCTGTCGATCAGACGCTTCCTTCAACCAAGCCCGGATTAACCTAACTTTCTCTTTCGTTTCTGACATTAGTTTTGGGCCCAACACCTGACGCTCACCCAACTCTGTCCAACAAGTTGGGGTACGACATCTCCTTTCGTATAACGCTTCATAAGGCGCCACCCGAATACTAGATTGATAACTATTATTGTACGTGAATTCTGCCAAACGCAAATACTCCTCCCACCTTCCCCTAAAATCGATGATGCAACCCCTTAGCATATCCTCCAAGATCTGAATTACCTCTCGATGACCATCGATGGATGGATGGCGGTGTTGAAGTCTAGCCTTGTTCCCATTGCCTGATGCAGAGCCTTCCAGAACCGTGACGTGAACCTAGGGTCTCTATCCGATATAATCGACGCAGGTACACCATGCAGTCTCACCACCTCAGCCACATACAACTTAGCCAACCTTTGCAGAGAAAAGTCGACACGAACTGGTATGAAGTGAGCAGACTTCGTCAGCCGATCCACAATCACCCAAATTGAATCCTTCTTAGTGGGCGTAAGGGGTAACCCACTAACAAAATCCATCGTGATTCTCTCCCATTTCCACTGCGAAATCTTCACTGGCTGTAACAACCCCAAAGGCAACTGGTGTTCTACCTTCACATACTGACACATCAAACATTTACCCACGAATTCTGTTACCTCTCGCTTCAGACCTGGCAACTCAAAACTGCTCTCGCAAATGTCGATATATCTTAACCCCTCCAAGATGCATAGTGTATGGGCTACTATGCGCCTCCTGAAGAATCATCTACCTTAACCCCACATCCTTTGGCATACAAACTCTCTTACGAAAACACAGGACTCCATCACCATTTAAACTATAGTCCTCTCCTTCACCACTTCGCACTTGCCGGAGTCGAGCACTCAAAACATCATCTAGAAGTTACTTCTTCTTGATCTAACTGGTCCACATAGGTCTTACTTGGAGCTCACTACCAAAATTCCATCCTCATACAAACTAAGATGAGTGAACATTGCCCTCAACCCACATAGGTCTTACTTGGAGCTCACTACCAAAATTCCATCCTCATACAAACTAAGATGAGTGAACATTGCCCTCAACTCCGCTATCGCCTTCTTACTGAACGCATCTGCCTCCACGTTGGCCTTACCCAGATGATATTCGATCGAGCAATCATAGTCTTCAAGAGCTCAATCCACCTACGTTGCCTCAGATTCAACTCCTTCTGGGTAAGAAGATACTTCAGGCTCTTATGGTCAGTGTAAATAACCGACTTCTCCCCATAAAGGTAGTGTCTCCAGATCTTCAGAGTGAACACTACTGCCGCCAATTCTAAATCGTGCGTAGGGTAGTTCAACTCATGCAGTCTCAATTGTCGAGATGCATACGCAACCACTTTTCCATCTTGCATCAACATACATTTGAGACCTGTGTGTGATGCATCACAGTAGACTGTAAATTCTTTTCCCGCCTCTAGCTGAATTAACACTGGCGCTTCCGTCAAGATTCACTTCAGCTTCTCAAAGTTCTCCTGCTATTTATCGGTCCATACAAACGATACTCCCTTCCTCAACAACTTAGTTAAAGTTGCCGCTATCAATGAGAACCCTTCAACAAACCTTCTGTAGTACCCGGCCAATCCCAAGAAACTTCAAACATCTGCCACAAACTTTGGCGGTTTCCAATCCAATATGGCTTCTATCTTCTGAGGATCCACCCTAATTCCCTCTGCGGAAACTACATGCCCTAAGAAAGTCACCTCCTTCAGCTAGAACTCACACTTACTGAACTTTGCGTACAACTGCTTCTCCGTTAGAATTTGCAACACCACACGAAGATGTGCATCATGTTCCTCCTCAGACTTGGAATAAGCCAGAATATCGTCGATAAACACCACAACGAACCGATCAAGATATGGTTGAAACACCCGGTTCATCATATCCATAAATGGTGCTGGCGCATTCGTCAACCTGAACTGCATCACCAAGAACTCATATGATCGTACTGAGTCTGAAACACCGTCCTATGAATGTCTTCTTCCTTTACCCTTAACTGATGATAACCCGACCTTAAGTCAATCTTAGAAAAGACTGAAGCTTCTTTGATCTGATCAAACAGGTTGTGGATTCTTGGCAGTGGGTATTTGTTCTTAATTGTCAACTTATTCAATTGATGGTAGTCCACACACATACGCATGGATCCGTCCTTCTTCTTCACAAACTGGACCGGGGCTTCCCACAGAGGCACACTTGGTCAGATAAAACCACGATCCAGCAGTTTCTGGATCTGAGCTTTGAGTTCCATCAACTCCTTTGGCGCTATTTTGTAAGGAGCAATAGACACTGGAGCTGTACCCGGAAGTAGCTCTATTCCAAACTCCACTTCGCGATCTGGGGGTAATCTTGGCAACTCCTCAGGAAAGACATCTGCGAAATCCTTGACTATCTGAACCTCATCGACAGTCACCTCCTTAGCATTCAAAGCATTGATAAAAGCTAGAAATGTGTTGCATCCCTTCCAAATCATCTTAATAGCCTTCAATGCCGATACTATGTTGGACAAATAGTTCATTCTTTCCCCTAACACAACCGCCTCCCCGCCTTCCGGGGTACTCAACACCATGCGCTTAGTCTCACAATCCAACTTTGCACGGTGTTTAGTCAACCAATTCATTCCCAAAATAAGGTCAAACTCTCCAAACGGTAATTCCATTAAGTCTATTGGGAACACTACTCCTTGAGTCTCTAAAGGTATGTCTATAAACAGTTTGTCCACTACCCTAGATTGTCTTAGAGGGCTAACCACAATCATCTTCCTAGCAGTTATTTCAGAGTCTAAACTTAGGGTCTCAGATACCGAACATGCAACATAGGAGTGGGTTGACCCAATATCAATCAAGGTAAGAAAAGGGTTATCAGTAATAAGAAACAACCGGTTATGACGTCCGGTGCGTAACCATCCTCCCATCGACGAGCTGTATAAACTAGACCTGGCTACCTCGTGTCTCCATTACCTGTACCCCTACCAGGTGCTCCACGACCCCGACCGAACCCATTTCCTCCTCTGGCTACGCTCTGACCCCTTGGTACAGGCTGACCACCTCTCCTAACCTAATCAAAACCTCATCTCGTTGGTGGTACCTGATCCACCTGTGGACAGTCCTTAATCATATGCTCCGTGGATCCACACCTAAAGCATCCACCGGTTCTCCTTCTGCACTCCCCATAATGCACCTTCCTACACGAAAGACATGATCGATTTTGACCTGTCAGAGCACGAGCTGGCCCAACAGACCTAGGCTTTTTTCTGAAAATATTTAGATGGTCCCAACGACCCAAAATTCCTCTTATTCCTATGCCTATCCTTATCCTTATTCTGTTTCTTAGTTCGCTTAACCTCCTCAAATATCTTAGCTTTCTCAACCAGAACCGCAAAGTCCCTTCCCCAATGCCGTGCTACTAATACCCTCAGCTCATCCCTTAGTCCATCCTCGAACCTTACGCAACGCTCATAGTTAGTCGCCACAATCCCTCGAGCGTAATGTCTCAACCGTAGAAATTCAGCTTCATATTTTGACATAGACTTGCTTCCCTACACCATGTTCAGGAATGCCTTTCTCTGTGCATCCACATAACTGGCCCCGATGTACTTTTCCTGGAACGACTCTTTAAAGAAGTCCCAATCAATGCGGTCTGCGGAAGTACCCTCCTTTATTGTGAGCCACCACTGATAGGCCTCGTCTCGAAAAAGAGACACGACCCCCTTCAACTTTTCCTCCACAGTGAAGTCAAGGTCATCCATGATTCGCTCCATTGCTTCTAACCAATACTCCGCGGTACTAGGAGCTACTCCAGAAATTCCTTTAAACACCTTCGCCCCATTGGCTCTAAGTCGCTCAGGTATAGATTTTTGGGCTCTTGTGCCCCTACCTACTCTGGTAACTCCATCCAAAACCCTTAACATAGCCTGAGACACAGCATTATCTCCGGTCGTCTGATCTTGAAATTCTGCCTCCATCGTTGGTGGCACTGGTACCTCATTCCCGGACTCATGACCCGACCTTACGGGTTTTTGACACAGCAATCTGGCCTCTACCTCTACCACGCACACCACGTCCTCTAGTGCTCATTCTACTATTCACGATTTATCTGATTAAAAATTTTATGAATTAATGATTCTTTCTTCCAATGCTTAATAACGGGCAGTCTTATAGAAAGTAGTTTTAACAGTAGTTCTTTCAATTCGAATTCTATCTACAAGTTCAGTTCTCAAGTCTGTATTTCCTAATTCTAGAATTCTCATTCAATCCTCATCAATCAGAGCATCACATACACGCATCAACCACACAAGCAACATCCAAGAACTTATATTCCTCTCCTAGGGGTATTTTCGTCATTTCACTATCTAGGGGTGTTTTCATAATTTTAACCTACAGAGGTATTTTCGCAATTTTCCAAAATAAGGTATGTTGGTGATTTTACAATATAGAGGTATTTCGGTAATTTTGCAATTCAGGGGTATTTCGGTCATTTTGTAAATCAGGGGTATTTTGGTCATTTTACGAATCAGGGGTAATTTGGTAATTTTTTTATAATTTAGGGGTATCTCAAAAATTTTCAAAACTATAGGTTATTTTAGTAATTTTACAAAATAAGGTAGCTGGTCCCTTTCGGGTTTTAATTATAAATTTTGGCCCGTCAACAAGTCCTCATTGCTAAGATGAACAATCACTACGCAGCAGGTAGGATTCCAGCGAAGAGGAGGTGAGTCACTAAGACTGCTTAAATGTCAAGCTCTCCCTGGATCCAATCCTAGACATGCGTATGCCTGTTGCCACACCCTAACTCAGCTACTTATTCCCGGGTTTGTTTAATTAGGATAAGTTTTATGAAGTTTCAAATATAGTGTAAACTAGACCTAGGGTCCAATAATTTCTATCTTACTAACCTATGGCCCCATAAAGCCCATAAAGCCCACACACAATGGTTTAGAATACTTACAGCGGACTTGGTAGGAGACGCAGTGCCATGCATGAGCTAATGAGACCTGTATCATTTATAGAAAAATGCATGTTTCCAAACCCATCTTTAGAAAATGTTTTGAGCCCAAAAACTCTAAAGCTGAGTTTTTAACTGGGCTCTGATACCAATTTGTAACACCCTAAACCCAGCCCAAACACCACGACTGGATCTAGCATGTCACTAAGGAGATTATGAAAGATGTCACAATTTCGGGGAAATATTCTTCTTGACTATAACCTTTTATTCGGGAAAACTAAATGGTTGAATAGGTTGTAAAAGATATATATTTTATATTAATGACTTAGTTTAATTAAAATGTAAAATTTAAATGCCTGATAATAATAAAAGCCCAAAATAAAACCAAAAAAAATGTAAAGCTAGAAGCCCGTGGCCCTATTACAACGAAATTCGAAACCCACTAATTAAACATAATAAAAATAAATAAACTGAGTAAAGTCTTTTGCTAAATCAAAATATTCTCTCGCATGGCCACCTTGCACTCCTCTCCAGCCTAGTCTGATGCACTAGGTGCTACCTGAAAGATGTTAAATAATAGGGTGAGTCGCGAGACTCAGTATGCAACCCTCGTGCACATCAGATTGGGCCTTAGCCTTACAGAACAGATAAAAAAAATATAATATGTCAGGAATTATTCAAAGCCCAACCCAATCCTAACTTTCCATCCGCTATACACCACCTTTACCTGCCAATCACACCATTGGGGATTTTTACAATCAACCCACACCGCTACACACCATCGATGGTAGTCATGCTGCAATTAGCTGCTCATCTTCAGATCATGGCAATAGCCACTACAACAGATCATGGCAAAAAGCCACTAAAACAGATCATGGCAAGAGCCACTACAACAGGTCATGGCAAAAACCACTACAACAGAACACTTCCCCTTTCATCAATCACCCAGCCCCATGCAATCACAGAAATTGGCATACATATAAAACATATCATCTTAACAGAAACATTCACTTATGAATGTTAGAAATCACTAACCTGGTGATTCGTCTTTACTCTCCTCGGGTTTAAATTGGTATGCCGGGATTTTGGCATTTAACAGAATATAGCAGATTTATATACATGTACTAACAAACAATCTAAATGGTGTGAAAAGTTACACACCTGATTACGCTGAACACTTTATTATCAAAATTTATGCTCTCCCTAGCCGAAATTGGGATTATCAGATCCCTAATTTGTCGGTCAAAAACTTAGTACAAGAGATACGATTTGAATGTCCACCCAACTCGGTTAAGATAATAGATAAATAATGAATTGATTAATAGAACCACTAGGATGGATCTTCTTACCTAAATCGACTGGATCCTAGAGTTAATGGTCTTGGCTAAACGTTGATTGAACCGCTACACCACCACCAAATGAGATTCGACTAAAGGAGGATGAATTAAAGAAAAGTGGCCTTTTGGCCAAACAGGGAACATAAGGCCCCTCTTACCATTCATCCAAACAAAACAACATTATCTACTTACCTTCAACTATCTTCAGGATTCAGCACAAGCAGTCTCAACAATGGGGATTCAGCTCCTAGGAGTAAAGAGTGAAAAGAAAAGAACAACCCAACGAGATATTAAGGAAGTGATTCGGTTTAGATGAAAGATGAGAATGGAAAGAGATAGCACAGAAGAAAATGATAGAAAACTTACCAACCTTGGGATGATGATTCGGCTATGGTGAAACTTTGGGAAAAGAAAAACAAATGAAACGATGTTGAGATTTAGAGGTTTCGACTAAGAGAGAAAATAAGAGTGTAGTTTTGAAATTTGTGGAAGAGAGAAGATAGGAGAAGAAAGAAAGAGAGCAACTGAGTATGATGGCCTTCAAATTTCGACACACCCACCTAAAGCCAAAACCGAATGCCCCTCTCCTTTCCAACTCGTTCAAAATTTCGGCTAACACTAACCTTCTAAAGATAGCTCCTCATCCTATCCTTTGTCTTTATCAAAACACCCATCCAAAAGTGTCCTATATCACACCATGTCCTCCCTTCTTTATCAAAATAATATCACATATTTTAAAATATTAAAAACCCCTATTTGTAGCCACCTTGCCATCCCCACCTAGCTCCCTTTAGTGCCAAAATTGGCCCAACTTTATGGGCTCCAAACGGCCACAAATTGGGCCTCTCCCTTTTCCTATTGACGCCATCTATAACTCCCTTTACCGCGCCCCTTGTTGTTGGGCCACAAGCCCAGTTTGTCAAATAAAGTACCAAGACTTTATTTTAAGCCCAAGAGTGTCTAAACAAAATATTTAACCAAGGCCTCAGCCCAAACTTGAGCCCCATTTTCACCTTAAATTCTCAAATTAACACATTAGACATTAAACGCATAAGACCACTAATTCGAGATGTTACACAATTGGTGCAAAACATTGATGTCTGTGGTTTTGAGAGAGAGAATCACCTGGGATTTCTTTCAAGTCGAGTTTAGAAAGAAGTATATCAGCCAACGCTTCATTGATCAGAAGCGTAAGGAGTTTTTAGAGCAGAAACAAGGCCGTTTGTCTATTTTTGAGTATGAACGAGAATTCGTGCGATTGAGTTAATATGCTAGAGAGTGTGTTTCTACTGAAGCCACTATGTGCAAACATTTCGTAGAGGGATTGAATGGAGACATAAAGTTGTTGGTTGGGATACTGAATATAAATGAATTTGTTATACTTGTGGAGAGAGCATGCAAAGCTGAGGAACTCAATAAAGAAAAGAAGAAAGCCGATTCTGAGGCTCGAGAAAAAAGAAAGAGATCGATGAATAAATTTTCTCAGCCTTCTTCAAAGAGATATAGAGATGCCAACAATCGTTCAAATGCTTCATTTGGTCATCTTAATAGAGATCGTTCGAGACAGAGTACTGGTTTACGAATTCAAGCTCCAAAAGAGTCAAGTGTGGGCAGTGTTAAGAACAACAAGCCCGAGTGTAAATAATATGGGAGACAACATGTGGGAGAATACTAGGGCAAGTATAACAATAGAACATGCTATAAGTTTGGATCCCGAGATCATTGTATTCGAGATTGCCCAAAGATAGTTGAAGAAGAAAATGCTCAGAACGAAAGACCAAGTAATGTGGCAGCCAAAAGTAGACCACCCAGGAGCATCAGAAATATGAATGAAAGCCAGAGAGGAACAACTGATACAATTGTAAGGTTAGAACAAGAGCACATGCCCGAGCCTATGTTATACATGCACGAGAGGAAGCATCATCTCCAACGTCATCACTGGTACTTTCACTTTATTTGATACTGATGTCATTGCATTGATAGATCTAGGATCGACTCATTCTTATGTGTGAATGAATTTAGTATCGAATAAGACTCTACCTGTTGAGTCTATTGAATTTGTGATTAGAGTATCGAACCCCTTAGGCAAGTGTGCTTTGGTGGATAAGGTGTGCAAGAATTGCCCATTGATGTTTCGTGATTTATGTTTCCCGATCAATTTGATGTTTCTAGCGTTTGATGAATTTAACATAATTCTGGAAATGGACTGGCTTACTTTGCATAATGCCATTGTGAATTGTAAGAGAAAGAATGTTGAATTGAAGAGTTAGAATGCTGAGATAGTTTGAATTGAGTCTAGTGATATGAAAGGGTTACCAGCTGTTGTATCTGTGATGAAAGCTATGAACTATGTGAGAAAGGGCTGTGAAGCTTATTTGGCGTACGTGATTGATACAAAAGTGTCAGAAAGGAAAGTTGAATCTGTGCTTGTAATATGTGAGTTTTCAGATGTGTTTCCAGAAGAGTTACTAGGGTTACCTCCGATTAGAGAAGTTTAATTTGGTATTGAGTTAGTGCCAGGAATTGCTCCTATTTCGATAGCTCCATACAGAATGGCACCAACAGAATTGAAAGAGTTGAAATCTCAGTTGTAAGAATTGACCGACAGAGGATTTGCACGACCTAGCTTTTTACCCTGGGGAGCTCCTGTATTATTTGTGAAAAAGAAAGATGGAACTATGAGAATGTGTATTGATTATCGATAATTGAACAAAGTGACAATAAAGAACAAATATTTGTTACCTCAAATTGATGATTTATTTGATCAGTTGAGAGGAGCTACAGTATTTTCTAAGATAAATTTGAGATCGGGCTACTATCAGTTGAAAGTTAGAGAATCAGATGTACCAAAAACTGCCTTCAGAATGAGGTATGGACATTACGAATTCTTAGTGATGCCTTTTGGACTAACAAATTCCCCTGTAGTATTTATAGACTTGATGAATCAGATATTCAGACCGTATTTGGATCGCTTCGTGGTGGTGTTCATTGATGATATTTTGATCTATTCACATGATGAGACGCAACATGCCGAGCATTTGAGAATCGTGCTACAAACTCTACGTGAGAAACAGTTGTATGCAAAGTTTAGCAAGTGTGAATTTTGGTTGCATGAGGTCAGTTTTCTGGGGCATATTGTATCCGCTGCTGGGATACAAGTCAGTTGGCATAAAATCTCTGCTATTTTGGAATGGAAGCCTCTGAGAAATGTGTTTGAAGTCCGTAGTTTTCTAGGACTAGTGGGATATATTATAGACAATTTGTGAAAGGCTTCTCGATGATTTCAACTCCATTGACAAAGTTGTTACAAAAGGATGTTAGATTCGAGTTGTTAGAAAAGTGTCAACAGAGTTTTGAACAGTTGAAAGTATTGTTAACAGAAGCACCAGTGTTGATTCAACCTGAATCAGGTAAAAAGTTTATAGTTTATAGTAATGCATTGTTGAATGATTTGGGTTGTGTGCTGATGCAAGAAGGAAAAGTCATTGCTTATGCTTCGAGACAGTTAAAACCGCATGAAAAGAATTATCCAACGCATGATCTTGAATTGGCTGCGATTGTATTTGCATTGAAGATTTGGCATCACTATTTATTCGGTGAAAAATCTCATATTTATACTAATCATAAGAGTTTAAAGTATTTAATGACTCAGAAAGATTTGAACTTGCGACAGAGAAGATGGTAAAATTATTGGAAGACTATGAACTTGTGATAGATTACCACCCAGGTAAAGCTAATGTTGTGGCTGATGCTTTGAGTCAGAAATCGTTATATACATTACAAGCTATGAGAAATCAGATGGATTGTGTGATGATGATGTGGTGGTAGCTGAATTGAAAGTTAAGCCGATGTTTGTACAGCAGATTTGTGATGCTTAGAAAATTGATAATGAGTTATTAGCAAAAAGAGTTCAATGTAATTCGAATGCTGAAACAGAATTTTAGGTTGATAGTGATGATTGTTTGATATTTAGAGATCGAATTTGTGTTCTAAGAAATTCAGAGTTGATTCAAATGATATTGACCGAACCTCACAATAGTCATTTGACTCTACATCCAGGGAGTACGAAAATGTATAATGATTTGAAACAATCCTATTGGTGGCATGGTATGAAGAGAGATATTTCTGACTTTGTATCGAAATGTTTAGTTTGTCAGCAAGTTAAGGCTGAACATCAAGTTCCATCTGGTTTATTGCAACCGATTATGATTCCTGAGCGAAAATAGGAGAGGATCACGATAGACTTTGTGTCAGGTTTGCCCTTATCTCCGAGCAAGAAAGATGCGATCTGGGTGATAGTTGATAGATTAACAAAATCAGCTCATTTCATTCCGGTGAGAACCGATTATTCGTTAGATAAGTTGGCTGAATTGTATATCGATGAGATTGTGAGATTACACGGAGTACCGCTATCTATTCTGTCTGATAGAGATTCGAGATTTACCTCACGATTTTGGAAGAAATTGCAAGATGCTTTAGGCACGAAATTGTATTTCAGTACTGCTTTTCATCCGCAAACGGATGGTCAATCCGAGAGAATCATTCAGATTCTCGAAGACATACTTGAATTTAAAAGTACGTGGGAAAAACATTTATCATTGATTGAGTTTGCGTATAGCAACAGTTTTCAATCTAGCATTAAAATGGCACCATACAAGGCTCTTTACGGTCGAAAGTGTCGAACTCTATTGTATTGGACTGAACTGAATGAGAACAAGATTCACGGGGTTTATCTTATAAAAGAGACTGAGTAGAAAGTGAAATTAATTCGTGACAGTTTGAATGCAGCCTCAGATCGTCAGAAGTCTTATGCAGATTTGAAATGAAAAGATATTGGATTCAAGGTTGGTGATAAAGTATTTTTGAAAGTGTCTCCGTGGAAAAAAATACTTCGATTCAGCCGGAAGGGCAAGCTGAGTCCAAGATTCATCGAACCGTATGAGATTATTGAATGAGTTGGGCCGGTTGCTTATAGATTGAGATTGCCATCAGAGTTAGAAAAGATCCATAACGTGTTCCATGTGTCAATGCTTCGACGGTACAGATTAGATCCATCTCAAGTGATTTCTCCTACTGAGGTTGAGATTTAGTCAGACTTGTCATCTAGTGAAGAACTGATCCGGATTTTGGCACG
This sequence comes from Gossypium rotundifolium, assembly GCA_025506655.1. Taxonomy (NCBI): domain Eukaryota; kingdom Viridiplantae; phylum Streptophyta; class Magnoliopsida; order Malvales; family Malvaceae; genus Gossypium; species Gossypium rotundifolium. The sequence goes on along the minus strand of CP106722.1, from coordinate 104,760,157 downwards.
AGAGACCAAAGAATTGATAAATAAGAAAATTTCTCTAGTGAAAGTATTATGGCACAAACATAGTATTGAAGAGGCTACGTGGGAGCCTAAGAACATTATGAGAGAGCAACATCCACAACTATTCACTAGTAAGATTTTCGGGGACAAAAATCCCTAAGGGGGGAGAGTTGTAACAACCCAATTTGGACCTTAGTCGGAACAGTGGTTTGAGACCACAAATCTGAGGTCATAAAAATATTTTAATATTATTATCTGTGTGAATAATATGTGACATAGTTTGTGTGAAATTCTGTGTGATAATTTGGTCGTTTGTGTGTCGAATTGAGAGAAAGGACTTAATTGCATAGAGAGTAAAATGCTGTGTGCTGATTTGTGACTACTTAGATGTTGTTGGCTTTTAAAAGTGGAGGCCTTATTTGGAAATTAAACCATTTTGTACTTAGTGGATGACTAAATGACATATTAGCCTTAATGTATATTTGTTTTATATGGTTATTAAAAGGATAATTTGGTAAAGTGATAATTATTTTTAATATGTTATAATCAAACATGAAAATAGTCATTTAGTTATCATCCTTGGCCGAATATTAGCAAGAGAAGAAAAGGGAAAAGAAAACAAGGGTTTGGCATGTTTTGATCTTGATTCAAGGTTAGTTTTTAATTAGATTTTGATAATTTCTACGTTTTCGTGATCGTTGCTTCGTGCTCTAGCTAACCCATATTGTAATTTTGTGTATTGATGATGTTTGTGTGAGATGTCATTGATGTTATACTGAGCTTTGTGATGATTTTTGGTGTTAAATGAAAGATATGAGTGAGATGAACACACTTTGTTCTTGAAGTTTTGATGAATTTAGCTAATTAGGGCTAAATTGAGAAAATAGAAAGTTGAGGGACTAAATAGAAAATTTGATGAAATATTTGGACTTATATAATCCCTAGAGAGGTTCGGCCAACCATGTGAATGTGTGGAATTTGTGAATTTGATGATCTTGTGAGATAGGGACTAAAGTGTCGAAATGTGAAGATGTGAGGGTTAATTTGTAAAATACCCTAAATATGTGTGTTTGGACTAAATGACTGAATTGATGATTGAATGGATTGAATTTGAATGTGTATAGACCAAGAGAGTAGAGGTTCAGATCGAGATCGAGGCAAAGATAAAGTGCTCGATTAATCGACCGTATCGATAGTTCGACGTCCGAGGTAAGTTCGGATATAATAGTAGTTGTAAACTTTATCTATGTGATATAAATTGAGTTGATGTATATGTATCAATGAGATTTGAAATGCTATGTTCTGAATTGAGATAAAGGGGCACTAAGTGTGCGAAATTTGAAATGAGAAAGAGATGATTGGCACTATGTGCGCAAAAAGATAGAAGCTTCGGCTTATTGACTTGGCACTGTGTGTGCGATACCGATATAAGTTTGGTTTAATGTATTGGCACTAAGCGTAGGTGATGAATACATTTCAGTTATGAAATTATCACTAAGTGTGCAAATAAATCAAAGTAATAGCAAGGATTGAACGAGAGGTAATATCAAACAATTGAGTAGCATAAATGGTAAGTAACTATGTGTTGATCAAGGTACGTTTGAACCTATGTGGTGGATGATAGATTTAAGAGTTGAATGAATAGATAATTGGGTATGTGGTTGAGATTGATGATGTGCCTAATTGTGCCTTTATCTATGTGATGGTACATATATATATATACATATTGATGTTGTAGTATTGAGTAATATGTATTATATTACAAACTTACTAAGCTTTGGAAAGCTTACTATGTGATTTGTTTCTCCGCCTTGCAGTGTCAGTAAAGCTAGCTCGGATCTGGGATCGTCAGCTTCTCAATCACACTATCGGCATTCTATTTTGGTACTTTTGAAAAGATGTATAGAGTTGAAATATGGCATTTATAGGATAGTTAATTGAATCAAGTTTGAGATTTGTAATTAGCCATGAGATGTGGCTAGATATGTGATAGGTTTGGCATGAATGAATGTGGTAAATATATATGTTGCATCTTTTGGCATGATTTGAAGATTGAGGAATTTGCTATTGAGTGGTAACTTTGTGTTGATAAATGCTAGTAGGGGTAGTGAGATTGGGAATGAATTATGCTTGTGATAAAATAAGTATTGGTATTGAATTGGGTATAATTAGAGTTGGTATTGATTGTATGTTTTAAGTTGCTAAATTGGTATGCTTTTAGATGGCAATATGTACATGAGATGTTTGGTTGATTGGCTTATAGGTTTGACCCTAAGTGGGTGGCATGTTGGCCTTGCAAAAATGGCCTATAATGTCACACGGTTGGGGCACACGGGCGTGCCTCAGATCGTGGGTAAATTGGCAGAATGTGGCTTAAACTGTACACAGCCTCAACACTGGGGTGTCATCTAACCATGGTGCACAAGTCAGTAGCTGGCTTTAATAGTACACAGCCATGGCATGGGCGTGCCTACAGGTCGTGCGAGAAATGGCAGTATATGACCTTATAAGACACAGCCTTAGCACATGGGCGTGCTTGTTAGCCGTGTTGATTTTCGCAATATGTAACCATGGGGAGGTCACACGGGTGTGTCATGTAGCTGTGGGAGAGGTACGGCCTATCCGCACGGGCGTGTCTCCCCTGTATTCTAGAAAAGTTTTAATTTTTTATGAAATTTTATAAGTGTTTCGGTTTAGTCCCAACTCAGTTTATAAGCATACTTAGGGTCTTGATGACTGGTTTAAGGGACACTATGATTGTATATGAATGTGTTTGATGATTGCCTTTGTGTCGACATTTAGAGGTTAAATGTTCTGATTGATCGGTAATACCCCTTAATCTTATTCCGACAACGGTTTCGAGCTAGGGGTGTTACAGGTGGTGTAACATCCTAAAATTTAGAATTTTATGTGTTGCATTATTTCTTGCATTAAGCTAGTTAAGAATATTAAATGTGTATGTTTAGGGGTTCTGAGAAGGCTCGAGGTTTGTTTGGGCCTTAATAAAAATTTTGTGTTTTAGCCTATTAAGGAGAGATAGTAAGTGGCATCAAGGCATATGGAAATAAGTGAGTAATTTGCTAGCATATATGAGCTTATGGTAAAGGGAGAATGGAGCCACATGAAAGTCTTTGAGGGAAGAGGTTCGAATCCCACTTGGTACAAATATTTTGACTTTTTTTTGTGTTCTTTCCCTAAGTGTCTGCCAAGGTTGTATTTAAGGGAAGGGTGGACTTTTAATTATGGTATGATGGCTAAAGAAACAAGGAAAGGGTGAAGGTAAGGAAAGGAATCAAAAGAAAAAGGCAAGATAAGGGGACATATGGCCTTTTTCATGGGAAATGTTTTGGAAAGTCCTGTTGGCCAAATTTTTTTGACATTATTGGCATGTTATTCACGGTTTTGTTAGGGGGAGGGGATAGCCGAATTTCTCTTTTCATTTTAGACCATTTTGTTAGTTTTTGGTGCATGAGGGGTACACTTTTTACTCTTTGACCATTTGTGTTTTCTTTTCAAATCCATCTCCCTTTTTGCTTTGGCCGAAACCTCCTAGCACATTTGTGCACTATTTTTCTTTTGTTTGGCCGAAACACTCACCGTTGCTCATCTCCCCTTTGATAGCCGAAACTACCCAAAGCACTTTTCTCCATCCATTCTTTTTTCTTTTGACCATTTAACAAATCTTTTTCCTTCTTCTTCTTTAATCAACATCACTTGTGATCATATTTTCTTGTTTGATTTTCTCTATAGCCGAACCAATATCATCCTATTTCTTCACAATTCTGTTCCCTATCGTGTGGGAAAATATCTTCTTAATCGAATCGATAAGTGACCTCATATCTCTCTCTCTCTCTTTTTCATTTCTTTTTCTTTTTTTTCTAACCGAATATGAATGTTCATCATTATTCAATTAGTTTACTTTGTTTCTTACCGAAACATCACTCTCCTCATCACTATCATGTTGTGATCAATACTTTATTCGTAGTGTTCTAAGTGAGTGGCAGTGTATCTTCCTAGCCTTAAGACGAACGGTGGAAATCAGATTCAATCTCGATAATGTAAAGAGTTCTTTATGGATTATTTGATATTGTTCTATATTCGATTGGTTGTTAATGGAATAGTGGTTGGACTAATCGATTGCATATTTTTTTGGGGACTAAAACGCTCGATCTATCTACTCGTTGTTTTATGGAGATAGTGGTAAGCTGACCCTTTTTTCTTTAGTAAATCGTTTCATATCATAGTATTATAGTTTTGACTAAGATTTTATTCAATGGAGGCAAGCGATATCGAATCGAAAGGGAAAGTGAGTGGTGAACAAAAAGGAGCGAATTTACGATTCCCACTCCTAAGTTTAAGTGAAAGGCGGTATCGGTGATTCGAGATTTTCCACCGGGTTGTGGACCATCATCCGGGGAGAATTGACAAATCGTAGTCGTTCAAGATTCTAAGGGTGTCAACGATCAAGAAGGACTAGTACTTACCGTAACAAGGTGTGTAATCTCACACCGTTTTTCGTGGGTTTAAGATTGATATCATATTGGAATAAGCCGCTATGATTAAAATAGTAAAACGGTGTAAACCGGGGAAAATTGGCCTAAGTTCACTATTTTGATAAAATTGACAAAATTGGTATTTATACTGTGAAAACTACGAAAATGCCCCTAATGGGTCAAATTATGAAAATGCCCCAAATGGGCCAATTTGATATATTGCCAAAATGGGCCGATTTGATATATTGGTTTAATGGGCCTATTTGATATATTGCCAAAATGGGCTGATTTGATATATTGCTTTAGTGGGCCGATTTGATATATTGCCAAAATGGGCCGATTTGATATATTGTCAAAATGGGCCAATTTGATAAATTACTTTAATGGGCCGATTTGATATATTGACATAATGGGCTGATTTGCAAACGTTACAATGGGCCAAATTTTTGTAACGAATCTCTGAATTATTTATTGTTGTTTATATTTGTAAATATCATGATTTGCTGTGTATGATGCATTTACATGATTTTCCATGGGATGGGAAAATATGATGAAGAGAAGTTCCGGTGGCACTGCCACAAAAAAATGTTTGCTAATATGATTCACTATGATTCTGACCAAATCAAAATATGTTATAAATAGCAAAATGCCTGCGATTGGTGTGTTTTGTGGGGTGGGTTGACTTGATCCCCATAGGTGTGATGGAATGGTACGGGTGGTGTGTAGCGGATGGATTACTAGGATGGGTTGGGTTACTGTAACATCCCAAAATTGGGCCTAGTAGGATTGGGCCCAATGGACCTTGGGAGTAAGAATGTTTAAAATTTTCGAGAATATGAGAATGGCGTTGTTGCAAATTGGACTTATTAATTAAATGAATTTGGAAGGTTACGGGGTTTCTATGAAGTCTCTGGTTTAATTGGGCCTTAGGAAAAATTCGGTATTTTAGCACTTCAAGAAGAGATGGTAAGTAGCTTCAAGGCTTATAGAAATAAATGAGTAAATTATTAGCATAAGTGTGCAATTAGTAAATAGGTTATGGCATTAAGTGAAAGCCTTGAGGGAAGAGGTTCAAATCCCATTGTGTGCAAATTTTGACTATTATTTTTGCATGCTCTCCTTAAGTGTCGGCCAAGAGGTATATATGGCAAGGTGGACTTCTTTATTTTTGGTAAGATGGCTAAGGAAAAAATGAAAGGTTGAGGTTGGGGAAAGGAATCAAAAGAAAAAGGCAAGTATGGGGGACATGTTGGCACAAAAAGGGGAGAATGTTATGGAAAGTGTGGTTGGCCAAATGTTTGACCAATATTGTAATGCATGTGGACGGTTTTGGGTGTAGATAGGTAGCTGAAATTTTTACTTTGGCATCTGGTAAGGTCTTGGTATTGTTTTGGCCAAAAATCCTATTTGCAACTTTTGTGTCATCTTCTTCCAATTTGCTATTCTCTTTGCCGAAACCTCCTAGCACAATTGTACATCTTTCGTCTCTTTTGTTTAGTCAAATATTCATCTATTGTTCATCCTTTGTTCATCTTCTTTTGATAACTGAATTTCTATCATATTCTATCTTCCCCATTTTTGTGTGTTGGACATCTTTCCTTGGTTGAATCGCGTAAGGGCTTCATTTATAATCCTTTCATTTCTTCTCTTTCTAGCCGAATATGTATGTTCATCACTATACGGCTATTCCACTTTGTTTTTAATCGAAATATTACTCTCTCCATCACTCTCATATTTGATCAACTCTTTTTCGTAGAGTTCTAGTGGGTGGCCTAATACAAAATCCTTGTCGATTCATTCATAGTCATAAGCCAATTGGTGGGAATCGATATTATTATCAATTAAGGTAAGGAGTATTTTCATAGTTTATTCGATATCGCTATTCAGTTATGGGATTAATCGTATTGAAAGTTTGGCTAATCAATTATGTTGTTAGGCACAAAATCACGCGATACTCTCTACTTGTGGATTTTTCAGAAATAGTGGTAAAGTCGAACACCTATCTCTCGTAATAAGAGACTTGGATTGTTGGTAAGTGATATAGATTGTTAAATCAATTGCAATACTTGGATGAAGTTGTAAATTGGGTTTTGGACTAATTGTTGAACCGATTGTATATTTAGGTGCCGCGGAGAATATCGTGTTACGGATTCCGAATAAGGTGTGTAATCCCGTACTTTCTGAAATTATGTTTGAAATGGTGTGTAATCTCACATCTATCTAAAAGTTTGTATGATATGTTTTGTGATTCGGTCGAAATGCCGAAGAAAACTGGAAATCGGCATCCGTGATCACTCGGGAGTGCGTATATTCGTAGTGGTAATCATATTTGTAATAAAACAGTTTCGGTTAGAAACAGTGACATGTTTTTGAAAAATCACAAAAAATAGGAGAAAGGGAACTAGAAAATGAATGAGATATCAAATTAAAGCCTACTGTGTCTATTTTGATATGGATGAAATGGAGAAGGAAAAGGAATTTTATAAAAGAGTGATCGAACCTGTAGACTGACTGCGACAATAATAGAGGCAAGTGCACCTATCAAATAGTAGTATAGCTCAGGCAAGAATATCTTATCGAACCCAAGGGAACCTAAAAGTACTACTACTCACTTTCTTTTTATTATTTAGCCTAAAATATAGAGTGATTGGACTATTAAACTAATGAAATACTTAAACTAAATGCAAAGACAAAAGAATGAATTTGAGAAAGACTTTAAGAAAACTCAGTTGATAAAGACGATACCCTCAGGAAGAATCCACCTATGACTTCACTTATAATTTATCCCCCAAACCATATGATTTCTTTACTTAGCTTGATCCGTGAGACACCTTAACCTATATTAAACCCTCTCTCGAGGCGAATAACGTCTAACCTTAGGTTAATTAGTGGAACTCTCATTCTCTTATAATAACCCCCTAAGGAAGCAGTAAATCGATCAATGGATTCCCATATTAGGTTTCACCCTAATCCAGCAAAATCTCATAACCCTATCTCTAGGTGCCCGATCAACTCCGCTCAATTACGCTAGATCTATTCTTAGGCGGGATTTATTTCTCCTCCACCTAAGCACATCAGATTAAATTAAGCAACATAATTAAGAGCAAACCAAGTACTTATCATATAAATTTAGAAATCAACTAACAAAATCTATCATAGTATCTGAGGGGTTTAGTGCATAAGAATAAACAAAACATAAGAACTCCCTAAAACCTCCTGAAGGAATTGAAGGAGAGATCCTCCGTCTTGAATGGAGTTCTGACTTTTTGAGATGGATCAACTGGCTACCTTCAAGTGACTCCCTAAAAGATGAATGTGCCGGCCTAAAAGCCTCTACCCAAAAAGCTCCTCTTTTATGTTTGTCTTGGTTGTTTATATAGGCTTTGGGATGCTATACTTGGCTCCTAAGTATCTCCTTCAAGTAGAATTACTTTTAGGGTGTTTGAGTAGACTTAAGAGTATATTTCTTTGGATTCAAGCATCCAATTTCGAGTGAAATTGCTCATTCTCGGGGCAGGGGCATGCTTATGGCACACGCCCGTGTAATTACAGGGTTGGGCCGTGCCTTGCTTCTGTCAATTTGCACACGACCATGTAGATCACCAGGCATGCCCGTGTGTGGTAATGAGATGACGCACAGCCGTGTAACTCGTGAGTTGGGCCGTGTTCTAGGTAATTTTCGAGACACGGTCATGCAAGTTTTGGGACAGGCCGTGTTGATTTCTTGCTAAGGTCCAATTACTCCGTTTTAAGCCCGTTTTGTGTTCTTTTTATCCTCGCATGCTTTTCTAAGTATAAACATGAAAAGAAAAGATTAAAAGAACCTTTTTACATATTTCAAGGGCTAAGTCATCCAAAAGCATACCAAATATGGGGTTAAAATATGTTACTTTTACGGTTTATCAGTTTCATTTTATGGTATCACAGCCCAGTTTCAAAACTCAGCCATGGTTTGGGTTCAAAAATATTTTCCAAAGCAGTTTGAATGTTAAATTATAAATGCATGTGTTGAAGGAAGTGTGGCACCACGGGTATCCGACACCAAGTCAAGTAAGTATGTGTTTTTATTTTAAGATTATTGTGTTAGTACTATGGTAAAAAAAATTTGCAAAATAGAATACTCTAGAACTTCTAGTTTTAGGTATCGAAACTATAGAGATTGAGACTATAGGATGTATTTTTGCGAAAACAACCCTACTTTCTATACTCCATAAAACATTACTTAATAAACACTGAAATAGCTTAATGATTCATAAAATTCTTAATAAGATTAAATCGACTTAGTCAATATGAGCGCTAGAAGATGTGGACGCGAAAGACGTGGACGTGGTAGAGGCCGAAGTGCTAAGGCTAGATCTTCAGCACAGAGGCATGTTTTCAAAAGGAGGCGTTGGCATTACCAGTGGCTGAACCAGAATCTCATGATCAAGCTGGGGTTGATGAGCTGACTCAGTTAGTTAAATAAGTATTGGATGAGGTTAAAGGAATCGGTGAGGCATTTCGAGTTGGGTGCGTGGACTGTAACAAGAAAAGAGATCGCGATTCTTTAGGGTCGCAGTCTCGTTCTATGAAGCGTGTCAAGGCACGTCCAAGCTTTCCAGTTTATGATTATTGCGAAAGGTGTCATTTGGGTGAATGCTGGAAGAGGTTAGGAGCATTTTTGAGAAGCAAGTCTAAGGAGCATAGGGCTCGAGATTGTTCCATCACCATTAAGACGGGTATGTTTTGGTTGAATGTAGAAAATTTCATGAATGAGTGATAAATACATGTTTGCTTCTGAGGATTTGATATTAGATGATGTGAAGAGTTTTCAAGGTTAAAGATAGAAAGCGAATTAGTGTTATTAAGATCAGAGTGCGTAGCGAAAGCATAGTAGCGTGATTTGAGTGATGCGTTTAGTAGTAGGATGGAAATTTCGGGGATGAAATTTTCTTTAAGGAGGATAGAATTGTAACATCCCGAAATTGGGCCTAATAGGATTGGGCCCAATGGGCCTTGGGCGTAAGAATGTTTAAAATTTTTGAGAATATGAGAATGGCGTTGTTGCAAATTGGACTTATTAGTTAATTGAATTTGGAAGGTTACGGAGTTTTTATGAAGTCTCGGGTTTAATTGGGCCTTATGAAAAATTTGGTATTTTAGCACTTTAAGGAGAGATGGTAAGTAGCTTCAAGGCTTATAGAAATAAATGAGTAAATTGTTAGCATAAGTAAGCAATTAGTAAAGAGGTTATGCCATTAAGTGAAAGCCTTGAGGGAAAATGTTCAAATCCCATTGTGTGCAAATTTTAACTATTATTCTTGCATGCTCTCCTTAAGTGTCGGCCAAGAGGTATATATGGCAAGTTGGACTTCTTTATTTTTGGTAAGGTGGCTAAGGAAATAAGGAAAGGTTGAGGTTGGGGAAAGGAATCAAAAGAAAAAGGCAAGTATGGGGGACATGTTGGCACAAAAAGGGGATAATGTTATGGAAAGTGTGGTTGGCCAAATGTTTGACCAATATTGTAATGCATGTAGATGGTTTTGGGGGTAGATAGGTAGCTGAAATTTTTACTTTGGCATTTGGTAAGGTCTTGGTATTGTTTTGGCCAAAAATCCTATTTGCAACTTTTGTGTCATCTTCTTCCAATTTGCTATTCTCTTTGCCGAAACCTCCCAGCACAATTGTGCATCTTTCTTCTCTTTTGTTTACTCAAATATTCATCTTTTATTCATCTTCTTTTGATAGCCGAATTTCTATCATCTTCTATCTTCTCCATTTTTGTGTGTTGGACATCTCTCCTTGGTTGAATCGGGTAAGGGCTTCATTTCTAATCCTTTCATTTCTTCTCTTTCTAGCCGAATATGTATGTTCATCAGTATACGGCTATTCCACTTTGTTTCTTATCGAAATATCACTCTCTCCATCACTCTCATATTTAATCAACTCTTTTTTCGTAGAGTTCTAGTGGGTGGCCTAATACCAAATCCTTGTCGATTTTTTCGTAGTCATAAGCTAATTGGTGGGAATCGAGATTATCATCGATTAAGGTAAGGAGTCATTTCATAGTCTATTCGATAAAGCTATTCGATTATGGGGTTAATCAGATTGAAAGTTTGGCTAATCGATTATGTTGTTAGGCACGAAATCACGCGATACTCTCTACTTGTGGATTTTTTGAAAATAGTGGTAAAGTCGAACACCTATCTCTCATAATAAGAGACTCAGATTAAGTGATATAGATTGTTAAATCAATCACAATACTTGGATGAAGTTGTAAATTAGGTTTTGGACTAATTGTTGATCGATTTTATCTTTAGGTGCCGCTGAGAATATCGTGTTACGGATTCTGAATAAGGTGTGTAATCCCGTACTTTTCAAAAAACATGTTTGAAATTGTATGTAATCTCACATCTCTCTGAAAGTTTGTATGATATGTTTTGTGATTCGGTCGAAATACTGAAGAAAACCAGAAACCGGCATCCGTGATCACTTGGGAGTGCGTATATTCGTAGTAGTAATCATATTTGTTATAAAACAGTTTTGGTTAGAAACAGTGACGTGTTTTTGAAAAATCACGAAAAGTAGGAGAAAGAGAATTAGAAAGCGATATCATATTAAAGCTTATTGTGTCCATTTTGATATGGAAGAAATGGAGAAGGAAAAGGAATTTTATAACCTGAGATATCTTAATTTTAGTGAGACTAGTTGTGATTAACTTCGTGGTCCCTGATCTGTTTTGGAAAAATCGTATAAAATTGTACAAAGTGAATTATGGGTTATAATTTATATGTATGGAACCCTTAGTGAGCCAGTTTTCATTAGAAACAAGTGGGAGCAATATATGAAAACCGTACAGTGATATATTTCAAATTAATATAAGAGAGGTCAGAATCGTTGGATAGTTTAACAAGGGAAATTTTAATGAATAAACTGTACTAAATGGTTAAGACAAAAATTCTGGAAAATTTTTAGTAAGAAGATATATGAGTTTAGTTTCAAGGAAAATTTACGAATTTAGATTTCGAGTTTCATAACCCAAGTTATATTCAATTTATTTAGTATGACGCAGATGGACAGTTTCAAGTTTTATGTCCCAGATTAGTAATTAAGTCCGGGGTCGCGAAATTATGAAAATACCCTTGGAGGGTAAATTACCAAAATACCCTTGGGTTGCGAGATTATCGAAGTACCCTTAGTGGGTAAAATTTTTGAATTATGAAATTGCCCTTATGTGCCTAATTACAAAAATACCCTTATGGGTCGAATTACGAAAATGCCCCTAATGGGACGATTTGATAGATTGCCTTAATGGGCCGAATTTGATATATGGCTAAATGGGCCAATTTGATATATGGTTAAACGGGCCGAATTTGAAATATGGCATAATGGGCAAATTTTGTAAAGTGTTAATGGGCCAAATTGTTTGTAATAATCTCTGATGTTATTAATTATCTTTGTTGTATTGTAAATATCATAATTTGCTATGAATGTTGCATTCACATAATTCTGCATGGGTTTGGGATATTGATGATTGGAGGAAGCTATTTGGTGGCTCTGCCACATATTTTGGTGACTCTGTCACAATCTGTAGGGTGGCTATGCCACGTATATTCTGTTATTCTAGTGGGTTCGCCACAAATTCTGATATTATAAATGGCTAAATGCCTGCGATTATAAATGGCCACTGGCCTGCGAATTTTTGCTATAAATGGCTTAATGCTAGCGATTGGTGTGTTGGCGGGGTGGGTTGACTGATGATCCCCACAGGTGTGTTGGTTGGTACGCGTGGTGTGTAGCGGATGGATTACTAGGTTTGGTTTGGGAATTGCATACATTGCACATTCATATATATGTTCTATTGTGTAAATGGGCTTCGGCTCAAGATTTTAATTTATGGGCTCAGGCACAAGTTTTTGCTAATTGGATTCAAGCCAGTGGATGACAGTAAGGAGATTATACACTGAGTTCTTGTAACTCACCCCCTTTCTTTCTTAACCCTTGTAGGTAATACTCAGTGTGAGGACTTGGGGCCATGGATGACTCGGTGGAGGCCATACTTCAGAAATGGTGTTTTACTTTGGAACTTTAGATTTCTATTTTCGTTCACTTTACTATTTTGGGTTTTATGTTGTAATAAGGCCTCTGGAGTATTTTATTATTTGCTTTATGTTTGATATACTTATTATTTTACTTAAATTATTTTAAATGGGAATTTTCTAAAAACTTAAATAAAGGTTTTCCAAAATCGATTAAAAAATGGATTTTATAATAAATTTTTACAAATATTTTTAACACAGGAATCTTTTTCGAATTTTCAACGTCGTTTTCAAAAGTCTCGTTTTATAAGATTGTTAGTTCAAATCTATCAATTTATCAATCAATCTTTGAGATTAGTAGTATTTATCGAATGTCTCAAATCAAACTTGATTTTCTTGATTTTAACAAAACTTATTTTAGTACGAATCACAAATCCTTTATACGTTTTCTTCAATGTGACACACCAGATTTGGGCCTAACTTCTGGGCCGAGTTTGGGGTGTTACAGTTTCATACATTGTTTATTTTTATGTAAATGTAAATGTTCTGTTTTGTAAAGAGGCTTCGGCTCAAGATTATGCTTTATGGGCTCAGGCCCAAGTTTTTGCTAAATGGGTTCAGGCCCAATGACCGACGATAAGGGGATTATACGATGAGTTCTAGTAACTCACCCCTTTTCCTTAACCCTTGCAGGTAATGCTCAGTGATGTGGACTTGGGCCATGGATGACTCGGTGGAGGCCATACTTCGGAAACGGTTTTATTTGGACTTGAGATTTCTTTTTTCGTTCACTTTATTACTTTACTATTTTGGGTTAAATGTTGTAATAAGGCCTCTGGCTTATTTTTATTTTGCTTTATGCTTGACGTATTTATATTCTGTTCAAATTACTTTAAATGGGATATTTTTCTAAAAGATTAAATAAAGATTTTCTAAAATGGATACACAAATGGATTTTTGATAAACTTATATAAATATTTATAACCCATAAATTTTCTCTCAAATTTTCATCAATATTTTTGAAAAGTCTCGGTTTGTTAAATCATTAGTTCAAATTTATCGATTTATCAATTAATCTTCGAAATTGGTAATATTTTGGTAAAATATTTTAAATCTAAATTGCTTTTCTTGATTATAATAAAATAATACTTTTTTATACGAATAAAAAATAATTTAACACGCTTTTCTCATGTGACATGTTAGATATGGTCATGACGCATGGGCCAGGTTTGGGGTGTTACATTTTATTGTATCAGAGCGCGATTTCAAAACTTGGTTGTGGTTTGGGTTCAAAAACATTTTCCAAAACTGGTCAAATTTTAAATTAAAAGTGCATGTTTTAAAGGAAGTATGGCACCACGGGTATCCGGCACCAAGCCAAGTAAGTATATGTTATCATTGTATGATTATGGTTATTGTGATATGACTGTAGGAATACTCTAGAACTTTTAGTTTTAGGTATTGAAACTATAGAGATTGAGACTATAAGATGCGTTTACGAAAACAACTTTACTTCTTATACTTCATAAAATATTATTTAATAAATATCGAATAAAATACTGATCCATAAGACTTGTAATCAGATTAAAATGACTTAGTCAATATGAGCGTAAGAGGGCGTGGATGCAGTAGACGTGGCCATGGTAGAGGCCGAGGCGCTAGAGTTGTGTCTAAGGCGTCGGGGCATATGCCTGAAATGGACGCACCTGCGTCACCTGTGATTGAAGCTGGGTCACAAGATCATATGAGAAAGGACGACGCTGTATCTCAAGCAATGTTGCGAGTTCTGGAAAGGGTTGCTGGGGCAAGAACTGGGATAGCAGCATGTGGGTCAATTTCGGAGCAACTCAGATCGAATGGTGCTGAGGTTTTTAGGGGTATCTCGAGTGTGGCTCCAAATGTGGTGAAATACTGGCTTGAGGCTGTGGAGCGAATCATGGACAATCTGGATTGTACCACCGAGTAAAAACTGAAAGGAGCTGTGTCATTGCTGAGAGACGAGGCGTATCAATGGTGGCTCCCTGTTTGGGAAGGCACTCAGGGCGATCGTATTACCTAGGATTTCTTTAAGACGGCATTCCAGGGAAAGTATGTCGGGGCTAGCTATGTGGATGCCCGAAGGGAGGAATTCCTAAATCTGGTCCAAGAAGGTAAGACTGTGGCAGCATACGAGTCAAAATTTTTGCGTCTGAGTCAGTATGCCCGAGGAATAGTATCGACTAACTATGAACGTTATGTGCGTTTTGAAGACGGGTTGCGTAATGAGTTACGGGTACTGATAGCTCCACAAAAATATAGGAATTTTGCCATACTGGTAGAGAAGGCCAAGATACCTGAAGAGGTTAAACACTCGGAGAGGCAACACCGAGACAGGGATAGCGCCAGGAGTAAGAGAGACTCGGGGTACTCAGGTCATGCTAGAGGGTTTTAGAAGAGGCCCAGGAATGAGGAGCCAGCTCGAGCTAGAGTACCAGCTGCTACCAATCAGTTACAGCCGTGTGCAGATTATGGAAAACGACACCCAGGTGAATGCTAGAAGAGGACCGGTGGTTGTTTCAAATGTGGTTCCAAGGACCATAGGCTTAGAGATTACCCTCAACAGACTGCTCAGACTCAGGATGTTCGTAACTATGATGCACAGCCAGCTAGAGGTGCTTAGCAGCCACCGAGAGGCCATGGGCCAAGTCGAGGTGGTAATGGCATAGGACGAGGTCAGGGTGCTCCAGGTAGAGGTACTGGTAATAGGGGTAACGCGAAGGCGAGACAGCCAGGGTTGGTCTATGCGATCAGACGTCGAGAGGACGGCGATGCACCTGATGTAATAACCGGTACGTTCTTCATATCTGAAGTACCTGTTACTGCTTTGATAGATATCAGATCCACTCATTCGTATGTTGCTTGTACTGTATTTGGAAATCTGAACATTAAATCCGAGATTACTGCTAGAGAAACAACTGTAAATATAATTTGTTTAGGAATGTTCCCTTAAAAATTTAGGGGGAAATATTTTTGGCAGGTTTGATGGAACTGCCGTTCGGCGAGTTCGGCCTTATTTTGGGCATGGACTGGTTGGTGAAACACCGTGCGAACTTGGATTGTGCTGTAAAATAAATGTTACTAAGAATTTCAGAGGATAAGGAAATAATGATGACAGATGAAAGAAGAAACTACCTATCTAATGTGGTGTCTGCTTTAAAGGCAGAAAAGTTGGTGCGAAAGGGGTGTGGAACATTCCTAGCCTTCATTAGTGCTTTGGATGCCAAGGAATTGTTGGTGGAAGGTGTTATAATGGTGAAAGAGTTTTTGGACATCTTTCCCGAGGAACTTTCAGTATTACCTCCGGATCGGGAGGTGGAGTTTGGCATTGAGCTGTTGCCATGAACGGCTTCGGTGTCTATTGCTCCTTATAGAATAGGGCCGAAGGAGTTAGCGGAGCTTAAGTCTCAAATTCAAGAGTTGTTGGATCACGGATTCATTCAACCAAGCGTATCACCGTGGGGAGCACCGGTCCTGTTCGTCAAGAAGAAGGATGGGTTGATACGTATGTGCATCAATTATTGGCAGTTGAATAAGTTGCCGATTAAGAATAGGTATCCCTTACCGAGAATCGATGATCTGTTCGATCAACTGCAAGAGCTTCAGTTTTCTCGAAGATAGATTTGAGATCGGGTTATCACCAACATAAGGTCAAGGAGGCGGATATTCATAAGACTGTATTTCGAACTCGTTATGGGTATTATGAGTTACAGGTGATGCCGTTTGAGTTGACTAATGCACCAGCTGCATTTATGGACATGATGAATCGGGTCTTCCAACCCTATTTAAATCAGTTTGTGGTGGTGTTCATAGATGACATCTTGGTGTACTCGAAGAATGAAGAAGAGCATGATTCGCATCTGCGGGTAGTATTACAGATATTAAGGGAGAAACAACTTTATGCCAAATACGGTGAGTGTGAATTTTGGCTTAGGGAAGTGACCTTTTTGGGGCATATTGTGTCGGCTGAAGGAATTAGAGTTGATCCCCAAAAGGTCGAAGTTGTGTTGGATTGGAAACCACCGAAGTCCGTGGCCGAAATTCAGAGTTTTCTAGGGTTGGCTGGTTATTACAGGCACTTCATTGAGGGGTTTTTGTTGATTGCTGTACCCCTAACTAAGCTGTTGCGTAAAGAAGTACCATTTGTGTGGTCAGATCAGCAGTAAGAGAGCTTTGAGAAATTGAAGAAGATTCTGATAGAAGCACCGGTATTGGTACAACCTGAGGTCGAAAAAGAGTTTATTGTTTATTGTGATGCATCACACACAGGCTTGGGATGTGTGTTGATGTAAGGAGGAAAAGTAGTGGCTTATGCATCTCGTCAATCAAGGCCGCATGAAGTGAACTATCCCACTCATGATTTGGAGTTAGCTAAAGTGGTGTTTGCTCTGAAGATTTGGAGACACTATCTGTACGGTGAGAAGTCGATTATCTACATGGATCATAATATTCTGAAGTACCTCCTTACCCAGAAGGAGTTGAATTTAAGATAACGAAGGTGGATAGAACTGTTGAATGATTATGACCTCTCAATCGAGTATCATCCCGGGAAGGCTAACGTGGTGGTTGATGTGTTAAGTTGAAAGGTGATATCGGATTTGAGAGCGATGTTCGCTCACCTTAGTCTGTATGAAGATGGTAGTCTACTAGCTGAACTTCAGGTGAAGCCTGCGTAGGTAAGCCAGATTAAGGAAAAGCATTTATTAGATGAAAGGTTGAGTTCTTTACCTCAGCAAGTGGAAGGTGGTGTGAAAGGGGATTTTGGATTGAATAGTCATGGAGTAATGTGTTTCCACGGAAGAATTTGTATACCCAAAGATTTAGAATTGAGACAAATGATTTTGCATGAGGCACATAGTAGCCCTTATACTATGCACCCTGGGGGAAATAAGATGTATCGAGACCTCCGTGATAGTATTGGTGGCCAGGGTTGAAACGGGAGGTTACTGATTTTGTGAGTAAGTGCTTGACACGTTAGCAAGTGAAGGCGAAAAATCAATTGTCGTCAGGATTGCTATAATCGGTGAAAATTCCATTTTGGAAATGGGAAAGGATAATGATGGACTTTGTTAGTGGGTTACCCTTATCGCTTACTAAGAAAAATTTCGTTTGGGTAATAGTGGATCAGTTGACAAATATTGTTCATTTCATACCTGTCCGTACGGATTACTCATTGCAGAAGTTGGCCAGGTTGTATATAGCAGAGATCGTGAGGTTACATAGGGTACCAGTGTTTATTATATCGGACAGGGACCCTAGGTTTACATCACGGTTTTGGAAAGCTTTACATGAAGCTTTGGGAACAAGGTTAAATTTCAAAATGACATTTCATCCGCAGTCAGATGGTCAGTCAGAGAGAGTAATCCAAATTCTGGAAGATATGTTAAGGGGCTGTGTGATCGACTTCAGTGGTAGTTGGGAGGATTTCTTACCATTGGCAGAGTTCGTATACAACAATAGCTATCAATCCAGTATCCAGATGGCACCCTATGAGGCGTTGTATGGTCGTAGGTGTCATACTCCTACTTGTTGGACTGAGCTAGGGGAGCGACAGTTATTGGGTCCTAAGCTGATATCAGAGATGGGGAAAAAAGTAAAGGTAATTCGGGCACAGTTAAAGGAAGCTTCGGATAGAAAAAAGTCGTACACGGATTTAGAGCATAAGGATATAGATTTTTCGGTGGGTGATTAGGTCTTTTTGAAGGTCTCACCTTGGAAGAAGATCTTTAGATTTGGACGGAAGGGTAAGTTGAGCCCTAGGTTCATCAGACCATACCGTGTTTTGAAACGTGTTGGGCCAGTGGCTTATCAACTTGAGTTACCTCCGGAGTTGAGTCAGATACATAGTGTATTTCATGTCTCAATGTTAAGGCATTATCGATCGAATCTGTCTCATATAGTACCGGTAGAGGAAGTTGAGATAAGACCTGATTTGTTTTTTAAAGAAGAGCCAGTACAGATTTTAGATCGGGATGTTAAGGTGCTGAGAATGAAGTCGGTGCTGTTAGTCAAGGTATTATGGCGTAATCACGGAGCGGAGGAAGCTACATGGGAGCCTGAGGACACGTTTCGGGAACAATATCCTCACCTCTTTTAATCAGGTAAATTTCAAGGACGAAATTTTCTTTAAGGGAGGTAGAATTGTAACATTCTAAAATTTAGAATTTTATGTGTTGCATTATTTCTTGTGTTAAGCTAGTTAAGAATATTAATTGTGTATGTTTAGGGGTTCTGAGAAGGCTCGGGGTTTGTTTGGGCCTTAATAAAAATTTGTGTTTTAGCCTATTAAGGAGAGATAGTAAGTGGCATCAAGGCTTATGGAAATAGGTGAGTAATTGCTAGCATATATGAGCTTATGGTAAAGAGGAAATGGCACCACATGAAAGTCTTTGAGGGAAGAGGTTCGAATTCCACTTGGTACAAATATTTTGACTTTTTTTTTTTTTTGTGTTCTTTTCCTAAGTGTCGGCCAAGGTAGTATTTAAGGAAAGGGTGGACTTTTAATTATGGTATGATGGCTAAAGAAACAAGGAAAGGGTGAAGGTAAGGTAAGGAAAGGAATAAAAAGAAAAAGGCAAGATAAGGGGACATGTGGCCTTTTTCATGGGAAATGTTTTGGAAAGTCTTGTTGGCCAAAAAATTTTGACCTTATTGGCATGTTATTTACGGTTTTGGTAGGGGGAGAGGATAGCCGAATTTCTCTTTTCATTTTAGACCATTTTGTAAGTTTTTGGTGCATAAGGGGTACACTTTTTACTCTTTAGACATTTATGTTTTCTTTTCAAATCCATCTCCCTTTTTGCTTTGGCCGAAACCTACTAGCACATTTGTGCACTATTTTTCTTTTGTTTGGCCGAAACACTCACCTTTGCTCATCTCGCCTTTGATATTCGAAACTACCCAAAGCACTTTTCTCCGTCCATTCTTTTTTCTTTTGACCATTTCACAAATCTTTTTCCTTCTTCTTCTTTAATCGACATCACTTGTGATCATATTTTCTTGTTTGATTTTCTCTATAGCCGAACCCAATATCATCCTATTTCTTCACCATATCGTTCCCTATCGTGTGGGAAAATCTCTTCTTAATCGAATCGGTAAGTGACCTTATATATATCTCTCTCTTTTCATTTCATTTTATTTTTCTTTCTAACCGAATATGAATGTTCATCGTTATTCGGTTAGTTTACTTTGTTTCTTATCGAAACATCACTCTCCTCATCACTCTCATGTTGTGATCAATATTTTATTCGTAGTGTTCTAAGTGAGTGGCCGTGTATCTTCCTAGTCTTAAGACAAACGATGGAAATCAGATTCAATCTCGGTAAGGTAAAGAGTTTTTTATGGATTATTTGATATCGTTCTATATTCGATTGGTTGTTAACGGAATAGTGGTTGGACTAATTGATTGCATATTTTTTTGGGGACTAAAACGCTTGATCTATCCACTCGTTGTTTTTACGGAAATAATGGCAAGCTAACCCTTTTTTCTTTAGTAAATCGTTTCATATAAAAGTATTATAGTTTTAAGTAAGATTTTATTCAATGGAGGCAAGCGATATCGAATCGAAAGGGAATGTGAGTGGTGAACACAAAATGAGCAGATTTACGATTCTGACTCCTAAGTTTAAGCGAAGGGCGATATCGGCGGTTCGGGATTTTCCACCGGGTTGTGGACCATCATTCGGAGAGAATCGACAAATCATGGTCGTTCATGATTCTAAGGGTGTCGACGATCAAGAAGGACTAGTACTTACCGTAATCAGGTGTGTAATCTCACAACGTTTTTCATGGGTTTAAGAATGATATCATATTGGAAATAAATCGCTATGATTAAAACAGTAAAATGGTGTAAACCGGGGAAAATTGGCCTAAGTTCACTATTTTAATAAAATTGACAAAATCAGTATTTACACTGTGAAAACTACAAAAATGCCCCTAAAGGGTCAAATTATGAAAATGCCCCAAATGGGCTGATTTGATATATTGCCAAAATGGGCCGATTTGATATATTGCCAAAATTGGCCAATTTGATATATTGCTTTAATGGGCCGATTTGATATATTGCCTTAATGGGCTGATTTGCAAACGTTACAATGGGCCGAATGTTTGTAATGAATCTCTGAATTATTTATTGTTGTTTATATTCGTAAATATCATGATTTGCTATGTATGGTGCATTTACATGATTTTGCATGGGATGGGAAAATATGATGAAGAGAAGTTCCGGTGGCACTACCACAAAAAAAAAATGTTTGCTAATATGATTCACTATGATTCTAGCCAAATCAAAATATGTTATAAATGGCAAAATGCCTGCGATTGGTTTGTTTGGCGGGGTGAGTTGACTTGATCCCCGCAGGTGTGATGGGATGGTACGGGTGGTGTGTAGCGGATGGATTACTAGGATGGGTTGGGTTACATACATTGTTTATTTTTATGTAAATGTATATGTCCTATTTTGTAAATGGGCTTCGGCACAAGATTATGCTTTATGGGATTAGGCCCAAGTTTTTTATCCATGGCCCAAGTTCTAGTAACTCACCCCGTTTCCTTAACCCTTGTAGGTAATGCTCAGTGATGTGGACTTGGGCCATGGATGACTCGGTGGAGGCCATACTTCAGAAACGGTGTTATTTGGACTTGAGATTTCTTTTTTGTTCACATTATTACTTTACTATTTTGGGTTAAATGTTGTAATAAGGCCTCTGGTTTATTTTTATTTTTCTTTATGTTTGGCATATTTATATTCTGTTCAAATTAATTTAAATAGGATATTTTTCTAAAAACTCAAATAAAGATTTTCTAAAATGGATACATAAATGGATTTTGATAAACTTATATAAATATTTATAACCCGAAGTTTTCTCTCAAATTTTCATCAATATTTTTCAAAAGTCTTGATTTGTTAAATCATTAGTTCAAATTTATCGATTTATCAATCAATCTTCGAAATTTGTAATATTTTGGTCAAATATTTTAAATCTAAATTACTTTTCTTGATTATAATAAAATAATACTTATTTTTGTACGAATAAAAAAGGGGTTTAACACGCTTTTCTCATGTGACATGTCAGATCTGGTCATGACGCATGGGCCGGGTTTGGGGTGTTATAGGTGGTCAAGGAAGTCAGAGACAACAACCCCTTCAAACTTCCAACAACAGACCTACCTACAAGAAAAGAAGCCGAACCTTGAAGAGATGCTGACAAAGTTCATAGCGGTATCTGAAATTCATTTTCAAAACACCGAGACAACACTTAAAAATCAACAAGGATCGATTAAAAGAATCGAGAACTAGTTAAGGTAACTCCCAAAGTAGATCTCTGAACGACCACTAGGTAGCTTGCCAAATAACACTGAGACTAATCCAAAAGAGCAAATTCAAGCCATAACAGCTCATGACAGTGAAGGATCAGTAGAATCTGAACCTAACCCAAGGCAAGAACCTATTGTAAGTGAAGGTAAGGTTGAGGTAAGCCAAGAAAAAACAAAAGTGGTAATTAAAGAATACAAACCTCGTATACCTTACCCTAATACGATGAAGGAAGACAGCACATAAAAAAGTTTGGTAAGTTCCTTAAACTCTTAAAGAAACTACATGTTAACTTACCACTTCTTGAAGCTCTTTCGCAGATGCCAGATGCTAGGAATTTTTGAAAGATCTCTTAATGAACAAGAGAAAGTTAGATAAGGAGTCGCATGTAGAACTAAACGTAGTGTGCTCGGCAATGTTACAAAATAGACTACCCCATAAATTAAAAGATCCATGGAGTTATACAAATCCATGTTTAATTGGTAGTTTATCTATTGATAATGCTTTAACTGATTTAGGGGCAAGCATCAATGTTATGCCATCTAAAATGTTTAAACAGCTAGGTCTAGGGAAACCCAAGCAAACTAGGATCAGTATTCAACTAGCTGATAAGACTATTCGAATTCTTAAGGGTATCATATTCCCCATAGATTTCGTTGTTTTGGATATGGATGAAGACAATAGTATCCCCTTAATTTTAGGAAGACCTTTTCTAGCAACTGCCAGATCTAAAATTGATGTTAGCACAGGTGAACTCATACTTCGTGTAGGTAACGAATCAATCAGTCTTCAAGTCTCGACTCAGCTAAGGCATCGAGTGAGAAAGGTGAGGATTTAAATTTCGTTGATAAGCATTCAGTTAAACTTTCTTTTCAGGAAGCACCACAGAATTACACTACAGAGCCAGATCCTATAGCTCGTACCAACAAGGAAATATCTCATGAGGAACGACGGTTTCAGACCAATAAGCTAGATGAATGGGAGACACATTTCAAGGAGGAATAAAACCCACACGAAGTGAAACCGAAGGAACCCCCAAAAGAACTTAAAGGAACATCAAATCACTTCAAATAGGAGATCAGGTACTATTAGATAGAACAGACCCGCGAATCGCCACATCAAGCCTGAAGACAAACGAAGAGATCCTCTTTACGGTACTTAATGTTTTCCCTCACGGAACAGTCGAGTTAAGTAATTCTACATTCGGTACTTTTAAAGTAAACTTTACTCGACTCAAACTATATAATGATAGCATGAAAAAGGATTTTTCACTCCTTAAACCACCGTGAAGGTACGAATGAGATGTAAGTCTAGCTTAAGACTTTAAACGAGCGCTTCTCGGGAGGCAACCCGAGCACTAACCCTATTTATTTTTATTTCTTTTTCCTTTAGTACCTAACTACAAACTAACCAAGTTAATAAAGTGCAGAATTCCAAACCACACGGCGTTACACACTACCTTGGCCGTGGCCATATGGATACTACAGATGTTAGCTCTGGCATGGCAGAGATAGTACGAGATAGGATGAGAAAAATATCTTCAAATCACGGACTCAACTAACACCACGGCCGTGTAACACAGCCGTGGCTGACACTGTTGAACCAACACGGGCGTGGCAATCCAATGCAAGGCGTGGGAGAAGCGATTGAACCACCACATGGCCGTGCGATATGGACGTGGGACACAACACGCCCATGGGACACGGGCATGGGGATGTACCAGAACTAAAAATTTCTATTTAAAACACCCCTCTCCCCTTCTCACCCACTCCCCATTCACTCTTCACTCCCCTTCATCTTCACTTTCCTCCTTCTTCATTCTCTAAAGTCTTGATCTACTCTTCAACAATGTTGAAGAAACGGAAAGATCCTAGCCCAATCTCCCTCTGTGAGACTAATCAACATAAGTTCATGCCAGCTGCTTCATCCACTCGACAAGCCAAGGGTCTTTGAGGCCATTTAGCTTTTATTTTTCTTTTCTCTTCTCTATTATTTTCCTTCTCTTTGAATTTTTTATGCTTAATTTAGTTTATTTCATTTTAGTTTCTTGGTTTTAGGTTCTAAAGGTTGCTAGGGAATCACACACCACGACCTTAGAAATCACACCCACCTCGCGAACCATCTACCAATAAGGACCTTTCGGTCCAGTAATTAGTTCTTTTAGTCTTATTTCCCTTTCTACACTCTTTCTTTCTATTTTTCTTTTGTTTAAATATATAATTACTATATTTTTAATTATTTTTACTATTTCTTTGCTAATTCTTCACGAGTTACCCAATTTATTCATCTAACGCAGAGATTGTCAGCGACCACCATTGCCAGCTTAAGAATCTCATCCAAAATCAGGAAGTTTCAATTCGATCCCTCTCTTTTGATTTTCTTATTATATGATTATTATCTATTTTTGTACATTGAGGGTAATATACATTTTAAGTGTGGGGGTGAAAATTATTTAGAAAAAGTGCCTAACTTTTTGCATTATTCTCAAATCCCTGAATGATATTCTGTCTTAAAGTAATTTTCTCATGTCACTAATTAAAATGAAATTTCTGTTGATTCATGATTTTTATTGATATGTTTTAGATTAAGTCATTCATAATTATACAGTGATAATTTAAACTTTAAGATACTAGAGAATCAAGCATGATGAGTCTATTTTCAAGAATTAAAATTTTTGCTAGGTTGTCTACCTGAATCTAATTGTTACCTTGAAATTTGAAATTTACAAAGTTGATATCAAAAACCCATAATTTTTGCGAGATTTTGAGCCTTTTAGAGCACACATTCTTTTCGTGCTCACTTTTTATGTGTGTGTCAACATTGATTTGCTATTCTAGAACTTGCTTCGATTATACATGTCAAGACCACACTATTGATTTGAATACAGAGATGATTAAGGCACTTAGGATTTAACTCACTTACTCCACTAAAAGCCTACCCTCACAATTAACCCCTAGTGAACCCCTTTGATCCTAACAACCCTTTTATTGACTCACCCACTAATATTAACCCGAAACCCATCTTGTATTTGTTATCACCATTCCTTTTGACTACCCTTCTATCGAGACTTGAATTGATCAGTTGCCTAATTATACTATTTCAGTCGTTAAATTTTTATCTTATATTGATTTGTTCTTAAAAAAAAACATGAAGTATATTCATTATTTGGTTTATAATTAAGTGAGCCTATACGTTCAATTTCAACATCTTGAAAAAGAAGCTCGTAATATTAATATTACAAGTTTTCAATTGATGTAATTATTCAGTTTATTAGTTCATTTTCTAGTTAGGTAATTTGTCAATTAAATCTCGATTCTAACCCTTTTAATTCAGCATTTAACCACACTGTTAACCTAAGCCCCGTTACAACCCTTTTTAAAGACCTTTTGATTTGTGTATCATCTCATTTTACAGTGGTGGAGATTTGATTTTCATGCAAGCCTATGGGATTAAATTTTCATGTTTGACTGATGAGTGCTTTATTTTTGAACCTTAAACACCTCGAGTGATTTGAGTGAATCTTTAGTGAGGATGTCAGCTTTTGTCGATTCTTAATTAAAGGTAATTATTCAGATAAGGGGAAAACACCTATGTTTTCATGCTAAAAACTCATGACTTTGATTGTTTGAATCTTTAGGACCCTTTGAGTTGAATTATCCATGTATAAATTAGCTACGAATTATGATGAGGCATTATAAATTAATATTATGAGAAGAGGAAGTTTGTTTTAATTGTGAGTTGAGAATTTTGCTTGAGGACAAGAAAAAGCTTAAGTGTGGGGGTATTTGATAAACCATAAAATGAACATATTTTAATCCCAAATTTTGTAACATCCCGAAATTGGGCCTAATAGGATTGGGCCTTGGGCTTTAGGAAAATTTGAATATCATCTTGTTACTTGTGATAGCTCGGGTAAAATTTTGTGTGTTTAGCATAGTCTTGTGAAGGCTTGATTTTAATTAGGAAGCTAGAATAATTTTAGTATGGTTTATTTAATAAAGTGGATTAGGTGAGCTTGACACTTAAGTTAATTTAAGTGTTAAATTAAAGCACATGAGGAGTTAGTGGCAAGGTGGTTAGGAGCTTGAAAGGTTGCTTGAGGGAAGTGGTTCAGTAGCATGGAAAGCATATTGAGGATTTTATTTTTGTTCAACTTAGCATTAATGTTCGATCAACTTTATTTATGATAAGCTTGGACTTTCAAATTTTTGGTAAGTTAGACTTTAGATTTTATGGCAAGTTGAATAGAAATTTAGGAAAGCTTGAACTTTGGGAAAGGAATCCTATAGATTAAGCAAAGATAGGGGACATAAGGATTGGTTTAAGGTGAGGTTTTTGGAAGCTTTTTAATGGCTATTTGTCCATGAATGTGGACGGCTTCTTGGACTATGGGGGTTGGCTTAAGTGTTGTGAGTGAATAGGAGGAAATAGGGAGAAAATTAGGAGTTGTTTAATTCAAAATTGTTGACAAGAGGCTTGAATGTTGGAGAATGTTTTGGAAACTCTTTGATGGCCTTTAGTCCATGTATTTGGACGGTTTTGGAGCCTAGGGGGGAGTGACCGAATTTTGTATTGTTGATTTCTAGTTGGTGCCAAAATTTCTTTTGGTTTTTGGTCATATTCGGCTAGTTAGGAAATACTTTGCATTTCTTGTTTTGAGCCATATCAAATCCCTTTTGAACTTTACCAATTCTTCTCTTGAGTGCACCAAAATGAATCAAAACCGAATGTCCTTTAGTGTTTGTTGTTTTTCTTCATAGGCATTTGACCGAAACCATTTGGAACTTCCCTCTCTTCTTTCAATTCTTTATAGCCGGAAAGAACCTCTATTGGTTCTCATCTTTCTATTCTTTACTTCTGATATTTGTTAACACTTACAAATCTTCTTTTACTCTCTTTTGGCCGAACCTCTTTCTTCCCCAAATTCTCTTTTCTTTTCTTCCATTGTTCTTTGTTTAATCCTCCCTCTCTTATTTCTATTTTCTTTGCCACTCACATATTTCATTTTTTTCTAGCCACAAATCAATTGCTTTCTTCTTTCAAAACCATAGCCGAAACTTCCTATTTCTTTCTTGATTTGTTTTGGCTGAATATCATCAAGGGTAGGCTTTCATTTTGGTTTTCTTCAATCGGTTTTGGAAGATAGACTCCTCGTGACTTTGAAAGCAATCGTTCTAAGCCTCAAATCTTTGACAATCTTTTTGGGGTAAGTCAATAGGTAAGACTTGGTATTTCATTCGATAACCCTTCGGGATTTGTTGGTGTGGCTGAAATGGCCTTGCTTATAATTTTGTGATTTGGCCGAATGTTCTCAGTGCCACAAAAGGTGTTCTCTTGTGTGTAGCTAAAGGAAGGGAACTCAGAGTGTGATTCGGGATTTGGTAGGAGACCAAATCGGCTTTTAAGGAGAAGGAAGAACCCCGTTTCGAGATCGTGTTAGATTCGAGTAGTTCAGGATTTCACTAATAGGCAGGTGTGTAGTTAGCCTACCATTTTCCGGGTATTTGTGTTATATCTATATGTGTTAAATATGTGCTAACTTGTGCAATGGAAATAGTGTTTTGGATACCCTCAAGGGGTATGTCGATAATCCGGTAAGTACCAAATCTGATCAAATGTGATTACTATTATG
Source organism: Gossypium rotundifolium (assembly GCA_025506655.1). NCBI lineage: Eukaryota > Viridiplantae > Streptophyta > Magnoliopsida > Malvales > Malvaceae > Gossypium > Gossypium rotundifolium. The sequence goes on along the minus strand of CP106722.1, from coordinate 104,732,668 downwards.
AATATGTGATAACATGCTTGATGAACATGCTCATGCATCGTTATATTATGTCATTATGGAATGTTGCATGTGCATGGGTTGGGATATGATATGAAAGAAGGTACGGGTGTACTTCGAGTACGTGGTTTGATGTTAGCCTTGAGCTACATCGTGGATTGACGTTGACTGAGGTCACGTTGTGGATTAAATGTGATTTAGTTCGCGTGGCTTGATGAGTGGCTGTGTGCCTCATCATGGTTGATGTCGGCTTTGTGAAATATCGTGGTTGATGAGTGACTATGTGTCCCATCGTGGTTTTGGTGTTAGCTACGGCTACATCGTGGATTGGCGCTGACTGAGGTCGCGTTGTGGATTTTTGTGCTTTATTGCACGTGGATGGCAATTATTGCCTTTTGGAGTGAAATGGAGAGGGTGATTTGATAATCCCCTGGTGTGTGGTGGCTGGTTAAGGGGGTGTGTAGCGGATGGACCCTAGGATTGGGTTGGGTGCACTTTGCATAATTCTATGTGTCTTGTGAAATGAGGTATTAATGTGGAAATGGGCCAAGTCCAATATATGAATGTGGATTGGGTTAAGAAATGGGCTAAGCCCAGTATATGGTATGTGTAATAATGTGATATGAATATGGGCCAAGCCCAGAATGTGTTATTATGTGCATATGATATCTTGTTATATGTTATATGGGTTAATATGTGGATAACATGTGGGTGGAATTCAGTGGATTAATTACGCACTGAGTCTGTGTGACTCACCCAATTTTCTTAAACCTTACAGGTGATGCTCGGATCGGGTTGGAGTGGATACGAGGTGGCCCATGCAGAAGATATTTTATTTGTTTCACACATTTTATTTGTGAAAGGTTATTTATTGTAATAAGGGCCATTTTAAGTATTTAAGGACTTTTACTATGTTTTAAGTTGGATTGTCGATTATATTATTATTTGAAAATGTTTTATTTTAAACAACTTAATTTTATTTGGAACTTTAATTACACAATGATTTTGTAAAGACAACAAATTTTATGTTTTTCTTTTTACTTTAAGTCAAAAGTTTTTCAAGCGTTTTTCCGTAGTGGCATTTCAAATTCGGTCATAACAAATGGGCCGGGTTTGGGGTGTTACAAATTTAGCATATTTTTGGATGATTTTTTCCTTTAATTATGGAAATAGGTGCTCCTAATCCATTGTTTTCATGTTTTATACTCAGGAGAGCACCGGAGGATGAAAAGAATGAATAACGGGCCAAAAACAGAGAAAATGGGCCAAAGCACGAACTCCACACTGCCTGGTCCAAAGACCACACGGCCGTGCCTCTTAAGAAGAGTCAACCACGGCCTGGACCTCGAAATGCACGGCCGTGCCTCATCAGCAGGTTCGACCATGGCCTGGCCTCGAATCTCACAGGCGTGTGCCATGGGCGTGGCCCTACCGCAGGAAAGAAGAATTCTATTCGAATTAGGATACTTTTGGGTCAAGTAAGGTATCTCGAAGCCTATATAAACACCCTATGAGGTAACTTAAAGGGGTTTCGAGGAGAGTTCGACAGAAGCCTTCTGTTAGGGCTTTTCGGGCATTCATCTTGGCCAAGAAGCCGAGCCAGAGAAGCTGAATACAAGGACTTACTTGAAGAAAGCCAGTTGGTTCATCTCAAGAATCCGGAATGATACTCAAACGGAGGAACACTCTTTCAATTCTTGCAGGATGTTTTGGGGTTTTCTTATGTTTTGTTTTATATTTTCTTCTGAGATGTTTTCTTTTACTATTATGAACTAAACCCTCAGATACCTGAGGGGGATGAAACCTAAGACGATTCTTGTTATTGTTATCTGAGTTGTTTGATAAATACTTGATTTGTTCTTAACTATGTGTTCTTAATTCTTATTTTGGTATTTTCGGGATATTGATTCAAGCATTTATGCTCTTAGGCAGAGGAGGAATAGACCCTATTTAAGAGTAGGTCTAGCATAGTTAAGCGGAGTTGATCGCAACCCTAGAGATAAGATGACATAAATTTGCTGAATTAGGGTCAAACTTAATATGGGAGTCCATAGATCGAGTTAATGCAATTCTAGGGGTTTCAATTAGAAAGAGATTTCAATTAATCAACCTAGGGTTAGATGTTAGCAGCCTCGAGAGATATTAATATAACTTAGGGGATCCTATGGATCAAGTCAAGTGAATAAATCTTTCGGTTTAGAGTTAGATAACAAGTGAAGTCTAGGTGGATTCTTCCTCGGGTATTGTCTAAATCAATCGATTTTCCCTTAGGTCTTTCCTTAATTTCTTTTCTTTGTCTTCGCATCTTTAGCTTAGTAGTTAGTTAATTTTAGATTAGATAAACAAATCCCTTAATTTTTAGGCTAGATAATAGAAAGAAAGTTAGTATTAGTACTTTTGGTTCTTTTGGGTTCGACAATTAGTATTAGTACTTTTGGTTCTTTTGGGTTCGACAATCTGGTCTTGCCACTAAACTATACTACAATTCGATAGGTGCACTTTCGTCCATCGTTGTCTTAGTTAGTTTTCATGTTCGATCATTCTTTTTATAAATTTTTAAGATTCTAACACACGATCATCTTGCAAACCCTCTATCAGTGAACTCTTATAACTGTGTCTTAATTCTTTCAACGCTGTTGGTGCCATTCTGTACGGAGCTGTCAAAATAGGAGTTGCACCAAGCAACAAATTTATACCAAATTAAACTTCGTGTATCAGTGGGAATCCTAATAATTCTTCAAGAAACACATCAAAAAATTCATAGACAATTAGCACTGATTCTACTATCTTTTCAGACACTTTCGAATCAATTCATAGGAAAAATAGGCTTCGTAACCCTTTCTCATATAATTCTGAGCTTTCATCCCTAATATAGCCGCAGGTAACCCAATCAAATCATTAGACTCAATCCGAACTATTTCACCATTCTGACATCTCAAATCAATGGTCTTTCTTTTACAATTTACAACAGTATCATACAATGTCAACCAGTCCATTCCCAAAATTATGTCAAACTCATCAAACGATAATAGCATCAGATCAGCATGAAAACATATATCTCGAAACATCAATGGATAGTTCTTGCATACTTTGTCAACCAGGGCACTTTTACCTAAGGGGTTCGATACTTTTATAACAAACTCAGTAGACTCTACAGGCAAAGTCTTACTGTATACTAAGTTCATGCATATATACGAATGAGTAGAACCAGGGTCTATCAATGCAATCATAAAAGTATCATAAAAAGTAAATGTACTTGTTATAACATCTGGAGATGAATCTTCCTCACGAGCTCGGATAGCATATGCTCTGGCAGGCGTTCTAGCTTCAGATCTCGCTACAGTGTCTCTCATAGTTCTTTAACTACCACTGACATATCTTGCGTTCCGGGAAGGTCTACCCCTCGTTGGAACATTATCGGATCTCAGATTCTGAACAATCTCTTGCTCAACAGATTCTCGGCAAACACGGATAAAATGATCTAATGATCCACATCTAAATAAATCTCGATCATTCAATCTACAACTTCCCGGATGTCTTTTACCACAATGCTTACATTCATCACACTATCACAGTTCAGATATATGGCATGTATAGGTAGACTCTTGCATGCTATGCTAGTATGAGAATTGACTAAATTGTAGCTATGATACCAACCAAATGTAGCGCCCCTAACCCATATCCATCGCCAGTTTAGGGTTAAAGGCATTACTAGACAGATCAAAAACTTTTACAGACAATTCAATACATCATCCACGGAAGCACATCAAGTGCAATCAAAACATACCTGAAATAGGTCAACGAGACCTCAAGCATTCTTTAGAATAGGGCCGAGACTAAATTGAACACATACGAAATTTCTCAGAAATTTAAAATTTTTTCTAAGTTACAGAGGTCACACGCCTGTGTGGGTAGGCCATGTGCCTCCCACAGCCTCACTTGTGGTCGATCCTAACTTGCACTGCACGGCCAGTCACACGCCCGTGTGCCCCGAAAATGGGCAGCAGTAGGGGGTTTTTGAAGCTTAAAACTTCAGCAACTCATCTCCTCTTAAAGTAAGTGATTTTGATGGCTTTAGTTGATAATTTTTGTACTTTTAGAGTCCCCAAAGCTTAAGCTAGCTAATGAGGGGACTAATTTGCAATATGGTTAAGATTCTAGGGACTTTCCATGAAAGAGTATATGTTGGTTGCTGAGTTTTTATGGAAGAAAATGAATGTCAAAGTGATGAGAAACAACTTTTGTGAAAGGTGCTGTTATGAAAACACCTAATTTGGGCTAAAAAGCAAAAGTTATAATTTGTTCATTAAGGCACAAAATAGATGAAATTGTGAATAGTTATAATAGGATTAAATGTTCATCTACACTTTCTTAACAAGAAAATGTGAGAAAAATTTATTTACGAGCCTAGGGGCAAAATCGTAATTTTGCCAAAATGTAGGGGCAAAATGGTCATTTTTGCCTGAAGTGTGTATTATGGTAAATAAATAAATCAGTAAGTTTCATTGTTCTAGATCAAAGAAAATGAGTTTCGGACCTAGAACGGATGAAAAGAGAAATGTGGGCAAATAGTCCTTTTCGGCTATTTCGACAATGAGGTAAGTTCATGTGCGATTGTTGCAACTATGTATGAGATAATTTATTATTCCAATGTAGTATGGAAAGTAGATTTACACTGTGAATGTATGAAACATCCTTGATGAGATGTCAAAATAATTGAATTCAAGAGTAATGAAAAATGTATATAGAATGTTATGATGATGGTTAAAGCCTCGAGTAATACCATATTGGAATATGGTCTTGGTGTAGGAATTCTTATAAGACCATGACAAGGACATGTCATCGATATGTTAATATGTGAAAGACCGTATTGGGGGTATGATGTCGATGAAAATTATGTGTGTGAGACTCAAGAGAGTTATTTAACAATTTGAATGTAGGTGGTTGTACCACGAGAAGTAAAAGTTAGTGTTAGAACTGAATTGAGATGAATTCAATATATGATGAACCCCTAGTGGGATATGTGTTAATAATGCACCTTAGTTGTAAGAGATAGGTTTATTGTTTTACTGCGTGAATGCGAATGAGTATCGTAGAAAGTCAAGTAAGAATGATAGTAAGCGAGGATGTTCCCGGATGAACAATTGATTTGAGAAATGTACGAGGGTAAATATTTGTGAATGTATAGTAATGGTGAGCTTGTGCAAATTCACCTCATTGATAGTTGTTGATGGGCTGTGTGCATTACCATCAACTATATCATTATCGGTGGGCTGTGTGCGTTATCACCTGATAAACTATTAATTGATGGGTTGTGTGCTATACCATCAATTATATTGCCATAGGTGGGCTGTGTGCATTACCACCTGATACATTAGAAATCAATGGGCTGTGTGCGATACCATCGCTTATAAATGATTGGTGAGCTAAGTGCGAAATCACCATGAGTATTTATGAATGGTGGGCTGTGTGCGATACCACCCCATTGGAGATTCAATCGTGGAATAAGTGTGAAACCACTAAAATATTAGTAGTATGAGTGATTTATCTAGATGGTTGATGTGTTGTTTCATATGATTAAATGGTGATCAGTGCAGGAATGAATGTTATTTAGCACGAGCAGTTGGCTCGTGATAGGGTAATAGTGTGGTAAAATATTGAATGAGTAAGTTTCAACAATGGTTGAGTAAGTAACCATGAGCTCACGAGGAAATCTTATTATAATAACTTGTAGTCATGTATATTCAATGGATATCAGTGTTTGTCAGTTTATGCAGATGAACTTACTAAGCATTATTGCTTACTCTTCTTCTTTCCCCATCTCTTATAGGTTTTTTTAGCTAGCTCGGATTGGAGATTACCGGAGATGTTTTCACACTATCGAACAGACCCTTGGTATGAGGTATCAAGTCCTATTGAGTCATGGCATGTATAGGGCTAGAATTTAAGGTTGATTGAGTTGTTGTTAGTTTGCTTAATTGTGTTGGCCTAAGAGGGTTTATAGTTTAAATGTGTATGGCCATTGAGGATAGCTTAAGTTATTGTAATTGTATGGGAGGAAAACCTTATTTTTATGAATCAAATGTATAAATTCATGTATTTTAGTTGGTGATATGAGTACCCATTGAATTAGTATATGTATGTTGCAATTAAGAGTGGTAGAAGGCTTGGTAGATAGCCTCTAAGTGCCCACATGGTTAGACACAAGGGCGTGTGTCTAGGCCATGCATACCCTGCACCTTATTATTATTGGAAAGAATAGACCACGGGTGAGTCCCACGGCCGTGTGCATGATCCATGTAAGACACACAGTTTGAGCATGGGCGTGTCAGGGTCGAGTCAGTAGCTCCCCACAGGCATTGGACATAGGGGTGCCTTAGAGGTACACGGGTATGCCCCTGGACTATCACGGACATGTACCTTGGCCGTGGAGCATTTGACAGAATACTCAAGTTTTAAGCACGGTTTGGGGACATAGGCGTGTATATGTCTACACACGGGCGTGTCTCAACATGCATGGGCATGTGAACCCAGAATAAAAGAGATAAAAAAATTAAGAATAGAAAAAGCTCTGTGATAGTCTCGAGAGCCCTCGAGAATATGAGTGAGACTTCGTGAGTCGAAAACAAAGTTGTAAAGGTGGCTTAAGTTAGTAGTCACAATAAGCCTAAGTGGCATCATGAGGTTTTAGTACGGTAACGCCTCGGGTATGGTTCTGGTGTAGAACCCGGGCAAGGGGTGTTACACTTAGTGGTATCAGAGCTATGGTTTAGTCAATTCTAGGACTAACCTAGCGAGAGTAAAAGTCTAGCTATACATGCCATATGTGGACCGTGATAGTGTGATGTCTCCCGGCTCTAACAACATTATTTTGTTAAGACAGTGATGATTCCAACCGAGCTAATTTCAGTAAGTTGCATGATTTCCAAGTTTCATGAACATTTTGTTGAACTGCTTGTGATGTTGCTATGTGCACATTATTTCTACGAAAATGTTCAATGATCTGATAAACAAAAAAAAATCAATGAGATTAAGTATGAGTAAGTCCCGATTGAAGATGAATTTTTCAGGATACTTGATCTACCACTTGAGATAAGAAAGTCTGTTTAAGGCCAAGCCAAGGCATGGCATTGGAAATTGAGCAAGTTATCATGTAAGTCCAAGGTAAGCTTGGCATTGATTAAAGAAGAGATACTCCATGTAAGACCATATCTAGGATATGGCTTTGGCATCGAGTTATGTGGGACGAGACTTGGTATCCTCGATTATTCATAGTAATTCATTGGGAAAAAGAGTAAAGCTTAAATGAGATAGCAAGAAAGGTAGTAGTAAAGTTGATATTATGCCATGCTAGTTAAGGCTGACTAACAAGTATAATTCATGTTATGAATTGTGATGCTGAGATTATGTTTATTATAGTAAAGCATACTGATCTTTTTGATCAAGTGTTACAGGTACCTTGTTTACCTCACAGACATGAGAATAGCAAGCACCATGATGTATGTGAGACGCAGTAAGAGCAAGAAACCACCCATATTGTGGTATGAGAGCTAAAACTAAGAAGTTTGATTAAGTAGAATGCAGGAGATGAGTACGATCCTTCAACAATGAAAAGATGAATAAGGCCATGGTTGGACCATGGCAATGAGAGAGCCAGTGTAAGACCACGTTTGGGACATGGCATCGGCGTTGATATGTGTGCTAGTGTAAGACCATGCCTGGGACATGGCATCAGCTATATTATGAGGACCAGTGTAAGACAATGTCTGGGACATGGCATCGGCCGTATTATGAGTGCCAGTATAAGACTGTGTTTGGAACATGGTATCGGCATTAAGACAAGAGCTGGTGTAAGACCATATCTGGGATATGGCATCAGCATTGACTTGAGTTCCATATAAGACCATATCAGGGATATGTCATTGGTATTGATATGAGATTTCGTGTAAGACCATAGCGAGGCTATGGCATTGTGATGACATGCAAAGTAATAGCTGGGCTATGAGGATAAGATACGAGTAAGACCATAGTTGGACTATGGTAATCAAGTAAACGACGTACTCAATTCCATAAGACATCCTTTAACTAATAAGTGACGGTAAGAAAAAGTAGAATTAAATGTTGAGTACTCAAGTAGATAGTAATGTAGAACTTGAGTAAGTGAATACATTATTCTAATGTATTTGTGATAGAAACAATTGTAGTGTGTTAAATGTGAAAACTCACTTGAGATGAGTTGTATGACTATGATGATATTTTATTAATGATGAATCGTAAATCATATACATGTACTCACGAGAGTCAAGTTAAGAGGCTCTGTAACCTCACCCTCCTTACCACCACTGAATTATGATGAGATGTTATGAGAGTCAAATTGAGTAAATTTGTATGTGATTAATGCAGCAATCGTGTTAGCATTTTGAAAATGCTTTGTATCACGTTTATACATGATACTTTACTAGGTAGAGTAAATGTTGTTGAACAAGAAGTTGGAGTCCTAGGTGACTATGCTAAAAAGGGCTACCATTTAGATAAGAAATAGATAAAGTCCTGTATAAGATTATGTTCGAGGCATGGCATCGGCACCAAGTTATGATTCCATATAAGACCATATCTAGAAAATGGCTTCGAAAATGGATATGAGAATCGTATAAGACCATATTTAGAATATTGCATCGATACTTGATGTAGAAGCCCAAATAAAGCCTTATCCGGGATATGGCATTGGCATTTATGGGTGAGAACATATAAGACCACCCTGGGGATGTGGCATTGCTTTCGTACCTATATGAACGACGATGAATATGCATCTATGATTATCCCTTGTGATTAATGGGACACATAGATGAGTCTTGGGGTAAAAATGAAAATTTTACTAAAGCCATGTGAATGGGTAAAAATAGGCATTTGTGAACGAGTCATGAAGAAAAGAGTACGATGTGTGGCACGGTAGGTGCTTAATAAAGGCAATTGTAAGAAAGTATGTCCGAATGCTTTAACAATTGTATTGATTATACAATGTTATGAATAAGTTAGCCTGGGCTATTGACTCAAGTGAGTAGGAAGCCTGAGGTGTATGTTTATCGAAATCTTCTTAAATTGATATTCTTTTGTCTCCTCGTAACCTCATTTGGGTATTTTGAGGAAAAAGTTCATGGTGATTCTAGCATGAGAAGTGGAATCCCAAGTTTCATGTTGTACAATGGGTTTTCGAATATGCTAAATGGAGTCAATAAATTCGATTAAGATGTCCTTAATGTTGTAAGGTACGATGCTAGTAAAAGTTTTAGATTAGCACAGCAAAAGAAACTCAAATGAGAGTATGCTAGAAAATGTTCTCTGTGTGGAGAAAAGAGTAGATTATTGTAGTGAGATATGATTCAAGTTCTGTGTATGTTCACACATGAGTCAGTAAAGAGAATAATTTCTGTGTATTTGTGAGTAGGAAGCATATAACAGAGATATGCTCGTCGAAACATTTAAACCATGATGGTTGAGTTGAGGCTATAGAATGAATTATTGATTGAAAATTTTAGTAATGAGTTCAGTCTGTATTGAGAAAAATAGTTGCCAGATTGGTAATCATGAGACGATCTTTTTCGTATTTGTATGAAAATTGTATGTGTTGTGATGATCTATTGGAAAATCGATGAGTATTTTCTTGAATTTTCTTGAGTAAGAACATCTTATGATACTGAGATAGTGGAAACGATTTGAGCCATTACCATAGTGGGTATAGTTGTTATTATACTTTCCAGATAGTAGACCTAGTATGGGTGTTGAGTGAAAGATCCAAGTTAAGCCAAGCGAGTTGGTTACTCTGTGAATCTTAGTTGATAATAACTTAATTTCAGTGAGATTAATGTCAAGAACGAGTTTTCTTTTCAGAATAGAAGAGTTCTAATTTAGTGGATCATTGAGTATATGCCCGGGAGAAATAAGTACCTAGGTCGCAGGTGGTGCTTCGACCTTATGTATGATAGCTTAAAGATTGTTGTCAGAGAAAACTTGTGGATAAGTGAATTTGTGATTTTGAAGAATTTATGGAAATGTTTTAAGAATGTTGGTAGTAAATCCCCCTGATAAGATTTTCGGGGACGAAAATCCCTAAGGGGGAGAGAATTGTAACAGCCCGATTTAGGGGTTAGTTGGAACAGTGATCTCGGAATCACTACTTCGAGGTTAGAGAAAATTATTTTCATGTTATTCTATGTGTTAAAACATGTTTATAAGGATGTATGGAAATTTTGCTGCCTTAATTTTAGCAATTTCTAGCTAAATTGTAAAAAAGGACTAAATTGCATAAAGTGCAAAAGTCCTATTTTAATTGCTAAAAGTGCCAAATAGCTATAGAATGTGAGTTGGAGGTCTTTAAAGTGCAATTATGTCTTCCTATAAGTGATGGACGGTCAAGGGGACAATAAATTTGAAATTAGACAAGGGTTGGTGACATTAATTGACTAAAGGAATAAAATAAGGGAAAAATAAAGAAAAGAAAGCTATCATCTTTTCTCCATCTTCTCTCCACCGAAAATGGGCAGCAACAAGGGGGTTTTTGAAGCTTAAAATTTCAGCAACTCATCTCCTCTTCAAGTAAGTGATTTTGATGGCTTTAGTTGATAATTTTTGTACTTTTGGAGTCCCCAAAGCTTAAGCTAGCTAATGAGGGGACTAATTTGCAATATGGTTAAGATTCTAGGGACTTTCCATGAAAGAGTATATGTTGGTTGCTGAGTTTTTATGGAAGAAAATGAATGTCAAAGTGATGAGAAACAACTTTTGTGAAAGGTGTTGTTATGAAAACACCTAATTTGGGCTAAAATGAAAAAGTTATAATTTGTTCATTAAGGCATGAAATAGAGGAAATTGTGAATAGTTATAATATGATTAAATGTTCATCTATGGTTTCTTAACAAGAAAATGTGATAAAAATTTATTTACAAGCCTAGGGGCAAAATCATAATTTTGCCAAAGTGTAGGGGTAAAATGGTCATTTTTGCCTAAAGTGTGTATTATGGTATTTTATGATTTATAAATCAATAAATCAATAAATTTCATTGTTCTAGATCAAAGAACACAAGTTTCGGAACTAGAACGGATGAAAAAAGAAATGTGGGCTAATAGTCCCTTTCGGCTATTTCGACAACGAGGTAAGTTCATGTGCGATTGTTGAGACTATGTATGAGATAATTTATTATTCCAATGTTGTATGGAAAGTAGATTTACACTGTGAATGTATGAAACATCCTTGATGAGATGTCAAAAGAATTGACTTTAAGAGTAATGGAAAATGTATATAGAATGTTATGATGATGGTTCAAGCCTCGAGTAAGACCATATTAGAATATGGTCTTGGTGTAGGAGTTCGTATAAGACCATGACAAGGACATGTCATCGATATGTTAATATTTGAAAGACCCTATTAGGGGTATGATGTCGATGAGAATTATGTGTATGAGACTCAAGAGAGTTATTTAACAATTTGAATGTAGGTGGTTGTACCACGAGAAGTACAAGTTAGTGTTAGAACTGAATTGAGATGAATTCAATATATGATGAACCCCTAGTGGGATATGTGTTATTAATGCACCTTAGTTGCATGAGATAGATTTATTATTTTACTGCGTGAATGCGAATGAGTATCGTAGAATGTCAAGTAAGAATGATAGTAAGCAAGGATGTTCTTGGATGAACAATTGAATTAGAGAAATGTATGAGGGTAAATATTTGCGAATGTATAGTAATGGTGAGCTTGTGCAAATGCACCTCATTGATAGTTGTTGATGGGTTGTGTGCGTTACTGTCAACTATATCATTATCGGTGGGCTGTATACGTTACCACTTGATAAACTATTGATTGATGGGCTGTGTGCGATACCATAAATTATATTGCCATAGGTGGGCTGTATGTGTTACTGATAAACCATAAAAGTAACATATTTTAATCCCACATTTAGTATGCTTTTTGATGATTTAGCCTTTGATTTATATAAAAGGTGCTCTTAATCCTTTCTTTTCATGTCTTATACTCAGGAAAGCACCTAAGGATAAAAAGAACGTAAAACGAGCCTAAAACGGACTTAATTGGGCCAACCCAAGAATTCGACATGGCCTGGCCTAAAGCCCACACGACCGTGCCTTACTAATTACCTAGAGCACGGCCTCAACTCCTTCACACACAGATGTGCATCATCCATTTACCACATACAGACATGCCTGGTGATTTACATGGTCGTACCCAAAACGATAGAATCAAGGCACAACCCAACTCCGAATTGCACGGGCGTGTGCCATGGGCGTGCCCCAATTGACAGACTCCAAGCACGGCCTGAACCCCGATTCACACGGTCATGCCTCAATCAATAGAATAGAGACACGGCCTAGAAGGTGACTTACATGGGCGTGCCCTGGCCATGCCCCTGCCACGAGAATGAGCAATTTCACTCAGAAGTGGATGCTTGAAGCCAAAGAAACATGCTCCTAAGTCTACTTAAACACCCTAATAGTAATTCTACTTGAAAGAGGTACTTCAGAGCCAAGTAAAGCATCTCAAAAGCCTATATAAACAAACCAAGGTAGGTATTCATGGGGGAAACTACTTTTGGTAGAGGCTTTTGCCGAAGCTTTCATCTTTTAGGGAATCACTTGAAGGTAGCCAGTTGATCCATCCCAAGAAGCTAGAACACTATTCAAGATAGAGGATCTCTCCTTCAATTCCTTCAGGGGGTTTTAGGGATTTCTTATGTTTTTTTTTTATCTTTTCTCTTGAGATGTTTTCTTATTTAGTTATGAACTAAACCCTTCATATACCTGAAGGGGATGAAACCTATGATGGATTTTGTAATTTGATTTCTAAATTATATGATAAGTACTTAGTTTTTTCTTAATTATGTTGCTTAATTTAATCTGACGTGCTTAGGTGGAGGAGGAATAGACCCTACCTAAGAGTAGATCTAGCATAATTGAGTGGAGTTGATCGAGCGCCTAGAGATAGGGTTACGAGATTTTGTCGGATTAGGGTGAAACCTAATATGGGAATCCATTGATCAATTTACTGCTTCCTTAGGGGGTTATTATAAGAGAACGAGAGTTCCACTAATTAACCTAAGGTTAGACGTTATTCGCCTCGAGAGAGGGTTTAATATAGGTTAGGGAGTCTCACGAATCAAACTGAGTAAAAAAATCATATGGTTTGGGAAATAAATAATAAAAGAAGTCATAGGTGGATTCTTCCTGAAGGTATCGTCTTCATCAACTGAGTTTTCCTAAAGTCTTTCTCTGATTCATTCTTTTGTCTTTGCATTTAGTTTAAGTATTTCATTAGTTTTAATAAATCAATCACTCCATATTTCGGGTTAAATAATAGAAAGAAAGTGAGTAGTAGTACTTTTAGGTTCCCTTGGGTTCGATAAGATATTCTTGCCTAAACTATACTACTGTTCTATAGGTGCACTTGCCTCTGTCGTTGTCATAGTTAGTCTACAAGTTCGATCATTCTTTATAAATATTAAAACTCGACTGTTTGACACGATCATGTTTTTGGCGTTGTTGCCGGGGAACACTAAAATATTAAGAAAGCTCTATTTCTATTACTTTAGCCATAATTTTATTATTTCGCAATTTATTTTTATTTTTGTTTAAGTTAAATTTTTATTTATATTAAAAATTTTTCTTCTCCTAGCAGGTACCTCTAGTTTATGACTAGAAGAAACCCGAGAGGACCCTTAGCATACAAAAGTGACATTGAAGCTACCACTCAAAGAAATCGTTGAGAAATTAAACGAGCTCTAGACTACCAAAGAGAAGAACAACAAGAAAGATCCAATCCTACTGAAGGGATGGACGAAAACAATCCACCAAATGTGCAAGAACAGAATGCTCCGTGCACTAGGTATGATTATGCTAAACCTAATTTGACAGGGGTAGAATCTAGTATTGTCTGGCCTACTATAGCTGCTAATAATTTTGAATTAAAGCCTAACACAATACAAATGATTCAACAGTTTGTTCAATTTGATGGTTTGCAGGATGAAGATCCAAATACTCATATATCTAATTTTTTTGAATTCTGTGATACCTTCAAAATAAATAGTGTTCCTGACGATGCCATACGTCTTCGGTTATTTCCTTTTTCATTAAGGAATAAAGCAAAGCAGTGGTTGAACTCGTTACCACGAGGGTCAATCACCACATGGGATCAAATGACCGAAAAATTTCTTTTAAAATATTTTCCACCAGCCAAAACGGCCAAATTTAGGAATGACATGTCTTCTTTTATGCAGAATGATGCAGAAACATTATATGATGCATGGGAAAGATACAAGGATCTCCTAAGGAGATGCCCACACCACGGATTACCTTTGTGGCTTCAAGTCCAAACTTTTTACAACGGTGTGAATTCTTCAACTAGGCAAATAATTGATTCATCAGCTGGTGGAACTTTGAATAACAAAAATCCTGAAGTGGCTTACGATTTTATTGAGGAGATTTCATTGAACAGATATCAATGGCAAATTACAAGAGCCAAACCGACAAAATCAGTCGGAGTTTTTAACATAGACACAGTGACAATGCTGTCAACGCAGGTGGAGTTAATGAATAAAAAGCTTGATAACTTATGTTCTTCGCAGGTACATCCAGTCAAGGAATGCGAAGCGAGTTAGAATGTGGCGAATTCGGAGTACCCACCCTACCAACCGGACGCAGACAACGAGCAGACAAACTATATAGGTAACAATTTCAGATCTAATAATAATCCTTATAGTAACACTTATAATGCAGGTTGGAGGAACCACCCAAATTTTTCGTGGGGAGGACAAGGAAATCAAGGAAATCAAAGGCAGCAACCTCCTCTAATTTACCAAAATCAGCCCTATCCACAGGAAAAGACATCAAACCTTGAAGAGATGCTGACAAAATTCATGACAGCTACAGATTCTCGTCTCCAAAAGACTGAAGCAACACTTGATGAACAACAAAAATCGATCAAAGGGATCGAGAATCAAGTTGGAGAACTTTCTAGGTCAGTGGGACATCTTACAAAGCTGATTTCTGAATGCCAACAGGGATGTCTACCAAGCAACACAGAAATAAATCCAAAAGAATAGATCCAAGCCATCACATCTCAAGAGGATACAAAGGTAGACAATCCTACATCAGCACAAGAAACTAGGGAAGAAAAAGGTAAAACAAAGGTAGCTTACTAAAAGCCAAAACAAGTAATCAAAGAGTACCAACCTCACATACCTTATCCCGAAGCATTGAAAAAGGATGATTTTGAAGAACAATTCGGTAAGTTTCTAAAACTTTTAAAGAAATTACATATTAACTTACCTCTTCTTGAAGCTCTTTTTTAGATGCCAGTCTCAAGGAAATTCTTAAGACAGCTCTTAACGAACAAACGCAAAATAGATGAAGAGCACCATGTGGAATTGAATGCAACATGCTCAGCAATACTACAGAATAGACTACCACAGAAACTAAAAGATCCAGGGAGTTTTACGATTCCATGTTTAATTGGTAGTTTAACTATTGATAATGCGTTAGCCGATCTATGGGCAAGTATAAATGTCATGCCTTATACATTGTTTAAATGATTAGGTCTAAGGAAGCCCAAACAAACTAGGATGAGTATTCAACTAGCTGATAAAATTGTTAGAATTCCTAAGGGCATTATTGAAGATGTGCTTGTAAAAAACGATAAATTTGTTTTCCCAGTAGATTTTGTTGTTTTAGACATGGATGAGGATAATTCAATCCCGTTAATTTTAGGAAGACCCTTTCTAGCAACTACTAGAACTAAAATTGATGTTGCCACAGGTGAACTCATACTTCGTGTAGGAGATGAATCTATTAAGCTTGGAGCTCTTGACTCGGCCAGAACAACAAATGATGAAGGCAAGAAAGTCACTTCAATAGATAATCAAATTGTTCAACTTTTATTGTTGGAAACACCACATAAAGACAAACCTGAGCCGACTCATAAGTCCCAAAACAACAAAGAAGAATCCTACAAGGGACAAGACCTTAGGCTTGATAAGTTTGAAGAGCAGAAGATACACACCAAAGAAAAGTTGGATCCACATGATGTAAAACCAAAGGAACCACCAGAAGAGCTCATGGGGACATCAAATCACTTTAAAATAGGAGACCAGGTGCTGTTAGACAAAGCTGATGCTCACATCACTTCAACAGACATGAAGAAAAAGGGAGAAATACTCCTTCAGGTACACGATATTTTCCCACACGAAATAATCGAGGTAAGCAATCCAATATTTGGCTAAACTTTGTCACGAAAATAAAACTGTCAGCAAGAGGGAAAATATCCAAACCTTTAAACCTCCCTAAAATTTTCAAGGTCAACGGCAGTCTAGCTTAAGAATATAAACGAGCGCTTCTCAAGAGGCAACCCGAGCACTAACACTATTTACTTTCAAATTTATTTTCTTTTCTTTCCTTCTTTCTTTTCTCAACATTTAAACTAACACAAAAATGCATATTTCCAGGCCACACGGCCTTACACACGGCTGTGCCCGTGGCTGTGTGGACCACCGAATCCACCACACTGATCGAGTAGAGCCGTGCAAGTTAGTTCACCCACAACCCCAACGTTATGGATCCAACCACCCACAACACGGGCACCGATAAAATAGCACGACCGTGCCTCACGACCGTGCTAAGATACTGACTTATTGAACACGGGCAAACCACGCCCGTGCATTCCATCTGTGCTCACATCCTAGCCTTTTTTGTCACGAAAATAAAACTGTCAGCAAGAGGGAAAATATTCAAACCTTTAAACCTCCCTAAAATTTTCAAAGTCAAGGGTAGTCTAGCTTAAGAATATAAACGAGCGCTTCTTGGGAGGCAACCCGAGCACTAACACTATTTACTTTCAAATTTATTTTCTTTTCTTTCCTTCTTTCTTTTCTCAACATTTAAACTAACACAAAAATGTAGATTTCCAGGCCACACGGCCTTACACACGGCCGTGCCCATGGCCGTGTGACCACCGGAACCACCACACTGACCGAGCAGAGTCATGCAAGTCAGTCCACCCACCCCCCAACGTCACGGATCCAACCACCCACAACACGGGCACCGACAAAATAGCACGGCCATGCCTCAGGACTGTGCTAAGATACTGACTTATTGAGCACGGGCAAACCACGCCCGTGCATTCCAACTGTGCTCACATCCTAGCCTTTTAGGAACAGGCGTGCCAATCAACAAAACGGGTGTGGAAGAACAACACACTCCACAACACGGCCGTGCGATATAGCCGTGTGAATCGACACACCCTCGGTACACGGGCGTAGGAACGTGCCAGATTTGAAATCTTATTTGAATCCCCACAACCCTTCCCCTTTTTCCCATCTTCTTTCTTCCTTCTCTTTTCTTTCAATTTTTTCTTCCTGTTCATAGAAAAGGTCCAAGACTCTTGAGCAACACAAAGATCATGCCGAAGAAACGTAAGCATCATCTCCTCGGAGGAGGCCTCAACATGAGTTCATGCCGGAAGCTTCACTTAATTGACATGCCAAGGGGCTCCGAAACCTTTTCGGTTCTATTTCTCTTTTTTCTTCTCCTTTATTTTCCTTATCTATACTTCTTTTCTACTTAATTTAATTTATTTTATATTAGTTTCTTGGTTTTAGGTTCTAAAGGCTGCTAGGGAATCACGCCACTTCCACCATCACCAACACTCCGCATCCTTAGAAATCAAACCCACCTTACGAACCATCTGCTAATAATGACTCCTTAGTCCATTAGTCTTTTCTTTAAATTTTAGTTTTCTTCTTAGTCTCCTTCTTTTTATTTCCTTGATCTTTAATTATACTATTAGTATATTATTATTTCTCTAGATCTCTTGGCTATATCTTCACAGGCTACCCAATTTCATCATCTAGCAAATTGCTTTTCAGTAGCCACACCATCAGGCCCATAGAAAACACCATCACCGCCACCAAAGACGCCAGGGATCATCCAGATTTCAGGGAGTATTACTTTCCCCACTTATCTTCTTGATTTGGCATCTAATTATCATTATCTATCTTTGTACATTGAGGGCAATGTACATCTTAAGTGTGGGGGTAATAGTGCCTAACTTTTTGCATAATTCTCAAAATCCTGAATTTAGTCTCAATCTTAAGTATTTTTCTCATATTATTAATTAGGGTGAAATTTCTAACGAATTATGATTTTTATTGATATGTTTTAGAGTAAGTCATAGTTAATTGTGCATTGATGATTAAATCTGAAGGATACTAGAGAATCGAGCATGATAAGTCTACTTTCTAAAAATTAAAAATTAATAGGTCGTTGAACTGAATTTGAGTATTAATTTGAAGTTTGAAATTTATAGGGATTGAGGTCAAAAACACCCATAATTTTTGTGAGATTTTGAGCCTTATAGAGCATATATTCTTTTTCATGCTCACTTTATTGATTATGGGTGTGTCAACTTTGAACTGCTATTCTAGAACTTGGCTCATTTATACATGTCGAGACCACACTTTTGATTGGATATACTGAGATGATAAAGGCACCTAGGTTTTAACCCATTCACACCACTAAAAAGCCTACCCATATAATTAACCCCTAGTGAACCCATTTGATCATAACAACCCTTTTTATTGAATTACCCGTTTGTTTTTAACCCAAAACCCTTTGTATTTTTTATCAACGTTCTTTTGACTATCCTTTAATCGAGGTTTGATTTGATTAAATTACCGAATTATATTAGTTCAGTAGTTACATTTATTATTTATGATGTAATATTCAAAAAATAATAATTTTAAGTTTATTCAATATTAGTAGTATATAAAAGAGCTTGAAGTATTTAAACTCCAATTATTGAAGAAAAAGCTCGTATTCAAGTATTATCAATTGAAAATACTCTTTATTATAGAGCAATTATCAATAGTGGTATTATTAGTTTTCATTCGAAGTAAATATTCATATTTAGTTCAGTATTTCTAGTTAGGAATTTGTCAAGTTAGTCTCGATTCTAACCTTCTAATTCAACCTTTATCCACACCTTTTAACCCTAGCCCCGTTACAACCCTGATTAAAGACCTCTTGATTTGTGTATCATCTCATATATAGTGGTGGAGATTTGATTTTCAGGCAAGCCTATGGGATTAAGTTTTCAGGTTTGACTTATGAGTGCTTATTCTTGAACCTTAAACACTTCGAGTGATTTGAGTGAATCTTTTGTGAGGATGTCAATCCTTGTCGGTTTTGAATTAAAGATAATTACTTAGATAAGGGGAGACACCTATGTTTTCGTACTTGTAACACCCCAAACCCGGCCTATACGTCGTGACCGGATCTGGTATGCTATGAGTTGAATGTTGAAACTTTGCGTTGATGGGTTTTGAAAATCTCAGCTTATTTTAACCGATTAATCATTATTTGTGACATTTTGAAGAAACTTTAACATTTGCGTTGAACATGCTTTAAAAACCCATTTTCATTTCACTTTATAATTAAGACTTTGAAAACATAAGTTTGTAAGATGTAATATAAAAAAAAATATAAATCGATAACCTAAGTTATGGAGGCCTTATTACAAAAATAATCCCAAAATTTAAACTTAAAGAAAAAAAATTGAAAATAGTCTATAAAGATAAAAGACTTGATAGCCCCTCGAGTCTGCCTCGACTCCCATGTCTACGATCTACTCCTCATCTGAAAAGTTGGGAAAAATAAAAGGGTGAGTCACCAAGACTCAGTGTGCAAATCCCGAAAAACACATAAAAGCCTTGGGCCCACAAATACATTATGGGCCTTGGGCCATACACAATGGCAACATAATATATTTACATGCAATATGGTCCATCCCAAACCTAAGAGTCCATCCTCTACACACTCCCATTCCAACCATCACACCGTGGGGATTTCTACAATCAACTCTCCATCCACTACACACCATATGCAAAGCTGTGCTGCCTGTCATAAAGACCGATCACTATGTGACCTATGTGGCAAAGCTACCGAAAATATGCGACTTGCTCCCCTTAATCATATCAATCCCATCCCATGCATACATACATGCATGAATCAGAACATTAAACTATCTAAACAGATCACATACTTTCACATACTTCGATACACATAGAGAAGTTTCTATGATTACGTACCTGGCATCCATTGCCTACCCTTTCTGGCTAATACGACTATTCATACAGCCTCATTTTCTGGCTTTTAGCCCATAACATACATATAATACTGATAACATGATTATTTTGCATGATTTCTTGTATTTAATTCGGTGTTTTTCTGAAATTAATCCCTGCTAATTTGCATTTTTATGATTTAATTCTTGTTAGGGACGCAATTGATCTAAACATCTTTGAAAAGGGCTAAATTGAAAGAAAATCATGGAAATTGGGCCAAATTAAAAAGATGGAGGAAGCCAAGGACTCATCAAGCAATTTGACTTTGTAAAAAGCCAAGAATAGAAAATTCTATATTTAGTTTTTTTATTTTTTTATTTTTATTTTTTATTTTAAGATTTTATATTAATTTAGTTAAGCCTATTTTAGTAAATCCATTAGTATAAATAGGGGTTAAATGTAATTGGAAAATCAATCAATCAATTCTCTCTTTTCTTATTCCTATTTGGAGTTGTTTTTCTCTCTTTTCCTATTGCAAATTAGAATAGGATTTCTTTTATTTTCTTTCAAGCCAACGTCCATATTCTGCCAATCCCAATCCATTTTTTGTTTTTTTTCCAAAATTGGTTTAATTACCTTCCAAGTCCTCCTTCCTTCCTAAAATTCCATCATCCTTTACAAAAACCCAAACACTTTCCATCACCTTTAAGCATGAGTAAAATCATGCCACACTAAACCCCTTTCAGCCTTAAGCCGGTATTAACCCCGTCAAAAACCCGTGAGTTACGAACCCAAGCTATTCAACTCTCAATTTTCGATACTTATTATTTCTCCGAATTAAGAGTATGACTTCGTTAGCTCATAAAGTCAAGTTGTACTAAGTCAAAAAAGACGTCGTTTGAGTTAGCACAACTAGACGTATAGTTGGAATTCCGAAAGGATCGATTGTCTAATTGGTCTTCCGTGAACATATTGGCGTGCCAAGTGGGGATTCTTTGTTTGGTTCCGTCAAGGAAATAGTGTAGGATTTAAATGTCCCAACGTTTGAGGGCATTGGTTCGAGCTAGGCTCTTCTAGAACGCAAAGCTGTCGGAGTTCTAAACCACGAACGTTTCGTAGGTTGTTCGATCGGTAAGGGTTAGTTATAGGACATTCCATAGCTAATTTACACAAGGAAGAGTTGGTTCCCGAGGCGTCCTTGTAGCTATAACTAGCATATCGGAAAAGACGAGTTCATCTAATTTCGAGGATCGGGTCAAAGACGAAAAAACCCGTGCTTGAGGCTGAGCTAAGTTTTATCGATTTCTTTTCATACTATTTCAATTTATTTTTTTATTTAAACTGTTGCTTTTTACATTTTTATTTTCTGTGTCTGTTTCAGGTTTAACATTTTACTCCCCCCAACGTCGCGGGCACAACAATTGCCCAGACACTAACCTAGTCAAGAGATAGACAATTTTTCAGTAAAACCAGTCTCTGTGGGATCGACCCTACTCCCTATACTACTAAAATTTGCAACTAGGTGTAGGTTTATATTGGTGGAATCGACAGCCATCAGTTTTGGCGCCGTTGCCGGGGACTGGCAACACTTACGACTGTTTAATCGTCTTCATGACTAGGTCTTCATCAGAAGATCTCGAATACGACCTAGAGATCGAGAAATCAGCGCGAGCGCGACGGAAAGAGACAGAAGCTCTCAAATGCGCAACTAAAGTAGAAGTTGAACTAGGGCAAGGGATCCTAGAATTCGACGTTGAAAAGTTGAGCGAAGCAATTCGTGCAGAGGCAATTCGATGTGTGAAACAAGTCAAAGTGGTTGGAACTGAGACCGAACCACTTCCTGAAACAAAAGAAGAAAAAGGAAACCTCGGTGAACCAGTAAGGATGGCGAACCAAACCATTCGTCAACTAGCCGCTGCTCCCAACTAGCAAACACCATTATGCATCAATTATCCAACCGGAGGAACCCCGTTTGAGCTGAAATCAGGCTTGATTCACCTTTTGCCCACCTTTCGAGGCCTGAAGAATGAAAATTCGCATACCCACTTGAGAGAATTCCACATGGTGCGCTCAAGCATGAAATCATGAGGAGTACCAAGATGAAATCAAACTTGGGCCTTTCCTTTTCTTTAGTTGATCTGAGAAAAGAATGGTTATTTTACTTACCTCCGGTTCTATCTGGCAATGGGATGACTTATCTCGTGTTTTTCTTGACAGGTTCTTCCCAGCTTCACGAGCAGCCGAACTTCGAAGGGACATAGTGGGAATTCACCAAATAGAGAATGAATCACTCTACGACTATTGGGAGCGGTACAAAAAACTATGTGCAAGTTGTTCTCAACACGGGTTGACCGAACAGTCACTCCTTTAGTATTTCTATGAGGGATTGCTCCCTATGGAAATGAAAATGATCGATGCTGCTAGTGGAGGGGCACTTGTCAATATGACTCCTCAAAGGGAGAGAAAACTGATATCCACCATGGCGGCAAATTCGCAACAATATCGGTCGAATTTGGAACCCACAAGACGGGTTCACGGGGTAAACGTTTCAACTTTAGAAGATAAATTGGATAAGCTTACCAATATTGTTCAATCTTTGCTTACAGATAAGAAGAATCCAACTCAATTGTGTGGAATTTGTTCTACATCCGAACATCCGACGGATTCGTGCCCAATCCTTAACGACAATTCGATGGCACATGTTGATCTTTGTCGGAGGTTTTCAGGACCTCCTCAAAGGCGTTATGATCCTTTCTCCAACACCTACAATCCTGGGTGGAAGGATCACCCCAACTTGAGTTACGGAGGTAATCCCCGATATAATCAATCGTACCAACCGAGACCTCTGCAACCACCACAACAACAACCCAAGCCGAGCACATCTCTAGAAGCTATTGTAGAAAAACTTGCTGCCGATGCTGCAAAATACCAACAGAGGACAGACACATCAATAAAGGAGTTGACTAATCAGGTTAGTAAACTCTCGCTGGCAATTAATCGTTTACAATCTCAAGGTAAATTACCTTCCCAGACAGAGCCGAATACTCGACAGAATGTAAGCGCGATTACCCTTCGTAGCGGAAAGGTCCTAGAAATTGTGCCAACCAAAAGTCGTGGGCAAGACAAGGAACGAGAAAGGCAAGTGATGGATCCAACAACTAAGCCGGAGTCGAAAATTTAGAACCAATTGTGATGCCACCTCCTTTTCCAGGGAGACTTGCCAAAGATAAGAAAGAGAAGGAGGAAAAAGAAATTTTCGAGACATTCAGGAAGGTGGAGGTAAATATCCTTTTACTCGATACTATCAAACAAATCCCTCGTTATGCAAAATTCCTTAAAGAATTGTGTACTAGCAAGAGAAGGTTGATAGGGAATGAAAGAGTAAATGTAAGAGAAAATGTCTCCGCAGTTCTGCAAAAGAAAGTTCCTCCCAAATACAAGGACCAAGGTATGTTTGTTATTTCTTGTGAGATAGGTAATGTAGGCATTAAGAAAGACATGTGTGATTTAGGGGCTTCCATTAATGTTATGCCTTATTCTACTTATAAGTTGATTAACGCAGGTCCTTTAAAAGAGACAGGAGTAATAATCCAGTTGGCGGACAGGTCAGTCATCTATCCTGAAGGGCTGCTTGAAGACGTCCTTGTTAAAGTTAACGAATTAGTTTTCCCTGCAGATTTCTACATTATTAGTATGGAAGATGATAACTCAACTAATTAAATCGACATTTTGCTTGGAAGACCATTCTTGAGAGTCTTGCGAATGAAAATTGACGTTTGGAGTGGAACACTCACCATGGAATTTGATGGCAAAGTGGTTAGGTTTAATGTTTATGAGGATATGGGACATCCCAATGATCAATTGCAAACTGTGCCTTGCAGGAATGCTGATCTTGATGTTAAGCAAGAGGAATTATCGATAATTCAAAAACCAGTACGTGAAGCTATCATGAAAGCCTCGAAGTTAGAGTTGAAATCATTTCTAGAACGTACAAGTATTTCGACAATGAAAAATGCAAACTTGAACGAAGAAGCTCAAAGACTCCTCAATCCACTAATGATAGGGGAACCCAGGAAGGGCTTCAAAGATAGTGGAAAAACGTCGAAACCTTTTTGCAATGACATCCAAGTGCACAAGATCGAGAAATTAATTCTAAATAAGCCAAACGGATAACATTTAAGGTCGTCGAGCTAACGACGTTAAACAAAAGCGCTTTTTGGGAGGCAACCCAAATTTCTTTTCATTTATTTAATTTCAAGTTTTAGCAGATCTAGGGTGTAAATAAATAAATTTTACTTAATTCAGTAAATTTGATGTTTTCAGGAATCCTTCACCGTCGTAGCACCTATTACCATTGCCATCGCACTACCATCACCGATGCTACTACACCACCGTCGCTGTCTTTCCCCCTCTTTGCTATAAGGTTAAGGTGTGGCAATGGGTATATGCATGTCTAGGATTGGATCTAGGGAGAGCTTGGTACTTAAGCGGTCTTAATGACTCGGCTCCTCTTCTCTGGTATCCTACCTGGTGCATAGTATCTATTCGCTTTAGCCAACGAGGACTCGATAACGGGCCATGTGATCCTCAGTAGGCGGTTCCTACAAAATTGTTACCCCCAACATCGACAAAATCATTGAAGACACACATGGGGAGTACTCTGAACTTTTCATTTTGTTAATTTGAACTGTTGATTTTCTTTTCTTTTCCTATCTAAAATATGCACATGCTTGAGGCCAAGCTTAGAATAAGTAGGGGGGATGAATATATATGAATATAGTAAGTATGCATGGATGGTTGATTGGTTCTTGCTGCATGTTTCTCTTTTGCACATGTTCAATCTTACATTGAATTCATTCAATAGTTTATTTGACATTGAGCCTTTAACTCATACTTAGTCAACTTGGACAACTGGGTAAAATTTTTTGAAATTAAATGCTCAAACATATAGATTAATCGACACTTGTGCTTTAATGTTGATGTATGTAGCTAGATTTTCATGAATTGATTGATTGAAAAAAATATTTACTTGTGCATGAAAAAAAAAAGGAAAATGAAAAAAATGAAAAAAATGAAAATTAAATAAATAAAGGCTCAAGTTATGAGTGAAAGTCTCGAAAATGTGACCGAATTGAGTAACCGGGGTTCTCATCTCGCGTAAAAAGGTTCGAGTGATGAGTCGATGGCTTAATAACATTCCGCTAACAGAGCTCAATAATAAAGATTGCTCGAACTGAGTAACCGAGATAGGGTGCTTGGGTTGTCATCCTAGTTCGCGTAAAAAGGTTTGACCATGTCTAGTTTATTTTTCTAAAAAGTATATTAATAATGCCTTGCAATTTATCGAAATCAAATTCTATTTAATGAAATTATCTAGTTCGCATATATCGAATTTTATGACACTTGTCTTGTTAATTAAACTATATGTTCTGAGCATTTATTAAATTATTTTTGCCTATGTTGTCTACATTGAGTAAGGATGCAGAAAAGAGGCTCGGGTCTTAATAAATTGTGGAATTAATTTTAATGTTTGAACGAGCAACATGCTTGAGGGCAAGCATGAGCTAAGTAGGGGGGATTTGATAACATGATTATTTTGCATGATTTCTTGTATTTAATTGATTGTATTTCAAATTAATCCCGCTAATTTGCATTTTATGATTTAATTCTTGTTAGGGACGCAATTGATCGAAACATCTTTGAAAATGGCTAAATTGAAAGAAAATCATGGAAATTGGGCCAAATTAAAAAGATGGAGGAAGCCAAGGACTCATCAAGCAATTTGACTTTGTAAAAAGCCAGAATAGAAAATTCTATATTTAGTTTTTTTATTTTTAATTTTTATTTTTATTTTAAGATTTTATATTAATTTAGTTAAGTTTATTTTAGTAAATCCATTAGTATAAATAGGGGTTAAATGTAATTGGAAAATCAATCAATCAAATCTCTCTTTTCCATTCCTATTTGGAGTTGTTTTTCTCTCTTTTTCCTATTGCAAATTAGAATAGGATTTCTTTTATTTTCTTTCAAGCCAACGTCCATGTTCTGCCAATCCCAATCCATTTTTTGTGTCTTTTCCAAAATTGGTTTAATTACCTTCCAATTCCCCCTTCCTTCCTAAAATTCCATCATCCTTTACAAAAACCCAAACACTTTCCATCACCTTTAAGCATGATTAAAATCATGCCACACTAAACCCCTTTCAGCCTTAAGCCGGTATTAACCCCATCAAAAACCCGTGAGTAACGAACCCGAGCTATTCAACTCTCAATTTTCGATACTTATTATTTCTCCAAATTAAGAGTATGACTTCGTCAGCCCATAAAGTCAAGTCGTACTAAGTCAAAAAAGACGTCGTTTGAGTTAGCACAACTAGACGTACAGTTGGAATTCCGAAAGGATCGATTGTCTAATTGGTCTTCCATGAACATATTGGCGTGCCAAGTGGGGATTGCTGTTTGGTTCCGTCAAAGGAAATAGTAACCGGATTTAAATGTCCCAACGCTTGAGGGCATTGGTTCGAGCTAGGCTCTTCTAGAGCATAAAGGCCGGAGTTCTAAACCACGAACGTTTAAGTAGGTTGTTCGATCGGTAAGGGTTAGTTATAGGACATTCCATAGCTAATTTACACAAGGAAGAGTTGGTTCCCGAGGTGTCCTTGGTAGCTATAACTAGCTTATCGGAAAAGACGAGTTCATCTAATTTCGAGGATAGGGTCAAAGACAGAAAAACCCGTGCTTGAGGCTGAGCTAAGTTTTATCGATTTCTTTTCATACTATTTCAATTTATTTTTTTATTTAAACTGTTGCTTTTTACGTTTTTATTTTACGTATGCATTTGGGTTTAACATTTTACTCCCCCAACGTCATGGGCACAACAATTGCCCAGACACTAACCTGGTCAAGAGATAGACGATTTTTCAGTAAAACCAGTCTCTGTGGGATGGACCCTACTCCTTATACTGCTAAAATTTGCAACTAGGTGTAGGTTTATATTTGTGGAATCGACAGCCATCAAATACTAGTGTGATAGAGATCTACACACCTGATTATCGACAAAACAATACTTTCTATGTCGACACTATCAGAAGTCGATACGACTACTAACTGCCTAAGGTTTTGCTCTGAAGCCAGTCCACAACTCGGAGGCCAATCTCGTACTACTGACACCGAACATTTCTTGAACTTTAGGGCTAGGACTACAGATCCAACCCCTTCCTTCAATTTGCTGACATTCGAGTCCATGAATGACCTTAGCCAGAGGATACTATAATGATTGCTTAACGAGGCATTATGTTCAGGCACAATTAATCTAAAAGAAACCGATTAAACAATATAGGGAGAATTGAACCCTTACCTTGAAATCCCGAAAATAATAATATGGTTCAAACGTTAACGATTTCTGGCTTAGAAACCTAGGCGATTGGATCTCCTTCAAATCTAGGAATGCTGCCCAAAAAGAACACGAGATCAGTGAAAACGTCGAACTATAGATGGCCTAACAACCAACTAGCCATTCAGCTATGGTATCAAAAATCGAAAGAGAAGAAAATAGAACAAAAGAAATCGGCACTTACCTTAACACAGAGAATCCGGCAACTCCTAGGGAATTTCGGCTTTTGAGAAGATCAGAAAGAAAAGACGATCTCAAGACATCTATGAAGATTCAGCTTTGATGAAGAAATCGTCAAAGAGAAAAGAATAGACAAGGGTATTCGGCTATGGAGATGAAAATAGAGAAAACAATGGAATTTTGGCTTTTGCATAAAAGTAGAGATGAAAGAATAAGATTAGGGATTTCGGCTTTTGAATAATGTGAGAAGAGAATGGGAATAAAACCCTAATGCCGAAAATAAAAAGATATTCCCCCTACCTAAACACAGAATTTCGGCACCTACTACCTAAAACCCGAAAATGCCCCTTTTTAAAATGTCAAACTAAGCTATTAATCATGGGAAATTTTGGCACCCCTTGGATATACCAAAACCGATTCCTCCTCCCCCTCAGTGTTGGAATTTCGGCCACCACTGACCAGCAGATAATTCTTAAATTTTCTCCCTTATCTTCATCTGATCACTCATCCTCAAGTAGCCTAGATAACACAACCTCTTCCTCCTTTTTATTAGTCACTTTATTAGCCACACTATCCACATCACCCATTCCATTAATCACCTACTTCCAAGCATCCTAGCCGCCCCCAACTCTCCTCTCCTTTAACGCCAAAAACATTTAAAATAAGTGGGTAATACGACTCGAACCTTGGACCTCCTCAGCTGAGGCCACCTCACTACTCCCTAAGTGGCGCCACTTTGCCACTAGGCCACAAGCCCACTTGCGTCTTAAAACACAGATAATATCTTTTAAGCCCTATCCTGACTGGCTTTCCACTAGAATGTCCAAACAGAAAATTCCATTAAGGCCTCAGCCCAATCCCTGAGCCCATTCTGGACCCCTAAAACATTCTATCAAGCATAACAAGCACAACCACACACATTAAACGCATAGGCCCATTAATTCAGGATGTTACAGTTCTACCCCCTTAAAGAAATTTCGGCCTCGAAATTACCTGATCAGAATAGATGTGGGTATTGCTGCCACATCGCTTCTTCGGGCTCCCAAGTAACCTTCTCAGAATCGTGATTCTGCCATAGAACTTTAACCAATGGAATCGTTTTCCTTCGCAACACTTTGACATCACGATCCAAGATTTCCACTGGTTCCTCTTCAATGGATAAATCGGGTCTTACTTCAATTTCTTCCACAGACACCACATGGGATGGATCTGAACGGTAACGTCTTAGCATAGAGACATGAAACACATTGTGAATCTGGCTTAACTCCGAAGGTAGCTCTAGCTGATAGGCTACTGGCCCTACTCATTTCAACACCCGATAAGGTCCGATAAACCTGGGACTTAATTTACCCTTCCGTCCAAATCTCAGCACTTTCTTCCATGGCGACATCTTCAAGAACACCTTGTCACCCACTGGAAACTCTATGTCCTTCCGCTTCAAGTCTGCATAGGACTTCTGTCGGTCTGACGCTTCCATTAGTCGAGCTCAAATTAACTCAACCTTCTCCTTTAGCAACTCATCAGTCTGCTACTTCTCCTTAACCTGACTGACCCAAGAGGGTTTCACTTAAAGTTCAGCCAATAAGCTCCCATCATCGTATAAACTAAGGTGAGCAAATATTGCCCTCAAGTTAGAGATTACTTTACGACTTAAGGCATCCGCCACCACATTAGCTTTACCCGGATGGTACTCGATCGAGCAATCATAATCCATTAACAACTCGATCCACCTCCTCTGTCTTAAATTAAACTCTTTCTGGGTCAAAAGGTATTTTAGGCTTTTATGATCTGTATAAATAACAGATTTCCTCCCGTACAGATAATGTCTCCAAATCTTTAAAGCAAAAACCACCGCCGTCAACTCCAAATCATGGGTGGGATGATTTGCTTCGTGCGGTCTTAACTGCTGAGATGCATACGCAACAACCTTTCCATTTTGCATCAACACGCATCCTAGTCCTGTGTGTGACGCATCACAGTAAAACACAAATTACTTTCCAGCCTTCGGTTGAATCAATACCGGAGCCTCTGTCAAAATCCTTTTCAACTTCTCGAAACTCTCCTGCTGCTTACTAGACCAAGTAAACGAAACTCCTTTCCGTAATAACTTAGTCAATGGTGCCGCAATTGAAGAAAATCCTTCAACAAACCTTCGATAGTACCCGGCCAGACCAAGAAAACTCTAAATTTCTGCCACAAACCTAGGCGGCTTCTAATCCAACATCGCTTCAATTTTTCGAGGGTCAACCCTAATCCCCTTTGCCGACACAACGTGGCCTAGAAAAGTAACTTCACTTAGCCAAAATTCATACTTACTGAATTTGGCATACAACTACTTCTCTCTCAGAATCTGTAAAACCATTCGCAGATGTGAATCATGCTCTTCTTCTGATCTTGAGTAAACCAAGATATCATCTATAAATACCATAACAAACTAATCTAGGTAGGGTTGGAACACTCGGTTCATCAAATCCATAAACACCGCTGGTGCGTTAGTCAACCCAAATGGGATTACCAAAAATTCGTAATGGCCATAATGGGTCCTGAAAGTTGTCTTATGAATATCCGATTCTTTGACCTTAACCTAATGGTATCCTGATCTCAAATCTATCTTTGAGAACACTGATGCCCCTTTCAGTTGATTGAACAAGTCATCAATCCTTGGCAATGGATACTTGTTCTTGATAGTCAACTTGTTCAGCTAGTGGTAGTCAATGCACATACGCATTGATCCATCCTTCTTCTTAACAAATATCACTGGCGCTCCCCAAGGCAACACACTAGGTCGAATAAATCATTTATCCAACAACTCTTATATTTATGCTTTTAACTCTACCAACTCCTTTGGTGCCATCCTATATGGAGCGATAGACACTAGTGCTATTCTCGGAAGAAGATCGATACCAAACTCCACTTCACAATCCGGGGGTAATCCCGGAAGCTCTTCTAGAAAAACATCAAGAAATTCCTTCACCATCCTAATGTCCCCAACAATTAGGTCCTTGGCTTCCAGAGCCCGAACAAACATTAAAACTGCCTCGCATCCTTCTCTCACCATCCTTTCTGCTCTTAGGGCAGTCACTACATTCGACAGACAGTTCCCCCTTTCTCCTATCACCAATAATTCACCACCCTCGGGGGTTTTCAACACCATACGCTTGGCTGCACAATCTAAATTAGCTTGATACTTCACCAGCTAGTCCATGCCTAATATTACGTCGAACTCCCTGAACGGTAATTCCATTAGATATGTCCAGAAAACTATTCCCTGAACTTCTAAGGGTACCTCTAGATAGGGTTTATCTACTACCACAAATTCTCTTAATGTGCTAATTACAGTCATCGCCCTAGGGGTAATCTCAGAATCTAAACTTAAAGTTCTAGACACACTACTAGCAACATATGAATGTGTCGACCCAATGTCAATCAATGCAGTGTAAGGCAAACCAAATATTAAAAACGTACCGGTTATAACATCTGGTGCGTCAGCCTCCTCACGACGTCTGGTAGCATAGACTACCCCCGACTGCCTCGCCTCAGTGTTTCCTAGCCCTTGGCTTGATATTCCATGGCCCCAACCGAAACCGTTACCACCTCTAGTTGGACCACGACCCCTCTGCGGCTGCTAACCTCCCCTACCTGGCTGAGCATTTCCCTGCCCTACGGGTCCTACATCGCTCCGTGGCTGTGGACAGTCCCTAATCTGATGGTCCAAAGACCCACACCTAAAGCACTTTCCATTGCCTGCCCAACACTCACCTACATAGAATTTACCATATCAAACACACCTTCGTGTCTGGTTAGTAGCAGGTCTCTCCACCCGGTTCGGCCTATCCGACCTAGGTCATTTTTGAGTACGCCCAGCTGCTCCTAACGATCCAAAATTCCTCTTACTTCCACTTCTATATTTATCCCGATTCAGCTTTTCCGTTCACTTTACCTCCTCAGCTATCTTAGCCTTCTCCATAAGTACAACAAATTCCCTCTCCCGCTGTGGAGCTATCAAAACACGTAAATCATCCTTCAGGCCATCTTCAAATCGAACACACCGTTCATGTTCTGTGGCCACTATCCCTCGAGCATAACAACTCAAGCGTAAGAATTTCGCTCATACGCCGCCACTGACCTACTTTCCTAAACCAGATTTAGAAATGCTCTACGTTGCGCATCCACATAACTCGTTCCAATATACCTACTTTGGAACACCGTTCTGAAGTAATCCCAGGTGATACGGTTAGCCACTTTACCATCCTTAACCGTAAGCCACCATTGATAAGCTTCATCCCGGAGAAGGGACATCACTCCTTTCAGCTTCTCTTCTTTCGTGAAATCCAGAACATCCTCTATGCGTTCGACTGCCTCCAACCAATGCTCAGCTGTACTCGGGGCTATCCTAAAAATTCCCCTAAACACTTCTGCCCCATTAGCTCTAAGTCGCTCCGACACAGATTTCTGGGCTCCTATGCCTATGCCTGCCCCAGCAACCCTCTCTAACACCTTCAGCATCGCCTGAGATACCACATCATCTCCGGTCGTCTGATCCTGAAATTCCACCTCCACAGCTGGTGGCACTGGTACCTCATTCCCCGACTTGTGACCAGACCCTACCAGTTTCGACACAGCAATCCTGCCTCTACCTCAGCCACGCACACCACGTCCTCTAGTGCTCATTCTACCGATTCGCATTTATCTGATTAGGAATTTTTTAAATTATTAATTTCTTCCACTGATTAATAACAAACAATCTTATGGAAAGTAGTTTTAGCAGTAGTTCTTTCGAATTCGAACTCTATCTACAAGGTTCAGTTCTCAGGTCTGTATTTCCTAGATCTAAAATCCACATACATTCAACCATCACACATCAACATACAAGTAGCATCCATGAACTTACATTCATCACATAAGGGTATTTTTGTCATTTCACTACCCAAGATACTTTCGTAATTTTATCCTATAAGGGTACTTTTGTAATTTTCCAAAATAGGGTATCTTGGTGATTTTACAAAATAGGGGTATTTTGGTAATTTTGCAATTCGGGAGTATTTCGTTAATTTTACAAATTTTTGGTAATTTTACAAATCCAGGGTATTTTAGGAAGTTTTCACAAATCAAGGGTATTTCGGAGATTTTACTAAGCTAGGGATATAAGTAATTTTACAAAAATAGGGTGGCTGGTCCCTTTCGGGTTTTAGTTATAAATTTTGGCCCGTCAACAAGCCCTCTCGGTTAGAGTGAAAAAACACTACGCACCAGGTAGGATTCCAGCGAAGAGGAGGTGAGCCGCTAGGGCCGCTTAAATACCAAGCTCTCCCTGGATCCAATCCTAGACATGAGTATGCCTGTTACCACACCCTAACCTTGTGACTTGTTCACAAACATGTTTAAATAGAAATTAAGTCTTATAAGATTTGAAGAATTTTTTATACTAAACCTAAAGTCCATAAACTCTAGCATACTAACCTACATCCCTAGAGAGCCCATCAATCCCAACATGCATATCACAGAATGAGTTTAGAATACTTACCTGCATGGATTAGGTGCCGGTAGACTCGAAGGCCATATCTCAACCGAATTTTTCTCAAACTTACATCAATTTTACAAATCACCACTGGACCCATTTCACGGCCTGAGTTTTGAACTGGGCTCTGATACCAAAATGTAACACCCCAAACTCGGTCCATACATCGTGATCGGATCTGGTATGCTACGAGTTGAATGTTCAAAACTTTGCTTTGATGGGTTTTGAAAATCTCAGCTTATTTTAACCGATTAATCATTTTTTGTGACATTTTGAAGAAACTTTCACATTTGCGTTAAACAAGCTTTAAAAACCCATTTTCATTTCACTTTATAATTAAGACTTTGAAAACATAAGTTTGTAAGATGTAATATAAAAAAAATATAAATCGATAACCTATGTTATGGAGGCCTTATTACAAAAATAATCCCAAAATTTAAACTTAAGAAAAAAACCAAAAATAGTCTATAAAGATAAAAGACTTGATGGCCCCTCGAGTCTGCCTCGGCTCCCATGTCCACGATCTACTGCTCATCTGAAAAGTTGGGAAAAATAAAAGGGTGAGTCACCAAGACTCAGTGTGCAAATCTTGAAAAACACATAAAAGCCTTGGGCCCACAAACACATTATGGGCCTTAGGCCATACACATTGGCAACAGAATATATTTACATGCAATATGGCCCATCCCAAACCTAAGAGTCCATCATCTACACGCCCCCATTCCAACCATCACGCCGTGGGGATTTCTACAATTAACCCTCCATCTGCTACACACCATATGGATAGCTGTGCTGCCTGTCATAAAGACCGATCACTATGTGACCTATGCGGCAAAACCACCGATCGCTACGCGACCTTAATAATATATCGACAGCTATGCTGCATGTCATAAAGATCGATCACTATGTGACCTATGTGACAAATCCACCGATCGCTATGTGACCTGCTCCCCTTCATCATATCAATCCCATCCCATGCATACATACATGCAAGAATTAGAACATTAAATTATATAAATAGATCACATACTTTGATACACATAGAGAAGTTTCTATGATTACGTACCTGGCATCCCTTGCCTACCCTTTCTGGGTAATACGACTGTTCATACAGCCTCATTTTCTAGCTTTTAGCCCATAACATACATATAATACAGATTAACTAGTGTGATAGATATCTACACACCTGATTACCGAGAGGATAGTACTTTCTATGTCACACTATCAGAAGTCAATACAACTGCTAACTGCCTAAGGTTTTACTCTGAAGTCGGTCCACAACGCAGCGGCTAATCCCGTACTGCTGACACCGCGCATTTCTTGAACTTTGGGGCTAGGACTACAGATCCTACCCCTTCGTTCGATTTGCTGACATTCGAGTCCATGAATGACCTTAGTCAGAGGATACTATAATGATTGCTTAACAAGGCATTAGGTTAAGGCACAATTAATCGAAAAGAAACTGATTAAACAACAAATGGAGAATTAAACCCTTACCTTGAAATCTCGAAAATAATAATATGGTTCAAACGTTAACGATTTCTGGCTTAGAAACCTAGGCGATTAGATCTTCTTCAAATCCCAAAATGCCACCCAAAAAGAGCATGAGATTAGTGAAAATGCCAAAC
Source organism: Gossypium rotundifolium (assembly GCA_025506655.1). Lineage (NCBI taxonomy): Eukaryota > Viridiplantae > Streptophyta > Magnoliopsida > Malvales > Malvaceae > Gossypium > Gossypium rotundifolium. The sequence continues at coordinate 104,697,833 of CP106722.1, read as the reverse complement.
TATAGATGGCCTAACAACCAACTAGCAATTCGGCTATGGCTCAAAAACTGGAAGAGAAAAAAAAAGAATAAAAGAAATCGGCACTTACCTTAGCACAGAGAATTCGATAACTCCTAGGGAATTTCGGCTGTTAAGAAGATCAGAAAGAAAGGACGATCTCAATAGATCTATGAAGATTCAGCTTTGAAGAAGAAATCGACAAAGAGAAAAAAATAGACAAGGGTATTCGGCTATGGAAATGAAAGCAGATAAAACAATAGAATTTTGACTTTTGCATAAAAGTAGAGATGAGAGAATAAGATTAGGGGTTTCGGTTTTTGAATAACGTGAGAATAGAATGGGAAATACCCTAATGCAAAAAATAAAAAGATATTCCCCAACCTAAACACAAAATTTCGGTACCTACTACCTAACACCCGAAAATGCCCCTTTTTAATCAAGGGAAATTTCGGCACCCCTTAGATATACCAAAACTGATTCCTCCTCCCCCTCAGTGTTGGAATTTTGGCCACCACTGACCAACAAATAATTCCTAAATTTTCTCCCTTATCTTCATCTGATCACTCATCCTCAAGTGGCCTAGATAACACCACCTCTTCCTCCTTTTTATTAGTCACTTTATCAGCCACACTATCCACATCATCCATTCCATTAATCTCCTACTTCCAAGCATCCTAGCCGCCCCCAACTCTCTTCTCCTTTAACACCAAAAACATTTAAAATATGTGTGTAATGCGACTCGAACCTTGGACCTCTTCAACTGACGCCACCTCCCTGCTCCCTACGTGGCGCCACTTTCCTACTGGGCCACAAGACCACTTGCATCTTAAAACACAGATAACATCTTTTAAGCCCTATCCTAACTGGCTTTCCACTAGAATGTCCAAACAAAAAATTCCATTAAGGCCTCGGCCCAATCCCTGAGCCCATTCTGGACCCCTAAAACATTCAATGAAGCATAACAAGCACAAATACACACATTAAACGCATAGGCCCATTAATTTAGGATGTTACAGTACTACTACAAAGGTATGACCTATCGTAATTGAATCTTTAGGGTTCTTTGAGTTGAATTATCCATGTATAAATTATCTACAAATTATGATGAGACATTGTCGATAAGAAATTTTGAATTATAGAAAGTTTTTTTTTTTTGATGATTGAGCCTTTGATTTATATAAAAGGTGCTTTTAATCCTTTTTTTTCATGTCTTATACTCAGGAAAGCACCCAAGGATAAAAAGTACGTAAAACGGGCTTAAAACAGACTAAATTGGGCCAACCCAAGAATTTGACATGGCCTGGCCCAAAGCCCACACTACTGTGCCCCACCGATTACCTAGAGCATGGCCTCAACTTTGTCACACACGACTGTGCATCATCCATTTACCATACAAGGACGTGCCTGGTGATTTACACGGTCGTGCCCAAAATGACAGAATCAAGGCACGACCCAACCCCAAATTACACGGGCGTGTGCCATGGGCGTGCCCCAATCGACAGACTCGAAGCACATCCTAAGCCCTGATTCGCACGGCCATGCCTCAATCAACAGAATAGAGACATGGCCTAGAAGACGACTTACATGGACGTGCCCTGGCCGTGCCCCTATGGCGAGAATGAGCAATTTCACTCGAAATTGGATGCTTGAAGCCAAAGAAACAAGCTTCTAAGTCTATTAAACACCCTAATAGTAATTCTACTGGAAAGAGGTACTGAAGAGCCAAGTAAAGCATCTCAAAAGCCTATATAAACAACCCAAGGTAGGCATTCATGGGGAGAATGACTTTTGGCAGAGGCTTTTGCCAAAGCTTTCATCTTTTAGGGAATCACTTGGAGATAGCCAATTGATCCATCCCAAGAAGCCAGAATACTATTCAAGACGGAGGATCTCTCCTTCAATTCCTTCAAGGGGTTTTAGGGATTTCTTATGTTTTGTTTTATCTTTTCTCTTGAGATGTTTTCTTATTTAGTTATGAACTAAACCCTTTAGATACCTGAAGGGGATGAAACCTATAATGGATTTTGTAATTTGACTTCTAAATTATATGGTAAGTACTTAGTTTGTTCTTAATTATGTTGCTTAATTTAATCTGATGTGCTTAGGTGGAGGAGGAATAGACCCTACCTAAGAGTATATCTAGCATAATTGAACGGAGTTGATCGGGCGCCTAGAGATTAGGTTACGAGATTCTGTCGGATTAGGGTGAAACCTAATATAGGAATTCATTGATCAATTTACTGCTTCCTTAGGGTGTTATTATAAGAGAACGAGAGTTCCACTAATTAACCTAAGGTTAGACATCATTCGCCTCGAGAGAGGGTTTAATATAGGTTAGGGAGTCTCACAGATCAAGCTAAGTAAGGAAATCATATGGTTTGGGAAATAAATAATAAAAGAAGTCATAGGTGGATTCTCCTTGAGGGTATCATCTTCATCAACTGAGTTTTCCTAAAGTCTTTCTCTAATTCATTCTTTTGACTTTGCATTTAGTTTAAGTATTTGATTAGTTTTAATAAATCAATTACTCTATATTTCAGGTTAAATAATAGAAAGAAAGTGAGTTGTAGTACTTTTAGGTTCCCTTGGGTTCGATAAGATATTCTTACCTAAACTATACTACTGTTTGATAGGTGCACTTGCCTCTATTGTTGTCATAGTTAGTCTACAGGTTCGATCATTCTTTATAAATATTAAAACTTTTTTGTTTGACACGATCAGTTACCACCTGATACATTAGAAATTGATGGGCTGTGTGTGATACCATCGCTTATAAATGATTGGTGAGCTAAGTGCGAAATCACCATGAGTATTTATGAATGGTGGGCTATGTGCGATACCATCCTATTAGAGATTCAGTCATGGGCTAAGTGCGAAACCACTGAGAGATTAGTAGTATGAGCGATTTATCTAGATGGTTGATGTGTTGTTTCATACAATTAAATGGTGATCAGTGCAGGAATGAATGCTATTCAGCACGAGCAGTTGGCGCGTGATAAGGTAAGAGTGTGGTAAAATATTGAATAAGTGAGTTTCAACAATGGTTGAGTAAGTAACCTTGAGCTCACGAGGAAAGCTTATTATAATAACTTGTAGTCATGCATATTCAATGGACATCAGGGTTTTTCAGTTTATGCAGATGAACTTACTAAGCATTATTGCTTACTCCTCTTCTTTCCTCATCTTTTATAGGTTATTTTACCTAGCTCAGATTGGAGATCGCCGGATATGTTTTCATACTATCGAGCAGACCCTTGGTATGAGGTATCAAGTCCTATTGAGTCATGGCATGTATAGGGCTAGAATATAAGGTTGATTGAGTTGTTGTTAGTGTGCTTAATTGTGTTGGCCTAAGAGGGTTTATAGTTTAAATGTTTAAGGCCATTGAGGATGGCTTAAGTTGTTGTAATTGTATTGGAGGAAAACTTTATTTTCATGAATCAAATGTATAAATTCATGTATTTTAGTTGGTGATATGAGTTCCCATTGAATTAGTATATGTATGTATGCAATTGAGAGTGGTAGAAGGCTTGGTAGATAGCCTCTAAGTGCCCACACAGTTAGACACACGGGCGTGTGTCTAGGCTGTGCATACCCTGCACCTTATTATTATTGGAAAGAATAGACCACGGGTGAGTCCCACGATCGTGTTCATGAGCCGTGTAAGACACACGGTTTGAGCATGGTTGTGTCAGGGTCGTGTGGACCAAGTTAGTAGCTCCCCACGGGCATTGGACACGGGGGTGCCTTAGAGGTACACCAGCGTGCCCCTGGACTAACACGGACGTGTGCCTTGGCCATGGAGCATTTGGCAGAATGCTCAAGTTTAAAGGACGGTTTGGGGACATGGGCGTGTATGTGTCTACACACGAACGTGTCTCAACATGCACGGGCGTGTGAACCAAGAATAAAAGAGATAAAAAGATTAAGAATAGAAAAAGCTCCTTGATAGTATCAAGAGCCCTCGGGAATATGAGTGAGACTTCGTGAGTCAAAAATGAAGTTGTAAAGGTGGCTTAAGTTAGTAGTCGCAATAAGCCTAAGTAGCGTCATGAGGTTTTAGTACGGTAATACCTCAGGCCTGGTTCCGGCGTAGAACCCGGGCAAGGGGTGTTACAGAATTTATGGTCCCGAAACCATTATTTTGATTAGGGTCTAAACCAGACTGTTACAGTTACAATTTAGTTGAGCTAATTGTTGCATAAGTTGTTGTGTTTGAGATGCCTTTGAATGCTTGGAAAAGCTAGATATTTTGGCATGAATTAAATTGGCATGATTCTTGTAGGAATTGCCCAAAGTGTGTGTGGCATTTTGGCCTTGAAAATGGCCTATAATTGCCCAAACAGTTGAGCACACGGGCTTGTGGCTCGACCATGCCCCTCGTGGTTGTATTTCAAAACAAGTCCGAGTCAACCACAGGCTAGACACATGGGCGTGTGATTGGCTGTGTGGTGCAAGTCAGTAGTGACCACGGGAGAGGCACACGGATGTGTCCATGACCGTGTGGACAAGTCAGTATGCACATGGGCGTGTCTGAGGCCGTGGGAGGCACACGGCCTGTCCACACTAGCGTGTGACCTCTGTAACTTAGAAAAAATTTTAAATTTTTGAGAATTTTTGTATGTGTTTGGTTTAGTACCGGCCCTATTTTAAAGCATGTTAAAGGTCTCAAAGACCTATTTAAGGGACACTTTGAAGTGATTTGTTAAATTTAATTAAGAAATATCCGTAAAAGTTTTTGATTGCCCGATAATGCCGTTTAACCCTAAATCGACAATGGTTACAAGTTAGGGGTGTTACATTTGGTTGGTATTAGCTCTACAGTTTAGTCGATTCTCAGACTAACATAGTGTGTGAGAGTCTAACTATACATGCCATATATACGAACTATGATATTGTGATGAATCCTGACATATAAAATGTGTTATTCATATAGTAATGGATCCCGAAAGAGCCGTAGATGATGATGTTAAAAATATTGCGCTTGCTCTCGCTCAAGGCACAGTGCCATCGGATTTGGGACCGACTACTAGTGATCAAGAGGGAGAGGCTAAGCAAACCTTCTTCCAAATGATGAACGAGTAGTTCACTAAGTACATAAGAACTAATCCGGCTGCTTCACAACCTCTGCCCTCGCTTAATCCTCCTCAAACTTCTGATATACCTCTGGTTACGAATCTGAATCTATGAATAAACCTCCGATCAACAAAATTTGTAAGTATGAGGCTGAAGAGTTTAGGGCCACTAGTGATGATGATGCTGAGAAAGCTGAGTTTTGGCTAGACAACACTATCCGAGTATTCGATGAAATGTCGTTGAGTCCTGAAGAATGCATAAAATGTTTTGTTTCTTTTTTATGAGATGCAACCTATCAATGGTGGAAGACTTTGATTTTTGTTGTTTCTAAAGAACGGGTTACATGTGATTTCTTTCAGTTTGAGTTCCGAAAGAAATTCATTAGTAAGAGATTCATTGATCAGAAATGAAAGATATTCCTGGAATTGAAATAGGGTCGTATGTCTATCACTGAGTATGAATGAGAGTTCGTGAGATTAATTAGTATGCTCGGAATATGTATCAATCGAGGCAATAATGTGTAAACGATTTGAAGACGGCCTAAATGAAGACATCCATTTGCTTGTTGGGATACTAGAAATTAAAGAGTTCGTTGTGCTTGTTGATCGAGCGTGCAAATCTGAAGCATTCGGGAAAGATAAAAGAAAAGCTAAGTCTAAAGCTAGAGATATGAGAAAGAGATTTCTGAGTAAAACATTTCAGTGTACTTCAAAGAAATTTAGAGATGAACATAGCCGTTCCAAAGCTAGTGTGGGATAATCGAATAGAGATCGAGCTAGATCACAGTTGAATTCTAAAGCTCTAGCTACATCGATAGCTAGTGTGGGAAATGTCCGATCCAAACGACCTGAATGTAAGCACTATGGTAAAAGACATCCAGGTAGTTGTAGATTGAATGATCGAGCTTGTTTCAGATATGGATCGTTAAATCATTTCATCTGAGATTGCCCAAAGTCTGTTGAGCAAGAAATTGTTCAAAATCTGAGATTTGATAATGTTTCAGCAAGAGGTATACCTTTCCGAAATGTAAGAGATGTCAGTGGTAGATAGAGAACTACAAAAGACTCAGTTGTGAGTCTGAAGCCAGAGCGCCTGCCAGAGCATATGCCATCCGAGCTCGTGAGGAAGCTTTATCTTGGAATGTTATAACGGGTACATTTACTCTTTACTGTGATTGCATTGATAGACCCAGGTTCTACCTATTCGTATACATGCATGAGCTTAGTATCCAGTAAGACTTTGCCTGTAGAGTCTACTGAATTTGTTATTAGAGTATTGAGCCCCTTATGTAAAAGAGTCCTGGTTGATAAAGTATGCAAGAACTGTCTGGTGATGTTTCGAGATGTTCATTTTTTAGCTGATCTGATGCTATTACCATTTGATGAGTTTGATATAATTTTGGGTATGGACTAGTTGACGTTGCATGATGCTATTGTGAATTGCAAAAGAAAAATTATTGATTTGATATGCTAGAATGATGATATAGTTCAAATTGAGTCTAATGTTTTGAATGGATTACCGGCTGTGATATCAGTGTTAAAAGCTCAGAGTTCTGTGAAAAATGGTATATGAAGCTTATTTTGCTTATGTAATTGACTCAAAAGTGACTAAAAAGAAAGTTGAATCAGTACCAGTGGTTTGTGAATTCCCTGATGTATTTCTTGAAGAATTGTCGGGATTACCTCTGATACGTGAAGTTGAATTTGGTATTGATTTATTGCTGGGGACAACACCTATTTCGATAGCTCCGTATAGAATGACACCAACAGAATTGAAAGAGTTAAAGTCACAGGTGCAATACTTGACTGATAGAGGGTTTCCTAGACCAAGGTTCTCACCTTGGGGTGCTCCTGTTCTGTTTGTGAAACAGAAAGATGGCACAATGAGAATGTGCATTGATTATCGTCAATTGAACAATAAGACTATAAAGAACAAATATCCTCTACCTAGAATTGATGATTTGTTTGATCAGCTTAAAGGAGCCACCGTGTTTTCAAAGATAGATTTGAGATGGAGATATTATCGATTCTTGAGTAAAGATTCGGACATTAAAGCGCTTTCGAGCGAGGTATAGGCATTATGAGTTTTTAGTTATGCCTTTCGGACTAATGAATGCTCCTGTTGTTTTTATGGATTTGATGAATAGAATTTTCAGATCATATTTAGATCGATTTGTTGTTGCATTCATTAATGACATCTTGATTTATTCACGTGGTGAGATTGAGCACGCTGAACATCTGAGAATTGTTTTGCAAGCTCTGTAAGATAAACAATTGTATACAAAATTCAGTAAATGTGAATTTTGGTTGCGAGAAGTTGGTTTTCTGGGACATATTGTATCAGCCTCATATTGTATCAGCATTTAGGCATATTATGGGTTTGCTTTAGGTTATTTGAACTTACTTGTTGAAATCGCGTCAGGTACAATCGTGTAGCAACTCATACAACCCATGTAATATTAATTTAACATTCAATTCATGTAACATTAATTTTCCATTCAATTTCACATAACACAACAAACATCACATTTTCCATACCATACATACCATCCATCGACTTCTCCTAAACATATTAAATCATACAATTTATGCCATATCAATAGAGAATTACAATTCAAGCATGGTGTTGCATCTTACCTCGGACACAAAAATGACAAATTTCCCAATTCGGTCCACAACCTCGATCTAAGACCGGACCTCATTTTCCATGATCTATAATATCACAATTATCTCATTTATTAGTCACATTATTCAACGTGACCCAAAAATCATATATTTTTATAATTTGCACTTTGACCCCTAAACTTTCACATATTTGCACTTTTTCCCCAGTACTCGAAAATTAAACTTCAGCTCTTATTCTTATGTTTTATAACATTGCTGATCGTTTTTCTCTTCTATGGCAACTTCAATTTCTCATAATTCGCACACTTATGACAAATTTATAACTTTAACAATTTAACCTCTTTTTTACGATTTCATCTAAAATAATCTAATAAAACTCATTTCTCTAAACATAAACATGCATAATCTACAAAAATTCATCAAAATACACAATTATTCAACATGGGTCAATTTTTAAAATTAAACTTTAGCTCAAAATAATGGTAGAAATATCTAAACTAAGTTATCGGGATTTCAAAAATACGATGAACATTAAAAACGATGCTTAGACACACTTACTATGAAGCTTGAAAAGATTGAAACCCTTAGCCATGGAGTCTAGAAATTTTCGGCAGCAACTGGAAGAAGATGAGCAGATTTTTTTCCTTGTATTTTGTCTTTTTTATTCATTAAAAACACTAAATAACTAAAATACCCTTAAGGCTTTTCTTTCAATTTTTTCCTATTCATGCCCAATTTTGTCCATCTAGTTATCCAAAGGTCTAATTACCTTTTAAGGACCTCCAATTTGAAACTCATAGCAATTTGACACCTTTAACAAATAGAACTCAACTTTTGCGCTTTTTACAATTTAATCATTTTGAATAAATTGAGTGCCCAAACGTTAAAATTTTCGAACGAAATTTTCACGAAAACTTTTCGTGAAATCGTAGACCATAAAAATATAATAAAAATAAAATTTTCCTTGTCAGATTTGTGATCTCGAAACCACTGTTTCGAGTAGGCCCTAATTCGGATGTTACATTTCTACCCCTTTAAGGATTTTCGTCCTCGAAAATCTTACCAGAAGAGTGGTTTAGTTCTTTCTCATAATTTCAAACATTACTAAATAATCTTTTTCAAGACGACACTTTCAGAAACACTCTGTCGTCGATTTGAGTCCTAATAGAACTCAGTGAATTCTGTCAAACAAAGAATCGATACATATTGAAATTATTATGCTAATTCCACCAAACGTTTGAAAACAACCCAGTAGCATTTCTCTTGGCTCCCCACAGATCAATCGATAATCACTCACAATCTTTCAATAGCTTAATTCTTCACCACTGTCTTAAACTCAAATTTTGTTGTGCCATCAGATATATTAAACTCTCGAAACCAGGAAATAGATGACAATCCATGTCAAACAAACAGTGTCATCAATTTTTTTTACTCGGAAAACAAGCAATCATAATTGTCTTTGAAAAGATACGAACACATAAAATGCCCAGAAGAGATAGTCATAAATTGCTCAACTATAATTGTCATACTTAAACATCTTTACAGGTCAAATATCATTCTTCTGACTAATTCTACCATCACTAATTTCCACATTATTCCTTTCACTAAAGAAAATCAGTTCAGAAAAATTTCAGTTAATACTTCCTTTTAGTATCTTATCTGAATAAGTCAATTTATCAAAGTTAAATTTTTCACTAGTTATGATATTGCATAAACCAAATAATTCTTGAGTCAACCTGATATTTCTCTAATTCTGTCCTTCACTTGTCAAACATCCTCAGTCTTTGATCATATCTATAGTTATTCTATAATTGAACTCTTTAATTCCACATTTAGGAACTTAATCAACATGATTCTCATGAATTTCTGTTATAAACACCTCATCGATTAAGGGGGCAGGTCGTACAGCCTCTAACTCGATTCAGACACATATATATACATATGACACATCTTTCATTATCAACATATGTCATTATAATTATACTACCTACTTCAAACAATTATCATTCATATTTGCCTTACATAAAAATTTCTAATTATCTCATTCAAACAATGCACTTATTCATACATTCTATGAAATTTGAATAACTTACTTATCACATTCACTAATCAATTTTACTCAAGCATGCTACAGTATGTGAAGGTCAGAAAAATATGAAGAAGCATATTACTGTATAAACTTTCATTTCACACATTATCACATATACACAGTACGAATTCTTATTCATACTTTTCTAGGTTTAACTCATCATAGCTACCTTTTATTCTAATACTTCAATATCACTATCAAATGGTCGGATATAGCTCGGTTGGAGAGTACTTCTTTTCTAATAAGATTGTCCTCAATCGCGTCAGAAGGCATCACACTATCTTATATTGGTGGCATGTATAACAAGACTCTTACACTTGCTATGTTAGTCCGAGAACCGACTAAACCATAGCTCTGATACCACTAAAATCTAACACACTTCACCCGTGTCCAACTTCAGAATAGGGTTTGAGGCATTACCGTACTTCAACAATCACAATCATACGAAACTGGGTTGCCAAATTTCGCCCAAAATTAAAAGTTTTCAAACACATGTATTTGATCTTGTCATCTATTTAATCACTTATACCACATAACAAGACATTAACATATACCATAAACAAATAGGCTTATAAGCCAAAATCATTATAAGCCACATCTCATGGTTATAATCAACAAATCACTATAAGCCAATACATTTGGCTAATCACAACAACATCCATCATGGAAAAACTAAGTCCCTATACATGCCACTCACTTGAAAACATTTAACATACACATGCCAATACTCCAAGGATAATGGCCTGATAGTGTGATGCTGCCTCTGACGATCTCCAACCCTGAGTTGACCTGACAAAGCTAAAAGAAAGGGAAACGAGGGAGTAAGTTTTACGCTTAGTAAGCTCGCATGAAAATAATAAGTAATGCGATAACATGTTATTTTCATACTCTTTCTATTTATTCAAATTCTAGTTAAGCTATTTTCTTCAGTCACAGTCATTAAATTATTTATATCTGGAGCTACAGAATTCCAAATTAAGATCCGTTGATAAACCGTAAAAGTAACACATTTTAATCCCACATTTAGTATGCTTTTGGATGATTTAGCCCTCAATTTATGTAAAAAGGTGCTCTTAATCCTTTCTTTTTATGTCTTATACTCAGGAAAGCACTTGAGAACGAAAAGAATGAGAAACAGGCTTAAAATGGACCAAATTGTGCCAACCCGAGAAATTGGCATGGCCTGGACTTCAAGTCACACGGCCGTGCCTCGCCAATCATTCAAAGACACACCCCAAGCACGAATTGCAAGGTCGTGTCCCAATTGACAGACCTGAAGCACGACCTGAATCCCAACTTACACGACCGTGCCACGGTCGTGCCTCAATCAACAGAATCGACACACAGCCTGAAGTCGACTTACACGGGCGTGTGCCATGGGCGTGCCCCTGCTATGGGAATAAACAATTTCAGTAGGATTTGGATGCTTGAAGCCAAAGAAACATGCCAAAGAAACATACTCCTAAGTCCACTTAAACACCTTAATAGTAATTCTACTTGAAAGAGGTGCTTAGGAGCCAACTAAAGCATCTAAGGAGCCTATATAAACAACTCAAGGCAGTCATTCTAGGAGGAGTTTTGGTGGGCAGACTTTTCTGCCAGAGCTTTTATTTAGGGAGTTACTCGAAGATAGCCAGTTGATCCATCTCTAGAAGCCGGAGTTCTACTCAAGACAGAAGATCTCATCTTCAACTCCTTCAGGGGGTTTTAGGGATTTCTTATGTTTTGTTTTATCTTTTCTCCTGAGATGTTTTCTTATTTTGTTATGAACTAAACCCTTCAGATACCTGAAGGGGATGAAACCTATGATGGATTTTGTTATTTAATTTCTAAATTATATGATAAGTGCTTAGTTTGTTCTTAATTATGTTGCTTAATTTAATCTGATGTGCTTAGGTGGAGGAGGAATAGACCCTGCTTAAGAGTAGATCTAACATAATTAAGCGGAGTTGATCGAGTATGAGATTTTGCCGGATTAGGGTGAAACCTAATATGGGAGTCCATTGATTGATTTACTGCTTCCTTAGGGGGTTATTATAAGAGAACGAGAGTTCCACTAATTAACCTAAGGTTAGACGCTATTCGCCTCAAGAGAGGGTTTAATATAGGTTAGGGAGTCTCATGGATCAAGCCAAGTAAAGAAGGCATATGAATTAAAAGTTAGATTACGAGAAGTCATAGGTGGATTCTTCCTGAGGGTATCGTCGTAATCAACTGAGTTTTCCACAGTCTTTTCCCAAAGTTTCATTCTTTTGTCTTTTCATTTAGTTTAAGTATTTCATTAGTTTTTAGATTAATAAACCAATCACTCCATATTTTAGGGTAAATAATAGAAAAAAAGTGAGTAGTAGTACTTTTAGGTTCCCTTGGGTTCGATAAGATACTCTTGCCTAAACTATACTACTGTTCGATAGGTGCACTTGCCTCTATCGTTGTCATAGTTAGTCTATAGGTTCGATCATTCTTTTTATAAATTATAAACTCGACTGTTTGACGTGATCAAGTTTTTGGCGCCGTTGTCGGGGACACTAAAATATTAAGAAAGCTCTATTTCTATTACTTTAACCATTATTTTATTATTTCGCCATTTACTTTTATTTTTAGTTCAAGTTAAATTTTTATTTATATTAAAATTCTTTCTTCTCCTAGCAGGTACCTCTAGTTTATGACTAGAAGGAACCTGAGAGGACCTTTAGCATAGGAAAGTGACATTGAAGCTACCGCTCACAGAAATCGCAGCAAAATTAGATGAGCTCTAGACTACCAAAGAGAAGAACAACAAGACAGATCCAATCCTACTGAAGGGATGGACGAAAACAATCCACCGCCAAATGTGCAAGAACAGAATGCTCCGCGTACTATGTGTGATTATGCTAAACCAAATTTGACAAGAGCAGAATCTAGTAATGTTAGGCCCGCTATAGCTGCTAATAGTTTTGAATTAAAGCCTAATACAATACAAATGATTCAACAGTTTTTTCAATTTGATGGTTTGCAGGATGAAGATCCAAATACTCATATAGCTAATTTTTTAGAGTTCTGTGATACCTTCAAAATAAATGGCATTTTTGAAGATGCCATACGTCTTCAGTTATTTCCCTTTTCATTAGGGAATAAAGCCAAGCAGTGGTTGTACTCATTACCACGAGGGTTAATCACCACATAGGATCAAATGACCGATAAATTTTCTTTTAAAATACTTTCCACTAGGCAAAATGGTCAAATTTAGGAATGACATGTCTTCTTTTGTGCAGAATGACGCAGAAACATTATATGATGCATGGGAAAGATATAAGGATCTCCTAAGAAGATGTCCACACCACGGTTTACCTTTGTGGCTTCAAGTCCAAACTTTTTACAACGGTGTGAATTCTTTAACGAGGTAAATGATTGACTCATCAGCCGGTGGAACTTTGAATAACAAAACTACTGAAGCGGCTTACAACTTTATTGAAGAGATGTCGTTGAATACCTATCAATGGCAAATTATAAGGGCCAAACCGACAAAATCAGTCGGAGTTTTTAACATAGAAGCAGTAACAATACTGTCAACATAGGTGGAGATGATGAATAAAAAACTTGATAATCAATGTTCTTCGCAGGTACACCCAGTAATGCAATGCGAAACGAGTGGGAATGTGGCGAATCCTGGTACCCACCCTACCAACTAGGAGCAAAACATGAGCAAACAAACTATATAGGTAACAATTTCTGATCCAATAATAATTCTTATAGTAACACTTATAACGCAGGTTGGAGAAACCACCCAAATTTTTGTGGGGAGGACAAGGAAACCAATGAAATCAAAGGCAGCAACCTCCTCCAAATTATCAAAATCAGCCATATCCACAAGAAAGGAAATCAAACCTCGAAGAGATACTAACAAAATTCATGGCAGCCACAGATTCTCGCTTCCAAAAGACTGAAGCAAAACTTGATGAACAACAAAACTCGATCAAGGGAATCGAGAATCAATTCAGAGAACTTATTAAGTCAGTTGAACTACTTACTGAGATAGTATGTGAAATATGATCAGAAATTTTATCTAAAGACACAGAACAATTAAGGGCAGTTACACTAAGGAGTGGCAAAGAGCTAACTGAACCACAAGGAAAGAAATCACATGAGGTTACCAAGGAAAAGAGTGTAAAAGTTGAGAATGGTAATCCATTGCATACAGAGAATAGAGCATAAATTCCATATCCGGCAAAATTAAAGAAAGAACAATTGGATGCTCAATACGGTAAGTTCCTTGAACTCTTTAAACAAATACATATTAACATACCTTTTGTTGAAGCTATTTCAAGATGCCGAAGTATGCAAAATTCTTAAAGGAACTTCTCATGAACAAAAGAAATCTTGAGGAAGTATCAACGGTGGAGCTTAATGAAAAGTGTTCAGCCATTCTCCAAAATAGATTACCACGGAAGTTAAAACACCCAGGGATTTTCACTATTCCTTGCTTAATTGGAAGTTTAAACATCAAGAAAGTGTTAGCAGACCTAGGCGCTAGTATCAACTTAATGCCCTACAAAATGTTTAAACATCTAGATCTTGGGGAACCAAAGCCCACTAGGATGAGTATTCAATTAGCTAATAGATCTATTAAATATCCTAGAGGAGTTATTGAAGATGTCTTGGTAAAAATTGATAATTTTATTTTCCCTGTTGATTTCGTTGTATTAGACATGGATGAATACATTAATGTTCCTTTAATCTTAAGGCATCCTTTTTTAGCCACTGCTAGAGCTATTATTGATGTAGGTGATGGTAAACTAGCACTAAGGTGATGAAGAAATTATTTTTCAAATTTATGATGCCATGGGATATTCTAAAGAGCAAGATGATTCCTGTTATTTTGTTGACACTACTGATCATATTATTAAAAATTCATTACGGGAAATCATACATGACGACACGATGGAATTGTGTCCGGCTCAAGGAGAGGGGGAAGAAGATGAAGACAATGAGATGAGTTTGAATACATTATCATTCAGACAAATGAAAGAAGAAAACATTAAAGAAAATGACGTATTAAAATAAAAACCCTCCATCGAAGAGTCGCCCAAATTGGAATTAAAACAGTTACCAAAACATTTAGAATACGTATTCCTTGGGGACAATTCTATGTTACCAAAAAATCATCTGTTCAGAACTAGAATCCAAGGAAAAGGAGGAGCTAATAAGGGTACTAAGAGAACACAAGAAAGCCATAGCTTGGAAAATTTCTGACATCAAGGGAATAAACCCCGCGTTTTGCACCCACAAAATTTTAATGGAAAAAGAATATAAACCATGTGTGCAACCTTAGAGACGATTAAACCTTAACATGAAAGAAGTGGTCAAAGCTGAGGTAATTAAGCTTCTAGATGCAAGAATAATTTATCCTATTTCTGACAGCACTTGGGTAAGTCCTGTGCAGTTAGTTCCAAAGAAAGGAGGAATGACGGTAGTACCCAACGAAAAGAATGAGTTAATTCCCACAAGAACAGTTACAGGTTGGAGAGTCTATATAGACCATAGAAAGCTGAATGATGCCACCAGAAAAGATCACTTTCCTCTACCCTTCATTGATCAAATGTTAGAAAGACTATCCGGCATATGTACTACTGCTTCTTGGACGGACTCTCCGGCTACTTCCAAATCCCCACAGCTCCTAAAGACCAAGAGAAGACAACATTTACATGCCCACACGATACATTTGCTTATTGTAGAATGCCTTTTGGATTATTTAATACTCCTGCTACTTTTCAGCGTTGCATATTGGCAATTTTTGACGAATTCGTGGAGGACATCATGGAGGTATTTATGGATGATTTTTTGGTATTCTGTAATTCTTTCCATCTTTGCATCGACAATTTAAAAAGAGTTCTAATGAGATGTGAGGAAATGAACCTTGTGTTGAGTTGGGAAAAATGTCACTTTATGGTTATGGAAGGGATTATTCTAGGACAAAAAATTTCTAGTAAAGGGATTGAGGTATATAAAGCAAAAGTAGAAAAACTACCTCCCCCTAGTTCTGTCAAATATATTAGAATTTTTTTAGGACATGCAGGATTCTACAGAAGATTTATTAAGATTTTTCTAAAATAGCTAAGCCGTTGACAAAATTACTAGAAAAAGGCATTCCTTTTGATTTCAATCAGGAATGCCTAAATGCATTCAATATCCTTAAAGATAACTTAATAAATGCACCGATTATAATTGCACCTGATTGGAACTTACCCTTTGAACTAATGTGTGATGCAAGTGATTTTGCAGTAGGTGCAGTTTTGGGACAACGAAGAGACAAGCATTTTCAGCCAATTTACTACGCCAGCAGAACACTAACACCCGCACAAGAAAATTATACCACTACAGAAAAAGAATTGCTAGCCGTAGTTTTCGCCTTTGATAAATTCAGACAGTATCTAATACTATCTAAAGTTGTTGTTTACACTGACCATTCAGCTCTTAGATACCTTTTAAACAAACCTGATGCAAAACCTAGACTCATATGATGGATTTTGCTCTTACAGGAATTCGACTTGGAAATACAAGATTAGAATGGAGCCGAGAATCATGCAGCAGATCACCTTTCTAGACTTGAAAATCCACACACCAAAGAGCTTGAAGAAGGTGAAATAAATGATCCATTTCCTGAAGAACAACTCTTCTCTATAACCCATTCTGAGGTACCATGGTTTGCAAATATCGTAAATTATTTGCAGCTAACGTTCTACCAAGGAAACAGACACATCACCAAAAGAAGCGATTCTTTGCTGATGTGAAAAATTATTTTTGGGAAGATCCCTTTCTTTTTCGCATATGTGCAGATCAGGTAATTTGGAGATGTGTTACAAAGACAGAAGCAAACAAAATCGTGGAGCATTGCCATTCAGAACCTTTAGGAGGACACTGAAGTGGAATTAAGACAACACACAAAATACTCGAATCAGGTTTTTATTGGCCCACTCTGTTCAAAGATGCCAACAGGTATGTTACCTCGTGTGGTAGATGCCAGAGGATAGGTAATATCTCTAAACGTGATGAAATGCCTCAAACATATATGTTATCATGTGAGATATTTGACGTATGGGGTATCGATTTCATGGGACCATTCCCCAATTCATTTGGAAATAAAAACAACTTAGTAGCAGTTGATTACATGTCAAAATGGGTAGAAGCGGATGTCTTACCTACCAATGATGCTAGGGTAGTAGTTAAATTTCTCAAGAAACTATTTTCCCGATTCGGGACACCTAGAGCCATCATTAGTGATAGGGGCCCTCAATTCTGTAATACACAATTTGAAAAAGTTCTAGAGAAATATGGAGTATGCCACAGAACAGCCACCCCATATCATCCTCAAACCAGTGGGCAAGCTGAGGTAGCAAACCGAGAGCGTAAGCGTATTCTAGAAAAATGGTTGAATCAAATTGAAAAGATTGGGCAGTTAAAGTAGATGATGCTTTATAGGCCTACAGAACAGCATTCAAAACACCTCTAGGGACATCCCCATACAAACTTGTATATGGGAAAAGCTGTCATCTACCATTCGAATTAGACCACAAAGCTTTTTGGGCAATAAATTTTTTGAATTATGATCTTAATGTTGCAGGAAAGAAAAGAATGATGCGGATAAATGAGCTAGATAAATGGAGAGCTGAAGCCTACGAGAACTCAAAATTATACAAAGAGACGACAAAGCGACGCCATGATGCTCGTCTAAAAAGGTCAAAACAATTCGAGGTAGAGGACTTGGTCCTACTGTATAACTCAAGGCTTAAATTATTTCCAAGAAAGCTGAAATCAAGACGGTCTAGACCATTCATGATTAAAACAATTTTTCCATATGGCACAATTGAGGTAACTCACCCCACTAAGGGCATATTCAAGGTAAATGGTCACCGACTCAAAATTTATAATGGTGTAGATTTTAGAGATATGAGGGAGGAGCTTATGCTCCATAAACCTTCTTTTAGAACCAAAAAAAGGGAAAGTCTAGCTTAAGACTATAAACAAGCGCTTCTCGGGAGGCAACCCGAGCACTAAACCACTAACATTTTATTTTCATCTTGCTAACACCTCACAAAAATTAGCCCAATAGAAGTGCAGGTTTTGAAACACGATCATAAACATGGGCATGCCAATGACCGTATGCAAGACACGGCCTCAAACACGGGCGTGCCATTAACCGTTCATAAACAAGAAAAAAAATGACCTTCTCTAACACGGGCTGTGATATTAGACCATGCCCGTGCATCATAACCGTGTAAAGCTACTGACTTACACAACACGGGTAAAAAACGCCCGTGCCTCACAACCGTGCAAGGTTACTAACTTGTGACACACGGGCTATACACGACTGTGCTATCCCACCATGCCAATATACTCACTTATCAGACACGGGCGTGTCAAGAGTCGTGCCCAAATAGGAAAAAATTTCTATAGTCAACACGGGCTGCGATACCAGAACACGCCCATGCCATCAAACCGTGTGAAGCTACTGACTTGCCCAGCACAAGCGTGCCCAATGGTAACACGGCAATGCCAATAAACCTGAACACGCCCAATCTTGAAAAACGCGAAAAGCATGGGCGATTTTGAAAATGACTGTCAACTAACCATGTCCCCTCCTCTATAAATAAAATCTAACAGCTTTCTTCTCCAAATCCAAACCCTAAAATTAGTTTTAAACCCCTCCTCCCCAAATCCGGCCACAAAAACCAGTCTTTCCCCTCCAAAACGCCACTCTTTCTCCACAACTAACCCACACGACCACAGCACTACTGTGCTCACACACCACACCTCCATATCTCATCACCAGCCCCACCACCAAATCCAAACGATGAGGAGGACCTTTGAGTCCCTTTAATTATCTACATTTTATTGTCTTATTTTTAGTGCTATTTTTAGTTTTATTTTTCCTTTGTTATCATAATTTGCTACTTTTCTTCATTGCAAACTTTTATCATTACTTATCTAAACTTCGAAGTATTCCTAACATTTATTTATCTTACACCCCGAAATATCTAACTGATGACTTTGCAGTTCCAATCACACACTCCACATACACGAACAAATCACTAGGAGTAATTTACTAATACAGAAGTCATGTTTCATCCCGAACACTGCCAACTCCCAGAAATGACCCAAAATTCAGGAAGTGGCACTCTATCCCTCTCTTTTGATCTTATATTAATTGTTATTACCTATCTTTGTACATTGAGGGCAATGTACATCTTAAGTGTGGGGGGATAAAAGTGCCTAACTTTTTGCATAATTCTCAATTTAATGCCTAACTTTTCATTAATCCTGAATTTAGTCTTGTTTTTAAGTATTCTTTTCATATTACAAATTAGGATGAAATTTCTAATGATTTATGATTATTATTGATATGTTTTAGAGTAAGTCATAGTTAATTGTGCATTGATGATTAAATTTGAAGAATACTAGAGAATCAAGCATAATAAACCTACTTTTTAAAAATTAAAACTGATAGGTCGTTGAACTGAATTTGAGTATTACCTTGCAATTTGGAATTTATAAGGATTGATGTCAAAAACACCCATAATTTTTGTGAGATTTTGAGCCTTATAGAGCATATATCCTTTTTCATGCTCACTTTATTGATTATGAGTGTGTCAACTTTGAACTGTTATTCTAGAACTTGCCTCGTTTGCACATGTCGAAACAACATTAATGATTTGATATACTAAGATGATAAAGGCACCTAGGTTTTAACCCATTCACTCCACATAAAAAGCCTACCTTCACAAATTAACCCCTAGTGAACCCCGTTGAATCCTAACAACCTTTTTATTGACTTACCCACTAATATTAACCCAAAATCCCTTTGTATTTGTTATCACCATTCTTTTGACTAACCTTTAATTGAGGTTTGATTTGATTAAGTTACTGAATTATATTAGTTCAGTAATTACATTTATCATTTATGATGTAGTTTGTTCTTAAAAAAATCCAAGTTTATTCAATATTAGTAGTATACAAAAGAGCTTGGAGCATTTAAACTCCAATTGTTGAAGAAAAAGCTCGTATTAAAGAATTACAAAATTTTAAGTGATGAAAATACTCTTTATTATAGAGTAATTATCAATAGTAGGTATTATTAGTCTTCATTCGATGTAAATATTCATATTCAGTTCTTTGTTTTTAGATTAGGTAATTAGTCAATTCAATCTCGATTCTAACCCTCTAATTTAGCATGTATCCACACCCTTAACCTTAGCCCCGTTACAACCATGATAAAGACCTTTTGATCTGTGTATCATCTTATATACAGTGGTGGAGATTTGATTTTCAGGTAAGCCTATGGGATTAACTTTTCAGGTTCGACTTGGAGTGCTTATTCTTGAACCTTAAACACTACCAGTGATTTGAGTGAATCTTTTGTGAGGATGTCAATCCTTGTCAGTTTTGAATTAAAGGTAATTACTTAGATAAGGGGAAACACCTATGTTTTTGTACTACAAAGGTATGACTTATCGTAATTGAATCTTTAGGCCTCTTTGAGTTGAATTATACATGTATAAATTATCTATGAATTATGATGAGACATTGTCGATAGGAATTGTGAATTATGGAAAGTTCTTTTTAATTTTAAAGTGAGAATTTTGCTTGAGGACATGAAAAAGCTTAAGTGTGGGGTATTTGATAAACTGCAAAAGTAACATATTTTAATCCCACATTTAGTATGCTTTTGAATGATTTAGCCCTCAATTTATGTAAAAAGGTGCTCTTAATCCTTTCTTTTTATGTCTTATACTCAGGAAAGCACCCGAGAACTAAAAGAACGAGAAACGGGCTTAAAACAAACCAAATTGGGCTAACCCAAGAAATTGGCACGGCCTGGACTTCAAGTCACATGGTCGTCCCTCGCTAATCATTCAAACACACGCCCCAAGCATGAATTGCAAGGCTGTGTCCCAATCGACAGACCTGAAGCACGGCCTGAATCGCAACTTACACAGCTGTGCCCCAATCAACAGAATCGACACACGACCTGAAGTCGACTTACACAGGTGTGTGCCATGGGCGTGCCCCTGCTACAGGAATGAGAAATTTCACTCGGTTTTGGATGCTTGAAGCCAAAGAAACATACTCCTAAGTCCACTTAAACACCTTAATAGTAATTCTACTTGAAAGAGGTACTTAGGAACCAAGTAAAGCATCTAAGGAGCCTATATAAACAACCCAAGGCAGTCATTCTAGGAGGAGTTTTGGTGGGCAGAGTTTTCTGCCAGAGCTTTTATTCAGAGAATTACTCAAAGATAGCTAGATGATCCATCTCAAGAAGCTGGAGTTCTACTCAAGACAGAGGATCTCCTCTTCAACTCCTTCAGGGGGTTTTAGGGATTTCTTATGTTTTATTTTATCTTTTCTCTTGAGATGTTTTCATATTTTGTTATGAACTAAACCCTTCAGATACCTGAAGGGGATGAAACCTATGACGAATTTTGTCATTTGATTTCTAAATTATATGATAAGTGCTTAGTTTGTTCTTAATTATGTTGCTTAATTTAATCTGATGTGCTTAGGTGGAGGAGGAATAGACCCTACCTAAGAGTAGATCTAATATAATTAAGTGAAGTTGATCGAGAGCCTAGAGATTGGGTTACGAGATTTTACTAGATTAGGGTGAAACCTAATATGGGAGTCCATTGATCGATTTAATACTTCTTTAGGGGGTTATTATAAGAGAATGAGAGTTCCACTTATTAACCTAAGGTTAGACGTTATTCGCCTCAAGAGAGGGTTTAATATAGGTTAGGGAGTATCACGGATCAAGCTAAGTAAAGAAGTCATATGAATTAAAAGTTAGATAACAAGAGAAGTCATAGGTGGATTCTTCCTGAGTGTATCGTCGTAATCAACAGAGTTTTCCACAGTCTTTTCCTAAAGTTTCATTCATTTGTCTTTTCATTTAGTTTAAGTATTTCATTAGTTTTTAGATTAATAAACCAATCACTCCATATTTTAGACTAAATAATAGAAAGAAAGTAAGTAGTAGTACTTTTAGGTTCCCTTGGGTTCGATAAGATACTCTTGCCTAAACTATACTATTGTTCGATAGGTGCACTTGCCTCTATTGTTGTCATAGTTAGTCTACAGTTCGATTATTCTTTTTATAAATTTTAAAACTAGACTATTTGACACGATCATCTGTTAATTTTCCTTGAAACTAGACTAATTTATCTTCTTACCATAAAATTTCTAGAATTTTTGGCTTAGCCAATTAGTACAGCTTATTCATTAAAGATTCACCTATTTTATTGTTCAACTATTCTGACCTCTCTTCACTACAAATCAATTTTCTCCTCGTATAGAGTTCATATGACCTTCATATTTAGTTAATTTGAAAATATACTCATTCGGGATTTCAGACATATAAATTATATCCCATAATTTTTTTTGTACAATTTTTAATGATTTTTCTAAAGTAGAACAGGGGATCACGTAATAATTCTGAGTCAGTCTCATAGAAATTTAAATATCTCAAAATATAGGAATCATTTGTTTTCTATGTTTCTTTTATATGAAAATATACTCAATAATATTTAAATCAATATCTCATCCAACTTATAATTTTTTTTCTACTATTTTTGGTGATTTTTCAAATTCATGTCACTGCTGCTGTCCAAACAGTTTTATTGTAAATTTTGCTCTCTCTCTCTCTCTCTCTCTCTCTCACTTTAGTTGTGTTCATCACTTGCCTATACCAATCTTTCCAATTTCTGATTACATATAGAGCATATTGTTCATACGTACATTTGCCACATTTCTCAATTGGTCACATTCACACTTGCACTTATTCATAACATGATCGTATTCAATTACACTTACTCGTTACACAATCACATGTATTTTCACTTAGTTAATTTCCCGTTGAACTCATCGGAATAATAACAGATACACGGTGGCCTGCACATAGTACCACCCATGTAGCCAAAGCTACCTGGTGCACATATTAGCTTGCACTTAGTACTACACATGTGACCAAAACCATCACTTACACATAGTGGCCTGCACTTAGTACCACACATGTGATCGAAGCTATCGGGTACGCATAGTAGCCTGCACTTAGTACTACACATGCGACCTATCCATCTAGTACACGTAGTAGCCTGCACTTAGTACTATACACGTGACCTAAAACCATCTCATAGCTCTCTTGTACACATAGTGGCCTACACTTAGTACCACACATGTGACCTAGCTACCTCATTCGTATCTTTTCTATTCCGAAGGTTCAACCGAGAATTCTCACTTTTCAACATTTTACCAATTCATAAATTTTCATGCCATCATTTTATACAACTATAATACATTCATAAAACATGCATTTAGGCATATTATGGGTTTGCTTTAGGTTATTTGAACTTACTTGTCGAAATCGCGTCAGGTACAATCGTGTAGCAACTCATACAACCCATGTAATATTAATTTAACATTCAATTCATGTAACATTAATTTGCCATTCAATTTCACATAACACAACAAACATCACATTTTCCATACCATATATACCATCCATCGACTTCTCTTAAACATATTAAATCATACAATTTATGCCATGTCAATAGAGAATTACAATTCAAGCATGGTGTTGCATTATTATTAACACACGGACTTACCTCGGACACAAAAATGCCAAATTTCCCAATTCGGTCCACAACCTCGATCTAAGATCGAACCTAATTTTCCATGATCTATAATATCACAATTAGCTCATTTATTAGTCACATTAATCAATGTGACCCAAAAATCATATATTTTACAATTTGCACTTTGACCCCTAAACTTTCACATATTTGCACTTTTGTCCCAATACTCAAAAATTAAACTTTAGCCCTTATTCTTATGTTTTATAACATGCTGATCATTTTTCTCTTCTATGGTAACTTCAATTTCTCACTAATTAACACACTTATGACCAATTTATAACTTTAACAATTTAACCTCTTTTTTACGATTTCATCGAAAATCGTCTAATAAAACTCATTTATCCAATCATAAACATGCACAATCTACCAAAATTCATCAAAATACAAATTATTCAACATGGGTCAATTTTTAAAGTTAAACTTTAGCTCAAAATAATTGTAGAAATAGCTAAACTAAGTTATCGGGATTTCAAAAATACGATGAACATTAAAAACGAGGCTTAGACACACTTACTATGAAGCTTGAAAAGCATGAAACCCTTAGCCATGGAGTCTAGAAATTTTTGGCAGCAACTTGAAGAAGATAAGCAGATTTTTTTTCTTGTATTTTGTCTTTTTTATTCATTAAAAACACTAAATGACTAAAATACCCTTAATGCTTTTCTTTCAATTTTATCCTATTCATGCCCATTTTTATCCATAAAGTTATCCAAAGGTCTAATTAAATTTTAAGGACCTCCAATTTAAACTCATAGCAATTCGACACCTTTAATATATAGAACTCAACTTTTGCCCTTTTTACAATTTAGTCCTTTTGACTAAATTGAGTGCCCAAATGTCGAAATTTTCGAACGAAATTTTCATGAAATCTTTCCGTGAAATCGTAGACCATAAAAATATAATAAAAATAAAATTTTTCTCGTCAGATTTGTGATCTCGAAACCACTGTTTCGACTGGGCCCTAATTCGGGATGTTACAGTAGCCGGTTATTATCGTCAGTTTGTAAAAGGATCCTCGATGATAGCTACTCCATTGACTAGATTGCTTTAGAAAGATGTGAGGTTTGAATGGTCTGATAAATGTTAGAAAAGCTTTGATCAATTGAAAACTCTGTTGACTGAAGCTCTAGTTTTTGTACAACCAGAATCGGGTAAAGAATTCGTGACCTATAGTGATTCTTTGTTAAATGGTCTGGGATGTGTTTTGATGCAGGAAGGAAAAGTTATAGATTATGCCTCAAAACAATTGAAGCCGTATGAAAAGAATTATCCGACACATGATCCTGAGCTAGCTGTGATTGTGTTTGCATTAAAGATTTGGCGCCATTATATTTTCGGTGAGAAATGTCACGTATTTTCATATCATAAAAGTTTGAAGTATCTGATGACTCAAAAATACTTGAATCTGTGATAGAGAAGATGGTTAGAGCTTTTGAAAGACTACGAGCTTGTGATAGACTATCATCCGGGTAAAGTAAACATCTGGGTAAAGCAAATGTCGTTGCTGATGCATTGAGTCAGAAATCACTGTTTGCATTACGTGCTATGAATGCTCATTTAGATTTATCTAATGATGGTTCAGTTTTGGCTGAATTGAAAGAAAAACCATTGTTTTTACAATAAATATATGATGCTCAGAAAGTTGATAATAAAATTCTTGCGAAACGAGCACAGTGTGATTCGAACATTGATTCTGAATTTAGAGTTGATGATAATGGTTGTTTGAGATTTTCTAATAGAAATTGTGTTTCAAGGAATACAAAATTGATCCGGTCGATATTGAATGAAGCACATAATAGTCGATTTTCTAATCATCTGGGATGTACAAAGATGTACCATGATTTGAAGCAACACTATTGGTGGTCTGGTATGAAAAGAGATATCTCTGACTTTGTGTCGAAACGTTTAATTTGTCAGTAAGTTAAAGTTGATCATCAAGTTCCATCTGGTTCGCTACAACCAATTTTGATTCCCGAATGGAAATGGGACAGAGTGACAATGGACTTTGTTTCAGGTTTGCCTTTGACTCTGAGAAAGAAAAATGCAATTTGGGTCATAGTTGATTGATTGACGAAATCTACCCATTTTATTCTAGTTCAATCTGATTACTCACTTGATAGATTAGCTGAGCTATATATTTTAGATATTGTGAGATTGCACAGAGTGCCGTTGTCTATTGTGTTTGACAAAGATCTGAGATTTACATCACAATTTTGGAAGAAATTGCAAGAAGCTTTGGGTACTAAATTGCATTTCAATACGGCTTTCCACCCGCAAATAGATGGTCAATCCGAGCTAATCATTCAGATACTTGAGGATATGTTGAGATGTTGCATTCTTGAGTTTACTGGTACGTCGGAACAATATTTTCCATTGATTGAATTTGCGTATAATAATAGTTTTCAGTTGAGCATCAAAATGGAACCTTATGAGGCTTTGTATGAACGCAAATGTCGGACACCTCTGTATTGGACTGAGCTTAGTGAAAATAAGATACATGAGGTCGATTTGATAAAAGATACAGAATAGAAAGTGAAAGTGATCCGTGATAGTTTGAAAGTAGCATCAAATCGATAGAAATCTTATGCATATTTGAAGCGCAAAGATATTGAATTTGATATCGATGATAAAGTGTTCTTGAAAGTGAATCCGTGGAAGAAAGTACTCTGATTCAAATGTAAAGGCAAATTGAGTCCGAGGTTCATCGGGCCGTATGAGATCATCGAGCGCATTGGACCTATAGCATATAGATTGTTGTTGCCACCTGAGTTGGAAAAGATTCATAATGTGTTTCACATATCAATTTTTCGTCGATACAGATCTGATCCATCACATGTGATTACTCCATCCGAGATTGAAATCAGATCTGATATGACTCATGAAGAGCGACCGATCCGTATCCTAGCTTACGAAGTGAAAGGATTTTAGAATAAGAAAATTCCGTTAGTCGAAGTACTATGGCATCGACAGGAAGTTGAAAAGGCTACATGGGAGTATAAAGATATAATGAGACAGCAATATCCGAACCTGTTAAACGGTAAGATTTTCAGGGACAAAAATCCCTAAAGGGGGAGAATTGTAACAGTCCGGTTTAGACCTAGTCAGAATAGTGGTTTTGAGACCATAAATCCGAGTCAAAAAAAATATTTTAATATTATTTTATGTGTCTAAAGTATATGATTAAGCATGTGTGAAAGTTTCGTGAATCAATTTTATCGTTTGCGTGTTTAATTTGAGAAAATGATTAAATCGCATAAAAGATAAAAGTGACATGCTATTTGTTAATGTGCTATATTGTCATGTCTTTATTAATATGAAGCCCTTAAGTGGTTATTTGACCTTTAGTTAATTGGGTGTAACATCCTAAAATTTGAATTTTATGTGTTCCATTATTTTGGTGCTAAGCTTGTTAAATTATTAATTGTGTATGTTTAGGAAGTCCTGAGAAGGCTCGGGATTTAATTGGATTTAGTAAAACTTTTGGCATTTTAGCACTTTAAGGAAATGGAGTAGGTGACCTTGAAGCATATAGAAATAATTGAATGAGTAGCTAGCATAATTGAATAAATAGTAAAGAGGTTATGGCGTCACTTGTGGAACCTTGAGGGAAGAGGTTTGAATCCCATGAGTGTAATACTTGACTCTTATTTTTGGATTCCTTCCTTAAGTGTCAGCCAAGGAGTAAATATGGCAAGTTTGACTTCATTATTTTTGGTAAGGTGGCTATAAGAATAAGGCAAGGTTGAAGTTTGGGAAAGGAATCAAAAGAAATAGGAAAGAAAGGGGGACATGAGGCTTATTTCGTGGGTGATGTTTTGGAAAGTTTGGGTGGCTAAACTCTTATCCTAGGGGGGATGCATGTAGACGGTTTTGGGGGAAGATAGATAGCTGAATTTTTATTTTGGCTTTTGGTAAAGTATTAGTTTTGTTTTGGCCAAAAATCCCTTTGACAACTTTAAGTCATTCTCTCCCAATTTTAGCAACTCTCCTTGCCAAAAAATATTAGCACAATAGTGCATTGTTTTTCACTTCTGTTTGGTCACATACTCATTTTCTTTCCACCTTCCTTGATAGCCGAATTCTCCTTTGCCTTTTTGATTGAATTTTGGTGCTTGTTAGGCCAAAAACCTTTCTCATTGCACTCTTTGGTATTCTCCAAATTTCTTTCTACCTTGTGCCAAATTTGCAAGCCACTAAAGAACATATTTTCTTTGTCCTTTCTTCTTTTTGCCGAAAGTATTCAACCTTTGTGACCAAATCATCCTCTTTTATCATCTTTTGGAAAACCGAAATTAGTTTGCCCCCTTTTTCTCCCTTTTTCTTATTTTAATCATCTTTCAATTCTTCTTCCATTTCATAAAAACAAAACTTCATCTTGATCAAAACTTTTTCTTTCATTCATTTCCTCCATAATCGAATCTAATAGTAAATTAACCCTCCACTATTTCTTCTTTTTCCTTCATGTTTGAAAATCATTTTTTTGACAAATCGGTAAGTAATATTTTCTTCTCAATTTCTTCTCTATGGCCGAATATATGTTTTTGTTTTGGGATGATTCTATTAATCGAAATCATCATCCCCTTTTCTATCTCACAACATGATCATTTTTCCTTTTGGTAGAATCCTAGCGGGAGGCCGAACATCACTCTAAGTCTTAAGTCGAACGACGAACATCGGATCCAATATCGTACGGTAAGAAATTGTCATGAATTAGTGATAGTACTCGATAAACCGATTGATGGTCTAAGGAGTAATAAATTATTGACTTTATGTTTTAGGGAATAAATCATTTGACCTATCCAATCGTTGATCATTTGGGATTAGTGGTAAGCTGATCTTCACCCTTTTTGATAAATCCATACTTATCGTAATACTAATCGATGGAGGCTTGTGGTAACGATTCAAAAGGAAAGCCGAGTGGAGATCTCAAAAGGAGTGGATTGACGATCCCAACTCCTAAATCCAAATGAAGGGCTGTTTCGGTGATTCGAGACTTTCCACTGGGTTGTGGACCGTCAACAGGGGAAAATCGGCAAATCGTAGTTGTTCGCGATCCCGAGGGTAAAATCTTAGATCGTTTGTTTTAGAGTAGATTCATTAAATAGTGTACATTGTCTAATCGAGCGTTAAAATATTTTTAGGTGTCAACAATCAAGAAAACATAGTGCTTACCGTAATTAGGTCTGTGATCTCACACCGTATTTCATGGGTTAGATATTTTAAAACATGTTAGTGGTAAATCGCTTGATTAAATCACATTTTGGTGAAATTGGGTAAAACGGCATAGTTATCACTATTTTGGTAAAGACTATGAAATCGGTATTAAGACTATGAAAATTATGAAAATACCCTTAAAGGGTTATTTGTTATTTGCTACATGGGCCAAATTTGAGATATTTGCTATATGGGCCAAATTGATAATTTGCTTAAATGGCCTATTTGATAAATTGTTATAATGAGCCATAATGTTGTAAGAAATATCTGAATAAATTGTTGTGAATGGCTGTGCATTATATACATGATTTGCATGGGATGGGATATTGATGAAAAGAAGTTCTGGTAGCTCTGCTATATAATTCTGGTGGCTCTGCCACATATATGAAAAATGGCAAAGCCATATAAATTCTGTTTATCTGGTGGCTTGTCCACAAACTTGATATATATACGGCTTAATGCCTACTTTTGGTGTGTTGGCGGGGTGGGTGACTAAAGCTCCCCACAGGTGTGCTGGTTGCTATGGGTGGTGTGTAGCGGATGGAAATTAGGTTTGGTTTGGGAATTGTATATCACATGCATATTATATATGATATTATTTTTATAATTGTAAATTGGTTTTGGCCTAATTGAAAGTTAAATTGAAATTTTGGCCAATGGACAACGGTAAGTGGGTTGCACATTGAGTTCTAGTAACTTACCCCCTATTTTCCTTACCCCTTTCAGGTAATGATCAATGATGGAGACTTGGGCCATGGATATCTTGGTGGGGGCCATACTTCAAAATGGTTAAATTTGAAATTTTAGATTTTTTTTTAAATACTTTTAATTATTTGGCTATTTGAATTAAGGTTGTAATAAGGCCTCTGGATTAAGTTTTGGTTTTGTTTATTGTTTGATGAATTATTTAAGTGCGTAAAGTATTTTAGTTGAGATTTTAATTTCTAAAAATAATCATTTCCTAAAATTTTATTCAATAATGAATTTACAAAGAGGATTTCCTAAAAATTTCATATTTTAAACTCGAAATTTACTCGTAAAAATTTTTATCAAATCTTTTCAAACTAAAATATTTTTAATTCCTTATAAAATTTACTCGAACTGTTAACTTTATTTTCAAAATATCGATTTATAAGATTTTGTATCTCAAGTTGTCGATTTATCAATCTAATCAAATTTTAATATTTCGTCTAAATTTTGTTGTTTGTTTTGCTTGATTTTTGAAAGATTTAACGGTTTTTCATATGTGACATGTCAGGTCGGGCCTTAACGCATGGGCTGGGTTTGGGGTGTTACATTTTATGGTATTAGAGCCTGGTTCAAAACTCGGCTATGGTTTGGGTTCAAAAACGTTTTCCAAAGTTGTTTTGAATTGTATAGTTTAAATGCATGTTTCAAAAATGAAGTATGGCACCACAAGTATCTGACACCAAGTCAAGTAAGTACATGTTATTAATGAATGATTATGATTATTGTGATATAACCATAGGAACACTCTAGAACTTTTAGTTTTAGGTGTTAAAAACTATAGAGATTGAGACTATAGGATGCGATTGCGAAAACGACTCTGCTTCTTATGTTTCAAAATACATTGTTTAATACATATCGAAACAGTATACTGATTCATAAGACTTTTAATCAGATTAAATCGAATTAGCCACTATGAGCGCTAGAGGACGTGAACGTGGTAGACGTGGCCGTGGTAGAGGCCGAGGTACGAGGGTTGCGTCCGAAGCATCGGGACACATGCCGAAAATGGATGCACCTGCGTTACCCGGGACTGAGACTAGATCACATAACCGTATGAGGGAGGACATTGCTTTGTCTCAAGCAATGTTGCGAGTCTTAGAAAGGGTTGCTGGGGCTAGAACTAGACCAGTAACCCGTGGATCAGTTTCGGAACGACTTAGATCAAGTGGTGCCGAGGTTTTTAGGGGTGTCTCAGGTGTAGCCCCAAATGTAGCGGAGTATTGGCTCGAAGCTGTGGAGCAGATCATGGATGATCTGGAGTGCACCGCCAAACAGAAACTGAGAGGAGCTGTGTCCTTGTTGAGAGACGAGGCGTATCCATGGTGGCTTACTGTTCAGGAGGGCACTCAGGCTGATCTCGTTACTTGGGATTTATTCAAAACTTCATTTCAAGGAAGTATGTTGGGGCTACCTATGTAGATGCCCGAAGGAAAGAATTCCTCAATATGGTTCAAGTAAGTAAGACCGTGGCAGCTTATGAAGCAAAATTTCTGCGTCTTAGTCGTTATGCCCGAGGTATTGTGCCAATTGACTATGAACGCTGCATGCGTTTCGAGGATGGGTTAAGTGATGAATTGCGGGTACTAATAGCCCTACAACAAGAAAGGAATTTTTCCACACTGGTGGAGAAAGCAAAGATAGTCGAAGAGGCTAAGCACTCGGAGCGATAAATTTGAGAAAAGATGGAGGCAAGAGCAAGAGGGATTTTAAGTACTTTGGTCTTGCTAGAGGGGTTTAGAAGAGGCCCAGGAAGGATGAGCCAGCACGAGTTAAGGCACTAGCTGTACCAATCAGATACAACCATGTACGGACTGTAAAAAATGACATCCGGGTGAAAGCTGGAAGAGAACCGGTGGTTGTTTCAAATGTGCTTCTAAGGACCACCAACTTAAAGATTGTCCTTGACTGACTGATGCATAGTCAGCTAGAGGCGCTCAGTAGCCATCGAGAGGTCGTGGCCAGGTCAAGGTGGCAATGGCGGAGGACGAGATCAGGGTGCACCAGGTAGAGGAAATAGCTTCAGGGGTAATGCGAAGGTGAGGCAGCCAGGGTTGGTTTATACGGTCAGGCGCTGAGAGGATGGCAATGCACCTGATGTGTAACCTGTATGTTCTTCATATCAGATGTACTTGTTATTACTTTGATAGATATCAGATCTACTCATTTGTATGTTGCTAGTACTGTATCTGGAAATCTAAACATTAGACTGGAGATTACTACTAGAGAGATGATGGTAATTAGTCTTGTAGGACAGTCTGTGATAGTGAAAAAATTGTTTAGAGATGTACCCTTAGAAGTTCAGGGAGAAACATTTTTGGCAGATTTGATGGAACTGCCTTTCGACGAGTTCGATCTTATTTTAGGCATGGATTGGTTGGTGAAACATCATGCTAACTTGGATTGTGTTGCAAAGCAGATGACGATAAGGACTTTGGAAGATAAAGAAGTGGTGATGATAGGCGAGAGGAGAAATTATCTATCAAATGTGGTATCTACTTTAAAGGTAGAAAAGTTGGTGCGAAAAGGGTGTGGAGCATTCTTAGCTTTCATTAGCGCGTTGGATGTCAAGGAAGTGTCTGTAGAAGGTGTTAGAATGGTGAAGGAGTTTTCGAATGTCTTTCTCAAAGAACTTCCTGGATTGCCTCCGGATCGGGAGGTAGAGTTTGGCATTAAGCTATTGCCAGGAACGGCTCCGGCATCCATTGTTCCTTATAGAATGACGCCGAAAGAGTTAGCCGAGCTTAAAGCTCAAATTCAAGAGTTGTTGGATCGAGGATTCATTCAAATGAGTGTGTCACCATGGAGAACACCGGTCTTGTTCGTCAAGAAGAAGGATAGGTCGATGCATATGTGCATCGATTATAGACAGTTGAATAAGTTGACGATCAAGAATAGGTATCAGTTGTCGAGAATCGATGATCTGTTTGACCAGTTGCGAGGAGCTTCAGTTTTCTCCAAGATACATTTGAGATCGAGTTATCACCAACTCAAAGTTAAGGAGGCAGATATTTATAAGACAACATTTTGAACTCGTTATGGACATTATGAGTTCTTGGTGATTCCGTTTGGATTGACAAATGCACCAGCTGCATTTATGGACATGATGAACCGAGTCTTTCAATCCTATTTAGACCGGTTCGTGGTGGTGTTGATAGATGACATCTTGGTATACTCGAAGAATAAAGAAGAGCATGATTCACATCTGTGAATAGTATTGCAAATATTGAGGGAAAAATAGCTTTATGCCAAATTCAGTAAGTGTGAATTTTGGCTTAAGGAAGTGACTTTCTTGGGACATGTTGTGTCAACCAAAGGAATCAGAGTTGATCCTTGGAAGGTAGATGCTGTGTTAGATTGGAAACCACCAAAGTCAGTGGCCAAAATTTAGAGTTTTCTAGGATTGGCTGGTTATTATAGACGTTTTATTGAGAGGTTTTCACTGATTGCTTCACCCCTAACTAAATTGTTGCGCAAAGGAGTACCTTTTATGCGGTCAGATCAGCAGTAAGAAAGTTTCGAGAAATTGAAGAAGATTCAGACAGAAGCGTCAGTATTGATTCAACCTGAGGCTATAAAGGAGTTTGTTGTTTATTGCAATGCGTCACACATGGGCTTAGGATGAATGTTGATGCAAAATAAAAAAGTGGTGGCATATGCATCTCGCTAGTTAAGGCCGCATGAAGTGAATTATCCTACTCATGATTTGGAGTTGGCTGCAATGGTGTTTGCTTTGAAGATTTGGAGGCACTACCTATACGGTGAGAAGTTGATCATTTATATGGATCATAAGAGTCTAAAGTATCTCCTTACCGAAAAGGAGTTGAACTTAAGACAGCGGAGGTGGATAGAACTGTTGAAGGATTATGACTTCTCAATTGAGTATCATCCCAGAAAAGGCTAATGTGGTGGCAGATGCATTGAGTCGTAAGGTAATATCGGATTTGAGAGTGATGATCATTCATCTCAGCTTGTATGAAGATGGTAGACTGTTAGCCGAACGTCAGGTGATGTAACATCCCGAATTAGTGGGCTTATGCGTTTATATGTGTAGACATGCTTAATGTGTTAATTTGAGAATTTTAGGTGCAAATGGGGCTCAGGTTTGGGCTGAGGCCTTGATTAAATATTTTATTTAGACACTCTAGGGCTTAAAATAAAGTCTTGGTAGTTTATTTGACAAACTGGGCTTGTGGCCCAGCAACAAGGGGCGCGGTAAAGGGAGTTATAGATGGCGTCAATAGGTAAAGGGAGAGGCCCAATTTGTGGTCGTTTGGAGCCCATGAAGTTGGGCTAATTTCGGCACTAAAGGGAGCTAGGAGGGGACGGCAAGGTGGCTACAATAGGGGTTTTTAATATTTTAAAATATGTGATATTATTTTGATAAAGAATAGAGGAAGTGGTTTGATATAGGACACTTTTGGATGGGTGTTTTGATAAAGATGCAGGATAGGATGAGGAGCTATCTTTAAAAGGTTAGTGTTAGCTGAAATTTTGAAAGAGTTGGAAAGGAGAGGGGCATTCGGTTTTGGCTTTAGATGGGAGTGCCAAAATTTGAAGGCCATCATACTCAGTTGTTCTCTTTCTTTCTTCACTTATCTTCGCTCTTCCAAAAAGCCAAAACTACACTCTTATTTTCTCTCTTAGCTGAAACCTCTAAATCTCAGCATCATTTCATTTATTTTTCTTTTCCCAAAGTTTCACCATAGCCGAATCATCATCCCAGGGTTGGTAAGTTTTCTGTCATTTTCTTCTTTGCTATCTCTTTCCATCCTCATCTTTAGTCTAAACCGAATCACTTCCTTAATATCTTGTTGGGTTGTTCTTTTCTTTTCACTCTTTATTCATAGAAGCTGAATCCCCCTGTTAAGACTGCTTGTGCCGAATCCTGAAGATAGTTGAAGGTAAGTAGATGATGTTGTTTTGTTTGGCCGAATGGTAAGAGGGGCCTTATGTTCCATGTTTGGCCGAAAGGCCACTTCTCTTTAATTCATCCTCCTTTAGCCGAATCTCATTTGGTGGTGGTGTAGGGGTTCAATCAACATTTAGCCAAGACCGTTAACTCTGAGATCCAATCGATTTAGGTAAGAAGATCCCTCCTAGTGGTTCTATTAATCGATTCATTGTTTATCTATTATCTTAACCTTGTTGGGTGGACAATCGAATCGTATCTCTTGTAGTAAGTTTTTGATCGACAAATTAGGGATCTGATAATCGCGATTCTAGCTAGGGAGAGCATCAATTTCGATAATAAAGTGTTAAGCATAATCAGGTGTGTAACTTTTCACGCCATTTAGATTGTTTGTTAGTACATGTATATAAATCTGCTATATTCTGTTAAATGCCAAAATCCTGGCATACCGATTTAAACACAATGAGGGTAAAGGCGAATCACCAAGTTAGTGGTTTCTGTCATTCATAAGTGAATGTGTCTGTTAAGATGATATGTTTTATATGTATGCTGATTTCTGTGATTGCATGGGGTTGGGTGATTCATGAAATGGAAAGTGTTCTGTTGTAGTGGCTTTTGCCATGTTCTGTTGTAGTGGCTTTTGCCATGATCTGTTGTAGTGGCTTTTTGCCATGATCTGTTGTAGTAGCTATTGCCATGATCTGACGATGAGCAGCTAACTGCAGCATGACTGCCATCGATGGTGTGTAGCGGTGTGGGTTGATTGTAGAAATCCCCAATGGTGTGATTGGCAGGTAAGGGTGGTGTGTAGCAGATGGAAACCTAGGATTGGGTTGGGCTTTGCATAATTCCTGACATATTATATTTTGTTATTTGTTCTATGGGGCTAAGGCCCAATCTGATGGTGCACGAGGGTTACACACTGAGTCTCACGACTTACCCTATTATTTAACATCTTTCAGGTAGCACCTAGTGCATCATACTGGGCTGGAGAGGAGCGCAAGGTGGCCATGAGAGAGAATATTTTGATTCAGCAAAAGACTTTACTCAGTTTATTTATTTTTATTATGTTTAATTAGTGGGTTTTAAATTTCATTGTAATAGGGCCACGGGCTACTAGCGTCACATTTTTTTTTGTTTTATTTTGGGCTTTTATGATTATCAGGCATTTAAATTTTACGTTTTAATTAAACTAAGGCATTAATATAAAATATAAATCCTTTACAACCTATTCAACATTTAGTTTTCCCGAATAAAACATTAAACTCAAGAAGAATATTTTCCCAAAATTGCGACATCCTTCAAAATCTCCTTAGTGACATGCAAGATCCGGTCGTGGTGTTTGGGCTGGGTTTAGGGTGTTACAAATTGGTATCAGAGCCCGATTCAAAACTCAGCTTTGGGATTTTTGGGCTCAAAACATTTTCTAAATATGGGTTTAGAAACATGCATTTTTTTTTATAAATGATACAAGTCTGTTAGCTCTGCATGGCACCTCCGTCTCTGGCCCAAGTCCACCAGGTAAGTATTTTGAACCATTGTGTGTGGGCTAAATGGGCTTTATGGGGCCATAGGTTAGTAAGATAGAAATTATTGGACCCTAGGTCTAGTTTACTCCATACTTTAAACTTCATAAAACTTATCCTAATTAAACAAACCTGGGAATAAGTCACTGAGTTAGGGTGTGGCAATAGGCATACGCATGTCTAGGATTGGATCCAGGGAGAGCTTGGTATTTAAGTAGTCCCAGTGACTCACCTCCTCTTCGCTGGAATCCTACCTGGTGCGTAGTGACTGTTCATCTTAGCCATGAGGACTTATTGACGGGCCAAAATTTATAATTAAAACCCGAAAGGGACCATCTACCTTATTTTTTAAAATTACTAAAATAACCTATAGTTTTGAAAATTTCTGAGATACTTCTGAATTGTAAAAAAAATACCAAACTACCCTTGATTTGTAAAATGACAAAAATACCCCTGGTTTACAAAATGACCAAAATACCCTCGAATTGCAAAGTTATCGAAATACCCCTATATTGTAAAATCACCAACATACCTTCTTTTGGAAAATTATGAAAATACCCCTATAGGTTAAAATTATGAAAATACCCCTGGGTAGTGAAATAACGAAAATACCCCTAGGAGAGGAATATGAGTTCTTGGAAGTTGCTTGTGTGGTTGATGCGTGTATGTGATGCTCTGATTGATAAGGATTGAATGAGAATTCTAGAATTAGGAAATACAGACCTGAGAACTGAACTTGTAGATAGAATTCGAATTCGAAAGAACTACTGTTAAAACTACTTTCCATAAGACTGCCCGTTATTAAGTAGTGGAAGAAAGAATTATTAATTCGTAAAATTTTTAATCAGATAAATCGCGAACGGTAGAATGAGCACTAGAGGACGTGGTGTGCGTGGCAGAGGTAGAGGCCGAATTGCTATGTCAGAACCCGTAGGGTCGGGTCATGAGTTCGAGAATAAGGTACTAGTGCCACCAGTGGTAGAGGCAGAATTTCAAGATCAGATGACCGGAGATGATGCTGTGTCTCAAGCTATGTTAAGGGTTTTGGAGAGAGTTGCCGGAGCAGGTAGGGGCACAGAAGCCCAAAAATTTGTACCTGAGCGACTTAGAGCCAATGGGGCGGAGGTGTTTAAAGGAATTTTTGGAGTAGCTCCTAGTACCGCGGAGTATTGGTTAGAAGCAATGGAGTAGATCATAGATGACCTTGACTTCACTGTGGATGAAAAGTTGAAGGGGGTCGTGTCTCTTCTTCGAGATGAGGCCTATCAGTGGTGGCTCACGATGAAGGAGGGTACTTCTGCAAACCGCATTGACTGGGACTTCTTTAAAGAGTTGTTCCAGGGAAAGTACATCGGGGCCAGTTATGTGGATGCACAGAGAAAGGCATTCTTGAACTTGGTGCAGGGAAGCAAGTCTGTGTCAGAATATGAAGCTGAATTTCTGCAGTTGAGCCGTTAAGCTCGATGGATTGTGGCGACTGACTATGAGCGTTGCGTACGGTTCAAGGATAGACTAAGGGATGAGCTGAGGGTATTGGTAGCACCGCAGCAGGAAATGGACTTTGCGATTTTGGTTGAGAAAGCTAAGATATCTGAGGAGGTCAAGCGAACTGAGAAACAGAATAAGGATAAGGATAGGAATAGGAATAAGAGGAATTTTGGGTCATCGGGACCATCTAAAAATTTTCAGAAAAGGCCTAGGTCTGTTGGGCCAGCTTGTGCTCCGACGGGTCAGAATCGATCATGTCCTTCGTGTAGGAAGGTGCATTATGGGGAGTGCAGAAGGAGAACCGGTGGTTGCTTTAGGTGTGGATCCACAGAGCATATGATTAAGGACTGTCCACATGTGGATCAGGTACCGCCAACGGGACGAGGTTCTGATCAAGTTAGGAGAGGTGGTCAGCCTGTACTAAGGGGTCGGGGCAAAGCCAAAGGAGGAAATGGGTTCGGTCGGGGTCGTGGAGCACCTGGTAGGGGTGCAGGTAATGTAGACGCGAGGCAGTTAGGTCTAGTTTATGCAGCTCACCGATGGGAGGATGGTGACGCACCGGACGTCATAACCGGTACGTTTCTTCTTACTGATAACCCTTTTCTTGCCTTGATTGATATTAGGTCAACCTACTCCTATGTTGCATGTTCGGTATTGAGACCCTAAGTTTAGACTCTGAAACAACTGCTAGGAAGATGACTATGGTTAGCCCTCTAGGACAATCTAGGGTAGTGGACAAACTATTTAGAGACATACCTTTCGAGACTCAAGGAGTAGTGTTCCCAGCAGACTTAATGGAATTACCGTTTGGAGAGTTTCACCTTATTTTGGGAATGGATTGGTTGACTAAACACCGTGCTAAGTTGGATTGTGAGACTAAGCGCATTGTGTTGAGTACCCTGGAAGGCGGGGAGGCGGTTGTGTTAGGGGAAAGAAGGAAATATTTGTCCAACATAGTATCGGTATTGAAGGCTTTTAAGATGATTCGGATGGGATGCAACATATTTCTAGCTTTTATCAGTGCTTTGAATACTAAGGAGGTGACTATCGATGAGGTTCGGACAGTCAAGGATTTCGCGGATGTCTTTCCTGAGGAGTTGCCAGGATTACTCCCAGATCGCGAAGTGGAGTTTGGAATAGAGCTACTTCTATTTACAGCTCCATTGCCTATTGCTCCTTACAAAATGGCACCGAATGAGTTGGTGAAACTCAAAGCTCAGATCCAGGAACTGTTGGATCGTGGTTTTATCCGACCAAGGGTGTCTCCGTAGGGAGCCCCGGTCCTATTTGTGAAGAAGAAGGACAGATCCATGCGTATGTGTGTGGACTACCGTCAATTGAATAAGTTGACGATTAAGAACAAATACCCACTGCCAAGAATCGATGACCTGTTTGATCAGTTCAAAGAAGCTTCGGTCTTTTTTAAGATTTACTTAAGGTCGGGTTATCATCAGTTAAGGGTAAAGGAAGGCGATATTCTTAAGACGGTGTTTCAGACTCGGTACGGTCATTATGAGTTCTTGGTGATGCCGTTCAGGTTGACCAATGTGCCAGTAGCATTTATGGATATGATGAACCGGGTGTCTCAACCATATCTTGATCGGTTCGTTGTGGTGTTTATCTATGATATTCTAGTTTTTCTAAGTCTGAGGAGGAGCATGATGCACATCTTCGTGTGGTGTTTCAAATTCTGAGGGAGAAGCAGATGTACGCAAAGTTCAGTAAGTGTGAGTTCTGGCTGAAGGAGGTGACTTTCTTAAGGCATGTAGTTTCCACAGAGGGAATTAGGGTGGATCCTCGGAAGATAGAAGCCGTCTTGGATTGGAAATCGCTGAAGTCTGTGGCGAAAGTTTGAAGTTTCTTGGGATTGGTCGGGTACTACAGAAGGTTTGTTGAAGGGTTCTCATTGATAGCGGCACCTTTAACTAAGTTATTGAGGAAGGGAGTATCGTTTGTATGGACCGATAAACAGCAGGAGAGCTTTGAGAAGCTGAAGCGAATCTTGACTAAGCTACCGGTGTTAATTCAAAGATGCGGAAAAGAATTTATCGCTCATTGTGATACGTCACACACGGGTCTCGGATGTGTGTTGCTGTAAGATGGAAAAGTGGTTGCGTATGCATCTCAATAGTTGAGACCGCATGAGTTGAACTACCCTACGCACGATTTAGAATTGGCGACAGTAGTGTTCGCTCTGAAGATCTGGAGACACTACCTGTACGGGGAGAAGTCAGTTATTTACACTGACCATAAGTGCCTGAAGCATCTCCTTACCCAGAAGGAGTTGAATCTGAGGCAACGTAGGTGGATTGAGCTCTTGAAGGACTACGATTGCTCAATCGAATATCATCTGGGTAAGGCTAATGTGGTGGCAGATGCGCTGAGTAAGAAGGCAATAGCGGAGTTGAGGGAAATGTTCGCTCATCTTAGTCTGTATGAGGATGGAAGTTTGGTAGCTGAGCTCCAAGTAAGACCTATGTGGACCAGTCAGATCAAGGAGAAACAACTTCTAGACAATGTTTTGAGTGCTCGACTCCGGCAAGTGCCAAGTGGTGAATGAGAGGACTATAGTTTGGATGGTGATGGAGTCCTGTGTTTTCGTAAGAGAGTTTGTATGCCAAAGGATGTGGACTTAAGGCAGATGATTCTTCAGGAGGCGCATAGTAGCCCATACGTTATGCATCCTGAGGGGGTTAAGATGTATCGGGATTTCCAAAAGCAGTTTTGGTGGCTAGGTCTGAAGTGAGAGGTAACAAAATTCGTGGGTAAATGTTTGACGTGTCAGCAGGTGAAGGCGAAACACCAATTGCCTTCGGGGTTGTTACAGCCAATGAAGATTCTGCAGTGGAAATGGGAGAGAATCACGATGGATTTGTTAGTGGGTTACCCCTTACGCCCACTAAGAAGGATTCAATTTGGGTGATTATGGATCAGCTGACGAAGTCTGCTCACTTCATACCAGTTTGTGATGACTTTTCTCTGCAAAGGTTGGCTAAGCTGTATGTGGCTGAGGTGGTGAGACTGCACGGTGTACTTGTGTCAATTATATCGTATAGAGACCCTAGGTTCACATCACAGTTCTGGAAGGCTCTGCATCAGGCAATAGGAACAAGGCTAGACTTCAGCACCGCTTTTCATCCACAGAATGATGGTCAGTCAGAGAGGGTAATCCAGATCTTGAAGGATATGCTAAGGGGTTGCATCATCAATTTTAGGGGAAGCTGGGAGGAGTATTTGCCTTTGGCAGAATTCGCGTACAATAATAGTTATCAATCTAGTATTCGAATGGCACCTTATTGAGCGTTATACAGAAGGAGATGTCGTACCCCAACTTGTTGGACAGAGTTAGGTGAGAGTCAGGTGTTGGGCCCAAAACTAGCGTCAGAAACAGAAGAGAAAGTTAGGTTAATTCAGGCTCAGTTGAAGGAAGCATCTGATCGGTAGAAGTCGTATGCAGATCTTAAGAGGAAGGGGGTGGAATTTGTAGTAGGAGATCAAGTCTTCTTGAAAGTATCACCGTGGAAGAAGGTAATGAAGTTTGGTCGGAAGGGTAAGCTAAGTCCCCAGTTTATTGGACCTTATCGGGTACTAGAACGCGTGGGCCCAGTTGCTTATCAATTGGAGTTACCTTCAGAGTTGGAGCAAATACATGACATGTTCCATGTCTCGATGCTAAGACATTATTGTTTTGGTTTATCGCACGTTGTGCCGGTAGAGGAGATTGAAGTAAGTCCAGATTTTCCTTTTGAGGAGGAGGCAGTGCAAATTTTAGATCGAGCGCAAAGGTGTTGAAAAGGAAGTCAGACCCTTTGGTCAAGGTCTTATGGTGAGAACACAATGCGAAGGAAGCGGCATGGGAATCAGAGGATGTTATGCGACAGTAGTATCCCCATCTCTTCTGATCAGGTAAATTTCGGGGCCAAAATTTATTTTAAGGGGGGTAGAACTGTAACATCCCAAATTAATGGGCTTATGCGTTTAATGTGTAGACATGTTTGATATGTTAATTTGGGAATTTGAGGTGCAAATGGTGGTCAGGTTTGGGCTGAGGCCTTGATTAAATATTTTGTTTAGACACTCTAGGGCTTAAAATAAAGTCTTGGTAGTTTATTTGACAAACTGGGCTTGTGGCCCAGCAACAACGGGCGCGGTAAAGGGAGTTATAGATGGCGTCAATAGGAAAAGGGAGAGGCCCAAATTGTGGCCATTTGGAGCCCATAATGGTGGGCCAATTTTGGCACTAAAGGGATCTAAGAGGGGACGGCAAGGTGGCTACAAATAGGGGTTTTAATATTTTCAAATATGTGATATTATTTTGATAAAGAATGGAGGAAGTGGTGTGATATAGGACATTTTAGATGGGAGTTTTGATAAAGATAAGGGATAAGATGAGGAGCTATCTTTAGAAGGTTAGTGTTAGTCGAAATTTTGAAAGAGTTGGAAAGGAGAGGGGCATTCGGTTTTGGCTTTAGGTGGGTGTGTCGAAATTTGAAGGCCATCATACTCAGTTGTTCTACTTCTTTCTTCCCCTATCTTCTCTCTTCCAAAAAGTCGAAACTACACTCTTATTTTCTCTCTTAGCCGAAACCTCTAAATCTCAGCATCATTTCATTTGTTTTTCTTTTCCCAAAGTTTCACCATAGCCGAATCATCATCCCAGGGTTGGTAAGTTTTCTGTCGTTTTCTTCTTTGCTATCTCTTTCCATTCTCATCTTTAGTCTAAATCAAATCACTTCCTTAATATCTCGTTGGGTTGTTTTTTTCTTTTCACTCTTTATTCCTAGAAGCCGAATCCCCCCTGTTGAGACTGCTTGTGCCAAATCCTGAAGATAGTTGAAGGTAAGTAGATGATGTTGTTTTGTTTGGCCGAATGGTAAGAGGGGCCTTATGTTCCCTATTTGGCTTCTCTTTAATTTATCCTCCTTTAGCCGAATCTCATTTGGTGGTGGTGTAGGGGTTTAATCAACGTTTAGCCAAGACCGTTAACTCCGGGATCTAGTCAATTTAGGTAAGAAGATCCCTCCTAGTGGTTCTATTAATTGATTCATTGTTTATCTGTTATCTTAACCGAGTTGGGTGGGCATTCGAATCGTATCTCTTGTAGTATGTTTTTGACCGGTAAATTAGGGATCTGATAATCGCGATTCCTGCTAGGGAGAGCATCAATTTCGATAATAAAGTGTTAAGTGTAATCAGGTGTGTAACTTTTCACACCATTTAGATTATTTGTTAGTACATGTACATAAATCTGCTATATTCTGCTAAATGCCGAAATCCCGGCATACCAGTTTAAACCCAAGGAGAGTAAAGGTGAATCATCAGGTTAGTGATTTCTGCCATTCATAAGTGAATGTTTTTGTTAAGATGATATGTTTTATATGTATGTCGATTTCTGTGATTGCATGGGGTTGGGTGATTGATGAAAGGGGAAGTGTTCTGTTGTAGTGGCTTTTGCCATGATCTGTTGTAGTGGCTTTTGCCATCATCTGTTGTAGTGGCTTTTGCCAGGATTTGTTGTAGTGGCTTTTTGCTATGATCTATTGCAGTGGCTATTGCCATGATATGACGATGAGCAGCTAACTGCAGCATGACTGCCATCGATGGTGTGTAGTGGTGTGGGTTGATTGTAGAAATCCCAATGGTGTGATTGGTAGGTAAGGGTGGTGTGTAGCGGATGGAAACCTAGGATTGGATTGGGCTTTGCATAATTCCTGACATATTATATTTTGTTATCTGTTCTGTAGGGCTAAGGCCTAATCTGATGGTGCACGAGGGTTGCACACTGAGTCTCGCGACTTACCCTATTATTTAACATCTTTCAGGTAGCACCTAGTGCATCGGACCGGGCTGAAGAGGAGCGCAAGGTGGCCATCAAGAGAATATTTTGATTCAGCAAATCAAAGTATCAATTTATAAGATTTTGTATCTCAAGTTGTCGATTTATCAATCAAATAAAATTTTAATATTTTGTCTAAATTTTGTAGTCTGTTTTACTTGATTTTTGAAAGATTTAACAGTTTTTCATATGTGACATGTCAGATCTGGCCTTAACACATGGGCCGGGTTTGGGGTGTTACATTGGGTGGACAATTATAGACTTTAAATATATAGTTTTCTTATTAATTCATTAAGGCTAATATAGTAAATTATGTATTAAAATGTTTTATAATAAAAATAAAGTCTGAAAATAGGCATTGTTCATCCATTTTTAATCAAATATACCAAAGAAAAAGAAAAGAAAAAGAAAGCTAGGTTTTGGCTAAGTCTAAGCTTGATTCAAGGTATGTTTTGCTTCGATTTTTGATAATTTCTACGTTCTTGTAATTGTTACTTAGTGTTCTTCAAAAACCATGCTTCAATTTTGTGAATTGATGATGATTTTAAAATATGCCATTGATGATTTTGCAAGCTTTGTGATGTTTGAGGATGAAATATGAAAGATATGTGATAGATTAACATAGTTTGTCTTTGGATTTTTAGTGAATTT
This sequence comes from Gossypium rotundifolium, assembly GCA_025506655.1. NCBI lineage: Eukaryota > Viridiplantae > Streptophyta > Magnoliopsida > Malvales > Malvaceae > Gossypium > Gossypium rotundifolium. The sequence goes on along the minus strand of CP106722.1, from coordinate 104,654,003 downwards.
GAGTAATTTGGACTAAATTGTGAAAATAATATTTTGAGGGATTAAATTGTGAAAAAATGAAATTTATGGACTTGTATGATTATAGTGAACATTCGGCTAAGCATGGGTATAAGCAAATTATGTGTATTTTTTGATTTTGTGAAATAGGGACTAAAATGTTAAAATGTGAAAATGTTTGGGCTAATTTCTAAATTTCCCTAAATATGTGTTTTTGGATTGAATTGAATGATTTGGTGAATAAATGGATTAAATCTAAATATGTATAGATCAAGAACCGAAGAAAATAGATTTAGATCGCAAAAAGTCGAAAGTGATCGAATAATCAAGTCCGTACGTTATCCGAATCCGAGGTAAGTCTATATACAAATAAATGTATTTAAATTGATATATGTATGTTCATATGAAAATTCATAATGATGACTGTATATAAGATGATGAGTACATGAATTCCGAGATAGTATCGATATGGTGTCAACATCCGAAAAAAGTCACGTACGAACCTAGGAATAGGTAGGGTTGCGTAAGTCATGGCATAGGTTTTCGATATGTGATATCGTGTTAAACCACATCGGGAACGTTGGCATCGATTTGAGATTTACGTGTAAGACCATGTCTGGGACATTGGCATCATATTGATTCGTGTAAGACCCTGTCTGGGACAGTGGCATCGATATTTGGTTACATGTAAAACCACATCTGGGACGTTGGAATTGTACGACCACTCTGAGTATTTTGAGTTTCCTATTTTATTTTGAACGGTTCAACGGGCAAATCCGAGAAATAAAAGACTATGTGAAATGTATAAACGAGTCAGGTGCGCTTGAAAGTTTCACTATGTATGAGTATGAAAGGTAAGTGTATATATGAACTTACAAAAATGAATATGTGTATGAATTTGATGAGATAATATGTGATATATATTTGAATGTGCTATGAGCATAAGTAGTGCTTTGAGATGTGATATGTTAGAAATCTATGGCTAAACAAATGAGCCAAAGAACATGTTACGAAATTGCAAATGTGGAATATTAATGACATTGTATCAATGTGATTATGTGCATTTTATGTTAAGTTTATTTGTATATGGCTTACTAAGCTTTTGAAAGCTTACTTTGTGTGTGTTTGCTTTATTTTATAGATCCTCGAAGCTACGAAAGGCTTGGGAATTGTCGAGGATCATCACCACAGTATCAAACTCTACTTTGGTACTTTTGAATGTGAAAATAGTTTAATATGGCATGCATAGGCTAGTTATTTTGGAATATGTTTGAGATATGTAAATAGTCATGTGATATGGCTAGATAAATGTGTGTGATATGTATGAGTGGCCATGATATATGATGCATAATTTAGTATGGTATGTTGGCTATTAAGATGATCAAAATTGTGTTATGTTTATGAAGCAAAGTTGGCATCATATTGATGGGAAGATGTTATATTGTAATGGTAAGATTGTGGATGAAACTTGCTTAGAAATGGTTGTTATTTAGTTAAGCTAATTGTTGCAAAAGTTGTTGTGTTTGAGATGCCTTTGAATGGTTGTAAAAGCTGGATATTTTGGCATGAATTAAATTGGTATAATGCTTGTAGGAATTCCCAAAGTGTGGGTGGCATTTTGGCCTTGAAAATGGCCTATAATTGTCCGCACGGTAGAGCACATGGGCGTGTGGCTCGACCGTGTCCCTCGTGGTTGTATTTCAAAACAAGTCAGACTCGACCACAGGCTGGACACAAGCGTGTGACTGGCCGTCTGGTGCAAGTCAGTAGCGACCACGGGTGAGGCACACAGGCATGTCCACGGCCGTGTGGACAAGTCAGTATGTATGCCCTATTTTGACACGGCTTAGACACATGGGCGTGTCTGAGGCCGTGGGAGGCACACGGCCTACCCATACGGGCGTGTGACCTCTGTCACTTAGAAAAAATTTTAAATTTTTAAGAATTTCTGTATGTGTTTGATTTAGTCCCGCCCTATTTTAAAACATGTTAAAGGTCTGAAAGACGTATTTAAGGGACACTTTGAAGTGATTTGTCAAATTTAATTAAGAAATATCCATAAAAGTTTTTGATTGTCCGGTAATGCCTCTTAACCCTAAATCGACGATGGTTACAGGTTAGGGGTGTTACATTTTCTTTGTTCCTATAGCCGGCCACCACCCTTAACAAGGCCTAATTGCACATTAGCGGCCTAAAATTAATATTCTTTAGCTATTTGACACCTCTAGCTTGTAAAATAAAACTTTCGCACTTTATGCGGTTTAGTCCTTTTTCGCAATTAAGCATGCAATCGCTAAAATTAATGCACCAAAATTTTCATGCTTTCATAATATCATGCTATAACACATAAAATAATATTAAAAATAATTTCTCCAACCTCGGATTAGTCATTCAGAAACCACTATTATGACTGGCCCTTAAATTGGGCTATTACAATTCTCCACTGAAGTGATCCGGCTTGAAAATGTTGAGTCGTTTCACGTAGTTTGCCCGATCGATGATGAGGAGAAGCTTGAATGTCGAAATGGGTAATTTAGTGTAAGGTTTACGGAAGCTTAACAAGTTGGTTTAAAGTGAATGGTAGGTTTAGAAGGACGTACTAGGTTCGGTTTAAGAATAAAATAAAGGATAGATAGGTTGGATAAAGGGTGGTGATGGAAATAGGAACTTAAGCGTCAAGAACGATTCGATACTATAGCGAGTATCGCCCTGGGACTTATATGGCTTAAGGTGAATGATAGAAATAGAAGATGGACCTCGACCCATTACTTAGCAAAGTAGGGACCGAAGGTATAAAAAGATGGATGGATGCCATACCAGGGTTAGTGATAAGTTCGAAAGGAGTTCGGTTGACGCCACTAGCACGCTAGATAATTCAATTCGAGACTCACACAAAATATGAGAGGAAGAACCTCACAGAAATAGAGTCTCATTAACAAATTGGCAAAAAGTCAAAAGTCCTTCTACAAATAGAATAACAAAGTATCTATAGCCTATCTAACTAGCTAACTGAATGGATAATGCACAAGCTTAAGGACTAAGCAAGTTTTAGCTAGAAAGAGCTAGAAAACTTCAGAATAAAACCATTAAATGTTAAGAGCAAGATTCGGCTGAATGGAGTTCAAGGGGCAGCTTCTAGTTAAGCAATTCATCTTGCTTGAACTTGGAAAACTTGAATGGTGCATGGCACCAGCTAGGTTCGGCCAATGAGCTTAAATGAGCTCATTAAAATGCAACCTTTGGCTAAAATGATATCAGCATTAAAAGTGGATTTGAACAGCCCTTTGGAGTGTGAATGGCCGACCTTGAAGGGTCTCTTCCATGTGAACATCAAGACGAATAGTCACTAGGTGTGAATGGAATTATGCTGCTTTGGGGAGAGAATCGACCAAGCTTGGGGAAGCTTAATTGCTGGAGACTCTTGGCTGAATGGTTGCTTGGAGAAGCCAAACCGTCATCTACCTTCCATGAATCTGGCTGTACATGCATGTGACTAGTCCTTGAACCAAGCCATGCATGAACTTGGCTTTTATTGCTCCTCAAATTCGGCTGCACCTACCAAGGGAATGAATCAAATTAATTCAAGTAAAATTCAACTGAACATAATTAAAACAAAATTTAGACACATTAAATAAAAACTAGACAAATTAAATAAAGACTAAACAAGACACATTAATAATCGGCTATGACCAAGACATAATTAAAACATGTAATAATTTAAACACAATTATGAGCTATAGTAATATTGACTAAATTAATTTAAGTATTTAATTTATTCTAGCAAGAAAATTAATGAGCTGAAAGCAAGCATAATCGAGCTAAATGAGCTAATTGGAGCTCAAGTGAGTTGAACCGCATTGATTGAAGTTTGATTGAGCTGAAAGTGAGCTGAAATCAGCTTGCAGCAAGGTGCAAGGATTGCTCAAAGTACAAGCCCGAGCTTGTCCATCATCTTAGGGTTGGACTTCATGCCAGAGCTGACTTGTTAAAGTCACAATATCCTCTTGCATTCGTTTAGCTCAAGCTTGAGTCATGGGGCCTTTAGGGAGCTCGAGAGGATATGAAATTGAATTCGCGGGACCCCCAGGTGTGCTCACATCATTCCCCCTTCTTCAAAACAACTTGTCATCAAGTCGACCCATTGGTTCTCTTGAAATTGTTTGTGTGGCTTGCCTTGGATGAATGGGGTGAATGGTAAATGAGTCAACTGGAATTTACAACCATGAGTTAGCAAAAGCAATGCAAACAAACTTGCAGTCCAAGCGTAAGCATAACAAGACAAGTATAACGCTTGCGAATGGACAGATTCAAATTACCATATTTACAACCATGCAAACAAACTAATTTACTCGCCAATGCCTTGTCAAATGTTGGAAACAAAATCAAATAGGTTTAAAGGCATTCAAACAACTTAAATTGTTTCCACAAGTCATGACTGGAATGCGAGTAATGAGTCAAAAGATGTATGTAGGCATCACAAATAGGTAATCGAAAAGATTTACAAGATTCATGGTTTAGCTTAGTTGTACATTGTAATTTCCGTTTAATCATATGCTCGCCAACAAAATCACGATGATCAAAACAAGAATCTTTTTATCAACAACAAAAATAGATAGCTCATTTTTAAACCAAGTAGAACAGTTAAGCACGTCACAAACTAAATAATTAAAAACCAATTCATCAACATGACTTTTGTCACCACCCGAAGAGAAAAAAATGTTTTAAAACTTTCAAGAGTCTTACCTTGTTTATCTTCAAGAGCAGGAAAACAAAGATCATTTTTACCTTGTTCGATCAATACAAACCTTCGCTCCTCAAAGATACAGTGTAGTCGAAGCTACGTGGTTGAGTTAACCTTTTCGAAATGAAATGCAAACTTCATGTACAACCACATAAAATGTTCAAGGAACAATATTAAATAGTGATCAAAATGGTCAAATCTCGTTCCCTTTGACAATGACAAAGCATTCAACAAATATTGATTATTCGTACAAAATTGAGAATGCTTGATTTTCCCACAAAATGAACCAAAACAAATTCTAGGTTTAAAAATGTGAGTTTGATTACTTATGCCGAAGTGTAGCAGAGGTTTCATTAAATCAAACATGTCAAACCAAAATGATTTTTGCATACACAGAAACATACAATCAAACCTCTTTCTAGTTATCGAAATAGATCTGCACAAGTTCAAATATTTCACAGTAAACTTTAGTGGGTGCACGTTAATATCATATTCAAACAAATTATGCACTTTTCGCGAAAACCCGTTATCACACAAGATCAAATATTTGGTTTGTCGGACAGACCGAACAACATCAACAAAGTTTTCTTCACAAGGAAAATCAAGAGAAAAACTCCTTATGCTTTCTTTTGGAATGAGCTTATCAACCACATTCAAAGAATAGCAATCAACAAGTTCAAAATAAGGAGATCTTTTAAAAACTAAGTCACTAAAAATTTCATCAACTTTCAAACCTGATTGCCATGACTTGGTAGTTAAAATTTCCTTACCTCGCTTACCTTTGAGCTCTTGTGGTTTGATTTCATTTTCAACCATACCTTTGTTGATCATATGAAAGCGTCTCTCATCGGGAAGGTATTGAAGTTGATACTCGTCTTGTGGATTGCTAGGAACCTGAAAAGAAGGAATAGAACAAGAACAACTCTCGTGTGGGTTAGTTAAAACATCACTCATTTTTCTTGTTCTCGCTCACTATCTTCTTTTTCTTTCTCCTCTTTTTCAATTTCTTTTTCAAATTTCTTTTCGTCGTTTTTTTCTCTCAGTTCTCTTTTTCTTTTCTCGATTTCATTCCCTTTTTCAATTTCTTTTTCTTTTTCTTCTTTTTTCAAGTTCTTTTTCGATTTTTTTACAACATGAGGATGTTACAAAAGAATCAAAAAGAGAAGTGTTTTACTCAAAGGAAGATAAATTATTCTTTAGGAATGATTCTCCGTGCGTGATGTCTTTGAAGCATACAAAGAATAACTCGTACTTTCTCGTCGTCATCTCGAAAAGTCTCAAACTCAAAGCTTTCTTCTCTTTGTCTCAACGGCCTTGTTGAATAGGAATCTCAATAAGAATCTCTTCTTGAATAATCATCGGAAGGTGTCTTCATGATGGTCGTGACTCTATTTTTTGACTTGGTGGAATTTGCTTCCATCGGGCTCCTTCCTCCACTTGGTCCAAGCTTCTTTGTAATGGACCTAGGTTTCTTTTAATCATTCGGCCCATCTCTTTCACCAAGTATTGAAATTCATCGGCTAAAAATTATTTTCGAGACATGATTTTATTGATAAAAAGAAGAAAATGTTAAAAATAAAAATAGAGAATGAGTACCGCACCACAAACCTCACTAAAATCACTCGGAAAGGAAAATAAGGATTTTGCACTTCGCTTGTGTTTGCACTCGTTTTAGGCTTTTTCTACACTCGAATAGACTCACCACCTTACCTTTTTCCACTCGACCTCTCTCTTGAAACTTTGTATTTCGTCTCGTTAGACCTGTTTGTAACTTTAAGGATCAATTTGAAAATGGTTACAAGGGATATGATGTTACAGTGTAGGTAGGCTGAAACAAAAAAATCGGATTGGGTGTGGCGTTGGGGTGGGAAATGTGATGGTAGAGTTGAAACTTCGATGATCGAGAATTGTAAGGAAAATGAATACATAAACTTTTCAATATTTATTTTATACTCATATTTCTTTTTTTTTTTTTTGAATTTTCGTATCTTTTTTTTTTTTAAACTTCAACTACAATATATGCTAATTACAAAGAAAATTTAAAATACAACTTCTTCTCTTTTTTAATTTCGAATTTTTTCTCTGAACCCACTCCGAGATTGTCTCGTACGTCGGCGCTCCTCATTTGCAAGATCGGATACCAATTGATGTGATCCGGCTCGAGATTGTTGAGTCGTTTCATGTAGTTTGCCCGATCGACGATGAGGAGAAGCTTGAGTGTCAAAAAGGGTAATTTAGAGTAAGGTTTGCGAAAGCTTAACAAGTTGGTTTAAAGTGAATGGTAGGTTTAGAAGGATGTAGTAGGTTCATTTTAAGAACAAAATAAAGGATAGATAGGTTGGATAAGGGTGGTGATGGAAATAGGAGCTTAAGCGTCATGAACGATTTGATACTACAGTGAGTATCGCCCCAAGACTTAAATGGCTTAAGGTGAATAATGGAAATAGAAGATAGACCTCGACCCTTTACTTAACGAAGTAGGAACCGAAGGTATAAAAAGATGGATGAACACAACACCAGGGATGGTGATAAGTTCGTAAGGAGTTCGGTTGACGCCACTAGCACACTAGATAAGTCAATTCAAGACTCATACAAAATGTGGGTGGAAGAACCTCACAGAAATAGAGTTTCATTAACCAGTTGGAAAAAAGTCAAATGTCCTATTACAAATGAAATAACAAAGTATTTATAGCCTATCTAACTAGCTTGCCGAATGGAAAATGCACAAGCTTAAGGACTAAGCAAATTTCAACTAGAAAGAGCTAGAAAATTCTAGAATAAAACCATTAAATGTTAGAGCAAGTTTCGTCTGAATGAAGTTTAATAGGCAACTTCTAGATTAAGCAATTCATTTTGCTTAAACTTGGAAAACTTGAATGGTGCATGGGACTAGCTAGGTTCAGGCAATGAGCTTAAATGAGCTCATTAAAATGCAACCTTTGGCTGAAAAGATATCATCATTAAAAGTGGATTGGAACAGCCATTTGGAGTGTGAATGGCCGGCCTTGAAGGGTCTCTTCCATGTGAACATCAAGCTAAATAGTCACTAGGTGTAAATTCTTGGTGTGATGGAATTATGCTGCTTTAGTGAGAAAATCGGCCAAGCTTGGGGAAGCTTAATTGCTGGTGACTCTTGGCCGAATAGTTTCTTGGAGAAGCCAAACCATCATCTACCTTCCATGAATCTGGCCATACATGCATGTGACCATTCTTGAACCAAGACGTGCATGAACTTGGCTTTTAATGCTCCTTCCATTTGATTGCACCTACCAAGGGAATGAATCAAATTAATTCAAGTAAAATTCAGCTGAACATAATTAAAATAGAATTTAAACAGATTAAATAAACACTAGGCAAATTAAATAAAGACTAAACAATACACATTAATAATCGGCTATGACCAAGACATAATTAAAACATGTAATTAATTTAAACACAATTATGAGCTGTAGTAATATTGACTAAATCAACTTAAGTATTTAATTTATTCTAGCAAGAACATTAATGAGTTGAAAGCAAGCATAATCGAACTCAATGAGCTAATTGGAGCTCAAGTGAGCTAAACCGCATTGATTGAAGTTTGATTGAGCTGAAAGTGAGTTGAAATCAGCTTACCCATCATCTTCGGGTTGGACTTCATGCCAAAGCTGACTTGTTAAAGCCGCAACAGCCTTTTACATTCGTTTAGCTCGAGCTCAAGTCATGGGGCCTTTAGAGAGCTCGATAGGATTTGAAATTGAATTCGTAGGACCCACAAGTGTGCTCACATCATCGCCTCTTAGGGATTTTTGTCCCCAAAAATCTTATCGGTAAAAAGGTTGGGATATTGGTTTCTCATAACTTCCTCGGGCTCCCATGTGTCCTCTTCTACCGCATGTCTTTTCCATAGTACTTTCACAAGGGCTATACTTTTGTTTCTCAACTGTTTGACTTATTGTGCCAAAATCTTAATCGGTTCTTCTCCATAAGTCATGTCCAGTTGAATTTTTACCTCTGTTGGTAAAATCACATACGACGGGTCTGATTGGAAGCGACGTAACATAGACACGTAAAAGTCATTATGAATCTTTTCCAACTCAGTTAGCAAAGCCAAATGATAAGCTATCGGCCCTATCCTCTCTATAATCTCATACGGTTCGATAAAGCATAGACTTAATTTGCCTTTCCAGCCAAATCTGAGAACTTCCTTCCATGGTGACACTTTCAAAAATACCTTATAACCAACTTGAAACTCAATCTCTTTTCGTTTCAAATCCATGTAGGACTTTTGTCTACCAGAAGTAGCTTTTAAACAATCGTGTATCACCTTAACTTTCTCTTCAGTTTCCCTAACCAAATCACCCTGTGAATATTGTAACACCCTTAACCCAAAACTGTCGCCGGAATAGGGTTAAGATGTGTTACTAATCAAATCAATACTTTTCGAAACATTTTACGACACCAAGTCAAACGTCATTCACTCATAATCAAATATAAACATATAATCCCTTAATGAGGTCTATGAGACCTTAGTCACATGATAGAAAGGGCCGAGACTAAACCGAACACATTCAAAAATTTTTGGAAATTTAGAAATTTTCCTAAGTTACAGAGGTCACACGCCTATGTGGGAAGGCCGTGTGCCTCCCACGTCACAGACACGTCCATGTGTCTAAGCCGTGTCAAAACAGGGCATACATACTGACTTGTCCACGCGGTCGTGGACACGCTCGTCTGGCTCACCCGTGGTCGAGCCTAACTTGCACCACACGGCCAGTCACACGCCCGTGTGTCCAGCCCGTTGTCGAGCCTGACTTGTTTCACTTGGAAAACTAACACGGTCAAGCCACACGGCCATGTGCTCAACCGTGTGGGTAATTATAGGCCATTTTCAAGGCCAATTTTTCCTTCCACACATTGCATCACCTACACGCCTCAAATCAATACAATTCATGACTCAAAATGCAACCAAACATACCAATATATGCATCATTTAATTATCATCTAATTCATTTACTACCACACTCAAATTCTACTCAAATAAATCCATCCAAAACACCATTTCACAAATCAATCGATATAAGCCAAACATCATGTATTTCATACAACAAGTTCAAATCTTATCCATTCCCATCAACCAATTCAAGTATAAAACATACCATTTCCATTCTTACCATTTCATAACTCATTAATCATTTTCATAGCCTATTTATAAGCAACATCATTATTCAACCATCTAGCCATATTACATGGCGAGATCCAACATTACAAAACATACCACAATAGCTAGCCTATACATGCCATATACCATATTTATGCACATCTTTTCAAAAGTACAGAAATAGATAGCCGATAGTGTGATAGCGATGCTGACGATTCCTGAATCCAAGCTAGCTTTACTGACACTGTAAAACAGGGAAACAAATCACATAGTAAGCTTTCAAAAGCTTAGTAAGTTCGTAATACAATACATGTAACTTAACAATTTGAGCCAATATACAAAATAAGCCATCACTTAGATTAATAACTCAAATAAGTACATTATCAATCTCAACCGTATGCTCAAATATCTATTCATTCAAATTTTAAAACTATCATCAACCACATAGGTTCAAGTGTACCTTGATCAACACATAGTTACGCACCATTCTTGCTACTAAATTTCTCGATATTACACCTCGTTCAACCTTTACTACTCTTTTGATCATTTCGCACATTTAGTGACAGTTTCATAACCAAAACATAATCATCATCACACACTTAGTGCCAACATGTTAAACCGAACGTATATCGGTATCGTACACATAGTGCCAAATCAATAAGCCGAAGCTTCTATCTTTTCACACACACAGTGCTAATCATCTCTGTCTCATTTCTAATTTCGCACACTTAGTTCCGTCTAATTCAATCTCGCACGTAGCATTTCTAATCTCTTAATTATATATATTCATTCAATTCACATCACATAGATATTTTTTAACAACTAGTATTATATTCGAACTTACATCGGATGTCAAAATATCGAAACAGTCAATTAATCGAGCACTTTCTCTTTGCCTCGGTCTCGATCCGAACCTCTCCTTTCTTGGTCTATACACATTCAACTTCAGCTCATTTAATCACCAATTCATTCAATTTAGTCCAAACACACATAATTAGGGCATTTTGCAAAATAGCCATCACAATTTCAAATTTTAACACTTTAGTCCCTATTTCATAAAATCATAAAGTACACACAATTTCAAATCACATATGCTTAGCCGAATTCTTCCCATGCTAATACAAGTCCACACACTTCATTTATTTTACATTTTAGTCCTCTAATTTCTTATTTTCACAATTTAGTCAAATTTACTAAAAATCGCCAAAAATAAAAAGACAAACTATGTTAATCTATCACATAACTTTCATAATTCATCACCAAACTTCACTAAGCTCATGAATTCATCCATGGCACATTTCAAATTCATTATCAATTCATAAAATTTAAGCATGGGTTTTGTAGTGCATGAAGCAACGATTACAAAAAATGTAGAAATTATCAAAAATCGAACAAAATCCATACCTTAATTGAGTTTAATGAGTGCCGAAACTAAAACCAAGTTCTAAGCTTTATTTTCTTCTCCACATTCGACCATTAGAAAGATGAACATGCAAGCTTTTCATTAATTTTTTATTTTATTACAATAATTTGCTAAATTACCATACTATCCTTTATAATTTAACATAGAAATCATGTATTTTAATGCCTTAACTGTCCATGCATTCTTCAAATGGTGTAATTTCAATTTAAGGACTCCACACCTAATAAACCATGACAATCTAACACTTAACAATCAACACTCAGCTTTTACTTTTTATGGCATTCAGTCCTTTTTCACAATTCGACACACAGTCGATAAAATTTTCATACAAAACTTTCAAACAAACTCAATCACATATTATAAAGATCAAAAATAATATTAAAATATTTTTTAACCTTAGGTTTGTGGTCTCAAAACCACTGTTCTGTCTAAGGTATAAACCGGGCTGTTACAATTTGGTTTTCTCTAAGTTTGGTCCAATACAAAGGCATTCGACACTTACGTCCATACAATGCCTCGTAAGGCGCCATTTTCAAGCTTGACTGAAAACTATTATTGTAGGCGAATTCCACCAACGGTAGGTATTTCTCCCAATTACCTTGGAATTCCAAAACACAACATCGAAGCATGTCTTCAAGTATTTGTATTACTCTCTCCGAATCCCCATCGGTTTGCAGATGGAAGGCTATACTAAAGCTCAATTTTGTGCCTAAGGCCTCTTCCAACTTTTTCTGTACTTTTTGTAGTTTTAACGATCTATAAAACATAACAAACACACACAAAATAAGATTTCAAATGCTTAGTAAGCCATATACAAATAAATTTAACATAGAT